>JBBDGP010002902.1:0-616869 GCA_037952835.1 Lithobates septentrionalis | reverse complement strand
TAATCAATACAAGGTCTCAGTTCACCACTCTTCTTCTTCACAAAGAAGAAACCAGCACCAGCAGGAGACGAGGATTTGCGGATTAAACCTTGAGAAAGTGCGTCTGCAACATACTCCTCCTTGGCCTTATCCTCCAAGACCGACAAAGGGTAAACCCGGTCACGAGGGGGTATGGCCCCAGGTTGAAGGTCAATTGCGCAATCATATGGAGGCAAACTACCGGCTTGACCTTTGTCAAAGACATCGCTAAAATCACGGTCCTCCACCGGCAGGGAGGAGAGTGAAGAGGTGCACAGAACGTTGGCTACCATCTGGAAGCATGTCTCACTGCATTGTGGTGACCAGGAGAGCCAATCAAAAGAGGGGTTGTGCCTCTGTAATAAAGGATAACAAATAACCAGTGGAAACTTGGGTGAGAAAATAACTTGGAATTGGATTTTCCAATGGTGAAGAGCCCCTACGGCCATGGACAACGGAACCACCTCATGAGTGACATGGGCAGGCTGTAGTGGTCTCCCATCAAGAGCCTTAATGGCAAGTGGAGTGTCACGCAGCTGCAGCAGAATCGAGTGCTTCATTACAAAGGCAGCATCAATGAACAGGCCTGCAGCCCCAGAGTCGATTAGAGCCTGTATCTCGATGGATGACTCAGCCCAAGAAAGGGTGACTGAAACCAGGGGCCTATCCTTCTGGATAACTGTGGACGAAACAACGCCACCTAAGGTCTGTCCATGACAGGACCTCAAGGTTCGGGCGTTCACTGGACGTGTAGAACAAGACTTCAAAAAGTGACCTGCCTGGCCACAATAAAGGCACAATCTCTCACTCCTCCTACAGTGGGAGATTCCAGGTGAGCCGTGTGACTTAGGAGCGTTTGTAACGCCATGGCAAACTGATCCATGTGGTTATCCTGCTCATCCAATCTGGAAAAAATATTACCAACAAATGGATTGACTGCATCTTCTGAATTCATGGCCTTCGCCTACTGTCAGAAATCATGAATCAGACCGAGACAGAAGTACAAGTTAAATCACACTTGTTTAATAATAAAAAGTAAAAAGAACAAACGTAGTCAAAACATAGCCAAAGTTCGGTAACCGGAACGCATAGCCAGACAAGCCAGAAATTCAGGAAGCCAGAGATCAGTGTAGTGGAACAGTAAGCAGGATCTGGAGCCAGAAGGAATGTCAGCCAAGTAAGTCTTTAAAAAGAACTCAGGAGATAGTCTCTGTGATGTTGACCAAGGCAAAGGCAGAGATCATCTGGGCTGGACGGCATAAGTAGGCAGGACTGATGAGCAGGATATCATCAACAGGTGAGTCACTATGAAGAGATAGGAGCTGGCAATTAGCCTATAGCTGAGCGGTCAGCTCAGAGGAAGGAAGGGCTGAGCCCAGCCCTGACAGCCATTTGATCCTGTCTTCTCTGATCCTCCCCTTTTTCCACTGTCCCCAATATATTTCCTGATAACACAGAGCCTATAGAGTCAGACTGCACATGCTCAGTTTGGTGTGTATTGCTTCTTGGGAGGATGTATGTGATGAGCACAGGGCCAATTAGCACTGTCCAGACAGAGGGTCAGGGGTCTTTGTGCCTCATAGGTCAGTCAGAAAACTCCTACAAGCTTTAACCAGTGCTTGGCTGGAAAATGATAGAGGTCACAAGACTTCTATATACTGCTGATGAGAAATATCATCACAGGGTCATCATATAAACCATTGTGAGCAACGTGACGGCTATTTTGTGAATAGAGTGATGAATCAGTATAACTTTCACAGCTGAGATGCTGGATTCAGTCAATCAATCCCTTCTGTCAATAGGTGGTATTGCTGGCTTTGGCATTAGGATGACGAGCTGCAGTGAGACTAAGTTATGAGTATGTATATCTCTTTCAGCCAATCAGTAGGAGTTTCATGGGTGCTGAGCATGCTGGGAGAAAGTATATATTTGGAGGAAGTCAGGTGATCGAGGTCATCCCACTCAGACTTCGGGCTGGTGTGGATGTGTAAGGAACAGCTGCGTTGGGTGAGGTCTGGCCATGTGCTCCGGGGCTCTGCCAGAGAGAGCCTGTTTGTTGCCTGGGGACATGGGAGAGGATCTGCCAGAGATCAAGAGCCTCTTGTTGCCTGGGGGCATGCTGAGAAGGATGGAGTTCTAAGATGAAGTACCTGAGGTTACTCTTCATGAGCCGGGGACTGAAGGCAGCACTTTGTAGAGAAGAAGCAGCTCTGGAGGGTCATAAAGGAAAGAGAAAGGCACCTCTAAGTGCAGTAGTTAAACGATTTATAACAGGGTTTGTTTCAATTTTGATTTGTCAGATATAATTTCTTCCAATTTTTTAGCGCATCATTGTACATACGTAGATATATTTATTGTATTAATTGTTTAACCACTAGTTGCCCGCCCACTGTCATATAACGGCGGGACGAGGCAGCTGTTGTTCTGGGCGGACGTCATATGATGTGATCGCCCTCCCAAGCCACTAGGGGGCGCGTGCCCGCCACATCGCTCGGGACCCGATGCGCGTGCCCGGCACCCGATGCGCGTGCCCGGCAGCCGCGATGTCTGCCGGGCACCCGCGATTGCCGGGTAACAGAGCAGGACCGTGGATCTGTGTATGTAAACACACAGATCCACGTCCTGTCAGAGAGGAGAAGAGACCGAAGTGTGTCCCTTGTACATAGGGACACCGATCGATCACCTCCCCTTACAGTTAGAATCACTCCCCTAGGACACACATTAACCCCTAAATCACCCCCTAGTGTTAACCCATTCCCTGCCAGTCACATTTACACAGTAATCAATGCATTTTTATAGCACGGATCGCTGTATAAATGTGAATGGTGACAAAAATGTGTCAAAAGTGTCCGATATGTCCGCTGCAATATCGCAGTCACAATAAAAATCGCAGATCGCCGCCATTACTAGTAAAAAAAAAAAATTTATAAAAATGCTATAAATCTATCCCCTATTTTGTAGACGCTATAACTTTTGCACAAACCAATCAATATACGCTAATTGCGATTTTTTTTCCAAAAATATGTAGAAATATACATATCGGCCTAAACTGAGGAAAAAATTTGTTTAAAAAAAAAATTGGATATTTATTATAGCAAAAAGTAAAAAATATTGTGTTTTTTCAAACTTGTCCCTCTTCTTTTGTTTATAGCGCAATAAATAAAAACCGCAGAGGTGATCAAATACTACCAAAAGAAAGCTCTATTTGTGGGGAATAAATGATAAAAATTTCATTAGGGTGCAGTGTTGCATAACCGCGCAATTGTCATTCAAAGTGTGACAGCGCTGAAAGCTGAAAAATGGCTTGGGCAGGAAGGGGGTGAAAGTGCCCTGTACTGGGGTGGTTAAACAGCTCATTACCTAGTTGTTGGTAAAGTGTTTTTTTTTTTTTATCAAACTTTAATTATAACCCCTGTGTCTTTAGGTGTTGTAGCTACTGTATGTCCCAAAAAAGCAAAAGGAAAGAGAAAGGCGCCTCTAAGTGTAGTAGTTAAAAGACAAGCACAATTGGATTAAAAACACTTACAAGAGAGTAAGAAGTCATAGGCATTTAATGATTTGTCCTCATGCGGATCGCTGTAATCCTCGTCTGTCTAGGGAAGAGAGAGAGCCGCCCTGCGATTACAGCGATCCGCATGAGGACTAATCATTATATGCCTATGACCTCTTACTCTCTTGTAAGTGTTTTTAATCCAATTGTGCCTGTCTTTTAACTACTACACTTAGAGGTGCCTTTCTCTTTCCTTTTGCTTTTTTGGGACATAGCTACAACATCTAAAGACACAGGGGTTATAATTAAAGTTTGATAAAAAAAAAAACACTTTGGCTATAGAAAATAATAATATAAACAAATTTTGCAAGATTTGGCAACCTTGGGTCAAATATTACTTACCAACTGACTTTGACCAATCCTTACTTTTACCTTGCTAAGTTTTCTCTTCTTCCTTCCACTCCATATCATTAGACATATGCACTGCCCGGGTGGGGGCCGCACCACCACCACGAGAGACTTTCTTTCTTTCTCTTTCTTTCTTACTTTTTGCTTTCTCCACATATTGACTTACTGACATTAAATTAGAGGTGAATGATACTTACTTTACATTTTTTTCCCATATGTAGATTAAAGCTTGTGCTACTTAATTTTGGTTCTATTAATAGTATCTTTCCCTTGTTTCTCCTTTCTTTTTTTTTCTTCCTTTTTCTTTCCACCTTATAATCCTTATACATGAGATCATTTACCAGTATTGATACTTCAGTCATACATTGTTCATTTTTCTTATAATATCATCTTTTTTTGTATATAGACTATATTTACTATACACGTGAAGAAAACACGAGTTATTGTTTATTCACCTTGATCACTCTAAGATTTGTCAAATATTCCCTCTATTCTGTAAATTTATTGTCTTAAGATCATGCCCCCATTCGTCCACAGTTTGATCCCATTTGGGGTGGTCAGATGGTCTGGAGGCATGACTCAACTGATGTGCAGATAACTGAGGGAATTTTATTAATTTTTTTTCTTCATTTTTATTTTTATACTTCTTAGAGTCTTATACTCTCTAATACTAGGATCACGTTTGTTCTTGATTCTTCTTCATCTTCTTTTACATATATTTAAGCTCTTCCTTGTATTATCTAAATGAGATGGTATCATCAATTGTATGACAATGTTCCTTAATTTCCGAATCTTATGTACATGTCAATATAATGTTATATTCTTCCTTTTATTGTAAATTCAATAAACATATTGAACAAGAAAAAAACACTTTACCAACAACTAGGTAATGAGCTGTTTAAACAATTAATACAAGAAATATATCTACGTATGTACAATGCTGGGCTAAAAAATTGGAAGAAATTGTATCTGACAAATCAAAATTGAAACAAACCCTGACTACAAGAAAAGAAAATGACTGTCAGCACTCCACGCCCTCAAACTCCTTTCACCTTCGGGTATAAAGGTATCAGCCCAGGAGCCCATCAGTGTTCCATACAACTGTATCCAAAGAACAAAGTGGTCTCAGGCTGAAGACATCACTTCGAAGCAAAACGTATTTAGTCCAATCCAGCAGACCATCCCCTCTAACATGTTTCACTCGTAGCAGGCTTAATCATAGAGTAATTTTTTTTTTTAAGTGAGGGGGTGATCTGTGGGAGGGGATGTCAATGCCTGCTGAACTGGACTAATAGAGTTTTACTTCTATGTGGCATAATCGGATTGCTGCTGCTTTGTTCTTTATAAACTCTGATTACAATTACAAAGTTGGAAACATTTAAAAACCATTTGGAGGCATACTTTAAAGGGATCAAGAAGAAATATGTTGTATTCACAGTGCATACCCACCAATCTGTATAGGTAATCAGCAAATATGGATGCCCCCACAGGTATATACTGCATAACTACCAGGGCCGGATTAACATAGGGGCTGATGGAGCTGCAGCTCCAGGCCCCTGCCTTAAAATCGTCCCTCACAGCCATCAATATAAGCCTGGTTTCTCCTGTCCATAAACTTCTATGGGACAGGAGAAGCTGTGTGTAAATGTAGGGGTGTCTGGCTGCATCTGTGTTGGCTCACTGTGTTTATTACAGTGTCACGGTGCACAGTTCCCCCCCTACACAAATGGCTCTGCCTTCCCCCTCCCCTCTCTCCTCTCTCTGTGTGCAGTGAAGGAGCCGTGTGGGCTGGGAAATTATGAACAGAGCAACTGAAGCCGGCAGATAGAAGGTGAACACATATGTAAGTGATGAGCTTCCAACCATCCAAGTGTGAGCTCAGTGACTGGACCCTTATCTCCCTTCTCTCCCCCTCTTTTACCTTTATCTTCAGCAATGGCTCTTCTAACTGCAGTCAATATGTAGACTTGGCTCCTTGTGCTTTTAGGTGGGTTCACACTCATTTGCTGTGTTTTGGCCCATTGCTGGTGTATCCGCAGTTTTCCTGCGTTTTACCCACAGTCCTATTGATTTCTATTAGGTTGCATGTTTTTTCTGAAAGTGCACCAAAATCAATAGGACTGCAAGCTAAAACTGCAGATACACAAACAGTGCACCCAAACTGCAGCAAACCAGTGTGAGCCCAAAGGCTGTACACACAACCCTCTATAGAACTTGGTCTGATCAATACTCCATTTTACACACAGCCATACCATCCCAGATCAGGAGGGGTGGGGGCTTCAGGGATTTGTTTGACTATGCTGGCCCTGTCCCTTCTCTACCCATTCTGGAAGAGTCCTGGAGGGAGTGGCAGGCTGCTGGTGGCAAGTGGCACACTGTATCTGGTGGCAGGCTGCTGGTGGCAAGTGGCACACTGTATCTGGTGACAGGCTGCTGGTGGCAAGTGGCACACTGTATCTGGTGACAGGCTGCTGGTGGCAAGTGGCACACTGTATCTGGTGACAGGCTGCTGGTGGCAAGTGGCACACTGTATCTGGTGACAGGCTGCTGGTGGCAAGTGGCACACTGTATCTGGTGACAGGCTGCTGGTGGCAAGTGGCACACTGTATCTGGTGACAGGCTGCTGGTGGCAAGTGGCACACTGTATCTGGTGACAGGCTGCAGGTGACAAGTGGCACACTGTATCTGGTGGCAGGCTGTAGTGGCAAGTGGCACACTGTATCTGGTGGCAGGCTGCTGGTGGCAAGTGGCACACTGTATCTGGTGGCAGGCTGCTGGTGGCAAGTAGAACACTGTATCTGGTGGCAGGCTGCTGGTGGCAAGTGGCACACTGTATCTGGTGGCAGGCTGCTGGTGGCAAGTGACACGCTGTATCTGGTGACAGGCTGTCAGTGGCAAGTGGCACACTGTATCTAGTGGCAGGCTGCTAGTGGCAAGTGGCACACTGTATCTGGTGACAGGCTGCAGGTGACAAGTGGCACACTGTATCTGGTGGCAGGCTGCTAGTGGCAAGTGGCACACTGTATCTGGTGGCAGGCTGCTGGTGGCAAGTGGCACATTGTATCTGGTGGCAGGCTGCTAGTGGCACACTGTATCTGGTGACAGGCTGCTAGTGGCACACTGTATCTGGTGACAGGCTGCAGGTGACAAGTGGCACACTGTATCTGGTGGCAGGCTTCTAGTGGCAAGTGGCACACTGTATCTGGTGGCAGGCTGTGGTTGGCAAGTAGCACACTGCATCTGGTGGCAAGTGGCACACTGTATCTGGTGGCAGGTTGCTGGTGGCAAGTGGCACACTGTATCTGGTGGCAGGCTTCTAGTGGCAAGTGGCACACTGTATCTGGTGGTAGGCTGTGGTTGGCAAGTAGCACAATGCATCTGGTGGCAAGTGGCACACTGTATCTGGTGGCAGGCTGCTGGTGGCAAGTGGCACACTGTATCTGGTGGCAAGTGGCACACTATCTGGTGGAAGGCTGCTGGTGGTAAGTGACACACTGTATCTGGTGGTAGGCTGTGGTTGGCAAGTGGCACACTGTATCTGGTGGCAGGCTGCTGGTGGCAAGTGGCACACTGTATCTGGTGGCAGGCTTCCGGTGGCAAGTGGCACACTGTATCTGGTGGTAGGCTGTGGTTGGCAAGTGGCACAATGTATCTGGTGGTAGGCTGCTGGTGGCAAGTGGCACACTGTATCTGATGGCAGGTTGCTGGTGGCAAGTGGCACACTATCTGGTGAAAGGCTGCTGGTGGTAAGTGACACACTGTATCTGGTGGTAGGCTGTGGTTGGCAAGTGGCACACTGTATCTGATGGAAGGCTGCTGGTGGCAAGTGGCACACTGTATCTGGTGGCAGGGAGCTGGTGGCAAGTGGCACACTGTATCTGGTGGCAAGTGGCACAATGTATCTGGTGGCAGGCTGCTGGTGGCAAGTGGTACACTGTATCTGGTGGCAAGTGGCACAATGTATCTGGTGAAAGGCTGCTGGTGGCAAGTGACACACTGTATCTGGTGGCAGGCTGCTGGTGGCAAGTGGCACACTGTATCTGGTGGCAAGTGGCACAATGTATCTGGTGGCAAGTGGCACACTGTATCTAGTGGCAGGCTGCTGGTGGCAAGTGGCACACTGTATCTGGTGACAGGCTGTCGGTAGCAAGTGGCACACTGTATCTGGTGACAGGCTGTGGTTGGCAAGTGGCACACTGTATCTGGTGAAAGGCTGCTGTTGGCAAGTGGCAAGTTGGCAAGTGGCTGGCTGCTAGTGGCAAGTGGCACACTGTATCTAGTGGAAGGCTGCTGGTGGCAATTGGCACATTGTATCTGGTGGCAGGCTGTGGGTAGCAAGTGGCACACTGTATCTGGTTGCAAGTGGCACACTGTATCTGGTGGCAAGTGGCACACTGTATCTGGTGGCAGGCTGCTGGTGGCAAGTGACATGCTGCATCTAGCGGCAGGCAACTGTGGAAAGTGATACGCTACATCTGGTGGCAGGCTATGGGTGGCAAGTGACAAGCTGCATCTGGTGGCAAGTGACAAGTTCAGGTCCCACTGATTCTGCACGATGGTGAATTGAACTATTTCACTATATATTACAATGTAGTAACTGAAATAATGGAATTTGATCATCCTGACACAATATCAAGCATGGTGTCAGGATGATTGATTTTAAGTACTAACACCAGCCATTTGCCTGACAAATCACCGCCACCGCCGATTTCCCCGCCAACCCCGAGACTACACCCCCCACCCTCATCTTTTTTTGGGAAGAGGGGGTTGTCTCTGAATGACAGTTTGGAAATGTGGTCTCCCTATGTTGCTGCTGGTGAGAGACCGCATAGCAGGTGGTATTGGTGGTGTTGCTGCTGCTCAGAGGCTGCACGGCTGGTATTAGTGGTGAGAGTATATTTAATTCGTTTTAGCGAAAAATTGTTTGTATTTTCATTTTGTTTCCATAAAAAGGCCCACCGAAATTCTTAGCACCAGGCCCATGATGCTCTTAATCTGGCCCTGATAACTACAACCATGTACAGAAACAAGGTAAATGATGTTTACACTTCGATATTATCTTTTATATCAATCTTATTTGTTTTACTAATTAATCATTAAATAATTGAAAAGCTCTACATTCCCTTTAGTTGTGTACAAATGTTATATTAGTTGCCTATTCAGACTGTCCCAATGGGCAATGTTAGCGAAATACCATCTACCTGGAATGGCTTCCTAAAACTGGCCATACACTAATCATATTTTGGCCGATTCCATTTGAATTGGTCAATCTTTATTATTCCATGGGGGGGACTTTTGGCACCACTTGGCTCAACAAAAGTTGACTTTTCGAATGATTTAGTTGAAGGTGCAAAAATTCCAATCAGATGCAGACACTATCCAAGTATTCTGAAAGCAATTGATGCTGGTTGTCAAAAAACAATAGCCGGCACTGCAGATTCCTCCACTTACGCTGTTCAGCGTGGATGGGGGGAAACAAGTGATTTCACTTAGTTAGCTCACAGAGTTGAAAGAGAGAAAACTTAATATTATGATTAGTCCTAGAGTGACAACAGTGGACCATGCCTGAACAAGCATGGTCACCTTAAGTCTCGCCTGGATGCACATGACAGGGTGACAACGCAGAAGAACAATCAGGAAACAGAGGCTACAGAAAAGCCTAAAATAGGACCTTTAGGAAAGGATTACCAAGGATACTGTTAATGAAAGCTGTAGATTTAAAAAGATTTAAAGGACAAGTTCATGAATGTGTTAAAAAAAAACACTTCTAGCCCCCTCTATGGCCTCTCAATACAGTAAACTGCAGCTCCCCCAACAAGTTCCTACTCACCTTCTCTGACGGTTTAGTCCTGGTACGCCAGAGCCTCCACACCAATATCTCTTAGACCTGATTGGGATGTTGCTGCTGCAGTACATCCCATTCAAGTCTATAGGATGTTAATGCACAGGCACGGGCAGCCGGACACAACATTTTTACTAGCCAGGCTACAGACCGTATGGAAGAGGTAAGTAAGGACCTGCCAGGGGAAATTAGGAGTATAGGGTTACAGTTTACTGTTTTAAGGGGGTTAGGGTGGGTGCTTTAAAACAACATTTGAAATGCCATCAAAATATGAATGCTTATATGAGATTTTAGTGATTAGGTTCAGATCTACTTTAAGTTTTAATATGTACCATGATGGTAATATTTTGCAAATGTGTTCATGCAGAATAAAAGGACATAAAGCAGCAAACAATAAAGATGTATAAATGCAATTAGAAAAAAGCAGCTCAGCTTGTTTTAGGCCAATAAACTTTAATAAGATTTTAATGAGAACACAGAAAAACTATACAAATTTTGCTGCTTGCCTGGCAATATTCGCACATTATTTCTTTGCTTTTAAGTTTTAGAAGGAGCTTGTAAAACAAAGCTTTGCAACTAATAATAATAGGCATACCTCAAGCTATGTTTGCAAAGAGTATTTTCTAAACACAAAACACTAAGCTATTTTATTTAAAGTAGTGGTGTCAGCGTTACCTTCCCTGCAGCTTGCAGAGGACCTCCGTGTCCACACCTTCAGTGGGCACAGCAAAAAGTTTGATATGTTATCTCAAAGGGGGGAGGCTGAGTAATTACAGTGAGTTATAGAACTCCCTCTAGTGTCCAATCTACAAATCTTGCATTTAAATGCATTTAAAGGGGTTGTAAACCCTCATGGCTTTTCACCATGAGAGCTTTCCAGCAAAGAGACAGCCCAGTCCAGTCCAGCAGAGACAACCCAGTCCAGCAAAGAGACCGCCCAGCCCAGTCTAGCAAAGAGACCGCCCAGCCCAGTCCAGCAAAGAGATCGCCCTGCTTAGTCCAGCAAAGAGACCACCCAGCCCATTCTGCAGACCACCCAGCCTAGTTCACAAACCACCCAGCCCAGTCCACAGACCACCCAGTCCGCAGACTACCCAGCCCAGTCCGCAGACCACCCAGCCCAGTCCGCAGACCACCCAGCCCAGTTTACATACCAACCAGCCCAGTTCGCAGACCACCCAGCCCAGTTTACAGACCACCCAGCCCAGTTTACAGACCACCCAGCCCAGTTCACAGACCACACAGCCCAGTCTACAGCACAACCCCATTAGCAGCATTTTGCTCTCAGTAACATACCAGTCCAGTTTACATGACATGAGGGAGGCTAGTGAGGGGGAGAACCACCTGGCTACCTACCTATCCACGATCAGCTAGCGTGACACACAATGCCAAACCGATCTCTCAAACAGCACTGAGAGGCGGGGCAGAGCCAGATCACTCCACCTCCCGCTCTCACATGCAGCCATTCGATCCTTCGGGGCAGTGGCAGCACCCAGCAGGCTACATAGGAGGAGGAGGAGTCGGGGCTCCTCCGTGGGCAGCAGGGCAGGGCGCAGGCTATATAATTAGGAGGGAAATGAATGCTCTGGCAAAGGTGGCGTAACGGCGTTCCAGAGCATCTCGCCAGAAAAAAAGCCCTGCCTCTAGTTCTGTTCTGATAACAACCCACAATTTGGGATTTTCTTTCACTTTTGGTGAATAGTAAACAGAACAAAAATGTAAAGAGGGTAAATCTCCCTAATGGGGGCACAGACAGCAATGAAAACCTCTCCACTCCATCCAAAACTAAAAAAAAGTTTTCCCTTTAGTTATTCTTTAATGTCTGCCTTCCTCCCATGCCTTGTTCTACCCTATTTAATAGAATTATAATTACAGCTGAATAATTAGTGCACTTCAGATATAAATTAGTTTGATTCGTTAAGCGTAATGTCAATTATTTTTCCTAAACCTGGTTTGTCTAGAACTTTCTCATCAAGGCCTTCATACATGCATTACATTCAAGTGGGTATCCCAGCCATCATATCCCAGGCCCTGCTCTCTCCCCCCACCCCATACCTGTAGACATAGGTAAAGAATGTTTTTAGGGACACACAAGCCCCCTCTATTAAAGTGTTACTAAAACCACAACAGCAAAATCAGTCTGTATATGCAGCAAGCATGCTTGTTATACTCACTGTGTAACCTAAGGGGTTAATCCTGCACATTGTGTAAAAAGGCTGTTTTATCCTGTCTTCTCTGATCCTCTCTTACTTCCTCTGTCCCCAATCCATCTCCTGATAGTACAGAGCCTTGGAGGCACTCCGCACATGCTCAATTTGGTGTGTATATTGCTAGATAGTTGTTTGTTTTTTTTTGGAAGGGTGCATGTGATCAGCACAGGACCAATCAGCACTGTCCAGACAGAGAGTCAGGGGTCATGCAGCCTTATAGGACAGTCAGAACAGGGGCGGATCCAGGGGGGGGCAACGGGGCAATTGCCCCCTCCGAGAATGAGGGTGATGAGAGAGCCAGCGGGCGGCTCCGTAGGTGAGAGACCCAGCGGGCGGCTCCACAGATGAGAGAGCCACCGGGTGGCTCCGCGGCTGAGAGACAGCGGGCTGGTCGATGAGAGGCGAGCACGGATGAGCAGCTGTGCAGCTCGATGTGTGAGCGCTGCTGGCCAATCAGGGAGCTGGCGGGCGGGGGAGCAGAGAGATGACATCATCTCTCACCGTCCGGCGCCTGCCCTGCATCCCTGCAGTTCCCCCCACACTGTGCAGGCAGCGATGGCAGCAGAGAGATTACATCATCTCTCTGCTGCCTGAGAGGTATTCTGCTGCCTGACTCTGGGACACAAGAGACCACCTTAGCAGGAAAGTGACAGAGTAAGTGACTGTCAATCCGCAATGTGTGGCAGGTGACGTGACAATCTGCATCTGGTGACAGGCGATGTGGCAAGTGACAATCTGCATCTGGTGACAGGCGACGTGGCAAGTGACAATCTGCATCTGGTGACAGGCGACGTGGCAAGTGACGTGGCAAGTGACAATCCGCATTTGGTGGCAGGCGATGTGGCAAGTGACAATCCGCAACATGTGGCAAGTGACAATCTGCATCTGGTGACAGGCGACGTGGCAAGTGACAATCGGCATCTAGTGACAGGCGACGTGGCAAGTGACAATCCACATTTGGTGGCAGGCGACGTGGCAAGTGACAATCTGCATCTGGTGACAGGCAGCGTGGCAAGTGACGTGGCAAGTGACAATCCACATTTGGTGGCAGGCGACGTGTCAAGTGACAATCTGCATCTGGTGACAGGCGACGTGGCAAGTGACGTGGCAAGTGACAATCCGCATTTGGTGGCAGGCGACGTGGCAAGTGACAATCTGCATCTGGTGACAGGCGACGTGGCAAGTGACGTGGCAAGTGACAATCCGCATTTGGTGGCAGGCGATGTGGCAAGTGACAATCCGCAACATGTGGCAAGTGACAATCTGCATCTGGTGACAGGCGACCTGGCAAGTGACAATCGGCATCTAGTGACAGGCGACGTGGCAAGTGACAATCCACATTTGGTGGCAGGCGACGTGGCAAGTGACAATCTGCATCTGGTGACAGGCAGCGTGGCAAGTGACGTGGCAAGTGACAATCCACATTTGGTGGCAGGCGACGTGTCAAGTGACAATCTGCATCTGGTGACAGGCGACGTGGCAAGTGACGTGGCAAGTGACAATCCGCATTTGGTGGCAGGCGATGTGGCAAGTGACAATCCGCAACATGTGGCAAGTGACAATCTGCATCTGGTGACAGGCGACGTGGCAAGTGACGTGGCAAGTGACAATCTGCATCTGGTGACAGGCGACGTGGCAAGTGACAATCCGCAATGTGTGGCAGGTGACGTGGCAAGTGACAATCTGCATCTGGTGACAGGCGACGTGGCAAGTGACGTGGCAAGTGACAATCTGCATCTGGTGACAGGTGACGTGGCAAGTGACACACTCGGGCTCCCACTGATTCTGCATTATGGTGAGTTAAACTATTTAATTTTTTATAACAATGTAATAATAGTAATAATGCACTTCAACCATCCTGACACCATAACAACTATTGTGCCGTGATGATTGAAGCGCCAACATCAGCCATTTCCCTGATAGATTTACCCCAAAAAAATATATTTTCTGGCAGTGCCCCTCCCGAGACTAGGCTCTGGATCCGCCCCTGCTTCCGACGGACCTTTTCGGTTGAAAATCAGACGGACTTAAGATTTGAAACATGTTTCAAATCTTCCTGCCGGAACTCAGCCGGAGCCAATTCCTATCGGGAAATCCGTTCGTCTGTACAGTATGCTGGTCCAACGGACCAAATACGACGCAAGGGCAGCTACAGCACCTGCCCGCGAGAATGTTTCCAGCGCTTCTCGGCGACAGGGTGCTGTACACACATTTTCCTATTGCAGCGAGCGCGAGAGGGAAGCGACAATGTCCCTTAGGTCTGGTATGGATTTTAAGGGGAACATCCTACACCCAAAAAACGGCGTGGGGGTCCCCCCAAAATACATACCAGAGCCTTAACCGAGCACACAGCTCGGCCGGTCAGGAAAGGGGGTGGGGACGAGCGAGCGCCCCCCTCCTGAACCATACCAGGCCGCATGCCCTCAACATGAGGGGTGGGTGCTCTGGGGAAGGGGGGGCGCCCTGCGGCCCCCCCACCCGAAAGCAACTTGTCCCCATGTTGATGAGGACAAGGGCCTCTTCCCGACAACCCTGGCCGTTGGTTGTCGGGGTCTGCGGGCAGGGGGCTTATCGGAATCCGGGAGCCCCCTTTAATAAGAGGGCCCCAGATCCCTATGCGAATGAGTATGGGGCACATCGTACCCCTACCCATTCACCTGGGGGAAAAAGTGTCAATAAAAAAACACACTAGACAGGTTTTTAAAGTAATTTATTAGGCAGCTCCGGGGCTCTTCTTCCAACTTCGGGGGTCTCTTCCGACTTCTCTGCTCCCTCCAGCCTCTTCTCCCGCTCTGCGGCCTCTTCTCCTGGTGTCCAGTTCTTCTCCCGCTTTCCGGCCTCTTCTCCGCAATCTCCGGTTCTTCTCACGCTCTCCGGTTCTTCTGCCGGGCTCCTCCGCTATCTTCTGCTCTTTTGCCTCTCTCTTGCTAGCATTGGCACGGTCTTCTCCATCGTCTTGTTCCCTCTTCTTCCGATCTTGACACGACACTCTCTCCCTGTCACGTACCTGACGGTAGAGCCTGATGTGCAGGGAACGGCCTCTCTTGCTCCTCTGATTCTGGCCCCCTGATAGAGTAGACAGGAGGAGCAGAAGTGCAGAGTCGCACAAGTGCCAAACAGTTCGTCTTCACTGTACTGTAGAACAGCGGCAGGTGGCACGGTGCTGGAGCAGGGTTCTCCAATGAGCGTAAGATGCAGGTCGGGCAAGCCGGGTCGAACACTGGCAGGAACGTCAGGAGCAGAAGCGGAGGCAGGTGCGTAGTCTGGATGCAGGCAGGGTCGGCAACGGGCTGGCAGCGTGGTAGTAGAAGGAGCAGGCAGATGCGGAGTCAGAACAAGCCGGGTCAGATGCAGGCAGCAGGTAGCAGAGTCAGAGGCAAGCCGGGTCGGTTAAACAGGTGCAGGTATCATGGGTAAAGCAGGCAGGAACACACGGGAACGCTGTAGAACGGACAGTACTGGATGCAAGCACAGACCAAGTTTAAATAGCCTCTTGGTAATGTGCACACAGGTGAACCGAAGGTGTTCTGACAGAGGTCACAGTCGACTTCTCCATCGGCCATATTGAGTACTGGCTAGTCTTCCCTGACAGGCTGAGGTCACAGGTCGACCTCTCCTTCGGCCATCTTGAGTACTGGCTAGTCTTCCCTGACAGGCTGAGGTCACAGGTCGACTTCTCCTTCGGCCATCTTGAGTACTGGCTGGTCTTCCCTGACATTGCCCCCCCTAATGGGCAGCCTCTGGATGCCCAATCTGGCTACTTTGTTAGGATAGGTCCTCTTAAAGGTTCGGATCAGTTCTTGGGCATGAATGTTGGTTTCAGGTTCCCACGAATTGTCTTCAGGACCGTAACCCCTCCACTTAATAAGGTATTGAACTTGACCTCTCCTTCTCCTGCAATCTAAAATCGCCTCTATTTCAAATTCCTCTTCGCCATCTACCACCACAGGTTCGGGTGGCTCTGTATTCCGATCCGGAAAAGAGTTGGGGATGGCGGGCTTCAGTAAGGTTATATGAAACACCGGGTGGATCCTGAAGGTCTCCGGTAACTCCAGCTCATAGGCAACATTGTTAATTCGTCTCTTTACAGGAAACGGTCCCACGAATCTGGGGCCTAATTTCCTTGAAGGACAGGTTAGTTTCAGATTTGTTGTGGCTAACCAGACTTGGTCCCCCGGGTTCAGGATCAGGTCCCCTTTTCTCTTCTTATCGAAGATCTATTTGTTATAAGCTTGAGTCTTGACCATTGTCTCTTGTAGCAGCTTGTTGTTGGATCTAAAGAAATGCAATGTTTCAAGTACAGCGGGTACCGGGCATTCCGGAATGTTATTAAACAGAAAGGATGGGTGAAAACCGTAGTTTGCGAAGAAGGGAGATTGTTTCGTGGCTGAATGAGAAGAATTATTGTAGGCAAACTCGGCTAAGGGAAGTAAGGACACCCAATCATCTTGTGAAAAGGAGGAGAAGCAACGCAGATATTGTTCCAGTGTCTGGTTGGTCCTTTCTGTCTGACCATTAGTCTGCGGATGATAGGCTGAAGAGAATGAAAGTTCAATACCCAAGGATTCACACAAGGATCTCCAGAATCTGGAGGTGAACTGGACCCCTCTGTCTGAGACGATGTTAGCCGAAACCCCATGGAGTCTTATAACCTCTCTGATGAAGATCCGTGCCGTCTCTTGTGCAGAAGGGGTGCCCATCATAGGAATGAAGTGGGCCATCTTGGACAATCGATCAACGATTACAAAGATAGTACTGTATCCCTCGGATGGGGGCAGTTCCACAATTAAGTCAATTGAAATCATTCTCCATGGTCTGTTCGGGACAGGTAATGGCTTCAACAGACCCCAGGCCCTGGATTTGCTGTTCTTATTACGGATGCAGGTGGTGCACGATTCCACATATCTCCTACAGTTTCTTGCCACCCCCGGCCACCAGAAGGTTCGCTGCACCAATTCAGCAGTCTTGCTGACCCCAAAGTGTCCTGCCAGCACGTGGTCGTGGCACATGCTTAACGTGGCAGTCCGTAGATCCTCGGGCACGAAGACCTTATCCTCATACCAGAGTAGCCCTTCCTGTGTCCGTAAAGTGATCCCAGATTGTGTAGAACTCCTCACAGAGGCTTGTTTAATCATTAAGTCCCCTTGTAGGAGAAGGAAATTTCCCGATGACAGGATCGTATCCGGGGGAGAGATGTCTTGGGATTTGCTAAACATGCGTGATAGCGCATCTGCCTTTATGTTCTTGGATCCAGGTCTGTATGTCAGATGGAAGGTAAATCTCGAAAAAAAAAGTGCCCACCTGGCCTGGCGAGGTCTCAATCTCTTTGCTGTTCTTAGATATTCGAGATTCTTGTGATCTGTGTAGATTAAGATTGGATGTGCTGCTCCCTCGAGAAGGTATCTCCATTCTTCCAATGCTGCTTTAATTGCTAAAAGTTTGCGATCCCCAACGTCGTAATTCTTCTCCGCGCTAGACAGTTTACGCGAGAAGAATGCAACTGGGTGCAACAGGGCCTTGGGGCCCTGTCTTTGGGACAAGATAGCTCCCACCACAGTTTCCGAGGCGTCCACTTCTAAGACATACGGTAAGGCCGAGTCTGGGTGCTTCAAGACGGGTGCGGATGTGAAAAACCTCTTCAGCGTTTCAAAGGCCGACTGAGCCTCTGGAGACCAGCGGAATCGGGACCCCTGTTTGGTAAGCTGTGTAATGGGGGCAATGATTGCTGAGAACCCCCGAATAAATTTTCGATAAAAGTTTGCAAAGCCTATGAAACGTTGAATACCTTTCTTGTCACATGGAGTAGGCCAGTCCAGGATAGCCGTTACCTTCTGGGGATCCATCCGGATACCTTCGGTGGAAATGATCAGCCCCAGAAATTGGATACTCTGGCGTTCAAACTCGCACTTCTCGGGTTTGGCATATAATCTGTGTTGTCGAAGGCAGGTTAATACACTTCTCACGTGTCTGCGGTGGTGTTCTAGGGAGGAAGAAAAAATTAGCATATCATCAAGGTATACAATAACTAATAAGTCTAGGAAGTCTCTGAGAACATCATTAATGAAATGCTGGAAGGTAGCCGGAGAGTTGCAGAGCCCGAAGGGCATCACGAGATACTCGTAATGCCCAAATCGTGTGCAGAAAGCAGTCTTTCACTCGTCTCCCTCCTGAATGCGCACCAAATTATAGGCGCCCCGAAGATCCAATTTTGTAAATATGGTAGCGGAACCAAGTCTTTGAAAAAGTTCGGGAACTAATGGAAGTGGGTAACGGTTCTTCACCGTCACCTTGTTAAGTTCACGGTAGTCCACACAGGGCCTTAACGACTGATCCTTCTTCTGGACGAAGAAAATCCCCGCCCCAGCTGGAGACGTGGAAGGGCAGATGAAGCCTTTCCTGAGATTGTCATTGATATAGTCCTTCAGTGCCACCAGCTCGCTTTCAGACAGAGGGAAAATCCTCCCAAAGGGAACTTCGGCTCCGGGGAGTAGCTCTATAGGGCAGTCATAGGGCCGATGAGGTGGGAGGATCTCTGCCCCCTTCTTACTAAACACGTCTAGGAAGCTGTGGTAGGCTGGAGGCACAAGCTGACTGGTTTCAGAGTCCGTATCTAGACACAGCAGAGCTGGAACATCACAGGAGGTCTGTAGGCAGTGCTGGGTGCAGTAAGAGGAGACAAAGTTAATGCTTCCTTTAGACCAGTCGATATGGGGATCGTGGACCTTCAACCAAGGTATACCGAGGATAACTGGGAACAGAGGGGAAGCGATGGCGTCTAGTCGTAGCAGTTCTCGGTGGTCCTGGGACATGATGGTCAGCAGAGGAATGGTTTCGTGAGTGACTGCTCCGGACTTAATGGTGGAACCATCGGCCAAGTGAACCGAGAGTTTCTGTGCTTTAGGCTGCAGGGGGATATGATGTTCGACAGCAAAGGACAAGTCCGTAAAGCAGCTGCAGGCTCCGGAATCAATTATGGCGGTAGTCTGAAGAGTCCTTCCTGGCAGCTGTAGAGAAATGGGAATAGTAAAGTGAGCGGAGTTGCTAAGCGAGCTTGGGGTTAGCGAGGCAGAAGTAGTGAAGAGAGACTTACGAGGTTTCACTGGGCAGGACCTCACGTAATGTCCGCATCCCCCGCAGTATAAGCATAAGTTCTGTTGGCGGTGGCGTTGTTGTTCTTCAACAGTAAGAGAGGGCCGCAGCAGGCCGAGTTGCATAGGTTCCGGGGCGTCAGGAGCCGGAGTGGCTGGAGCAGGTGGAGCGGGATAGGACGAGCTGGGTACCCGAGGTAACATCCACACTGGACGGGATGGAGTGGACGCTCTCTCTAGTCTTCGTTCTCTCAGCCGGCGATCGATCTGGATGGATAGATCAATCAGAGTTTCTAAGGTAGGGGGTACCCCTACCCGCGCAAACTCATCTTTGAGTGGTTCGGAGAGGCCCATATGAAATTGGTATCGTAGGGCGTCGTCGTTCCAGTTTGTGTCAAATGCCCATCGTTGAAATTCAGAGACGTAGTCTTCCACCGCCCTACGACCCTGTTGAAGTGCATGAAGGGCCGCTTCGGCTGAAGCTGTCTGCTGAGGATCTTCGTACAGCTGGGCCATGGCACTGAAGAAAGAGTTTAAGTCAGATAAGCATTCGGCCTTCTGTTCCAGAAGGCGGTGGGCCCAGGACTTTGGCTCCCCTTGTAGCAGGGAGTTTACAAAGCCGACCTTGGTAGCTTCTAAGGAGAATGTGCGGGGTTGAAGGGCAAAATACAGTTCACATGCGTTCCAAAACGCTCTAAACTTGCTGCGTTTACCCAGGAACCGGTCTGGGGTAGGTACCCTGGGCTCAGGTGGGAGCATGACCACGGCAGGAGCAGGAGAAGATCCCTGAGAGGAGGCTGATGCTGAAGGTGGACCCTGCGGAGTTGCAGCGCACGTCAGGGTCTGTAGGCGTCCCTCTAGCTGAGTGTAGCCCTGCTGTAGGTCTTTGGCGGCTTGTGCCAAGCCGGCCAGGTGCTGGCAAAGTTCATCCATAGGAGAGGGTCCCTGCGCAGGCTCAGACATGGCTGTCCGTTACTGTCACGTACCTGACGGTAGAGCCTGATGTGCAGGGAACGGCCTCTCTTGCTCCTCTGATTCTGGCCCCCTGATAGAGTAGACAGGAGGAGCAGAAGTGCAGAGTTGCACAAGTGCCAAACAGTTCGTCTTCACTGTAATGTAGAACAGCGACAGGTGGCACGGTGCTGGAGCAGGGTTCTCCAATGAGCGGAAGATGCAGGTCGGGCAAGCCGGGTCAAACACTGGCAGGAACGTGAGGAGCAGAAGCGGAGGCAGGTGCGTAGTCTGGATGCAGGCAGGGTCGGCAACGGGCTGGCAACGTGGTAGTAGAAGGAGCAGGCAGATGCGGAGTCAGAACAAGCCGGGTCAGATGCAGGCAGCAGGTAGCAGAGTCAGAGGCAAGCCGGGTCGGTAAACAGGTGCAGGTATCACGGGTAAAGCAGGCAGGAACACACGGGAACGCTGTAGAACGGACAGCACTGGATGCAAGCACAGATCAAGTTTAAATAGCCTCTTGGTAATGTGCACACAGGTGAAACAAAGGTGTTCTGACAGAGGCTGAGGTCACAGGTCGACCTCTCCTTCGGCCATCTTGAGTACTGGCTAGTCTTCCCTGACAGGCTGAGGTCACAGGTCGACTTCTCCTTCGGCCATCTTGAGTACTGGCTGTTCTTCCCTGACACTCCCGCTGTAATGCCGTGTGCATGGTGCGCAACGACTTATATAGGCATGGGGCGTGGTCACTGGGTGATGTGACCCGGTGACCCCACCCCTTATGACATCCCAGGGCATGATGGGACTGTGACATCATAAGGGGCGGGGTAACTGGGTGACATCACCCGGTGACCACGCCCCATGCCTATATAAGTCATTGCGCACCATGAACACGGCATTACAGCGGGAGAGAGTGTTGTGTCAACATCGGAAGTAGAGAAGAGGGAACAAGACGATGGTGAAGATCGGGCCAACGCTAGCAAGAGATTGGATAAAGAGCAGAAGATAGCGGAGGAGCCTGGCAGAAGAACCGGAGAGCGGGAGAAGAACCAGAAAGCGAAGAGAAGAGGCTGGAGAGCGGGAGAAGAACTGGACACCGGGAGAAGAGGTCGGAGAGTGGGAGAAGAGGCCGGAGAGAGCGAAGAAGTTGGAAGAGACCCCCGAAGTCGGAAGAAGACCCCCGGAGCTGCCTAATAATTTACTTTAAAAACCTGTCTAGTGTGTTTTTTATTGACACTTTTTTCCCCAGGTGAAAGGGTAGGGGTACAATGTACCCCATACTCATTCACATAGGGAGGGGGCGGGATCTGGAGGCCCCCTTATTAAAGGGGGCTCCTGGATTCCGATAAGCCCCCCGCCCGCAGACCCCGACAGCCAACAGCCAGGGTTGTCGGGAAGAGGCCCTTGTCCTCATCAACATGGGGACAAGGTGCTTTGGGGTGGGGGGGCCACAGGGTGCCCCCCTTCCCCAAAGCACCCACCCCCCATGTTGAGGGCATGCAGCCTGGTACGGTTCAGGAGGGGGGCCACTTGCTCGTTTCCACCCCCTTTCCTGACCGGCCGGGCTGCATGCTTGGATAAGGGTCTGGTATGGATTTTGGGGGGACCCCCGCGCCGTTTTTTCAGAGTAGGGGGTTCCCCTTAAAATCCATACCAGACCTAAGGGCCCGGTATGCTCTGCACTGCGATAAAAGCGGCGAGATTGATTTCCTTTTCTAGTCCCATCGTACCTCATCACGTTCAAAATGAGCGGACTTTAGTCCGTGTGTGGGCAAGTCCATTAATTCGGAAGTCCATCGTAACTCCGTCAAAAGTCCGTCAGGAAGACCGTCGGACCTAGTCTGCCGGAAAGTCCGGTCGTGTGTTGGCAAGTCCGTTCGTTCGGAAAGTCCGTCGGAAGTCCGCCGAAAGTCCGTCGGGATGACCGTCGGACCTAGTCTGCCGGAAAGTCCGGTCGTGTGTACGCGGCATAAGATGTACTGCTCATCCTTTATAAATGTTGGGAAGTAATAGGAATGGCTATAATGGTATATGACTCAACTATGTCCTTAGGCACAGCATACCTCCCCAGTTTCTGGGAAAAGTTGCCAAAACACAAACCATCATATGCAAAAATGCAATTTCAGTGATTTACAGATATCTGTTATCATTACCAGCAGCAATAAATCTTACAATTAAAAAAAATACAAATTACTTGAAGACAGGAGAACTTCTTGACAAGAAGTTATGGAAAACCCCTTCATAAATAGCGTGAAAAGGGTTAGAACTGCTGAGAATGTTTTAGTTGTTGTTCATATTTTTCCTAGATTGCATTTCTTGCATTGTCATCACAGTGACAGGAAGTCAGGGAAAATCATCATAATGGGGTCAGAAACAGAAATAAAATCCTAACAGTAATTTTAAGTCAACCCTACTCTGTTCAAAATTATAAAAAAATATGAGAAATTGGTTCTTTATTTATGCAGCATACTGTGGTGAACATCAGTTTGTGCAACATGGAATATTGTGTAGCTGAAACCATATAAGGTATTCTTGTTAGGACTTCCCCTATCCTTGTGAGCAAACCAGCAGAGGTGAAATGCGTCAAGAAAGGTTGGCTTTGGCTGAACACATTATTGTATGCAGTCTTTTTTTACAATAATTAAACACAGAAAAATAGAGCTGTTTTGGAGTGTGGATTTGTTTTGCTTTTAAAGATTTTTGCGGTAAAAGCCAAGGAAACTTAGACTTCTGTAGTGTATCAATGCTTTTACTTTTTTTTTAACAGAAAAGCTGCACATACAACTGAACAAAACACAATTCATAGTTATAAAATATGCCTACAACATGCACAAGCCATTTATCCTTTCTAGCAAAAAAGGTATGTACAAAATGTATGCAATAAGTAAACTAAACAGATATTCAACTTAGAGATGGAATCAAGATGTAATGAACTAGGAGGGCTTAAGGCTTTGAGCCTGACAGCATGGGCATGCGGTCGCCTCTCCCTTTAAAAATAAATAGAATAGAATTAATATTATAAATAGTTAAGGCTATATACAGGTCAATGTATTTGGGTTAATGTCCCTTTAAGAGAATGGCAAATGGGGCTGGGGGCGGGGTTTAAGGTCACAAGGCTATTGGTTATATCCCAGATGGTCATGTGACCCCTGGGGAATGTTCTAGAAAGGGCTTTATTATATATAGGACCCTCTCACAGGTGTATTACCGGCAGTTCCCAGCCAGTCAGTGAAGGTGCAACAAGCTCCTGAAGTACTGCATTCATGGCTATGGAATCCTTAATGAGGCAAGTGTTGGAGAAAGCTGGGGATAAAGGTGGAGAAGAGAGGCTTAGAAGATGCCTGGCTTTGGCTGAAGAAGATAATGAGCAAAGTGTACAGCCAGTTCAGAATGTGGTGGATGTGCCTAACAATCTCCCTGGAGTCAGAGGTAGAACAGCTGTGACTACCATGCAGCACCGCCAGACACGACGCCACGGACCGTCTCCACGGCCGCCGGTGTCACAGGACAGAGAGGACAGCAGCACAGCGTGGCTGGAAGAGCCTGCATGTACTATGCAGCATCGGGTCAGCCTAAGAAAAAAGAAGAAGAGGAGGGTTCAGTCCCCGTCGCCGCCCAGAGGTATCGGTGGGCGGGCGGGAGGAGCGGCATCCATGCAGAGGACAGAGGCGGTGTCTAAGGTTGTAAGTGTGGACAGGCAAATTCTGCCCAGTGTATCATTATCACAGCATGACACTGCAGGCAGTGTGAGTGTCACAGACATCCCGCGGATGGCCACTGGAGGCAACAGAGAGCAGCATTATGCTACTTCAGATATACCAAATGCTTCAGCGACACCTGGCAGTATAGGTGAGTTAGCACACACACTTAATAGCATTATGGAATCCATTAATAGATTAGCTGACAGTATGAATACACCTGTAATTGAAAGTAGTAATTATGATAGTGTTTGGTCTAATGAAAATAGACATTCTGTCAGCTTAGGCAATGTAAGTAATACCAATAGTACTCCGTCATTTAACATTAATCCTCAGCATTTATTACCAGCTGAGATGAATATATCTAGCGCATCGGTACCAGAGGTATGTTTTAAAGAGACACTACCATGCAAGATCTCGCCGTTAGGTTACCACTAGGGATGAGCTTCGTGTTCGAGTCGAACCCATGTTCGACTCGAACATCGGCTGTTCGACCGTCCGTCGAATTGCGAACGTTATGGGCCGTTCGCGCCAAATTCGTGTTCAGCTAGATCTGTTCCTGCTATTTACATTTAGTGCAGTGCGTCCTGCTCACAGTGTTCAGCTAGATCCGTTCCTGCTATTTACATTTAGTGCAGTCAGTGCGTCCTGCTCACAGTGTTCAGCTAGATCCGTTCCTGCTATTTACATTTAGTGCAGTCAGTGCGTCCTGCTCACAGTGTTCAGCTAGATCTGTTCCTGCTATTTACATTTAGTGCAGTCAGTGCGTCCTGCTCACAGTGTTCAGCTAGATCCGTTCCTGCTATTTACATTTAGTGCAGTGCGTCCTGCTCACAGTGTTCAGCTAGATCTGTTCCTGCTATTTACATTTAGTGCAGTGCGTCCTGCTCACAGTGTTCAGCTAGATCTGTTCCTGCTATTTACATTTAGTGCAGTGCGTCCTGCTCACAGTGTTCAGCTAGATCCGTTCCTGCTATTTACATTTAGTGCAGTGCGTCCTGCTCACAGTGTTCAGCTAGATCTGTTCCTGCTATTTACATTTAGTGCAGTGCGTCCTGCTCACAGTGTTCAGCTAGATCCGTTCCTGCTATTTACATTTAGTGCAGTCAGTGCGTCCTGCTCACAGTGTTCAGCTAGATCCGTTCCTGCTATTTACATTTAGTGCAGTCAGTGCGTCCTGCTCACAGTGTTCAGCTAGATCTGTTCCTGCTATTTACATTTAGTGCAGTCAGTGCGTCCTGCTCACAGTGTTCAGCTAGATCCGTTCCTGCTATTTACATTTAGTGCAGTCAGTGCGTCCTGCTCACAGTGTTCAGCTAGATCTGTTCCTGCTATTTACATTTAGTGCAGTCAGTGCGTCCTGCTCACAGTGTTCAGCTAGATCCGTTCCTGCTATTTACATTTAGTGCAGTGCGTCCTGCTCACAGTGTTCAGCTAGATCCGTTCCTGCTATTTACATTTAGTGCAGTCAGTGCGTCCTGCTCACAGTGTTCAGCTAGATCCGTTCCTGCTATTTACATTTAGTGCAGTGCGTCCTGCTCACAGTGTTCAGCTAGATCCGTTCCTGTTATCTTCCTACTGACAGGCAGGCTTGTCTGGTTACAGTATATAAAGCTACCTGAAGAAAATTACAGGTGTTCTATCCCAGCTTAGTGCAGCTACAGGCCATTAGTATGTCTGGAAGGCCAAGAAGGAGAGGCAGACAGTCACAAGCCAATAAGAGAGGGCAAGCAGGCTCTGTGTCTAGTGCTGGTCGTGGAGACGGTGCATCCTCATCAGCATGTGGCCATGGGACACGCTTGGCCTTTTTTTCGGCAGCTGGCCGTGTTGTGCCGCAACATGCGGAAGACTTGGTCGAGTGGATGACCAAGCCGTCCTCATCCTCCTCATCCTCTCTCACCCATGCCCAGGGTGCTTTGTCTGGCAAAGCAGCGGCCTCTTCCCTCAGCTCAATGTCATCAGTGACTCCTTCCCTAGCTCCACCATGTCCTCCTGAGGATTCCCTCGAACTGTTTGACCACAGTGTTGGGTACATGCTCCAGGAGGATGCCCAGCGTTTGGAAGGCTCTGATGATGATACTGAGCTCGATGAAGGCAGTAACATGAGCACGGACAGAGGGGGTGCCCAAGAAGGACAGCAATCTGGCAGTCATGCTCCCCCTGCTGCAGCATACTGCCAGGTTTGCTCCAGTGATGAGGAGGGAGGGGATGATGAGGTCACTGACTCAACGTGGGTGCCTGATAGGAGAGAGGAGGAGGAGGAGGAGGCGGCACATCACCAACGAGGCAGGATGCCCTCCAGGGGCCAGCCTAAGGGCAGCACATTGACTGCATCACACCCCAAAGCTCCACATGTGCAGGGCGCTGCAGTCTCTGCGCGTTATTTAAAAAGTTCTTTGGTGTGGGCCTTTTTTGAGACGAGTGCATCAGATCGCACCGCTGCTATTTGCAACATATGTCTCAAGCGTATCTCGCGTGGCCAAAACATCTCCCGCTTGGGTACCACATGCTTGACCAGACATATGTTGACCTGCCATGCAGTTCGTTGGCAAGCATATCTAAAAGACCCACACCAAAGAACAAAGAGGATCTCTCCTTGCTCCTCATCAGCTGAGATTTCCAACCCCACTAGACCTTCAGTCCTCTCTGAGACCTGCAGTGAGAGGAATGAAGGTGTAGAATTAGGTGTGTCACAGCCAAGTACTTGTGGGCAATCTGCTTTTGGTACACCGACGTCAGATTGTACCAGGCAAATTTCCCTGCCCCAGCTGCTGCACCGCCGAAAGAAGTTTGCTCCCAGCCATCCACATGCCCAGCGGTTGAATGCTAGCTTGGCAAAATTGCTAGCACTTCAACTGCTGCCTTTTCAGTTGGTAGACTCTGCCCCCTTCCGTGAGTTTGTGGAATGTGCGGTTCCTCAGTGGCAGGTACCCAAACGCCACTTTTTCTCACGGAAGGCGATTCCGGCTCTCTACCGGCATGTGGAAGGCAATGTCCATGCCTCGCTGGACAGGGCCGTCAGCGGTAAGGTGCATATTACCGCTGACTCATGGTCCAGCAGGCATGGACAGGGACGTTACTTAAGTTTCACGGCGCATTGGGTGACTCTGCTGGCAGCTGGGAAGGATGCAGGACAAGGTGCAGTAGTGTTGGAGGTTGTTCCGCCACCACGCCTCCAAAATGCTGATTGTGACACACCTCTCTCCTCCACCCCCTCCTCTTCTTCTTCCTCCATGGCCTCTTCCTCGGAACCAGCGGTGCTCCGTAGGCGTTCAAGGGGCTACGCAAGTACGCAGGCCAAAAGATGCCATGCGGTGCTTGAGCTGGTGTGCTTGGGGGACAGGAGCCACACTGGGGCAGAGGTTCTGTCAGCTCTGCAGGGGCAGGTTCAGAGGTGGTTGACGCCACGCCAACTTAAGGCAGGAATGGTGGTTTGCGACAATGGCACCAACCTCCTCTCTGCCCTCCGACAGGGACAACTGACCCATGTGCCCTGTTTGGCTCACGTCCTTAACTTGGTGGTGCAGCGGTTCTTGGGCAGGTACCCGGGCTTACAGGATGTCCTGAGGCAGGCCAGGAAAGTCTGTGTGCATTTCCGCCGGTCATATAATGCCAGTGCTCGGCTGACGGACCTCCAAAAGGAGTTTAACCTGCCCAAGAACCGCCTAATCTGTGACATGCCCACCAGGTGGAACTCAACGTTGGCCATGCTGCAGCGGCTGCACACGCAGCAGAGGGCCATCAATGAGTACCTGTGCGACTATGGCACCAGGACAGGGTCAGGGGAGCTTGGTTTTTTTTCCCCACGCCAGTGGGCCCTGATCAGGGATGCATGCACTGTCCTGTCACCATTCGAGGAGGCCACGAGGATGGTGAGCACTGACAGTGCATGCATCAGTGACACTGTCCCCCTTGTCCACCTGTTGGAGCACACGCTGCGTGGAATAATGGACAGGGCACTTGAGGCAGAACAGAGGCAGGAAGAGGAGGACTTCCTTAGCTCTCAAGGCCCCCTTTATCCAGACAGTGTTCCTGCGTGCCCGCCGATCACACAGGAAGAGGACGAGGAGGAGGAGGAGGAGGAGGAAGATTGTGTCAGTATGGAGGTGGAGCCTGGCACTCAGCATCAGCAGTCTTTAAGGGATCAGTCCCAAGGAACACATGGACTTGTACGTGGCTGGGAGGAGGTGGCTGCGGACGTTGTTGTCCTTAGTGACCCAGAGGACTCCGGACCGAATGCCTCAGCAAACCTACGCTGCATGGCCTCCCTGATCCTGCAAAGCCTGCGTAAGGATCCTCGTATTCGTGGTATCAAGGAGAAGGACCAATACTGGCTGGCAACCCTCCTTGATCCACGTTACAAGGGTAAGGTTGCGGACCTTATCTTGCCATCGCAGAGGGAGCAGAGGATGAAACATCTTCGGGAGGCCTTGCAGAAAGGTCTGTGCAACGCGTTCCCAGAGACTGGGAGGTTACAAACTCCTGTTTCTGGACAACGTGTTGCTGAGGCTTCGGTCAGTCAAAGAAGGAGCGGTGGAGAAGGTGGCCGTCTGACCGATGCGTTCAGACAATTTTTTGGTCCGCAGCCCCAAGGTATGATCGGTTCCAGCAACCATCGCCAGCGTCTGTTTTACATGGTGCAGGAATACCTAGGGGCAAGATCAGACTTGGACACCTTTCCCACCGAAAATCCTCTGGGTTACTGGGTCTTGAGGATGGATCACTGGCCAGAGCTTGCACAGTATGCAATTGAGCTACTGGCCTGTCCTGCATCCAGCGTTCTTTCGGAACGCACATTCAGTGCTGCTGGAGGCGTGGTAACCGATCACAGGGTGCGTCTGTCCACTGACTCGGTCGATCGGCTGACCTTCATAAAAATGAATCAGTCTTGGATCACCACCAGCTACCAAGCACCTGATGCTGATGTAACTGAATAATTTTTTTCAGATCCCTTCAAAGACTGCCTATGCTGATGCTGAGTGACTATCCCTGAGTAATTATCCTCTTCCTCCTCAATCATCACGCTGATAGCTTGTAAGAACATTTTTGGTTCTGGGCGCCACCACCAGTGCCTAAGGCACAATTTTTCAGCCCCTGTTTAACAGGGGCGTGTAATTACAATTTTTGATGTAATACTTTGCAGCAGGGCTCGTTCCTGCATTCCAACTAGAGTGTCTGTGAGGGGTTGCAGTGTTGTGGCACCAGCACCAGTGCCTAAGGCCCAATTTTTCTGCCCCTGTCTAACAGGGGCGTGTAATTACAATTTTTGATGCAATACTTTGCAGCAGGGCTCGTTCCTGCATTCCAACTAGAGTGTCTGTGAGGGGTTGCAGTGTTGTGGCACCAGCACCAGTGCCTAAGGCCCAATTTTTCTGCCCCTGTCTAACAGGGGCGTGTAATTACAATTTTTGATGCAATACTTTGCAGCAGGGCTCGTTCCTGCGTTCCAACTAGAGTGTCTGTGAGGGGTTGCAGTGTTGTGGCACCAGAACCAGTGCCTAAGGCCTAATTTTTCAGCTCCTGTTCAACAGGGGCATGTAATTACAATTCTTGATCTAATATTTCACAGCAGGGCCCTGTGAGGGCTTACAGTGTTGTGGCCACAGCAACACCTAAGGCCCAAATTTCTGCTGAGTATATAGGGCAGGACCCTACTTTCAAACATCTAACTTACAAACGACTCCTACTTGCAAACGGAAGGAGACAACAGGAAGTGAGATGAAATCTACCCCTAGGAAGGGAAATTCTCTCCTGTAAGTGTTAATATGGGAAAACAATTTCTCCTTTCCACTGATGCTTTCCAATCCTTGTTCCACAAAAAAACCCAAATTTTCAAAAAACATTTTTCATTGGGACAAAAAAGTGAGGTGAAATCTTCTGAAGAGGAGGAAAGACAGCAAAACAAATGTCACAGGGGTGATAACCCTTCCCTATGTTTTCCAAAAAGCTTAAAAAAGATTTTTTGGCTGGAGCTAAACACGTTAAAAATGTACCCGTTCAAAATTACAAAGAGATTCTACTTAACAACAAACCTACAGTCCCTGTCTTGTTTGCACCGCCTGTATACTGCTGTTCAGAGTATATAGGGCCTTTCCTTATTTTAATTTGGGTGCGGGGTTCCCCTTAATATCCATACAGGACCCAAAGGGCCTGGTAATGGACTGGGGGGGTACCCATGCCGTTTGTCTCACTGATTTTCATCCATATTGCCATGACCCGACATGACATTAAACCCGCAAGCAGTTTTAAATGAGATTTTTTCCTTTAAAAATGACATTTGGTGCAGGGACTGTTCTAAACATGGGAAACACGCGTCACTTTACAGGCATACTATAGACACCCCCCAGGTACGATATTTAAAGGAATATTTCACTTTTTTTTTTTTACTTTAAGCATCATTAAAATCACTGCTCCCGAAAAAACGGCCGTTTTTAAAAGTTTTTTTTGCATTGATACATGTCCCCTGGGGTAGGACCCGGGTCCCCAAACCCTTTTTCGGACAATACCATGCAAATTAGCCTTTAAAATGAGCACTTTTGATTTCGAACGTTCGAGTCCCATAGACGTCAATGGGGTTCTAACGTTCGTGCGAACTTTCGGTCCGTTCGCGGGTTCTGGTGCGAACCGAACCGGGGGGTGTTCGGCTCATCCCTAGTTACCACCTTTCTCCTCAGACTAAAGAAAAAATATGGAAAGGTCAATTTGTGGATATTCTGTCACTTATTCCATCCACAAAAGAATTTGTCAACAGAACTGACAAAAAAGCAGACGAGAAAGATGAGGATGATAGGAGGAGACCAGTGGCGAGGTCTTTTAATAATTGGTTGCAGTCATTTGCTATATACTCCAGTGTGCTAGGTGAGAAGCACCTGGAATATTGCAGCAGGCTGTTTCAACATATGGAGCATGTGCTAGAGGCATATAAGAGTTTTGGAGGTCTAGGATGGTTCCAATATGATGAAGCATTTAGACAAAGTTATCAATATACCCATCATTGAAGTGGGGCAATAAGGACGTTGGGTTGTGGCTTAACCTGATGATGCCACAGAAAATGGGTTTCACTAGGCAGCAGCCACAACCTACAGTGTCCCCTTATAAAAGAAGATATTGCTTTGCTTACAACGAGAACCAGTGTAAATGGGGAGGGGGGGTCGCACAAGTGCAAGCATGAATGCTCGAATAGTTCAGACCCCACCCTTTACTTAGGTGTTTCAAAAGGAGTTATAATTTTCAAAGCTCCCAGAGGGATAATTATGCATAAAGATCACACCCCAGTGAAACTAACAAACATGCAGCAATGGTTGGACAGGTTTCTCCAGAGGCTTCCCTTTGCCAGTATTTCAGGGTGAAGGGTGTGTGATAGTACAAAATTTAAAGTCAGTGCATAATTATGCACACATAGTTAAGGAGAAGTTAATTAAGGAGATTAAGGATGGTAAGATAGCAGGTCCATTTGATTCTCCTCCTTTCTCACCTTTTTAGGATATCTCCGTTAGGCATCATACCTAAGAAGGAGCCAAATACCTTTCGCCTAATTCACCATTTGTCATTTCCAAAGGGTAGCTCTTTAAATGATGAAATAGATGCTTGTATGACATTGGTATCCTATTGCACGTTTGAAGATGCTATTCAGAAAATTAGGAAATTTGGAAAAGATGCGTTGCTTGCGAAAGCAGACATAGAGGATAGCCTTCAACTCCTTAGGTATGTATTTTGAATGTAAATATTACTTTGATATGGGATGTGCCATATCTTGTGCCTATTTTGAAAAATTTGCAACCTTTCTCCAATGGGTTGTGGCTTTTCAAGCTGGCTACCAAGGTATATTACATTATCTGGATGACTTCTTATTCATTGGACCAGCGCAATCTGTTATTTTATGTTACATCTGTTTAGTGCAGTAGCGCGACATTTAAGTATCCCACTAGCTAGCGAGAAAACTGTTTCCTTCCTCTAGGATAGAATTCCTCGATGTCAAGATTGACACTGTTAAGCTTGAATTTCAGTTACCTGAATCTAAAATCATCAAGAGTAAAGCTTTAGAGCAGTTGTATACTTCATTTTTAAACTTTTACCTACAGGTAAGCCTGTAATAAGGCTTACCTGTAGGTAAAAAAAATATCTCCTAAACCTGTATGGTTTAGGAGATATTCCCCTCGCAATGAGCCGCTGACTGCAGCGGCGCATGCGCACAGGGGATTCTCGGCTGAGAGTCTGGCAAACTCCGGACCTTGCCGGAAAGAAGTCTCCCACACGCATGCGCTGTAGTGACGACATCGCGGCTCCAGCCACTTACAGCGCTGGAGCCGCGATACCCGGAAGACACGCCGAGGAGAAATGTCAGCTCCCTCGGCGTGGACCGGGTGAGATGCCGGCGCCTCGTTCTAAGGTAAGTATCTCATAATGAGTTAGTATGCGGTGCATACTAGCTCATTATGCCTTTTCCCTTACAGGTGTAGGGAGAGAAAAAAAAAGTCAGCGGGTTTACTGCCGCTTTAATTTCAGTTTTGATTAGGCGGAAAAAAGTTTTATTAAAAGAACTCCAATCTTTATTGGGCCTTCTGGTATTAGCGACAAGGATTATGCCAGTTGGCAGAATCTTCTAGCGGCGCTTGTACTTAGCCATGTCAGGAATGAAATCTCCATTTTCTCACATGTTTGACAGTTGACCGTTGACAGTTTGGTTTAAATTCTTTGATATATTTAACGGTAGATCATTTTTTCAGGAAAAATTTGTATCTTCATACGACCTTGAGTTATATAGAGATGCTGCGGGCTCATATGGATTCGCAGCTATTTGGAAGACTCACTGGTGCTGTGGTAAGTGGTCTGAGAGGTTGGAGATGAATAAAGCCACCAAAAGTATAGTAGTGTTGGAGCTTTTTCCTCTAGTGGTTTTGATAGAAATATGGGGTGAGCAATTTTCAAATAAAAGAATCTTGATTAATTCAGATAATAAAGGAGTCATATATGCTGTAAATTGCTTGTCAGCTAAATCTTTACAAGTGGTCAAATTACTAAGATGCTTAGCCTCGGTTCACACCAGAGACGGCACGACTTGCAGGTCGCCTCACCGAGGCGACCTGCACACGACTGCCGGGGCGACTTGCAAGACGACTTCTGTATAGAAGTCTATGCAAGTCGCCCCCAAAGTAGTACAGGAACCTTTCTTCTAAGTCGGAGCGACTTGCGTCGCTCCGATTAGAACGGTTCCATTGTACAGAACGGGAGGCGACTTGTCAGGCGGCTAGGTCGCCTGACAAGTCGCCCCAGTGTGAACCGGCTCTTAGTGTTTCTTTGTCTTAAATGTAATATTTGGCTAAAAGCCAAGTATCACACTATGTGGACATTCCATTAGACCTACTATCATTACTCAAGGCTGATATTGGTTGGATTTTTGGTGAGTGTGTTTTCATTGGGGTTCCCAGCACGTGGTGTATCACTTGGTGAAAGGAATAACTACCCTCACAGAATACAGCAATACCCACCAGTAGGACTCTTACCACCTGATCCATTGAACTTAATGAACTTAACTGAGAAGTGTGCCCTAGTAAAATTGGGGCATATAGCGCTGCTGCAATATTGAAAAACTTTATTTATTTAATCTATTCTTTATTGCCTTGCATTATACAGTGATTAAGAAGGGACTATATACTGGTGTGACAGTGATCAGTGACACTGTTAGGTTGATTTTGTAAAACTAGAGCATGCAAAATCTGGTGCAGCTCTACACAGAAACCAATTAGCTTCCAGGTTGTTTTGTCAAAGTTTAGGTGAACAAGCTGAAGTTAGAAGCTGACTGGTTACCATACACCAGATGCACCAGATTTTTCACTCTCCAGTTTTAGTAAGTCAACCCCTGTAACTGGTATGGCGGTAGTCAGGGACACTGTAACTGGTGATCAGGGACACTGTAACTGGTGTCGTGGTGATTTGGGACAATATGACTGATGTGGCGGCAATCAGGGATACAATGACTAATGCAGAGGACACTGTGAGTGAGGAACACTGACTGGTACGGCGGTAATTACACCATTAGTTGCGGCGGTATTTGGTACTGACTGGCAGCACTGGTCTGGTGACATTGCGCTGCTGTGTCAGTGAACAGAGTCAATGACTGGTGGCACTGACATACAGTGATATCAGAGTAGCCAGGCATTGTACGTGAACCAAAGTACAATGTCACCATAGTGATACTGCACTTGCTCAGGTGACAATTTTTTGTTACAATTTTTTTTTACTTACAGTGACCAGAGTAGTGCATTGTCACTGTCATTGTACTGCTCTGGGGGGGGGGGGGGGGGGGGACTAATCAGGATTTGTTTTTCTTTTTTTGATCACTGTATAAGCATTCAGTAAAACTGTTCAAATATTTCATTCATGAAGCCTTTGTTTACTACTGATGCAATGCTTGGTCACAGCTATCACATGGTACAGGGACACTGTGATTGGCCCTGTACCATGTGATCACTGTGACCAATACAGAGGTCACAGTAGTTCTCAATGGGGCAATGAATGAGAGCCATTCTTAACTACTACTACTGTTTGTGGCGTCTTTTGATGCCACGATGCAGGTACGTCTTTTGTCCATCTCACGCCGGAGATGGGGTTGGTGTTGCTCCACTTTGGCGCTTGCGCCGGTGGTGGATCTCACTGTCAACTCCTATTCTCATTCGACGTTTTACATGACATTGGTGTGGGACCCGCCCCACACCTGGATTACATAAGCAGGTGAGCTTGATTGCCTTACCATTTCACTATGTGTTTTACACCAGGGAGGTAGCACACACAGCTCATTTATTGGATACACATATGTAAGTTATGCACATTTTTTCCTAGCCTTCTTTCTTTTTCTTTTTCTTTCACACATGCAGCATACCCATTTATATTATATATATAAATAACACTTTTTACAATTTTTTTTTCCCTCATCCCAAACACTCATCGTGTTTTTACACTTTTCACATTTTTTCCCTTTTTATATATTTTTCACATATATTTATATATTATTTTCAGAACACTATATTTGCAATCATCCCCACACATGTGGAATGTGTTGTGGCAATCGAGTATGCTATGTGGATGTTTTCTTGGGTCCCTTGCCTCAGCTCCGGAACAGACAACCTTTTTGGGGTCCGATCTCTCTCGATGCTAGCCAAGCACAGTGCTTTAGCTGACCTGTGAGTATAGATCCCTTTCTCCCCATGAGGTTCTTTCTCCCCTTACGGGTAGAATATATTTACTAATACTACATATCCATTTGTATTTACAGTTTATTTCTCTACGTAACTCCCGATAAATGGGATACAGCCATGAAACGCGTCAAGTTTCCATGGGGTGCTCAGTCAAGTCTGGCTCATGATCTAGTTACTGGCCCTTATATACTTTTTATACACTCATAATTCATTGAGTACTATGTAACTATTTATGTGTATGTGTATCTTTTCTTGTTTCTACAGCAGCTCTGTTGCATATGGTGTACCAATGCCTGTTAAAAGGAAATATCTTGTATTATATCCACAATTAATCATGCTCAAGATTGATATTTTTCACCTCATTGCCAAATGCCGTCTCTTTGACATGTTACATATTGTACTTATACCTTTTTATCAATATTCAATACTTCTCATGTGTTGTCAAGCTGAAACATATGTATCCATCATGTTCATGCCATATGTGCATGTGTATGTATATATATGAAAATACTTTTTTACTTGTTTCATACTATTGTTACTAATAAACAATGTATACCATATCTACCTCCACAATTCAATTGCCTCATTTAAAGTTCCACACTCCTTTCTTATTTACATTTTTAACTACTGGACATGTGATCACTGTGGTTGGTCACAGGGATAACATGATACCAGGACCCTTTACAGCAGACCAGTACACCAATTTGTGATCCTCTGTGTCCAGTTGACACGTCGGTCGCAGATTGCACCGCTGCGTGGCTGTCAGAGAATGGTTCGCAGAAGGACTGGCACATCTGCTAATGCCCAATGGAATCACAGGTTGGCACATAGAAATTCACCAATGCAAATGCTATTGCATGCACGGGCATGAACAGCTGCAAGGATTCTGGCACCCAGTGGCCTATTTAAAGCCAGCAGCATAAGACATTAATTGCTGGATGATCTTCAGCTCCCCCATGTATTCCTGTTCTTGATATTATTGAATTTCCTGTTACTGGCCTGGCTTGCCTTTGACCTGTCTTGTCTCCATTCCTGGCTTTGACCCCCGGATTGCTCCATTGACCCTGTTTCTGCCTGCTGATCCGTGTATTATCTTTGGCTTGCTCTTGGACTAGGCTGCTGCCTGATTACCAATGGTTGACCTCGGCTTACTCCTGACTTTGCTTGCTGCCTTATTCCTGGCTAACATACCATGTATGACTACTAGCCTGGCTCTTGACCCTGCATCTGGCTCTCCCTTCTGCCAAGTCTCATCTGGCACATCTGAGGGACTCCTGCCCAGCAGTGCATCCTGCTTGTCCAGCCACCATCCAGCAGACATCTCCCCATCATTCAGCCTGTCGTAGCTGGCAACCCCTGCTTCATTGGGCATAGCACTCCCTGTTACTACCTTCAGGGGTGCCCTGCACTCAGCCGCAAAGCAGGCCCTCTCAGTACTTTGGCCTCCGACCAGGTAAGTGACAGTGGCCCAGAGGCTGTACATGAGTGCCAGAAGTAGTTGGATGTACTGGTGTGGTAAAGGGAGACTGCATACTTCTTTGACATTCAGAAAAAGCCTTGTATTTTTATCAATAAATACAAGGTTTAGTCTGATCATAGTGGAAATCATGACATCATCTATCTGCCTCTCGACCCAATCAAAGGCAGTCACACTTGTTTTAATTAAGGCAGAAGACAGGAAGTCATCTGTACTGCTGCTGCAACACAGTGTAGGTTCCTGTATGTAGCTAATGCTACTACAGTCCATTCTGTGAAGTAGAAGGGAAATGATAAATAGTTTTCAACATTTTTTTCAAAAAAATATGTGAAAAGTGTGGCATGCATTTGTATTCAGCCCCCCTGAGTCAATACTTTGTAGAATCACCTTTCGCTGCAATTACAGCTGCAAGTCTTTTTGGGGATGTCTCTACCAGCTTTGCACATCTACAGAGTGACATTTTTGCCTATTCTTCTTTGCAAAATAGCTCAAGCTCTGTCAAATTGGATGAGGAGCATCTGTGAACAGCAATTTTCAAGTCTTGCCACAGATTCTCAATTGGATTTAGGTCTGGACTTTGACTGGGCCATTCTAACACATGTATATGCTTTGATCTAAACCATTCCATTGTAGCTCTGGCTGTATGTTTGGGGTTGTTGTCCTGCTGGAAGACGAACCTCTGCCCCAATCTCAAGCCTATTGCAGACTCCAATGCCGCATACACACGAGCGGAATGTCCGTCAGAAAAAGTCATATGGGAGCTTTTCATTGTATATTCCGACCGTGTGTATGCCCCATCAGACTTTTTCCGTCGAAAATTCAGACGGACTTAGATAGAGAACATGTTCTATATTTTTCCGACGAAACTAATTACTATCTGAAAAAATGCTGGTCTGTATGCTGTTCCGACGCAACAAAAACGACGTATGCTCTGAAGCAAGTACGAGACGGAAGCGTTCGGTCTGGTAAAACTAGCGTTCATAATGGAGATAGCACATTCCTCACGCTGCAAATTCTGTGATCTTTTAATGCAGCGCTTTCTTTTGTGCTTTATAATGCTAGAATAATGAATTTGTTTTGCTGCTAATATTCACACAGAGTTCTCATAAACTTATTTCTTTAATATTTCTCGTGATCTCATGACTAATCTTTTATTTTTTTAAAGCCAGATCGCCAAAATAATGTTTAGAATTATTTTTTATAGTCATCTTTTTTATCATTTTTTCTTCCATCAAGATCTCCTTTTTTATGGATTATTGAAAAATTATTTTTTAGTGATCTCCATAATTTTTTTTTTTTGTGTGGCTGTTCTTATGCCATGTACACACGGTCGGCCTTTTCGTCTACAAAAGTCCGACGGACGCCGACAGACTAAAGCTGGCTGACAATCCGATCGTGTGTGGGCTTCCCCGGACTTTCAGCGGACTTTCAGCGGACTTTTCCAGCCTCAAATCTGACGGACTTTAGATTTGAAACATGCTTCAAATCTTTACGTTGTAACTGCGCCGGACCCAGAAATCCGCTCGTCTGTGTGCTAGTCCGACGGGCAAAAACCCTCGCTAGGGCAGCTATTGGCTACTAGCTATCAACTTCCTTATTTTAGTCCGGTGTACGTCATCACGTACGAATCCGTCGGACTTTTGTGTGATCGTATGTAGGCAAGTCCGCTCGTAAGAAAGTCTGCCGCAAGTCCGCCAAAAGTCCGACAAAAGTCTGTCGGACAGGCTGTCGAACTTTTGTAGACGAAAAGTCCGACCGTGTGTACGCGGCATTAGTCAGCTGGCCTCTCAACCCCTTCTGAAGGGCCTCACCAAAAATTCCCTCCCAGAGGAAGCGTTGGCCCTCCTCAAATTTCATCAATCTAGTGGCTAGATAGCAGCCATAGGCCTCTTCAGCGTCGGGGGGGCTTCTGAGGACATCAGTTTCTTCCCTAATGAGTCCCAGTGCTGCCTCCTCCGTGATCGTCCCCTTCCTGGGCCTTTTTGTTGTAAGGCGGAGGGGAGGCACCTGGGATTGGGTAAGGCTCCTACTGGGCCCAGCCACCTCCTGGCTGACACTGGGCCCGCCCACCTCCTGGCTGACACTGGGCCCGGCCACCTCCTGGCTGACACTGGGCACGGCCTCCTCCTGCCTGCCACTTTCCAAACCCTTCTCCTGGCTGAGCTCATCCTGTGTAAAAAAAAAGGGACATAGTTTTAGTTTTTGCTTCATCAATCACACACAATTTTTAGCTCATGACTTGCAAATTGAATGTTAATAAATAGAAAAGACTATCATTCTGACCCCAGCATTTTTCATTCTTGTCCCAAACATTTTTGGCCACTACTGTGTATTGATATGTAAATCTCTTTGTTTTAAATAACATCTAGTTAACATCATTAATATTAGGACAATAAATATGTCTAAAAATAATATACCTGGCTCCAGCTGGGCGCATCCACTTCTTCCGGGATGGCCCAGGTTGTTCCTCATCAGCCTCTGCTGGGGTTGAGGGAAGGGTGGAGGGAAGGCTGCAGGGAAGGGTAGAAAGTGATTTCCTGGCTTCAGTCTGGTCGTCCAGAAACCACAGTTTGTTGAAGTACCACAGCCTGGGTACATACACTTGCGCTGCGGCTGCTCCTGATCTGGGTGATTTCTGGATCTTATTATGCTCCTTCTTATACATGTTCCTCAAGATCCCAATTTTCGTTTCCAAGAACAGAATGGTTGCATCGGGGACCCGAGTCTTCACAAATTCCAGAAGTTTCTCCAGCGTTGACCTCCTATCTTGTTTATTATAATATAAGCTGTGTTTCACCTCCCACAAATTCCTCATCTCCCTGTACCTGTCTATGAAACTGGCCATGAATTGTGGGTCCTTAAAGTGATTCATATTTCCTGTAAGACAATACACAAGACAAAAACACTAATGTCAGCCTAAACTCTCATAATCTTATGCCAATATAGGCCTCAATCTTAAAGCAGTATAGGCCACTGATGGGCCAAGTTCAAAGTTTACCTTTGTTTAGGACGCTCGCCATTTCCATTCCTCCTTCCTCCGCACACAGAACGTACGTACAACACATGCATATTAGCTTGATATACACTACTTATGCATGCAAAACCGGCCTGCATCGCCCATCCCCTGACGTTCTTTCTAGAATATTCTCCGCCTCTTCTCTTTAGGCGCGCAGTAGGAGCGACATGGCGGAGAAAGAGCAGATGTGTGTTAATTCCACTAACGAGGAGGAGTAAAGCCCGGAGCCAGAAACGTCCCGATCCCGCAGGAGAAGATTTAAGGCTTCAAATATGGCCTTTATAGAAATGGTGGAGATGGTGGACATATTGAGGAGGAACGACTATGATGGAAAGCATGGACCGTACACCAACCCTAATGAGAGAAATGCCAAGATCATGACTAAAGTTGTGAAGAGTCTGCACAGGAATTTTGGGGTACGACGATCCAAGGAGCAATTGAGGAAACGCTGGTCAGACCTGAAACTGAGGGAGCAGAATCAGTATAGAAGGATCAAAAAAGTGCTTCTAAAAAATAAGTAGTTGTCCTGTGTTCCTATTATTATTATTACTTGCATGCTGCGCCATGTGATTTTTTTAGCTGTTCTACAGTTTAAAATGGCGACTTTCATGTTCGTGGGCACAGTAATCGGTCGTCGGAAACATTGTTCGCTCATTAAATACAATGTTTTGGGCAGATACAGGTTAAATACATTTGGTCATGCCTATTTGTCTAAAAAACAGTTTTGTACATTGCTGTCTAGATGTGTTTGTAACTAGAATGAAATGCATGCTTGATTTAGTGTAATGTATGGAGAGGACACTCAGCAGCTGTTTACACATCTGGACTCAAGAGTACTAGTGTGGGACACAAGAACAAACTTTTTAAGGTGTCCCACACAGGTGCTCCAGTGGATACTTGGGGTGTCTCCATGTGTGAAAATTGTCAGAAAAAGGTAAGTATTCCAGCTTTGGTAAGGTAAAAAATCATGTCTTCAGCTTGGAACTCTGCCCAAAACAGACAATTGTACCCCACTTCCCAGCAATGTTTCATATTCCTATTTCTGGACTCAAATATCTGTGTGCTAAGTATACCTTTTGTTTCATTCTCATAGGGGCACCACTCAGAGGACACCAGGAACCCCCCCTCATCAGAAAGAAGGGGAACTCAGAACAACACCACACCCCGAGGATCTGGAGGAAGGAGAGGTGGAGGAAGTCGTGAGATTGTCACCACAACAGGTGAGTGTCTGACACCCCAGCTTCAGGTAATATATGTATGCCTGCATATTTATAATACATGTTTTTGCTCAATTTTTTAGGTGATGTGCTGGTTGTTGAAGAGCAAGCTGAACATTTCACAAGTGACAGTGCACAAAGGCTAATCCAGGACATCATGGTGTGGAATGGTGAAATTGATATCATAAGGAATAAACTCAATGTTATGGAACAACAAATGAAGAACATGATTGATGTGTTGGGGAGAATCTGCATTTCTTCAAAATGCCACCATTTTAACATTTGTTGGACTTTACAAAAACTTTTTTTGACATTTTAAAAGCCAAATTTTGAAGATGCACACGGTGTGTCAACATGTGCTATCTGCCATCAGGGGATATCCATGTACACATTTTGTGGGTGCAACCCCTTCCTCATAACTCTACCCTGTTTCCCCGAAAATAAGACCTAGCATGATTGTCGGTGATGGCTGCAATATAAGCCCTACCCCCCAAATAAGCCCTACCCTGTTTCCCCGAAAATAAGCCCTACCCTGAAAATAAGACCTACAAGGACTTTAACTAGGGCTTATTTGGGGGGTAGGGCTTATATTGCAGCCATCACCGACAATCACGCTAGGTCTTATTTTCGGGGAAACAGGGTAGTAGGTAAGAGGAAGGGGTTGCACCCCCAAAACACTTCCATTGATCCCCCATGATGGGAGATAGTACATGTTGACATTAGGCATGGGATCAGGAGGGAAATACCCATTTTGTCTCCCAAATTGTGTGCATCTTCAAAATTTGGCTTTTACAGGGCTGACATCACCCCATCTGATGAAGGCAATATCAAGACATTTTTGACATCATAATGTCTGATATTGCCTTCAGTTTTTATACGATGAACTTTGTAAGTTCCAGAGTTGTGTATGTTATGTTTAGAAACATGCGTGTTTATACCAAAAAAAAACAAATTTTCAAAATCTTGATAAAAAAAATATTATTTTACTTCAAAATTTTATAACGCACATGTGAATGTGCACAGAGTAAAAAGTTTGCTAATCAACAATGTGCGGCTTCTACTTTCAATGCTCAATACCAGTTTTTTAAGTAATTTTGTGTTTACAGTGACAATGGGGCTTATTCACTAAAGGAAAATCCATTTGGTACTACAAGTGCACTAGGAGAACCTAGGAGACAGCCAAAAACAAACACAAACAATAAAGAAAATTCAAGATTTTATCAGATATTTTTTTTTTAAATATTTACACATTGTCTGGCATAGCAATGGCCCCCCTACCCGTAAAATAATTTACATATTTCTGCCGAACTTCACGGGCTCTTTGGGGTGCCAAGCCAGGACGACCAGTATCCAGGCCTGTCAGGGGATTCTCAGGAAGTCCAGCCTGAGGCCCAACTGAGGCAATATAATTGTGGGCATTTTTCCTTGTGCAATATGCAGCAGGATAAGATGATATGGTTGATTTTGTAGTCCGCCATGTTTATTGCTGTCAGAAACAGGCGGAACCGGCTGGCCTTTATCCCGAAGGCATTTTAAACGACTCTTCTGGCTCTGGCCAGCCGGTAGTTAAAAACCCTCCTCTCCGGGGTGAGGGTCCTCTGGGGGAATAGCCTCATCAGGTGCTCGCCCAGACCGAACACTTCATCAGCAATAAAGACGAATGGGAGTCCTTCAACATTGTCCGCATCAGTTGGCAATGCCAGGCCACCAGTCTGGAGACGTTGGTAAAATTCCGTCTGGGCGAAGACTCCTTCATCCGACATCCGGCCATTCCTCCCCACGTCCACATAGAGGAACTCATATTGTGCCGACACCACCGCCATTAACACTATACTATTAAACCCCTTATAGTTATAATAGTAAGACCCCGAATGGGGTGGTGGCACGATGTGGACGTGCTTCCCATCTATAGCCCCTCCACAGTTGGGAAAGTCCCAACGGTCGGCAAAATGGGAGGCCACAGTCTGGAAAGGAAACTGTGGAGTCAAAACAGAAAAAAATATTAGTACTTTTGCACATAATATTGCAAGCAGATTAGACACAAACATTCTTGCCCAACATCAGTATAACATTTACCAGATCCCCCCCCCCCCCGATGGCCCATTGTAAAAATTTTAGGGGGGTTCGAGCTGAGTTTAGGACTCAAAAAAAGCTTATGGCACTCTGCCTGAATTTAAGGACAACAATAACATTTGTACACATTTTAGGGGGTGTTTAGGGTGAAGCACTAAAATGGAGCTGACAAAATACATTAAGTGACTAGGCTAGGTGTATATGGGCCCAGGATAGCATGCTGGGGAAGTTAGTGAAGGCAAATATGCATGTAGGCCAAAAAAGGTGCATTAAAAGATTACAGCATTTTTTTATTTTTTTTTAGCTACTTCAGTTTTTTGTTATTTTTGAGGCACTTAAATTAACTTTTCCGTTCATTTATTTCCCTCACAATTACATCATAGTAGCTTTTTTTTTTTTTTTTTTTTTATATGCAGTCTTCCCTTTCCCCCTTCTGTATACATTTCGATGATTTATATCATAAATAAATGCCTTTATTCTCCCAAACCCACCCTACCGCATAACCCTCCCGCCCACCACCACCCCCTCCTCCCCCTTATCTACCAGTTGCTTTTCCGGGCCTTTCTCTCAGCTACTCTTCTGTGTTCCGATTGGATTGTCAACTACCTCTGTTTTTCTCGTATTCCCTTAGTACAGTCGTTCTACTGCTCCCTATGCTCCCATGGCTTCGGTGTATCTCATAGTTTGTTTGAATTTGTCCCATTCCTGCCATTTTACCTCGTAAGCTTCCAGGCCTTCCCCATCACTAAACCTTAAGTACTCTAGGTTTTGGATCTCATTAACTTTATTACACCAGTTCCTCATTGTGGGTCTTATTGGTTCCTTCCAATGTCTGGGGATAAGACTTTTGGCTGCGTTTAGGTGTGGCGGCAATAGGCTTTTCAGATATTGTTTGTTTGGCATATTTATCCCGTGAAATAGGCAGCTCCATGGATCGTCTGGGAGCATTGTGTTGGTTATTTCCCCTATTATTTGCCTTATCTTGTCCCAATATTTTTTAATTTCCGGACATTGCCACCATATATGGGCCATCGTCCCAATTTCTTTACACCCTCGCCAGCAATATTGTGATTTTTCTTTTAGTATTTTGTGCGCTTTATTGGGGGTGATATGCCATCTCACTAAGCATTTATAGTTTGTCTCAATCATATTACTGTTTACTGTAGTGGCATATGCCCGGCGCAATATTTGTCTGATCTCTTCTTTTTTCAAGGATATCCCTAGTTCATTCTCCCATTTTGCAATACACGGTGGTATATCCGGGCCGATCCTTTCTATAAGTGCTCTATAAATCTTTGAGATCACCCTCTTCTTTTCCCTATCCACACAGATTTTTTCTAAGGGAAGCAAATTTCCTTCCGATCTTATTGGCTGGGGCAAGGACTCTGTAAAATGTTTTAGTTGGTTGTATTGCCATTCGTCTATCGATCTCCACTCCCCTTTGCTCTTTAGTTCGTGATACGTGTAGATTTTGCCTTGGTCCATAATATCTTTCAGTTGTGCGTTTTCTAGTGTTATCCATTTCCCAAACCAGGCTTCGATTCCCAGTATAAAATATTCTGTATTTGTTAGTGTTGTTAGTGGTGAGTTATATTCCCATTTTTTCCTTTCTGTGTATGTGATCCCATATTTTTAGTGCGTGTCTAGTGATGTTATTTGTGCCTTTACCTAATTTTCTATACGGTGGAGGTATCCAAATTATTTTACCTAAATTGACTGTGCTTATTGTGCCTTCTATCTTAACCCATCTCTTTTCTCTATTTTCTTTTGCCCATTCTACTATCCGTGACAATATTACAGCATTGTAGTAATTTCTAATATCCCCAGCCCCCTCTTACCCTTTCTTTAATTAACTGTGCCATACTTATTCTTGCTTTTTTCCTTTTCCAAATAAAGCTTGTGAAGAGCTTTTGTATTGTTTTGAAAAAAGCCTCCGGGAGTGGGATCGGTAGCATCTGCATTTTATATATGATTTTGGGGAGAATGACCATTTTAATAATATTTATTCTCCCCCCCACGATATGTTTCCTGTTATTATTCTATTTAATTCAGTTTTAATCTCGTCCAGTAATGGGAGGAAATTTACTTAATATAGACTTACGTTGGTTTTAGTCATCTTAACCCCTAAGTAATTTATTTCTTTTTTACCCCAAACAATTGCAAAACTCTTTTGAAGTAAAAGTTCCTCACTTTTTGGGATGTTAAACGTGAGGGTTTCGGACTTCGATGGATTTAACTTGAAATTTGAGACCTCACCATATTCTTTTAAGGTTTTCATTACATTTGGGAGGGATGTCTTTGGGCTGGTTACATAGAACAGGATATCGTCCACGTAGGCGGCTAACTTATGTGTTTCCTCCCCCAGCTTTAGCCCCCTTATATTTGGGTTCTGTCTTACCCTAGCTAGAAGTGGTTCCAATGCCAGCACGAATAGCAAGGGGGATAGTGGACACCCCTGTCTCATTCCGTTGAACATTTCAAACGGTTCTGATACTATCCCATTTATCTTTACCCTTGCTGTAGGTCTATTGTATAGGGCCTTTATGCGTTTTATCATTTTCTCGCCCCGTCCTATTTCTTCCCATGTACCCTGCGTGAGGCCCCAGTCTACCCTGTCGAATGCTTTCTCTGCATCTATCGACAGGAGTAGTCCTGGGGCCCCATTGCCTTTCATCTCCTGTATTGCTAGCAGGGTCCTGGTTCCATTATCTTTCCCTTCCCTCCCGGGGATGAAACCGACTTGATCTGGGTGTATTATATTTTGCATTACCTTTTTCAGCCTGTCCGCAAGGATTTTTGCGTAAATTTTGGTATCTAGATTTAGGAGAGAGATCGGTCTGTAACTTGAACATAGCGTTCCATCCTTCCCTTCCTTAGGGATAACAACAATGGTAGCTTCCAGGGCTTCTTTACGTAATTCCTCTTTCTCCCCAATCCTATTCATGAGGTAGCACATTTTTGGGATCAGGATGTCTTTGAACTTTCTGTAGTAGAGAATCGTCAGGCCGTCAGGCCCCGGACTTTTCCCCATCAGTGTTTCTTTTATGGTTTTTATTATTTCTTCCTCAGAGATGGGGGTCTCCAGCTGACTAATTTGTTCCTCTGTGATTTTCTTTAAGCCGCTCTCTCTCAGATATGCTTTTATTTTTGCCCGTTTCTGTTCGACCTCTTCTTTGGAGCCTATAGCATATAGCATAGATTTTATCAGATATTTTTTTTTTTTTTAATATTTACACATTGTCTGGCATAGCAATGGCCCCCCTACCCGTAAAATAATTTACATATTTCTGCCGAACTTCACGGGTTCTTTGGGGTGCCAAGCCAGGACGGCCAGTATCCAGGCCTGTCAGGGGATTCTCAGGAAGTCCAGCCTGAGGCCCAACTGAGGCAATATAATTGTGGGCATTTTTCCTTGTGCAATATGCAGCAGGATAAGATGATATGGTTGATTTTGTAGTCCACCATGTTTATTGCTGTCAGAAACAGGCGGAACCGGCTGGCCATTATCCCGAAGGCATTTTAAACTACTCTTCTGGCTCTGGCCAGCCGGTAGTTAAAAACCCTACTCTCTGGGGTGAGGGTCCTCTGGGGGAATAGCCTCATCAGGTGCTCGCCCAGACCGAACACTTCATCAGCAATAAAGATGAATGGGAGTCCTTCAACATTGTCCGCATCAGGTGGCAATGCCAGGCCACCAGTCTGGAGACGTTGGTAAAATTCCGTCTGGGGCGAAGACTCCTTCATCCGACATTCGGCCATTCCTCCCCACGTCCACATAGAGGAACTCATATTGTGCCGACACCACCGCCATTAACACTATACTATTAAACCCCTTATAGTTATAATAGTAAGACCCCGAATGGGGTGGTGGCACGATGTGGACGTGCTTCCAATCTATAGCCCCTCCACAGTTGGGAAAGTCCCAACGGTCGGCAAAATGGGAGGCCACAGTCTGCCATTCCTGTGGCGTTGAAGGAAACTGTGGAGTCAAAACAGAAAAAAATATTAGTACTTTTGCACATAATATTGCAAGCAGATTAGACACAAACATTCTTGCCCAACATCAGTATAACATTTACCAGATTCCCCCCCCCCAATGGCCCATTGTAAAAATTTTAGGGGGGATTCGAGCTAAGTTTGGGACTCAAAAAAAGCCTATGGCACTCTGTCTGAATTTAAGGATAACAATAACATTTGTACACATTTTAGGGGGTGTTTAGGGTAAAGCACTACAATGGAGCTGACAAAATACATTGTTAAGTGACTAGGCTAGGTGTATATGGGCCCAGGATAGCATGCTGGGGAAGTTAGTGAAGGCAAATATGCATGTAGGCCAAAAAAGTGCATCAAAAGATCACAGCATGCGTGAGGACAAAGGGGACATTCACAGCATATTACAATCATGGTAATTAGGGAATGATGAAAGAAATACAATACATTAGCAAACATTAAATACATAGAATCTGATAAGATTTAGGAAGGACAGAGATAGTCAACTGAAAGCACCACACCCCATAGTTGATTATGAACTAGGAATAAAGGCTAATTTGCCTAAAGGGGGGGGGGGAGGGGAAAGGATTTTCCCCAGGGACTTTTAAGGTGCTATTTAAATCAACAATTTAATCAAAAATTCAAAAAATCTGTACAATCGTATTGAATAAAATTTCTGTTTTATTGAATCAAGATTAAAATATCTATGCCTCACATGGAGAATGAGACATGATTCTAAAAACGCTTTGACATAAACAACTTCACCCAAATTCATTCACATTATACAGTGCAACACAAAGCAACTACTTAAAGGTGCCATGACAATCTGCCGCTCGACATGTTTCACTCTAATACGAGCTTCTTCAGGAGTTTAAAGGCAATGATTGTAGTGGACTCTAAATAATGGGAAAATAGACAATAATCAATACATAAGTAGTTTAAACATATACAGAATACATCTGATAATATTGGATTCAATTAACGGAGTAGAGATTAGTACAGAACATTCAAATACATACACATAAATTTGAAACCGGACAATCCAACCAATTATATATCGAAGATTTAAGTTTACACATCTTACCAGGCTGTAGTGCACCAATGCGACATAAATACTTGAATAGAATAAAAAACTGCTGCCAATTTCAAACCGGGGGGTTCTCATATAGGAGGGACCTCGCTGCCATAGTGGAATATAAAGTCTTAAAACGGCCCTTTGAAAAGCAGGGATAAACTGAAGGTTAGAAGAGAGGGATCGCATCCGATACCATTCCCACTTAATTTAGGGAGAGTATTACCTTTAGTAGAACCAATCATGGATCTTGGCCTGGAACATAAAAGTCTCACGGCACATACAAATTATGTGGATAGGGATGGCACCATAGTCTGGTGAACTGATCACTGGTGAATGCACAATTTAGTAGTGCAAGGGGAGCGATCCCCGTCAGAGCTGTTTTCTAGATAGAGAAAGGGGAATGCAATAAAGGGACCATTAGAGTTCAAAAAGTGCGGCTTACTGTCAATTGGTGGCAATTGCTTTTCAAAGGGCCGTTTTAAGACTTTATATTCCCCTGTGGTCACACTATGGCAGCGAGGTCCCTCCTATATGAGAACCCCCCGGTTTGAAATTGGCAGCAGTTTTTTATTCTATTCAAGTATTTATGTCGCATTGGTGCACTACAGCCTGGTAAGATGTGTAAACTTAAATCTTCGATATATAATTGGTTGGATTGTCCGGTTTCAAATTTATGTGTATGTATTTGAATGTTCTGTACTAATCTCTACTCCGTTAATTGAATCCAATATTATCAGATGTATTCTGTATATGTTTAAACTACTTATGTATTGATTATTGTCTATTTTCCCATTATTTAGAGTCCACTACAATCATTGCCTTTAAACTCCTGAAGAAGCTCGTATTAGAGCGAAACATGTCGAGCGGCAGATTGTCATGGCACCTTTAAGTAGTTGCTTTGTGTTGCACTGTATAATGTGAATGAATTTGGGTGAAGCTGTTTATGTCAAAGCGTTTTTAGAATCATGTCTCATTCTCCATGTGAGGCATAGATATTTTAATCTTGATTCAATAAAACAGAAATTTTATTCAATACGATTGTACAGATTTTTTTAATTTTTGATTAAATTGTTGATTTAAATAGCACCTTAAAAGTCCCTGGGGAAAATCCTTCCCCCCCCCCCCCCCCCTTTAGGCAAATTAGCCTTTATTCCTAGTTCACATAGAATCTGATGTTAAAGGAGAAAACTTACCTTAATATAGTCCTTCTGCAGGACCTGAATAATAGCAGAACAGGTCTCTGAGATAATGATCCCCAGAGCCTGAGGGGAGATGCCCGTAGAGAACTTTAGGTCCTGTAGACTTCTCCCAGTCACCAAGTACCGCAACATGGCGACTAGCCTCTGCTCCGGAGTGATGGCTTGCCTCATGCAGGTATCCTGCCTGCTAATATAAGGGGTCAGTAAAGCCAACAAACGGTGAAAAACGGTGAAAAACTGAGAAAGTTCCTGAAATCATCAGGATTATTCTCCTGGATCTCACGATGCAAAGGCATATGAGAGAATCGGTCACGCTGGAGCAACCAATTCTTGGTCCATGAACTCCTCCCCACCCTGTATATGGACTGGGCTTGGGTCCAAGTATGAACCTCAACACCAAGCCCCCACACAGCACGAATTCTACGACAAGTACGTACCCGCAACATGGCTTCAAAATGGTCGGCTGGTCAGAACGAACTAACAGAACGCATTAAAGAACAGCAAGGCCTGTGAAGAGCGATCTGAAAATCATAAACGAGCGGACAAGAACACACTGAAAAACAGATGCAAACTGACTACACGCACTGAAAAGCAGATACAAGCACAAACTGACTGAAAAGCACGAAAGCTGAAAAGCGCGAATCGTCTCTCACCAAGCTTCTACTAACACGAGATTAGCAGAAGGAGCCCAAAGGGTGGCACACTGGCTATTGAACTTCCTTTTTCTAGTCCCAGCGTACGTGTTGTATGTCACCGCATTCTTGACGGTCGGACTGGTGTGACCGTGTGTATACAAGACAGCTTGAGCAGAATTCCATCGGAGAAACCTTCGGAGTTTATTCCGACGGCAAAACCACTCGTGTGTACGCAGCATAACAGGTTTTCTTCTAAGACTGCCCTGTATTTGGCTCCATTCATCTTCCTATCAACTCTGACCAGCTTCCCTGTTCCTGCTGATGAAATGCATCCCCACAACATTATGATGCCACCACCATGTTTCACAGTGGGGATGGTGTGTTTAGGGTGATGTGCGGTGTTAGTTTTCTGCCACACATAGCTTTGAGGCCAAAATGTTAAATTTTGGTCTCATCTAACCAGAGCACCTTCTTCCACATGTTTGCTGTATCCCCCACATGGCTTTTCGCAAACTACAAACAGGACTTCTTATTGCTTTTTTTAACAATGGCTTTCTTCTTGCCACACTTCCATAAAGGCCAGATTTTTCGAGTGCATGACTAATGTTGCCTTGGACAGATTCTCCCACCTGAGCTGTGGATCTCTGCAGCTCCTTCAGAGTTACCATGGGCCTCTTGGCTGCTTCTCTGATTAATGCTTTCCTTGCTCGGCCTGTCAGTTTAGGTGGACGGCCATGTCTTGGTAGGTTTGCAGTTGTCATACACTTTCCACTTTCGGATGATGGATTGAACAATGCTCCGTGAGATGTTCAAAGCTTGGGATATGTTTTTATAACCTAACTCTGCTTTAAACTTCTCCACAACTTTATCCCTGACCTGTCTGGTGTGTTCCTTGGCCTTCATGATGCTGTGTGTTTACTAAGGTTCTCTAACAAACCTCTGAGGGATTCACAGAACAGCCACATTTATACTGAGATTAAATTACGCACAGGTGGACTCTATTTACTATCTAGGTGACTTCTGAATGCAATTAGTTCCACTAGATTTTAGTTAGGGGTATCAGAGTAATGGGGGCTGAATACAAATGCACGCCACACTTTTCACATATTTATTTGTAAAGAATTTTGAAAAACATGTATCATTTTCCTACCACTTTACAATTATGTGCCGCTTTGTGTTGGTCTATCACATAAAATCCCAATAAAATACATTTACGTTTTTGGTTGTAACATGACAAAACGTGGAAAGTTTCAAGGGGTATGAATACTTTTTCATGGAACTGTATGTCCTTTTTTCCCCACAAATAGAGCTTTCTTTTGGTGGCATTTGAACACCTCTGTGTTTTTATTTTTTGCGCTAGAATCAAGGAACGACTGACAATTTTGAAAAAAAAAAACAATATTTTTTACTTTCTGCTCTAAAACACATCCAATAAAAAAAAATGTAAAAAATCGAATTTCTTTATCAGTTTAGGCCAATATGTATTCTGCTACATATTTTTGGTAAACAAAATCCCAATGAACGTATATTGATTTTTTTTTATTTTTTATTACTAGTGGTGGCGATCAGCAACTTATAGTGGGACTACGATATTGTGGTGGACAAATCGGACACCTAACTGACAATTTTTTGGGGACCAGTGACATTATTACAGTGATCAGTGCTAAAAATCTGCACTGTCACTGTACTAATGACACTGGCAGAAAAAAAGGGTTAACAACAGGGGTGATCAAGTCTGTGCCTAGCTAATGTTACAGTGTAGTGGGGGAGGTGCTTTTACTACTGGAAGACATGGATCGGTGTTTCTGCTTTACAGAAACACAGGATCCATGTCTTCTGTACTCACAGATTGACAGTCTGCCTTGTTTACATAGGCAAACTGGCATTCGAATGATCAATAGGTGCTGGTACAGATCGGGACCCGCTGTGTAAAATTATTGCAGGAGCGAGTCAGCGGCGGCATGCATTCATGCCCAAAACCTGGAAGTGCAGAATAACATATTATATATATATATATATATATATATATATATATATATATATATATATATATATATATATATATATATATATAATTCTGCACAGCGCGGCCACCCTGTAGCAGTAAATCTGCTATGGGGTTGTCGGGGAGCAGTTAAGGCAGCCTATTCATTTGGGCCATTGTAATGGTGTTACTTCAGCCTAAGTGGTACAGGGGGCAAGTACAGATACTCACAATATGAGGAGTAGTACATTTTAAATATTGCATATTAGCCTGGACATTTTTTTATCCTCTTTAAAACTATTCTAAGAACTGCTGGCACTCTTTAGTACCATAAAGTAATCTGTTCATTCAAAAGCTTACCTGCAGTCACGGCAAACACCTTTGAGGCCAAGTTTCTTTTTTTTTTTTTGTTCCTTTTGTTCCAAAGATTGGAAAACTTTGCATAAATCTACTGTTCTGCTATAAATAAGTACATACACAAAAGTAGGTTTCTAATCCCACATTATGCATGCACCTGCTACTTCAGCTTTAGATGTCATGTGCATGTATATTACTATATATATGAATAATTCATGAAATTCATGTAAAGTATATTATAAGCTAGTCTGAATACAATTATACAGTAGCTGGTCATACATGGTCATTCATACTGTATGTTTAGGGAAAAATGGCCTGTTTTAACAACCATTTAAGGCTAGCGAGAAGCCTGCTGCTGTGTTTTCAATTGAATTACTACAAGAAGTCAGGCTAAAATTGAAACTCTCTATGAAATCACATTCTTTTCTCAAATACATTAATTCTGTCCTGCTAAATTCATGATAATATACAAGCATCTTTCAGACAGAAAGAAAGATGGATGGATTTACATACACTACTGTAAAAAAGTTTTAGGCAGGTTTATTTTTTATCAATTAAAAATGAATCTAAAGATCTTGAACAACTCATCTTAAAACCCCATTGTCCTTTGAAATCTTTGCCTAGGTGAGACCTTGCTAATGCAGTATAACTACCTTGTGTCTTGTCGCTGTTCTCATGTCTTGCCATGGTGTATGACCCGTGACATAAAAACTGTCTTTTGTGCATGTGTAAGAATTGATGCTGGTTTGAAGTCAAAGGATAGTCACACCAAATTTGATTTGATTCATATATTCTTCTGTTCGCTTACTTTGCAGTTTGTAAATTGTTAAAAATTAACAATTAACATATATATTTTTGAAAGCATTATTACTTTACAGCATTTCTTCACACCTGTCTAAAACTTTTGCACAGTACGGTATATTTTTGAATGATTTCATTCACACTGACTTTGTATTGCAAAAGCTAAAAATTAACATCCAAATACTTATATGTGACCCAGAGTCCCCCCCCCCCCCCTCCCTTTCAGGGTCTAAAATGCCCCCGAGATTCCCTAACATTTGCTGTTGTTGCAGCTAAAGCTGGCCATACACTACAGTATACAATCTGAATGGACAACCTATTTTCAATCTCCATTAGAGTTACTAAAGCTGTAATATTAGGACAATCTTAAACAATTCATTGCGCTTATATTAAATCAGGGAGAGCCTTGAACTGTATAGTTGATGGAAAATGTACCAAGCATCTTGTCTCACCCAGATAATGTTCCAAGCCCAACATCAGCTGTTTCCAGGATTTTCAACTTTGAATGTGGGTTTTACTGCTTTGGTGTTCTCTCTACCTACTTCTAATTAGTAAACGTCGTCACTGGCATCCTTTGACACAGAAGATCACAGTGTAGAAGAAGGTGGTATGCAAACGGGTGGTCTTCCTCCACATATATTTAAATAAAAAGAGTATTGCACAACCTCTTTAATCTACAGCAGTGCCCTATTTCCTCCTCCATCACTGATCCCTATCCCACTTTCATGGTGAATGATGCCCAGCATCATCCATCTGCTTGCATTGAGCCCAAGCTTTCAATGTCACACCTGGGCTTTACAGTGGAGTGCTGCATAGTTTTGCTTCCATACATCACAATGTGAGCATTGTTGTTTGCGTCAGTGAGTACCATTTCACAAGTGGTGAACCTTTGGCTGGGAAAATTAAGGTATGCATGTCTCAATTTTAAAAAGGTAGTAGCTGCTGTCAGAGGGTGCCAGAAATTGTTTTTTCTTTTTCATTCAGTACAAACAGATTCCTTCTTCCACACAAATGAGGTAGATGTAGGAATACCCCCAACCAACATTGTATTCTGACAGGGGGACCCAGTGTTGTGAGAATACACGGATCAACAGCTACAGCCACTGATCGACAACATTTTTTCCAACTTTTACATTTGACGGACGTCGATCTAATGATTGACTTCTGCTGAATAGGACAGCCAACACACGGGGGGTTATTTACTAAAGGAAAATCCACTTTGCACTGAAAGTGCACTTGGAAGTAAAGTCGCTGTAGATCCGAGGGGGACATGCAAGGAAAATAAAAAACAGCATTTTAGCTTGTACATGATTGGATGATAAAATCAGCAGAGCTTCCACTCATTTCAGATCTACCCCTTAGATTTAGAGCGACTGCACTTCCAAGTGTACTTTCAGTGCACTTGCAGTGCAAAGTGGATTTGCCTTTCGTAAATAACCCCCACTGATTGAAATTCAACTGCTCCTTGCTGAACCAGACAAATTTTGCTCCATCTATGGCCAACTTTAGAGTAAGGCCTTGATCCCTGTGCAAAGAGCTGTGCACCAAAAACAATCAGCACTGAACTTCTAATAGTGAAAGCTAATATACCACCTTGATCTTGTCCTCAGGGGGGTGTTTTCTAGCAGGTAGATGTTACTTATTCTTTGCAACCCTTTTTGATATATTTGATAAAATATTTTACTTGGAGCAACACACGAAAAAGTATGTGGACCTTCAGGCAGACCATGTAGAATAATAGATATTTTTCCAGAATCATTCCTTCATAATGAGGCTGTGAAGTTGTAGGCCATTCCTGGCAAAATATAAAGCTGCAAATTGACTTTGGGCTATTTCAATAAGATTACATTTGCAATTAATATATAATCACACATATTTGTTAGTATACAGGTAGAAAAAAATATGAGCATATAGCATCATCAAGCTGAGTGATTCATACATTATAATCATTAGTACAGTGTACAATATATTAAACTAAATATGACATGTACTTAGTACTTCATTATACACACGCAGAACCAATACCATAACTCTGATTTTTAATAATTACCTTACAGATGTATTGGATTTCTAATGATATATCTGCACTGTATGAATAAGGTACATCAAATTATCTGATTAGTGTCTGATATTAAAGCTCAAGCATTAAATTATTTTCCTGTCTGTATTTTCTTTACTGTTTAGTCACACTAAATCTAGAGCCCTCCATGCATTTAATATTCACGTTTATTGTCCTCCCTTGAACAATTTCCTTTTCCTGTGGTTAATGGGTAGCTAAAGTGCTGTTCCAGAATTTTCCAGTGTTTTTTGAAGAACACTCTCTAATGACTGTCTATAATCTTTATGGAAAGAATCTAGATGGGAACTTTCACTACAAAAAGCCTCTTTGATGCATTGCACTGAAAAGCTATTATATGCTTTCTCTTCTGATACTATTTGTAGAGGATCAGGTAAGGCATATTTATCGATGACGGAAAACACTATATTGTACTTTAAAGGAATTTGCTTTCTCTCATTTTGAAAAATATTGCTTATTTTTTTTTCTTGAGTTGCCTGACCTAATGTAGTAGATGTGTCTCTCTGATTCAAAATGTCCAAATGCTCTCTCTAAATTATATGGTATCCTCCTGTCTTCTGCATTCCCTGATTGCCTGTTCTATACCCGAGACTGGGAGCGAGCATTAGGCAATAATCCAGCGCCTGAGGACTGGGACAAAAGCCTTTCTTCTTACATTTAAATTTACCTTAGTTTTCTAATCGCAGAAAGGGAAATTATGAAATACTAACCAGATGGTATCGCTGTCTAGCCCTATTAACCACTTAAGGACTAGCCTCATTTTGAGATTTTGGTGTTTACATGTTTAAAACAGGTTTTTTTGCTAGAAAATTACTTACAACCCCCAAACAAATGGCGGTCATTGCAATACTTTTTTTTGCACCGTATTTGCGCAGTGGTCTTACAAGCGCACTTTTTTTGGAAAAAATTCACTTTTTTGAATAAAAAAATAAGACAACAGTAAAGTTAATCCAATTTTTTTATATTGTGAAAGATAATGTTACACTGAGTAAGTTGATACCCAATATGTCATGCTTCAAAATTGCGTCCGCTCGTGGAATGACGTCAAACTTTTACCCTCAAAAATCTCCATAGGCGATGTTTAAAAAATTCTACAGGTTGCATGTTTTGCTAGAATTATTGCTCTCGCTCTACCGATCTCGGCGATACCTCACATGTGTGGTTTGACCACCGTTTTCACCTATGCATTCGCTTCTGCGTGCGAGCTCGTCGGGACGGGCGCTTTAAAAAAACTATTTTTCTTATTTATTTTACTTGATTTTATTTATTTTTTCACTGTTTAAAAAAAAAAAATGGGTCCTTTTTATTCCTATTACAAGGAAAGTAAACATCCCTTGTGATAGAAAAAAAGCATGACAGGACTTCTTAAATATGAGATCTGGGGTCAAAAAGTTCTCAGATCTCATATTTGGACTAAAATACCGATGGCTCCGGTAAGTGGCGGAGGGTGCGGGAGAGCGGCGGGAGGGGGGTGGCACCTCTCCTGCCGTCGATAACGATGATCTTGCGGTGAATCCCCCGCAGAGACCACCGTTATCGTAAACAGAACTGCCGGCTCTAAAGATGGATACCGCGGTTGTGGCAGCAGCTGCTGCCGTTACCGAGATATCCATCTTCAAACTGCCGACGTATATGTACATGAGTCGGTCGGTAAGTGATGAATCCAGCTATTCCAAATCAATGTTGGAAATGTGGTGAGCCGAGTGGTACTCATCTCCACATATGGTGGTCCTACCCAGTAATAAAACCTTTTTGGTCAACCATTTTTCAGCTTAGTCACTTGATTACGGGTAAGACATGGCCGAACACCCCCTTCTTTTCATGATTCCTGGATCTATCAAATCTATTAAAGGGAATATTTACGGTAGATTCTTGTTGATGGTAGGAAGAGCTCTGATTCCCAGATATTGGAAATCGCCAGTAATACCTACAATAAGGGAATGGGTTGCGGAAGTGAACTCTACTATGTGTATGGAGGAGTTGCTAGCTACTGCCAATGAAAACCACGCCAATTTAGGGAAGTATGGGCCCCATTGGTGGAGTTTTCTGATTCTCCCTGACTATTGCCTTTTATGAGATAATAGGCACTGTTATTCCCTAATCGAAAGATATATTTGTGCGACTTTCCCTGCCGGACGCTATGCTATAACAGTACTTCTCGGAAGTCATGTCAGGTTGACCTCTCTGGTCGGATGCTTTTTGTCTTTTTTTCCCCCCTTTTTCCTCTTTTTTTTTTTCTTTGGCTTTATTTGGGGTTTTTCTTAATTGTTGGAAAAGATGGCCTTGATAGTAAATACATAGTCATTGTATTACTGTATAATCTTGTGTTTAGCAGTTGTTGAAGGATAGGATTGCATATTGTCATTATTAATGTCTGGTAGTTATAATGCAATTATGTAACTTAGTGATCATTTTGGCTATCATAGTGCCTCATATCTCTTAATAAATCTTTATTAAGTAAAATAAAAAAACAATGTAGTAGATCTGGATATTTGGGCTTGGGAATGATTTCCACATCATGTGATTGGTAATGGAAATGGTTGTGCAATGACCATGTGTGTATATATTCCTCATTATCATCTGATGAGGCTAGTCCACTATACAATGTATACATACCACTAATAAAAGGTGAATTCTAAAATGACCAGTCTGGTCGATCTACGAATACTATATAAGTATACAGTATGTATAAGTTCATTATATTATTTTCGTAATGATATTATATAATTGCTAAAATCTCATATAAATGTTCATATAATCTTTAACAAGTTAATGCAACTTCAAAAGACACTTTAAGAGCCTATTCACACTTAGGAGTTCCGTTGTGGTGCATTAATGAGATTGGGGAACAGATGATAGTCAGAAGGAGCCAGGTCGGGCAAATAGGGTGGATGGGGCATCACTTGATAGACTAAAGAGGTCAGTTTTGCCATTTTTTTCACCTGCAGTGTGTGACGAGGCACTGTCATGCAACAGTTTGGTTGTCAAAAGTTTTGTGGTCCACTTTGCTGAAAGCTTTCTCATTTCCAAGTCATTGCAGATAACGGCACCAACTCTCTCACGTGAAATTCCCAGATATGTAGCAATACTTTTGGCTGATATTCGCTGGTCCTCCAAGATCATGTCATGGGTGGCCTTCACATTTGCAGACACAGACAGAAACAGGCCTTCCACTGGGTTTCTCACTTTCAACACCGAAATAGCCAGTTTTAAAATTCACAACCCAACATTTAACTGTTGCATATGAAGGGCCACTGTCACCCAAAGTTTTTGTGACATTTCATCATTGATCTGCTTCGCACCTTTCCCTTGGAGAAACAGGAACTGGGTTATGGTCCTATGCTCTTCCACATTGAATTTTTCTGGAGGTGCTGCCATGTTCATTTTGGACCTGAAAAAGAAAGATAAGTTAAAATCATAGGTGGTTGATTTTTGCACCATTGAATATAGATAAATTGGCTAGTACAGCCTGCAATTTACAGCTTCCTAGCTCATTTTTTTCTGGGTAAGGCTCAATACTTATCAGCACCTCCTCGGATAAGATCATTAGTAATGCAAAAAAATACAAATTTCCACAGGTCACAACAGTGATTGAAATGGAATCAAACAATATAAGCTCTAAATTAAATGTACATTCCCTAAATAGAAGATGAACCACTGTACCAAAAATATCATAGGGCCCAGGTGAAGCTGAGAAATGGGGGGGGGGCTAAGTGTAAGAAACGATGGCTTAGAGGGTGGAGTAGGAGAGAGGAACCGGAAACATCCACCCAAGGAAGGAACTTAAGCACTTAAAACAGAGCCGTCTACTGGGATGTCCAGGGAAGCCACAATGGAGGTACGTTAACTTATACATTGGCAAGGTAGTATTAATCATGGACTCCCAGGATGACACAGCAGGAGTGAAAGTTGAAGACAATTTGCACAAAATTTCTTAGCGCAGTATAACCGATAGATTAGTAATTTTGTATGGTGTGGTCTCTGGTCAACATCATGTATAGTCAGTAAGGCCAGTTCAGGTGTTACTGGAATGATTAGCTGGAGTTTAGCATTGATAAGATTAAATACATCTAACCAAAATGGGGAAACCTTTGGAAAGATCCTTAGGATAGATCCTATGCAGTCGAACAGGCGTGTAATAGGGCTCATGTACACAGGGCATTTGAAAACCTTTTCTGAACGCTGGAAACTTCACAGCTGGAAACCAACTGGAAAAACGTCCATTTTACAGCTTTTACATACTGAGTTTTATACAAGTTTAGCAGCAGTTATGAGCATTTGAGGTTACTGTAGAAGCAGTTTTTAAAGATAACCTCAGGAGACCCTTCCAAATCCCCACAATACATGAAAAAACAGTAAATTATTAACTATTTCAGACACTCTGTGAGAGAAGACAGAGCAGCAGCAGAGAGAGCAATGTGCTTGTAGATAGCTGTCTTATTTTTTGTGTTTTCACTATGGATTCTATCATGAGCATGTGTGAGAAAATGCTCCTGATGTTGCTGAGGCTCTGAAGACATAGAACATTTCTTGAGAGAAATTTCATCGCTACTGGATTTATCCATTGATGCAGGAAACATCATGTGGTGAAATTTGTGTTTTTTCAACAATTTTACATGTTCAAAAACTGAATTTGTTTCCTCTTTAAAAACTAAGCCGTTACAAGCTGTTACGTACCTTGTAGTGGAGTCTGATTTGTAGGAGGAGACCTCTCTTACAGCCCTGGCTCAGGAGCTACTGGAGTGGGAAAAGTGACCTCGAGAGCACAGTAAACTATAGCCCTGAACGTGATTTTTCTGCTTTCAAAACATGCCTGTAACCTCAACTTCCCCCAAACCAGTGGTCATCAACCCTGTCCTTAGGGCCCACTAACAGGCCAGGTTTGCAAGATAACTAAAATACATCACAGGTGATATCATTTGCTGCTCAGTGATTGTAGTGTTCTAGTCTGCATCTCCCCAAGGTAATATATAAAACCTGGCCTGTTAGTGGGCCCTGAGGACAGGGTTGATGACCACTGCCCTAAACTACTATAAACGACTGAGTGAACATGTACACATTAGATAACATAGAGGAGAGCTCAGGGGCTGCTGAAAAAAACACCCAACTGCTTCTAAACTTCAGTTTAGCAGCTGTAGTGTACATGAGGCTTTAGACCTATGCAGAAATTTTGTTTGAACTATTTTGTCTTCCCAAAATAAATATATGAAATAATGGGATGGGGTGGCCACAATCTCAAGCAAGTGGGCCCATATTCTGCTCCCTTTATACATTCTAGCCTTTCTTATTGTTTTATCATGATACATATTTTAGGTATATGGAATTGAAGACTGCAGCAATGTTGCACATTGTATTGATATTTTGGGGTATTGTATGTCTGTAGCGCTGAATTGGAAGATTATATTTAACCACTTAAGGACCGCCTCACGCCGATGTACGTCGGCAAGGCGGCACGGGCAGGCAAAATCACGTACATGTACGTGATTTGCCTCCCGCGGGTGGGGGGTCCGATCGGACCCCCCCCCCGCCGCCCGAGGCGGTCCCGTTTTGTTCCCCGGCGATCGGAGACGAGGGGGAGGCCATCCGTTCGTGGCCCCCCCCTCGCGATCGCCGCCGGCCAATGGGAACACTCCTTTGCTGCTGTATGCTAAACAGCAGCAAAGGAAGTGATGTCATCTCCCCTCAGGTCGGTTGTTTCCGTTCCGGCCCGAGGAGAGAAGACAGGTATGTGAGTGCACCAACACACACAGTAGAACATGCCAGGCACACATTACACCCCGATCCCCCCCCCCCGATCGCCCCCCGATCCCCCCCGATCACCCCCCCCCTGTCACAAACTGACACCAGCAGTTTTTTTTTTGTTTTTTTTCTGATTACTGCTAGGTGTCAGTTTGTGACAGTTACTGTGTTAGCACAGTTACTGCTACCCCCCTGTAGGTCTAGGGTACCCCCCTAACCCCCCCTAATAAAGTTTTAACCCCTTGATCACCCCCCGTCACCAGTGTCACTAAGCGATCATTTTTCTGATCGCTGTATTAGTGTCGCTGGTGACGCTAGTTAGTGAGGTAAATATTTAGGTTCGCCGTCAGCGTTTTATAGCGTCAGGGACCCCCATATACTATCTAATAAATGTTTTAACCCCTTGATTGCCCCCTAGTTAACCCTTTCACCACTGATCACCGTATAACCGTTACGGTTGACGCTGGTTAGTTTGTTTATTTTTTATAGTGTCAGGGCACCCGCCGTTTATTACCAAATAAAGGTTTAGCCCCCTAATCGCCCGGCGGTGATATGCGTCGCCCCAGGCAGCGTCAGATTAGCGCCAGTACCGCTAACACCCACGCACGCAGCATGCGCCTCCCTTAGTGGTATAGTATCTGATCGGATCAATATCTGATCCGATCAGATCTATACTAGCGTCCCCAGCAGTTTAGGGTTCCCAAAAACGCAGTGTTAGCGGGATCAGCCCAGATACCCGCTAGCACCTGCGTTTTGCGCCTCCGCCCAGCCCACCCAAGTGCAGTATCAATCGATCACTGTCACTTACAAAACACTAAACGCATAACTGCAGCGTTCGCAGAGTCAGGCCTGATCCCTGCGATTGCTAACAGTTTTTTTGGTAGCATTTTGGTGAACTGGCAAGCAAGCACCAGCCCCAGGCAGCGTCAGGTTAGCGCCAGTACCGCTAACACCCACGCACGCACCGTACACCTCCCTTAGTGGTATAGTATCTGAACGGATTAATATCTGATCCGATCAGATCTATACTAGCGTCACCAGCAGTTTAGGGTTCCCAAAAACGCAGTGTTAGCGGGATCAGCCCAGATACCTGCTAGCACCTGCGTTTTGCCCCTCCGCCCGGCCCAGCCCAGCCCACCCAAGTGCAGTATCGATCGATCACTGACACTTACAAAACACTAAACGCATAACTGCAGCGTTCACAGAGTCAGGCCTGATCCCTGCGATCACTAACAGTTTTTTTGGTAGCATTTTGGTGAACTGGCAAGCACCAGCCCCAGGCAGCGTCAGGTTAGCGCCAGTACCGCTAACACCCACGCACGCACCGTACACCTCCCTTAGTGGTATGGTATCTGATCGGATCAATATCTGATCCGATCAGATCTATACTAGCGTCACCAGCAGTTTAGGGTTCCCAAAAACGCAGTGTTAGCGGGATCAGCCCAGATACCTGCTAGCACCTGCGTTTTGCCCCTCCGCCCGGCCCGGCCCAGCCCACCCAAGTGCAGTATCGATCGATCACTGTCACTTACAAAACTCTAAACGCATAACTGCAGCGTTCGCAGAGTCAGGCCTGATCCCTGCGATCGCTAACAGTTTTTTTGGTAGCGTTTTGGGGAACTGGCAAGCACCAGCGGCGTAGTACACCCCGGTCGTAGCCAAACCAGCACTGCAGTAACACTTGGTGACGTGGCGAGTCCCATAAGTGCAGTTCAAGCTGGTGAGGTGGCAAGCACAAGTAGTGTCCCGCTGCCACCAAGAAGACAAACACAGGCCCGTCGTGCCCATAATGCCCTTCCTGATGCATTCGCCAATCCTAATTGGGAACCCACCGCTTCTGCAGCGCCCGTACTTCCCCCATTCACATCCCCAACCAAATGCAGTCGGCTGCATGAGAGGCATTTTTATGTCCTCCCGAGTACCCCTACCCAGCGAACCCCCCAAAAAAGATGTTGTGTCTGCAGCAAGTGCAGATATAGGCATGACACCCGCTATTATTGTCCCTCCTGTCCTGACAATCCTGGTCTTTGCATTGGTGAATGTTTTGAACGCTACCATTCACTAGTTGAGTATTAGCGTAGGGTACAGCATTGCACATACTAGGCACACTTTCACAGGGTCTCCCAAGATGCCATCGCATTTTGAGAGACCCGAACCTGGAACCGGTTACAGTTATAAAAGTTAGTTACAAAAAAAGTGTAAAAAAAAAAAAATATATAAAATAAAAAAAAATAGTTGTCGTTTTATTGTTCTCTCTCTCTCTATTCTCTCTCTCTATTGTTCTGCTCTTTTTTACTGTATTCTATTCTGCAATGTTTTATTGTTATTGTTATTGTTATTATGTTTTATCATGTTTGTTTTTCAGGTATGTAATTATTTATACTTTACTGTTTACTGTGCTTTATTGTTAACCATTGTTAACCATTTTTTTGTCTTCAGGTACGCCATTCACGACTTTGAGTGGTTATACCAGAATGATGCCTGCAGGTTTAGGTATCATCTTGGTATCATTCTTTTCAGCCAGCGGTCGGCTTTCATGTAAAAGCAATCCTAGCGGCTAATTAGCCTCTAGACTGCTTTTACAAGCCGTGGGAGGGAATGCCCCCCCCCCCCACCGTCTTTCGTGTTTTTCTCTGGCTCTCCTGTCTCAACAGGGAACCTGAGAATGCAGCCGGTGATTCAGCCAGCTGACCATAGAGCTGATCAGAGACCAGAGTGGCTCCAAACATCTCTATGGCCTAAGAAACCGGAAGCTACGAGCATTTCATGACTTAGATTTCGCCGGATGTAAATAGCGCCATTGGGAAATTGGGGAAGCATTTTATCACACCGATCTTGGTGTGGTCAGATGCTTTGAGGGCAGAGGAGAGATCTAGGGTCTAATAGACCCCAATTTTTTCAAAAAAGAGTACCTGTCACTACCTATTGCTATCATAGGGGATATTTACATTCCCCGAGATAACAATAAAAATGATTAAAAAAAAAATATGAAAGGAACAGTTTAAAAGTAAGATTAAAAAAGCAAAAAAATAATAAAGAAAAAAAAAAAAAAAAAAGAAAAGCACCCCTGTCGCCCCCTGCTCTCGCGCTAAGGCGAACGCAAGCGGCGGTCTGTCGTCAAACGTAAACAGCAATTGCACCATGCATGTGAGGTATCACCGCGAAGGCCAGATCGAGTGCAGTAATTTTTCCAGTAGACCTCCATTGTAAATCTAAAGTGGTAACCTGTAAAGGCTTTTAAAGGCTTTTAAACATGTATTTAATTTGTTGCCACTGCACGTTTGTGCGCAATTTTAAAGCATGTCATGTTTGGTATCCATGTACTCGGCCTAAGATCATCTTTTTTATTTCATCAAACATTTGGGCAATATAGTGTGTTTTAGTGCATTAAAATTTAAAAAAGTGTGTTTTTTCCCCAAAAAATGCGTATGAAAAATCGCTGCGCAATTACTGTGTAAAAAAAAAATGAAACACCCACCATTTTAATCTGTAGGGCATTTGCTTTAAAAAAATATATAATGTTTGGAGGTTCAAAGTAATTTTTTTGCAAAAAAAAATAACTTTTTCATGTAAACAATAAGTGTCAGAAAGGGCTTTGTCTTCAAGTGGTTAGAAGAGTGGGTGATGTGTGACATAAGCTTCTAAATGTTGTGCATAAAATGCCAGGACAGTTCAAAACCCCCCCAAATGACCCCATTTTGGAAAGTAGACACCCCAAGCTATTTGCTGAGAGGCATGTCGAGTCCATGGAATATTTTATATTGCGACACAAGTTGCGGGAAAGAGACAATTTTTTTTTTTTTTTTTTTGCACAAAGTTGTCACTAAATGATATATTGCTCAAACATGCCATGGAAATATGTGAAATTACACCCCAAAATACATTCTGTTGCTTCTCCTGAGTACGGGGATACCACATGTGTGAGACTTTTTGGGAGCCTAGCCGCGTACGGGACCCCGAAAACCAAGCACCGCCTTCAGGCTTTCTAAGGGCGTGAATTTTTGATTTCACTCTTCACTGCCTATCACAGTTTCGGAGGCTATGGAATGCCCAGGTGGCACAAAACCCCCCCAAATGACCCCATTTTGGAAAGTAGACACCCCAAGCTATTTGCTGAGAGGTATAGTGAGTATTTTGCAGACCTCACTTTTTGTCACAAAGTTTTGAAAATTGAAAAAAGAAAAAAAAAATGTTTTTTCTTGTCTTTCTTCATTTTCAAAAACAAATGAGAGCTGCAAAATACTCACCATGCCTCTCAGCAAATAGCTTGGGGTGTCTACTTTCCAAAATGGGGTCATTTTGGGGGGTTTTGTGCCACCTGGGCATTCCATGGCCTCCGAAACTGTGATAGGCAGTGAAGAGTGAAATCAAAAATTTACACCCTTAGAAATCCTGAAGGCAGTGATTGGTTTTCGGGGCCCCGTACGCGGCTAGGCTCCCAAAAAGTCCCACACATGTGGTATCCCCATACTCAGGAGAAGCAGCTGAATGTATTTTGGGGTGCAATTCCACATAGGCCCATGGCCTGTGTGAGCAATATATCATTTAGTGACAACTTTTTGTAAATATTTTTTTTTTTTTGTCATTTTTCAATCACTTGGGACAAAAAAAATAAATATTCAATGGGTTCAACATGCCTCTCAGCAATTTCCTTGGGGTGTCTACTTTCCAAAATGGGGTCATTTGGGGTGGTTTTGTACTGCCCTGCCATTTTAGCACCTCAAGAAATGACATAGGCAGTCATAAACTAAAAGCTGTGTAAATTACAGAAAATGTACCCTAGTTTGTAGACGCTATAACTTTTGCGCAAACCAATAAATATACGCTTATTGACATTTTTTTTACCAAAGACATGTGGCCGAATACATTTTGGCCTAAATGTATGACTAAAATTTAGTTTATTGGATTTTTTTTATAACAAAAAATAGAAAATATCATTTTTTTTCAAAATTTTCAGTCTTTTTCCGTTTATAGCGCAAAAAATAAAAACCGCAGAGGTGATCAAATACCATCAAAAGAAAGCTCTATTTGTGGGAAGAAAAGGACGCAAATTTCGTTTGGGTACAGCATTGCATGACCGCGCAATTAGCAGTTAAAGCGACGCAGTGCCAAATTGGAAAAAGACCTCTGGTCCTTAGGCAGCATAATGGTCCGGGGCTCAAGTGGTTAAGATCTGTATATAACTTCAGCTGCCTCTAGATTCAGTAAAACAGAGTTCCATCCACTTTTAGAACTTTGTCTTAAAGTAAAGACGACCCCTCCACCATATGTTTTTGGCTATCTTTTTTGTTTTTCGAACTCACCTTTAATGAAGTGTACTTCCGTTCCAGCCAGGCCGCGGCGCAGGACGTCATGTCCTCTTGTGGGGCGAGCCCTCCCACTGTCTTCTGGGACCTGTGTGTGTCCCAGAAGACAAGCTGGCCATTCACAAAGCACAGCGCGACTTGCGCATGTGCAGTAGGAAACCGGGAGTGAATCTGCAAGGCTCCACTGCCGGTTTCCCTTAGTTAGAATGGTGGCGCCTGCACCTGATCTGATAGACGGGGGGGGCGACATCGCGTACTCCCTGGACAGGTAAGTGTCCTTAAAAAAATGTTTGTGGCTGGAACTCCGCTTTAATTGTTTTGACAAGCACTTTTTTACTGAAGGTAATATATGCTTTCAGTAAACCTGAATGGACAAAGTACACATTTTTCATCATACAGTGGGGACAGAAAGTATTCAGACCCCCTTAAATTTTTCACTCTTTGTTATATTGCAGCCATTTGCTAAACTCATTTAAGTTCATTTTTTTCCTCATTAATGTACACACAGCACCCCAAATTGACAGAAAACACAGAATTGTTTACGTTTTTGCAGATTTATTAAAAAAGAAAAAACTGAAATATCACATGGTCCTAAGTATGCAGACCCTTTGCTCAGTATTTAGTAGAAGCACCCTTTTGATCTAATACAGCCATGAGTCTTTTTGGGAAAGATGCAACAAGTTTTTTACACCTAGATTTGGGGATCCTCTGCCATTCCTCCTTGAAGATTCTCTCCAGTTCTGTCAGGTTGGATGGTAAACGTTGGTGGACAGCCATTTTTGGGTCTCTCCAGAGATGCTCAATTGGGTTTAAGTCAGGGCTCTGGCTGGGCCATTCAAGAACAGTCACGGAGTTGTTGTGAAGCCACTTCTTCGTTATTTTAGCTGTGTGCTTAGGTCATTGTCTTGTTGGAAGGTAAACCTTCGGCCCAGTCTGAGGTCCTGAGCACTCTGGAGAAGGTTTTCATCTTGGATATCCCTGTACTTGGCCGCATTCATCTTTCCCTCAATTGCTTCCGTCGGGCCACTCTGCCATAAAGCCCAGACTGGTGGAGGGCTGCAGTGATGGTTGACTTTCTACAACTCTCTCCCATCTCCCAACTGCATCTGTGGAGCTCAGCCACAGTGATCTTTGGGTTCTTCTTTACCTCTCTCACCAAGGCTCTTCTCCCCAGATAGCTCAATTTGGCCAGACGGCCAGCTCTAGGAAGGGTTCTGGTTGTCCCAAACATCTTCCATTTAAGGATTATGGAGGCCACTGTGCTCTTAGGAACCTTAAGTGCAGCAGAAATTTTTTGTAACCTTGGCCAGATCTGTGCCTTGCCACAATTCTGTCTCTGAGCTCTTCAGGCAGTTCCTTTGACCACATGATTCTCATTTGCTCTGACATGCACTGTGAGCTGTAAGGTCTTCTATAGACAGGTGTGTGGCTTTTCTAATCAAGTCCAATCGGTGTAATTAAACACAGCTGGACTCAAATGAAGGTGTAGAACCATCTCAAGGATGATCAGAAGAAATGGACAGCACCTGAGTTAAATATATGAGTGTCACAGCAAAGGGTCTGAATACTTAGGACTATGTGATATTTCCGTTTTTCTTTTTTAATAAATCTGCAAAAAATGTCAACAATTCTGTGTTTTTCTGTCAATATGGGGTGCTGTGTATACATTAATGAGGAAAAAAAGGAACTTAAATGATTTTAGCAAATAGCTGCAATATAACAAAGAGTGAAAAATTTAAGGGGGTCTGAATACTTTCCGTCCCCACTGTATATTGCCCAGATCATCTTATAATCATTTATACAGACTATTGCATATTTAGGAGCAACAAATAGAAATAGTGTTCTTAAAGAATCTGTAAAGTGTACTGTATAAAAATGAGGTAGGAAATCCTATCTGTAAGATCGTAAAAAATGCCACATTAAGTCCCATAAATGTGTGCTTAAACCTGTATTAAACCCAAAAACACAAATTTATTATATTGCTGCTGTGCAGCTTTTCACCTCTTAGATATGATGGCTGCATTTGTTTTCTTTCTTTTTTTTTTTTTAAGGCTTTTTTTTCCTTTATCTTTACCTGGTGATCCGGCCAGTAAGTCTGTTATTTATACTTCTTTTAACAGACCAAGCTGTCCAGTATAAGTGGCAATTAGAAGGTTGGGACAAACCATTTACCACTGACAAGGATGCTTACAATGATCAGCATGTGATCATGTATGTAAAATCTTTATTCCAAAAGGAATAAAAAAATATTGCTGTAACTACTTGAAAAATGTTAGCCGGAGTTGAGTTGTAATTTGTTAGTCAAGTCCATCTAAATCTGCTATTGCATCTAATACTTCCTTCTCACAGATTGACAATGCTGCTGTCCAAGGGTGTGTCTCCCTTGCTATTCCATCACTCTAAGAGCCCATTCACACAGGGGCAACACGACTTGCAGGTCGCCTCAGCGAGGCGATCTGCAAACGAATTCCGCGGCGACTTGCAAAACGACTTCTGTATAGAAGTCTATGCAAGTCACCCCAAGTCGCCCCCAATGTCGTACAGGAACCTTTTTCTAAGTCGGAGCGACTTGCGTCGCTCCGATTAGAACGGTTCCATTGTACAGAACGGGAGGCGACTTGTCAGGCGACTAGGTTGCCTGACAAGTCGTCCCTGTGTGAATGGGCTCTAAAGCCCCGTACACACTATTAGATTTTCTGCAGATTTTTGTCTTCAGATTTACCAAAAACATATAGTGCAAAGGCCTGCCTGATTGCATACAAATTGAAAGGTTTGACCCCATATTATATGGTTTTGGTAGACCTAAAGGAAAAAGTCTAAAGAAAATTGTATCGTGTGTATTCAGCTTAAAGGCCCGTACACACGATACGAAAATCGGATGGAAAAATTCATACAATGAGCTGTCTGACGATTGTTGGATCGTTAGTACGGTGCTTTCTACAGCCGAATTCGCTTTTTCGTCAGACAAAAGCTGGACGTGCAGACTATAAAATTTTTGTTGGATGTGAACTCAACGTTCAATTCTCGTTTCATTAGAACGGTTTTCGTACGAAAAAAATAGTAAGAGCAAGACTATGCATGCTCAGAAACGAAAGAATAAAACTAAAAATAAAACTATTCAACACATTACATCACTTCTGAAGTTGTATTCTGTCGTACGAAACTTTTCGCATTGTGAGTAACCTCTTCACTTTCGACATGAGACTAGCATACCACAAAAAACGGACGTTCCCTCCCTCTCTCTATTTAATTAAATTTGTTTTAACAAAAAATTGTTTACATTTTTATTTATTTATTTTTTATAAAAAGCCCCACCAAAATCCTCAGCATCAGGCCCAAGATGTTCTTAATCCGGCCCTGACCAGTTCATACACGTACGTACCAGTTCGTACGTGCATACTTTGAGCTAAAAAACGAAAGCGACAGACAGAAAATCCTCCACTAATGCTGGCCATACCCTTTAGGCTGGGTTCACACTATACTACACGACAGTAGTACGACTTTCATTCTACTTTGCTCTGTGACATCAGTCCTACATTGGTCCTGCATTGGTCCTACATCCATCCGACTTTCATGAACAGGATACTACTTTGATCCGACTTTTCAGATAGTATGACTTGTCCTTTGACCAATCAAAACTAACACACAATGGGAGGGGCTACAGCAGGGGGCAGGAAATAACACAATTTCAAATACCAAAGTCGGATGGTTGGGACAAGGATCCGACTTTGATCCTACTTCAATGATAGTCAATGGGCTGAAGTAGGATCAAAGTCGGACCAAAGTAGTACAGGGAGCATTTTCAAAGTCGGACCGACTTGTGTCGGACCAGTTAAGACGGCTCACATAGGGAAACATTGATTTTCACACGTCATGCGACATGAGCTCCCAATGTCAGAGCATTTGTCGCACCAGTGTGAACCCGGCCTTAGCTGATTTCTGCTGTTGACACCACCTTGACAAATTTCAATCTGAAAATTTAAAGAGCTGGGTGAAAAAGTCTCAGACGAACAGTGAATGCAGCCAATCCTCCATCCACGCTGTTTAACCGCTTGCCGCCCGCTGGCTGTCATATGACGGGCAGGCGGCGCGGCTCTCGTTCTGGGAGGGCGTCATGACGCCCTCGCCTTCCCTGCCCAGCAGAGGGTGCGCGCGCCGCCGGCGGCAATCGCGCGCGCCGTGTCACTGGGCACCTGATGCGCGTGCCCGGCGGCTGCAATGTCCGCCAGGCACCCGCGATTGCCCATTAACACGGCAGGACCGTGGATCTGTGTATGTAAACACACAGATCCACATCCTGTCAGAGAGGAGGGGAGACCGATGTGTTTTCTCAGTATAGAGCAACACCGATCGGTCTCCTCCCCTTGTGAGTCCCCTCCCCCTTCAGTTAGAAACACTCCCTAGGACCACAGTTAACCCCTCGATCATCCCCTAGTGTTACACCCCTTCCCTGCCAGTCACATTTATACAGTAATCAGTGCATTTTTATAGCACGGATCGCTGTATAAATGTGAATGGTCCCAAAAATGTGTCAAAAGTGTCCGATATGTCTGCCACAATATCGCAGACACGGTAAAAATCGCAGATCGCCGCCATTACTAGTAAAAAAATAATAAAAATGCTATAAATCTATCCCCTATTTTGTAGACGCTATAACTTTTGCGCAAACCAATCAATATACCCTTTTTGCGATTTTTTTACCAAAAATATGTAGAAGAATACATATCGGCCTAAACTGAGGAAAAAATGTGTTTTTGAAAAAAAATTGGATATTTATTATAGCAAAAAGTAAAAAATATTGTGTTTTTTCAAACTTGTCACTCTTCTTTTGTTTATAGCGCAAAAAATAAAAACTGCAGAGGTGATCAAATACCACTAAAAGAAAGCTCTATTTGTGGGGAAAAAAATAATAAAAATCTCATTTGGGTACAGTGTTGTATGACCGCACAATTGTCATTCAAAGTGTGACAGCGCTGAAAGCTGAAAAATGGCTTGGGCAGGAAGGGGGTGAAAGTGCACTGTATTGAGATGGTTAATGTGGATAGGGGAATCCACCAATTTCTCCTGTTAAGCCCACCTGGGAGAATGAGAAAATCTTAACATGTATGACTTACTTAAAGTAGAAATAAAGGAGAAAAAAGCATAAAATAGGAAAATGATTGCACCATTGCATATGTGTTTGCAGTGGCACACTGGACATTTGGCCCTTGGCTCATACTGCCTTAAACGTCAGTACTGCTCAGTGCACCATACAGCCCCGCCCAGTCGCAGCAGCTGTCAGCCTTTCTTATGCCCCGTACACACGGTCGGATTTTCCGATGGAAAAAGTCCGATCGGAGCGTGTTGTCGGAAATTCCGACCGTGTGTGGGCTCCATCGGACATTTTCCATCGGATTTTCCGACACACAAAGTTGGAGAGCAGGAGATAAAATTTTCCGACAACAAAATCCGTTGTCGGAAATTCCGATCGTGTGTACACAAATGCGACGGACAAAGTGCCACGAATGCTCAGAATAAATAAAGAGATGAAAGCTATTGGCCACTGCCCCGTTTATAGTCCCGACGTACGTGTTTTACGTCACCGCGTTCAGAACGATCGGATTTTCCGACAACTTTGTGTGACCGTGTGTATGCAAGACAAGTTTGAGCCAACATCCGTCGGAAAAAATCCTAGGATTTTGTTGTCGGAATGTCCGAACAAAGTCCGACCGTGTGTACGGGGCATTAGAGTTTTACAGGCTGCTAGCAGCGGGGCTAGACAGTGCGTCTGTGCCTACTGCCCACACCTAAATGTTAAGGGGTCGATTTACTAAAGGCAAATAAACTGAGTGCAGTTGCACTCAGCAAAGTGCAGTTGCTCCAAAGCTTTGTAGATTAGGCAAAGTGTGTTTTGTGCCTTTATCAAAATAGATGTAGGGAAAAGACACACATTTTAGGCATGGGAACTTGATGGAAATCAACATTTTGAGTCCCAAATTGTGTGCATCTTCAAAATTTGGCTTTAACAGGGGTGAGATCACCCCATCTGATGAAAGCAAAATCAACACAGTTTTGACATACTATGTCTCATATGGTCTTCACTTTATCAAAGTTGAACTTTGTAAGTTCCTGAGTTGGGGATGTGGATGTTATGTTTTTAAACATGCCTGTTTAGCCACACAAAAAAGCTATATCTACTGTCAAACATAGATGTTATACACCAAAGATGTTGGTTTGTTTAAAAAACCTTTTATAACGCACATGTGAATGTGCTTGAAGTAAAATGTTTTATACTCAACAATGTGTGACTTCTTCTTTAAATGCTCAATACCATTTTTTTGAGTAAGTTGGTGTAGTTACAGGGACAATGGGGGGTATTTACTAAAGGCAAATCCACTTTGCACTACAGGTGCATTTTCAGGTGCACTTGTAGTGCAAAGTGGATTTGCCTTTAGTAAATAACCCCCACTGTGCTCTAAAATTTGCCCCAATCAGGCCATTTTAGGGACTCCAAGCAATTAATGCATGGAGTTGAAAAGGATGTTTATTTTATTGTACATTACATACATTAACAACAAAAACATTGTGTGTGTGTAGCAGACCCACAGCACAGCATAATAGTTAGTTGAAGAAGAGATTGTCACTCTATGTATCAAATAAGTTACGTTTGCACGATTGATGAAAATTATCAAAAATAAAAGACCATTGGAGAACCTAGGAGACAGATAAGAAACACAAGCAGTAAATCAAATGAAATATGAGTTTAGTTTTTCACTAAAAATTTATTAGAAACATTTTACAGATTTTGTGGCATATCAATTGCCCCCCTACCCATGAAATACTCAAGATATCTTTGCCGTACTTCACGGGCGCTTTGGGGGGGGCAAGCCAGGATGGCCAGCTTCAAGAGCCATCATGATTTCTGAGTGAGTTGCAACTGAGGCCAGATAGTTGGCTGCATTTTTTCTCATAAAATTATGAAAAATGCAGCAGCACAGAATAATATGGTTCATTTTGTATTCCGTCATATTTATTGCTGTTAGGAATAGCCGTAACCAGCTGGCCATTATACCAAAGGCATTCTCCACCACTCTTCTGGCTCTGGCCAGCCGGTAGTTAAAAACCCTCTGCTCTGGGGTGAGGGCCCTCATTGGGAATGGCCGCATCAGATGTTCCCCCAGCGCAAATGCCTCATCTGCCACAAACACAAAATGGAGGCCCGCCACGTTGTCTGCTAGAGGTGGCAAGCCAAAGCTGCCATTTTGGAGCCATCTGTAGAATTCAGTCTGGGCGATGACTCCACCATCTGACATATGGCCATTGTTCCCCACGTCCACATAGAGAAATTCGTAAGGCGCCGACACCACCGCCAACACCACAATACTACTATACCCCTTGTAGTTGTGGTAGTATGACCCCGAGTTGGGGGGTGGGACGATGCAGGCATGTTTCCCATCTATCGCACCACCGCAGTTGGGAAAGTCCCACTGCTGGGCGAATTGGGAAGCCACAGTCTGCAATTCCTGTGGGTTGGAAGGAAACTGTGGCGTCAAACAAGAAAAAAAAATTACTACTTTTGCACATAACATCGCAAGCAGATTAGACACAAACATTCTTAGCCAACATAAGTATAACATTTATTTAAATGAGTATTTAAAGTCAAAAGTATAAGGTCCACTTATCAGATTCCTCACCCCCTCTGATGGCCCATTGTAAAAATTTTAGGATGGGGGGATGTTTTGAACAGGTAACTGTCTCCACTTCATTGAGAGCTGAATGCATAAATAATGTGTGTTACTTTGGCCAGCCCCTCCTTACTTACACTATTGGCAGCCCACTGGATAGGTAAGAAGTGTCATAATCCAACAATATGAATACACACTGTACAAATTGAAGCACATTTTTACATTATGCAATTACCTATCAAGATAATAGGAGAACAAAATTTTAAACAGTACCATTTTAAAGTATTCAGGCAGGTCCTTGCACTACATGCTTTGGTGAATTCTTCCATAAATATGAACACAACAGAGGTAGGTATAGTGTGTATGGGTTTGGTAAAGTCAGCAGATAGAGGATTGGTATCGGTTGACTTAGCGGTTGGGGAGGAGGGAGGGTTCCAAATGAGTTTTGGCCACCAAAAAAAAGCCTCTTGCGCTCTGCATGAATTTAAGGACAACAATAACATTTGTACACATTTTAGGGGTTGTTTAGGTTAAGCACTACAATGGAGCAGACAAAATACATTGTTAAGTGACTAGGCTGGGTGTGTATGGGCCCAGGATAACATGCTGGTGAGGTTAGTGAAGGCAAATATGCATGAAGGACAAAAAAGGAGCATTAAAGATTAACAGTATGCATGAGGACAAAGAGGACATTCACAGCATATTACAATCATGGTAATTATGGAATGATGAAAGAAATACAATACATTAGCAAACATTAAATACATAGAATGTGATGTTAAAGGATAAAACTTACCTTAATATAGTCCTTCTGCAGCACCTGAATAATGGCAGAACAGGTCTCTGGAATAATGATTCCCAGAGCCTGGGGGGAGATCCCAGTCGTAAACTTAATATCCTGGAGACTTCTCCCTGTCGCCAAGTACCGCAAGGTGGCGACTAGCCTTTGCTCAGGAGTGAAGGCTTGCCACATGCAGGTGTCCTGCTTGGAAATATAGGGGATTAAGCAAAGCCAACAGACTGTGAAAAACGGGGTCCGTCATCCGGAGATAATTCCTGAAATCGTCAGGATTATTCTCCTTGAGCTCCCGCAGCAAAGGCATGTGAGAGAATTGGTCATGATTAAGTAACCAATTCTTGGTCCACGAACTCCTCCTCACCCTGTTCATGGACTGGACAAAGCAAGAACTCCATCACCAAGCCTAACAACGGCACGTTCTCCGACAAGAACGTAACCGCAACATGGCTAGAAAACGGTCAGCTGCTCAGAACGAACTGACAGAACGCACTGAAAATCAGAAAGGACCTGAGAGGAACGAGCTGAAAATCAGAAACAAGCGACAAGAATGCACTAAAAAACAGAAGCGAACTATAAATAGAACGTACTGAAAGACAGGAACCAACTGACAACACCCACTGAAGAACAGATAGGAACCCACAAGCACAAACTAAAAAGCAGAAACGAACGGAAAAGCATGAGGCTGAAAAGCGTGAATCGTCTCTCACCAAACTTCTACTAACACAAGATTAGGAGCCCAAAGGGTGGCGCACTGGCTATTGAACTTCCTTTTTATATGCTCGTCGTACCTGTTGTACATCACCGTGTTCTCACGTTCGGAATTGTTGGCCAACATTTGTGTGACCGTGTGTATGCAAGACAAGTTTGAGCCAATAAGCTTCGAACAAAAATCCACGGTTTTGTTGGCGGAAAGTCCGATCGTGTGTACGCGCCATTAGATCTAAACACTGTACATCGTTTTACCTCTTCAAATGCCAGACTACTTTCTTTGCTGCTTGCAGTGATTAGACTTTATTATACCCCCACACAATGTAGGCGTACTGTAAGTCAAAGGTTTATTGATGTTGACGTTTGGAGTTGGCTGAATTGTGAAGTGCTTTGCTCTAAATATAGCACAGATTACATTAAAACTACCAAAACTATTTATCACGTTCTCATTTGCAAAACTTTATTCTTCGGGTATTTTACATTTCACTGATTATATTAACATTTATTGTTCTATGTTCTAGCAGTTGTTAGCACGTTTACTCAGCAGCAAGGTTACAGCTATCATGTGCTTTTCATGAGTTTACCATACTGTACTGTACGTGTTCTATTATCTGAAAAGTTCTTTGAATTCACTAAGTGCTAGACTGCATTTATGAAAAGAAAAACACTTTAAAGTGTCCTCCTAACAGTATTATTCTCATAAATGAATCAAAATGAATTTTATACCTAAATGCTGTGAACATTAACTTCCTAAAGGGAATATACTGTATGTTTTTGGTATGTTCAGTACTATTGAAATATTTAAACAAATATTTTAAATTGGGTGAGTATTAAATATTACATATGAATCAGTAATATTTTCCAGTTGCAGCCACCAGGTGTTGCACTGTATGCAAAATCTATGCTATGCTGCTTAGAACAGATTTGGTTCTAAAGCCAATGAACGACTCAGAGAAAGGTCACATCCCCTTCGATCTCTGCTAACACAGATCGGGACATCATAGTATGTCAGTCCACAGAGTCTGACATCGCGGATACAGATTGCATTAATTATTTGATAAATTATATCATATGAATACTATACAATTTCTAAGCTTGTAAACGTTACCAAAAAATGTAATACTTTTTTAGCATTAGATCCACTCGATATACTGGTGCTCCTACCCTGAAGTATATTTCTACTTTTTCAAACAAATTAGGATAACACCTACTTTATATTTGTTACATGTTCCCATTCACATAGCATAACTTAATTTTACAAAATATTTAAAAATTGCTGCTTACCATATTTCATGGCTGTGGACACTTCTGGTTTTACCAAAAGTGTTGCAGCCACATCACGTGAGGCATTACATAATGCATCATATGACAGTTTTTTCTACTTGAACTCAAGCAGTATGTGCTGTCACCACTTAAAGCGGAGTTCCACCCAAAAGTGGAACTTCCCCCTATTTGCTTCCTCCCCCCCCTCTGGTGCCACATTTGGCACCTTTCAGGGGGGAGGGGGGAACGGGTACATGTTTTGGAAAGGTACCCTTCCTCACTTCCTGGAGACAGCGCCGTGGCGTCATCCCTCGGAATTTCGGCCCCCCCTCTTCCTTCCTCCACCACCAGGCCAGTTAGAAAGCGTAGCTCGCTTCGTACATGTGCAGTAGGGAACTGCCGATTTCCCTTAGTGGAGATGTAGGCGGCAGCACCCAACAGTCGATCTGAAAATCGGCTGGGGTGCCGACATTGTGGGCTCCCTGGACAAGTAAGTGTCCATATATTAAAAGTCAGCAGCTACAGTATTTATACAGTATTTATATAGTGCCTCTGCCTTTTGCTATACTTCTGGAAGTCCTGTCCAGCAAAGTGGAAGCACAGCAGGCTACTCAGAATCATTGCATACAATATTTGAAAAACATGGTCTCTTGTCCAGACTGCCTGCAAGCCTTGCTTGTGACTCTGACCAGCTCCACCATGTCTTTAAGCTCGCACATCCCCAGCCTCAACCAAGACTTTCCTTTCCAACTCTTCATCTATTGCCACCCCGTGTTACTTATGGCTTTCCATAACCAATGTGGATACCATTTTGAACCGCAGCCCCAGAATTTCCCCACTCATCACTTCAAGGTGGCCTACATGATCTCTGTCTTATCTGATGATGCCCTGGCTTGGTCCTCTTCCCTCTGAAAAAGTAATGATCCCCTTGATTTAAGATTACTCAGACTTTCAAGTTGCCTTTTGATGCATCTTCAATAATTCTATACATGCCATCTCCACTGCTAGTGCCCTCCTACCACTTCATCAAGGAAACATGACAGTCTGCCAGTATGCAACACAATTCTGAACCTTGGTGGCCGAACTGACCAGGAATAAAGCCGTGATGGTCACCTTTTGGCAAGGACTATCCAATCGTGTTGAAGATGAGTTGGTGGGCAGAGAACTGCCTTTCTCCATAGATGACTTGATTTCTTTTTCCATTAAAATTGATTTCCAGTTCCAGGAACACTCCCAGAAGCATAGCCACCAGCAGTGTTTCTAACTTGTACCTTGTCCTACTGCATTTAAAGAAGCAAATGTGCCCTGCCAGGAATCTGAATCTGTTGAACTAATGAACCTAGGCAGAGCTGGGTTGTCTATCATGTAAAGAATCTGTTGATCCAGGAACTCTGTATGCATTGTAGGGAGATGGGGAACTTCCTCATCTAACATTCCCAGTGTCTGGCAAAGTTCTGGTTGTAGTATGCCTTGGGGCGGGACCAACTGAGGGACCAACTGGCAGCTAATTCTTCTACTCTTACTATCCATCTCCATGCCAGAGATCATTCCTACCTTTAATGTCTTTAGGGCCATGGCAAATTTCATGGCAAGTTTCACTGGGGCACACTTGCCCTATATCTTATGCTCATCCTGGAACCCATCTTCATTCCTCTCTCTGTGTCAGCCATTGAAGGAACTTTATTTTATTTATACAAAAAAGGGGATTTGGGACTTTATATGAAGCGCTTAGGTAGTGGAGATAAAAAGTACCATATTAAGTTACATTATGAAATGTTTATTGGTTGTAATAAATAACAAACAATAAAAAAGAGTATTCGTTTTATATACAATAACAAATGTATTCATTTCATATAAATATAAGAATTATACACATAACATAATGGAAAATATATATGCATGTATACAGCACATGGTTTGATATTGAGAATAAAGAAGCATAGTATTCTTGGCAGACACATGCCTGGTACCAATCGGTGCAATCGCATGGTATATGTACAGTGGCTTGCGAAAGTATTCGGCCCCCTTGAACTTTTCAACCTTTTGCCACATTTCAGGCTTCAAACATAAAGATATAAAATTTAAATTTTTTGTGAAGAATCACCAACAAGTGGGACACAATTGTGAAGTGGAATGAAATCTATTGGATATTTTAAACTTTTTTAGCAATTAAAAAACTGAAAAGTGGTGCGTGCAAAATTATTCGGCCCCTTTACTTTCAGTGCAGCAAACTCACTCCAGAAGTTCAGCGAGGATCTCTGAATGATCCAATGTTGTCCTAAATGACTGATGGTGATAAATAGAATCCACCTGTGTGTAATCAAGTCTCTGTATAAATGCACCTGCTCTGTGATAGTCTCAGGGTTCTGTTGAAAGCGCAGAGAGCATCATGAAGACCAAGGAACACACCAGGCAGGTCCGTAATACTGTTGTGGAGAAGTTTAAAGCCGGATTTGGATACAAAAAGATTTCCCAAGCTTTAAACATCCCAAGGAGCACTGTGCAAGCGATCATTTTGAAATGGAAGGAGTATCAGACCACTGCAAATCTACCAAGACCTGGCTGTCCCTCTAAACTTTCAGCTCAGACAAGGAGAAGACTGATCAGAGATGCAGCCAAGAGGCCCATGATCACTCTGGATGAACTGCAGAGAACTACAGCTGAGGTGGGAGAGTTTGTCCATAGGACAACAATCAGGCGTACACTGCACAAATCTGGCCTTTATGGAAGAGTGGCAAGAAGAAAGCCATTTCTCAAAGATATCCATAAAAAGTCTCGTCTAAAGTTTGCCACAAGCCACCTGGGAGACACACCAAACATGTGGAAGAAGGTGCTCTGGTCCGATGAAACCAAAATCGAACTTTTTGGCCACAATGCAAAACGATATGTTTGGCGTAAAAGGAACACAGCTCATCACACTCAACACACCATCCCCACTGTCAAACATGGTGGTGCCAGCATCATGGTTTGGGCCTGCTTTTCTTCAGTAGGGACAGGGAAGATGGTTAAAATTGAGGGGAAGATGGATGCAGCCAAATACAGGACCATTCTGGATGAAAACCTGTTGGAGTCTGCAAAAGACCTGAAACTGGGACGGAGATTTATCTTCCAACAAGACAATGATCCCAAACATACAGAAAAATCTACAAAGGAATGGTTCACAAATAAACGTATCCAGGTGTTAGAATGGCCAAGTCAAAGTCCAGACCTGAATCCAATCGAGAATCTGTGGAAAAAGCTGAAAACTGCTGTTCACAAACGTTCTCCATCCAACCCCACTGAGCTCGAGCTGTTTTGCAAGGAAGAATGGGCAAGAATTTCAGTCTCTCGATGTGCAAAACTCATAGAGACATACCCCAAGCGACTTGCAGCTGTAATCGCAGCAAAAGGTGGCTCTACAAAGTATTAACGCAAGGGGGCCGAATAATTTTGCACACCCCACTTTTCATTTTTTTATTAGTTAAAAAAGTTTCAAAAATCCAAAAGATTTCGTTCCACTTCACAATTGTGTCCCACTTGTTGGTGATTCTTCACAAAAAAATAAAAATTTTATATCTTTATGTTTGAAGCCTGAAATGTGGCAAAAGGTTGAAAAGTTCAAGGGGGCCGAATACTTTCGCAAGCCACTGTATATTTACTGAATCAAGAGGTTGGAAAAAACAACAATGGTATAAGTGAGTAAAATTCCATATAGAATATAGCTGGGGCATCAAAAACAAAGCTCGACGCGTTTCGTGGGTATTCCCCACTCATCAGGAGCTGATGTAACCAAAATTCCTAGAAAATACATATAAAAATAATGAACCAAGGTGTCCATATGTATAGAAAGTAGGTATGTAAATAAATATTTGATGTATCCAAATGCTTGGATCAAACACACTCACCAACTGTGACAGCAAGTGCGGTGCGCGGCAATGGGTGTAGGGCGGGCCAGAAGCATAGCCCCTCCACGGGAGCCGAGGCGGCATAAATATAGATGCAACAACGGGCAGGGTGAAGAAGGGCAAGATGGAGCAGAATATGTTCAAAATCAGGAGTGTGTGGTGATGGGAGCAAACGTATCTGGGAACAAAATTATGAGGTATATATAAATTTGCAATATTGTTGCACAAATAACAATAATCAGTCTAAATGGTGAACGCAGTGAACTCCAAAAAAAAGTAATAATGTGTGTAATGAAAAGGTGAATGAGTATTGAAAATCTATATATTACACTGTAAGTGACAGTGAAAGTGAAAAATGTATGGTGGCCAAATTATGATGAAAAGTGGTGACGATTAGTGCAAGGAAAAGGGGTGGCAAGTGAAAAAGGGGGGAAGAAACAGGAAGGAGTGAGATCACCAAGGAAGGGACATCAGAACCCATATGGAACAGCCAGTAGAATAGACAAAAGGGAAAAGAAAGAAAAACAACAACCTACCCCATTGTGGCATATAGGAGCATCACCAGCCAAACGTGGACCGCAAGGCTGGTGTGCAGTCATCCCAGGAAGAGACCAGCCGTGTCAACAGCCAGCTCCAAGTGGGGAATATAAATATGCCGCCAACGCCACGTGGGTGGCATAGAGGAGGAGCCGCCGCACCTGAGCCGAGTATACACTCAGCGGTCGGCGCGGAGGAAACCTTACCGTAATGACACCGGGATAAACATGCTGTACGTCGGCGTAGTGACGTCAAAATGTGACGTCACACGCTCGACGTAGGGTACGTGGCGCAGAGGGGCGTCCGCCCTATGTCTCCCGTCACAGAGTGAATGGGGAGAAAGGGAGGACCCACTGGCGCATCGCAGCTCCCACAGAGAGGAAGACCAGCAACGCCCAAACGTCCAAAAATCCTCACACAAGCACAAACTGGCCAGGTGGAGGGCGTGCCCAGGATCCCTATGGAAAAAGCCATGTGGGGCAATCAATCTGTGACCAAGGTGCTGCCTAAGAAAATTAAAAAATAACAGGAAAATAGATGAAAACAATTATAAGCAATAATATGTCCATGACTAAGTTCAATATAAATTGTGTATAAACCATAAAAGGGGCCATATCTTGTATATGAGGATACCCTGTGGTTAAGGGCAAAACTCACACCGGGAGGGTAGGGGAACACTACCAATCCCATATACCCAATTGCTTCCATCCCCATAATGTATGAAAAGGAAAAGGGAGTTTGGGACTTTAAATGAGGCGCAATTAAGTGCCTCCATCCCGATATTTGGTATATACAAAAAAGGGGATTTGGGACTTTATATGAAGCGCTTAGGTAGTGGAGATAAAAAGTACCATATTAAGTTACATTATGAAATGTTTATTGGTTGTAATAAATAACAAACAATAAAAAAGAGTATTCGTTTTATATACAATAACAAATGTATTCATTTCATATAAATATAAGAATTATACACATAACATAATGGAAAATATATATGCACGTATACAGCACATGGTTTGACATTGAGAATAAAGAAGCATAGTATTCTTGGCAGACACATGCCTGGTACCGATCGGTGCAATCGCATGGTATATGTATATTTACTGAATCAAGAGGTTGGAAAAAACAACAATGGTATAAGTGAGTAAAATTCCATATAGAATATAGCTGGGGCATCAAAAACAAAGCTTGACGCGTTTCGTGGGTATTCCCCACTCATCAGGAGCTGATGTAACCAAAATTCCTAGAAAATACATATAAAAATAATGAACCAAGGTGTCCATATGTATTGAAAGTAGGTATGTAAATAAATATTTGATGTATCCAAATGCTTGGATCAAACACACTCACCAACTGTGACAGCAAGTGCGGTGCGCGGCAATGGGCGTAGGGCGGGCCAGAAGCATAGCCCCTCCACGGGAGCCGAGGTGGCATAAATATAGATGCAACAATGTGCAGGGTGAAGAAGGGCAAGATGGAGCAGAATATGTTCAAAATCAGGAGTGTGTGGTGATGGGAGCAAATGTATCTGGGAACAAAATTATGAGGTATATATAAATTTGCAATAATAAAGGAACTTTATTTTTGAGTTGCCCCATACATCAGCAAATGGTACCCCTTGAGATGTTCATTGGAGCGTTACATCCGTAAACCCTCTTTTCCCTGGTTGTCTGGCATCCTGGTCTTCCTTAGTTGCAGTAAAAGTCACTGAAATAAACAAAAACTCCTTTCTTGGAGCTCCTTCTGCCATTCCCAGTGTCTTCCCCCTATTCTTATTACAAATGTAGTTCCACTGGCTCATGATTAGACCATCCCACAGGTTTCTGCAGCCTATGCTGGGTCCCCTGGCACCTTGCCTCCTCCCAGCTGTATTGACTGTGCCATCAACTTGATCCCTGGATCCACTCCTCCTCGCAGTATAATCTGCGAACATTCAGTTCCCAAGACTCAAACATCCAGTTCCCAAGGCTATGTCCAAATGCAGTTATGAAAATTCAGGCTTCAGTCAGAAAGTCCCCTCGCCAGCTGAAATTGGCATTTTTTTCATTGAGAAGTAAGAAGGAACTCTAAAACCTTGCATTTAATACCAAGGCCGGAATGCCATGACTATTACAAATCCGTATCTGCTGCTCCTCATCAGCAAACTATTTGATTGCCTGATGAAGCCAAGATCTTCTCTAAACTTCATCTAAGGGGGGCTTACCATCTGCACGACAATAAACAAGAGAGATAAATGAAAGACCTGGTTCAAAACTTGAGGTAGGCATTACGAATATCTTGTGATGCCCTTTGGGTTATGTAATGCCCCTGCAGTCCTCCAGGATCCAGAACCCATGTTTCCTCCTCAAATTCTGACAGTGCCATTCCTCACAAAACCCCCATTCCTCCAAGTAAAACTCTAGTATCAGTGAATCTCAGGATCAATATTCTCCTTAGGGCACACAGCTCCAAACTGGGAGATCTCCAGTGATCCACAGGGAATTCTAATGTCTGTACCGTTGCTATTGGTGGCCAGAAGTACAAAAGACATTAAAGACTTTGTGGCAGCCTGTGCTAAGATCATAATTCCCTCTTGTGCCCCTGCGGCCCCTTTAGTGACTTTTCCTATCCCAAAGGAACTCTGGGAATATCTGTGCATGGAGTTTATCACAGACCTTCCATCCTCTGACTGGTGTCAGGCCATTTGGGTTATGGTCAATAAGTTCTCTGAAATGGCTTACTTTGCTTAAGCAAATGGCTAAATGGAGCAAACTAACCAGATCCTGGAGAAGTTCCTTCATTCTCTTGTCTCCATCCACCATGACTATTGTTCTCTTTCCTGCCATGGGCCAAATTCGCCCACAGCAACCACTTCATTCTAGCTCTAAGCAATAGCCATTTTTTGTAGTCTATGGTAAGCACTCCAGGGTTCTGGCTCCTATCCCACTGACTCATGACATGCCTGCTCTAGCCATGACATCCCAGCCATCAACCCTGACATCAAATGTGTGTGTTGTTCTGCTTCCCTAATCTAAGCTTTGCAATGTGATCTCTATAACTGATCCTGTTGTGGTGAGATAGCTATAACCTAAAATCTCCACAGCGTTGGCAGACAGTGACTTGATCCAAATGCCATTTCCCAGATCGTAGGAAGCTTTCATCAAAAACGCGTGCAGATCTTCATAGATGATCATAAGATAAATCGTAGTATGTCTAGCTCCAGCAATTACATATGCTCAAAACAGAAACCAAAGACACACTGAAAAGAGGGACTCACTATACCTAGCATCTTCTAACTGTGCAGCGAGAAAGGGGCAAAACAATTTAAAGGCAAAAAAACAATTTATGTGTAAAATTATACTCCCCATCGAAATCTATGATTTCAAATATTAAACAATTGAGAATCAAGTTCAAACATTGCAAGAGAAGGATATTCTCGGAACACCTGAAAAAGAAAAGGGGGGAGAACATGGAAGAATATTGAAAATATTAGCATACTGTAAAACTTGTAAAGTCGTTACTGATATCTTTAAGATGGCACAGATAACAGTTTATGACTGTACCTTCAGAGGAGAAGGCAGCAATATGCACCAGTACTTCTTCTAATCTTTTTTAAATTACCTTGACTTCTCGTTTTCTGAACCTTACAGATGTAGCACTTCCCTGGTGTAGAGTAGGCTGCTAAGTAAATTTAGTTTAGTTCCACTGTAATCAGTGGAGCAGGGGTTCATTGTTTGGTCTGCTTAGAGTCTCACAGGCTACTGCTCTGATTACCTCCCCCTGTATTCTAGAGGGTTCCAAAATCATAGTGGGTGGAAGAACAGAGTAAGCAGCCTAAATATTTATGGGCCTCCAGCCAATCCCTGGGGGGATGTGCTCAGAAGGTGGTGGAAAAGTTCATAAATATACTGGGGTCCCAGGCAGAGGAGCAGAGTTCCTGGGACTAGTCCTGCTGGAGGAGACCACTGTGCAGGTGCTCTGTCCTGGGGCAGAATTTCTGAAGGTGCCACCAAAAAGACATCAAGGTCCCAGGCTGGGGCTTCAAATGGGGGGCCCATATGCAAAAGCATAGTCCTGGAGTTTGTTTGGGTCTGAAGAACTTCTCTGGAGAGACTACAAGGAGTAAGTTTGAGGAGAAGTGTTCAGCTGTCTTATGGTAGTGTGAGTTTGTGTCTCCCTTACTAGAGAGGGCCTGTTGGATATCAAATGGAGGCAACCAATGATCCCATGGCCATTTGAATAATTGGCCCTGATCCTGGAGGTTAGTTACTGTGTGCAGCTGTATGTTTGTCCATTGGGAAAAATCCTAGTTTCTGCCTGCATTATATTCTTTGGGACAATTTTTGTTTAGCTCAGCAAGCTAGAGAAGAGTCCTCAAAGCATTCAGTTCTGGGGTATCCCATGCCCCCCTCTCCCCATCTAAGTTCTATGTTCCAATAAAACAAAAAAAAGACACCTTTAGGTTGTTTGTTTGAGCCAGTGATAGAATGGAGAAAATGCTATGCGCCTGGCTGTGTGTTCTATCTGGGGGAATAAGGCCAAGTTCACCAGCGTCTTTTTCTGGGGGTGCTACACCATCATTACTTTGCACAGTCTTGGTAATGAGATCCATAGGCCAATGGTTGCATTGAGCATTCTTTTCTTTCAAGGGGACTATGTCGCCCATTTGTATTTTGTGTTTGCTAGTTTTCCATTTGCCATGATTTTGAAGGTTGCCTAGGTACTCCTTTTTCCAACAACTCTAGAAGACTTTGGCAAGGTGCTGAATCTGTCTCTACTGTTGTATATGAATATTAGTGAAGAGTGGTTCTGTGCCTAACTGCTTCCTGACCGCCCACAGAGTTTAAACAGCGGATGGGAAGTAGCGCCAATGCAGGTTAACTTATCTGTACCTCAGCCCATTCCTGTGCAGCTCACAGTGCGTGCACGCGGGAGCCCGGTGATCAGTGTGTGTGTCCCAAAAAAAACTGATCACATTGTGTCCGGGTGAGTACATGGTCTTGTACCATGTGATTGCTGTGTCCAATCACATAGTACTTAATGGAAACTGAAAGTAAACATTGGTTCTCTCTGCTCTCACACAGATCAGCTGCATGTCAACCATTGCTGCAGCCTGTGAGTGTACAGCAGCCTTGTAGACTGCATGTACGCTCACAGACTGCAATGTTTGCCTGTCCCAGTGTCCCTGATCACTGCTCCCAGTACAATACAAATAAAGAGTGCAGCCAGCCCTTTTCGCCTGTCCTGGTGTCACCAGTGCTCATAGTAACACCACCATACACCATACCATAGTCCTGATCACTGTCATAAGCCATATCAGTGCCCTGATCACCACCATACACCATACCAGCGTCCTGATCACCTCCATACACCATACCAGCGCCCTGATCACCTACATACAGCATACCAGCATCCTGATGATCACCACCACGTCATACCAGTGTCCTGATCACTGTCATACCTCTTACTAGTGTCCTGATCACCACCATATGCCATACCAGTGTCCTGATCACAGCCATATGCCATACCATACATTGTAGTCTCTTTATCTTTCACACAGACTAAATAATATACAATGTTTTGGGGTTTTTTTACTAAAAAAAGTAGCAGAATACATTTTGTCCTAATTTAATGAAGATGTTTTATTTGCAAAACTTTATAACAAAAACTAGTGGGTTTTTTTCCAAATTTTTGGTATTTTTTTTGTTTATATAGCACAAAATAATTCCCGCATCAACACTGTCTGTGCAACCAAAACAATAGAGATTCACTCCCTGTGTGGCCCGTCTAATGCCGCGTACACACGGTCTGACTTTCCGGCATACTTGGTCCGGCGGACCAGAGTGTGCCGGACAATCCGCCCGTGTGTAGGCACCGGCGGACTTTTCCGGCGGACTTTTTCCCAAAAGCCCGCCGGACCTAGATTTGAAAAAAGTTTTAAATCTTTCCGCCGGACTCAGTTTCGGGCGGAAAGTCCGCTCGTGTGTGTGCTTGTCCGACGGAAAGCCCGCTCGTGTGTATGCTGGTCCGACGGACCAGATGCAACACGAGGGCAGGGTATTGCATCTCGCGCTCGCTGCAATAGGAAAAACAAATTTTCCTATTGCGGCGAGCGCGGGGCATACCAGGCCCTTGGGTCTGGTATGGATTATAAAGGGGAACCCCCTACGCCGAAAAAACGGCGTGGGGTCCCCCCTAAAATCCATACCAGACCCCGATCCGAGCACGTAACCTGGCCGGTCAGGAAAGGGGGTGGGGACGAGCGAGCGCCCCCCCCTCCTGAACCGTACCAGGCCGCATGCCCTCAACATGGGGGGTGGGTGCTTTGGGGGAGGGGGGCGCCCTGCGGGGCCCCCCCCACCCCAAAGCACCTTGTCCCCATGTTGATGAGGACAAGGGCCTCTTCCCGACAACCCTGGCCGTTGGTTGTCGGGGTCTGCGGGCGGGGGCTTATCGGAATCTGGGAGCCCCCTTTAATAAGGGGGCCCCCAGATCCCGGCCCCCACCCTATGTGAATGAGTATGGGGTACATGGTACCCCTAGCCATTCACCTAGGGAAAAAGTGTAAGTAATAAAACACACTACACAGGTTTTTAAAATATTTTATTAAACAGCTCCGGGGGGGGATCTTCCTCCGGCTTCGGGGGTCTTCTTCCGGCTTCGGGGGTCCCTCCGCTTCTTCTTCTCCTGGCGTCCGGTTGGTTCTTCTCCGCTCTCTTCTCTCCAGTTCTTCGGCCGGCTCCTCTGCTGTCTTCAGGTAGCTCTCTTGCCAGCAGAGGTCCGGACTTCTAGGCTTCTTGTCTTCTCTTCTCCAGATGTTGACACGACGCTCTCTGTTGAGGGCATGCGGCCTGGTACGGTTCAGGAGGGGGGGCGCTCGCTCGTCCCCACCCCCTTTCCTGACCTGCCAGGCTGCGTGCTCGGATCGGGGTCTGGTATGGATTTTAGGGGGGACCCCACGCCGTTTTTTTGGCGTAGGGGGTTCCCCTTTATAATCCATACCAGACCTAAGGGCCCGGTATGACCCGCGACGGGGCTCGCAAGGTGTCAATCTCGCCGATAAAAGCGGCAAGATTGACATCCTTTTCTAGTCCCGTCGCACCTGAATGAACGGACTTGTCCGTGTGTGGGCAAGTCCGTTCATTCTGAAAGTCCGCCGGAACTCCGGCGAAAGTCCGTCGGAAAGACGGGCGGACTTAGCCCGCCGGAAAGTCCCGGCGTGTGTGGGCAAGTCCGTCCGTTTTAAAGTCCGGCGCACCTGGCGGACAAAGTCCGTCGGAAAGTGTGCCGGACCAAGTAGGACAGAAAGTCCGACCGTGTGTACGCGGCATAAGGCACAGTCCTTATTAACTCTCATAGCTAGCAATGAATTGTTTGAGCGTGCCTCCTGGTTGCAATACCTTATGGGAAGGTTGAGAAAGGGATGATATGCAATCAACCATCTTAGACTATAAGTCAGGGTTGCTCAACCAGTGACCCACGGGCTACATGTGGCCTGCAGAGACCTCTGATGTGACCCACGACCTCATGCTTTGGGATGGTGGGTCAGCAAGCTCAGATCACAGGTTGCTGACCCGCCATCCAAGAGCATTAGAGTGGATGGAGCTGGTACCAGAGGAAACAAGCGGTTGCGGAGGGAGCAAGAGCCATATAAGCCAATGCTTCCTCTAACAGCCAGCGATGCCAGCAGAGATAAAAATTCAGTTTATTAAACATCACAGTTTAGCACTGAGCATATTACAGTATGTATTAAACATCATAATTTTGCAAAGGGCATAAATGAGCACTTTAAAAAAAAAAAAGTTATTAGGCTGCTTTCACAATGATCCGCAGGTGCAGCACAGTTATATGTATAAATGTCTATATGATATGTAAAAATCACACATCATGCTTAGTGTGCGCACACAAGGAAGAAATAAAACAAATACACACTATACTGTACCTGACATTTATAAAAAAGACCATGAGCTATAAGAAACAATTGTATGATCCGGCCCATAGGATATCCATCTTATCCATATATATATATTGTGGCAGAGTGTTGCCCTGCCAGGGTCTAAAAGGAGGTTGTGACTCAGAATTCTCAACCAGACGGGTTGAGGGGCTCCAGGGAGCTTGTAAAATGAAGAGGAAGCTGGCCTTTCAGTTTCCTCAGTGTTTTGCAAAGTCCACTTTGGGATCTGGAGCTTGGGGATTTCTGAGAGATCCTGGTGGAATGAAATCCCTAGTCGTGGGTCCTAATTTTGAGAACAGCCAGCATACTGATTGGTCAGGTGTGTGCTGTGCTTTTAGTAGTAACCTGACTATTGTTCTGGGCTCCACACCGGCATAAAGGAAGTCTGAGTACCAGGAGTCAGGAGGGCTCCATGTAGGAGCCAGTGCAGCAAGAGGCTGCTAGCTATATGCACCAAGGTGGTTGGTGAAACAGTCTGTACGAGACAGACAAGGGCCTGGAGTGTAAGGCCAGAGCAGCAGTGCTGCAAGTGAGAGCCAACTAGGCTGATGGTGATTTTGTTGATGGAAAAAGGAATGCTGAAAACCCCTGTGAGGGAAACCTATGTTTGTTTGCTGAACTTGCTTTAGAAGATTGATATTTGCTGGAGCTAAATGATATTTTAACTGTTCTGCTTCCCCATCTAAGCATTGTAAGTGTGATCACTAGAGATGATCCAGTTGTGGTAAGCTATAACTTACAATCTCAGCAACATTGGCAAACAGTGACTTGATCCAAAAAACATAGTGCAGAACATATGAAGCTTTAATTGAAAACTTGTGCAGATGTTCACAGATGAACATCAGATAGGTCAAAACATCATAGTCACTAATTCCCAACAGATTTTCCCACCCTACTCTATTTGTTTCTCTGCCAGCAGCTTTCTTCCAGAAATACAGTCTAACTAATCCTAGATTTCAGATTCTCAAGGGGCAAGTTGTATAACCTGTTGGATTGGAAAGGCAAAAGCCCAGATGAATGCTCCTGGACCCTGGCATCAGATGTTTTCACTGTTCACTTGTTGCTAAATTTCTATTGCCTCTCCCTTCTAAAACAAGACCCATAATAGGTGTGGAGACACTGTAGTGTGAAAAATGTGCAATCGGAGCTTGTTGTCGGAAATTCCGACCGTGTGTGGGCTCCATTGGACTTTTTCCATCGGAATTTCCGACACACAAAGTTTGAGAGCAGGCTATAAAATTTTTCAACAACAAAATCCGTTCGCGTAAATTCCGACCGCGTGTATACAATTCCGACGCACAAAGTGCCACCCATGCTCAAAATAAATTCCGAGATGGAACTGCTCGGTCTGGTAAAATTAGCGTTCGTAATGGATATAGCACTTTCGTCACTCTGCAATGTTTTAAATTGTTTAATGTAGCGCACTCTCTTCTTCTTTATAATGATAGAAGAATTAGGATGTTTTGCTGCTCATATTCACACAGAGTTCTAACAAACTTCTTTCTTTATTATTTATCATGATTTCATGAATATAATATTTTCATTAGTCACATCTCCCGAATAAAATTTTTGTTTTTATGTTTTTAGATTTTGTATTTTTTTTTTAGTTTTTTAAATCCCGATCTCCTGTTATTTTTTTTTATTAATTTTTTTTTTAACTCCAGAATAGTTTTGGGTGTGTTTTGTGTGTCAAGTTACCACAACACCATTATTATCCTGTATTATTTAATCTCAAGGAGATTGTTTGGTGTTGGTGTCTCTTGTTAATTTCACATTGTATTTTTGAAATGTACCTGCCTCCTCACAAACAAACTGTCCTTTTTGAAGGAAAACACGCATAGGCGAGTGTTATTAAAAAAAAAAAAAAAAAAAAGAACATTTATTAAGGGGTCCTAACCAAAGAAATAGGGAAGGCAACGCTGGAGAAACTGCAGAAATTGGCGAAGCCTTTGGCCCCCAGGGCACACATTAATTATTTTCAGGCAAAATTGGTGGCCTGAGGAGTCCATATATAAGGGAGTACAATCTGGTCCAGAATTCCAAGAGATCATGAACAGCAGCAGATGACATACATGTCTCCAGGCTGTGGTCATACAAGAGCCTGCATCTTTTGTCAGACCAGACTGAACCCAGGCCATCACTTTCTTGTCTTCCTTCCACTCTTCCTTCCACGCTGTGTCTGTGGTGTTGGAGTTGTGGCAGGAGGAGGAGGATGGTGTAACTCACACAGGTGGGTATTGGGTGTGATTTCACCCCTCACCCCCTTAGTTAATGTTTTATAAAGGATTTCCTCACACATAAGGCGTTGGCCCTCCTGCATGTCCCGCAGTTTTGTGGCAGCCATGCAGGCAAAGGCCTCTTCACGAGTGGGGGTGGCTCTGAGGGACGCAGAAGCCTCCTGAATCAGCCTGAGCGCTGACTCCTCCACATTACTCCCCTTCCTGGGTCTTTTGTTTGGAAGGCGGAGGGGAGGAACCTGGGATTCTGTGAGGCTCCTACTGGGCCCGGCCTCCTCCTGGCTGCCACTAACCCCCGCCTCCTCCTGGCTGCCACTAACCTCCGCCTCCTCCTGGCTGCCACATTCCACAGCCTCCTCCTGTGTGCCACATTCCACAGCCTCCTCCTGGCTGAGGTCTTCCTGTGTATGAAAAAGGGACATAGTTTTAGTTTTTTCTTCATCAATCACACACAATTTTCATCTCATGACTGTTGCAAATTGAATGTTAACAAATATAAAAGATTATCATTCTGAGCCCAGCATTTTTTATTCTTGTCCCAATTACTGTCTATTGATATGTAAAACATTTTATTAAATCAGCAATTATTGATCAATAATAACATCTAGTAAACATCATTTATTTATTGACCAGAAATCTGTAGAACAATGCTATACCTGGCTCAAGCTGGGCTCCTCCACTTCTTCCTGGCTGGAAGTCCCAGGTTGGACATCAGAAGCCTCAGCTGGGGTGGAAGATAGGGTGGAAGGAAGAGTGGAAGGAAGAGTTGAGAGGGATTCCCTGACTTTAGTCTGGTCTGTTAGAAATCGCAGTCTCTCATAGTACCACAGCCTGGGGACATAAACGTCATCTGCTGCTGCTCTGGATCTCTGGGAATCCTGGACCTTCTTGCGCTCCCTAAGATATGTGCTCCTCAGGCCACCAATTTTGGCTTTTAAATAGGGGATGGTTGCCGTGGGGACCACCGGCTTCACCAACTCCAGCAGTTTCTCCAGCGCTGCCTGCCTCTTTTGTTTATGATTATAATGCGGGTGTTTGACCTGCCACAGACAGGGCAGCTCCCTGTACTTGTCTATGAAAAGGGGGAGGAAGTTGTGGTCATTGAAGCCATCCATTTTATCTGCAATACACAAGACAAACCCTAATGTCAGGCTAAAGTCTCCTAATCTTGTCCCAATATAGGCCTCAATCTAAAAGCAGTATAGGCCCAAGTTTAAATGTTACCTTCGTTATCACGATCGGCGCTTCCAATACTCCTTCCTCCGCTAACAGATCGTACGTACGACGCACGCATGTTACGCTTTATATACACTGCGCATGCGTGAAACTCCGCCCGCCCCTAACGTTCTTTCTAGTCTATTCCCCGCCCCTTCTCTTTCGGCGCAGTGGGGAGGTGCACATGGCAGAGACACAACAGGTGCGTGATAATTACAGCAACAAGGAGGAGGAAAGCCCGGAGCCAGAAATGTCACGATCCCGGAGGAGAAGGTTTAAGGCCTCAAATATGTCCTTTGTTGAGATGGTGGAGATGGTGGACATATTGAAAAGGGCCGACTATGACAGAAAGTATGGACCTTACCCCAACCCAAATGTCAGAAAGGCCAAGATCATGGCTAAAGTTGTGAAGAGTCTGCCCAGGCATTTTGGGGTACAGCGATCCAAGGATCAACTAAGGAAATGGTGGTCGGACCTCAAATTAAGGGAGCACGATCAGTATAGAAGGATCAGGGGAGTGCTGCAAAAAAGTAAGTAGTTGTCCTGTGTTCCTATTCTTTATTTTTATTACGTTCGTGCTGCTCCATGTGCTTTTCTTTACTGTTGTACAGTTTAAAATGGCAACTTTTATGTTCATGGACACATTATTCGTTCGTAGGAAACATTGTTTGTTCAGCCACTAAAACACCATGTTTTGTCCAGATGCAGTTCAATACATTTTTTATGCCCTACTTAAAAAAAAAAAAAAATTAAAAAAAGGTTGTTGTCTAGATTGGTTTGAAACTAGAATGAAATGCAAACTAGATTCTGTGTAAGGAGAGGACACTCAGCAGCTGTTTACACATCTGGACTCTGGAGCACTAGTGTGGGACACAAGAACACCCTTTTTATTACGGGGCCCACACAGGTGCTCCAGTGTATACTGTAGGGGTGTCTTCATCTGTGAAGCTTGCACAAATCAGGTAAGTATTCAAGCTTGACAAAGGACAAAAATATTTCTTCATCTTGGAACTCTGCCAAAACAGACAATTGTACCCCACTTTCAAGCAATGTTTCATATTCCTATTTCTGGCCTCAAATATCTGTGCTAAGTATACCTATTTTTTTTCACATAGGAGAGAAAAGACTCAGAGGACACCACTCATCAGAGGAGACCATGGACCCCCCACCTCAGGAAGAAGGGGAAATCCCCCAAACCCAACCAGAGGAGGAGGAGGGAGACGTTATAGAAATTGTCACCACAATAGGTGAGTGTCTGCGACCACAGCCTCAGGTAAGAGATGGATGCCTACATATTTATAATACATGGCGTTTTTTTTTCTTTTAGGTGATCACGATGTTGTGGAAGAAGAATGTAATTTCACACATGAAAGTGCCCAGATCCTCATTGGGGAAATAATGGGGTGTAATAGGGATTTAGAAAACATAAAGCAAAACATCTATGATGTTCAAAACAAAATGAAGAACATCATTGGTGCTTTAGGGAGATTATAAAACACCCAGAAATCCCTAACTTATTCCAAGTTTATTTTTGTTTTTATGACTAATTTTTGAAATATTATAGAAGAGCCAAATTTTGAAGATGCACACAGTGTGTCAACATGTGCTATCTGCCATCACGGGAGATCAATGTACGCGTTTTGTGGGTGCAACCCCTTCCTCAATGATAAAGTAGCTGAGAGGAAAGTGTTGCACCCACAAAACACGTCCATTGATCCCCCATGATGGCAGCTAGCACATGCTGACATTAGAAAATTTGTGTGCATCTTCAAAATTTGGCTTTTCCAGGGGTGACATCACCCCATCTGCTGAACGCAATATCAAACACAGTTTATAAATACTCATGTCTGATATTGCCTTCACTTTCTATAAAAGTTGAAATTTGTAAGTTCCAGAGTTGTGTATTTTTTTATTGTTTAAAACATACCCGTTTTACCTTAAAAGGCAATTTCTACTTATTATTAATATGACCTCAAAAATTGTTATACAACAAACATGTTGGTTTGTTCAAAAACCCTTTTAGAAACGCACATGTGATTGTGCTTTGATTAAAAAGATTGATAATCAACAATGTGTGGCTTCTTCTTTCAATGCTCAAAACCATTTTTTGCAGTATAAAGTTGTTGTTTTCAGTGACAATGGGGGTTATTTACTAAAGACCAGCGCTTTTTTTCAGCGGGAACGCAGGGGAACGCAGTTCCAGTACCTCCAGCACTGTGTACTGTGTGTAATGGCAAGGGGTGCTGGGGTGGACTGAAGGGTCTATTAATGCTGGCTGCTGGGTGATCTATTGTTGCTGGAGCAGATCTATTTTGAGTGGCGGCCCATTGTTGCTGTGGAGATCTATTGTTGCTGGTGGGGGAATCTATTGTTGCTGGGGGTCAATTATTGCTGGAAGAGATCTACTATTGACAAAGAGGGGTCTATTGTTACTGGCTGCTGGATAGTCTATTGATGTTGGTGGCATCTGTTGCTGCTGGGGTGGTATTTTGTTGTGGGGGTCCATTGTTGCTGGAGGGTCTATTGTTTCTGATCAAATCTATTGTTGCTGGGGGGTCTATTGCTGTGGGGGATCTATTTTAATACTTTTCTTGCTATCATTAACAAATTCCATACAAATTACACCACAAAATGATACTTGGCTCTGTATTCTCTAAAAGGGGCAGTACTGGGAGGTGGGTGGGGGGTGAAACCAAGGAACGGTGCTCAGAAGTGGGTAGGCGGTGGAGACAAGAAGTGACTCAGAAGAGGGGGAGTGGGGGGTTCCTGCACCTATACTCTGAGAAAAAAAGCCCTGCTAAAGACTAATCCACTTTGCACTACAAGTGCAGTTTCAGTGCAGTCTCAAGTGCACTTGTAGTGCAAAGTGTATTTTCCTTTAGTAAATAACACCCAACAGTGCTTTCTAATTTTACACAATCACGCCTTTTTCAGGACTCCCCAAATTTCAGTCATGGTCAGCTAAAAGAAAGCCAAGTAGTAAATCAAAGCAAATATTTTTTTTTTTTTTTAAATCAAAAAAGGTTTTATTGAACATTCACATATTATCCATCAATCAACGTCCCCAGTTTTGCAATTACATAGGATTTGTTATAGCAGATACCGTTCATGTACATACATACAGTGTTTATTTCAACTTTGCTCTCCATCTCACTGCGTCACTCCTGTAAACCAAAGTTCACCTTTTCCTCATCTCCCCCCCCCCCACCCGCACATCTTATAATATATAAACTATCCTGCATCCCCTCGTTTTATTTACAGAGATTGTAAGAGTCTGGACATCACTAGCTCTCTCGGGCTTAGCCCCGGTGTGTCCAGCCATTTGGACCAAATTCGTTCAAACCTGGTAGGGCACCCTCTGTGTTGATATATATACTTCTCCCTTATGAGGGTTTGTCCCATGTGTTCCACCCATGTGCGACTAGTAGGTGGCCCCACAGACTTCCAACCCATGAGTATAAGTTTCCTGGCCTGAAATAAAGCTCTGGAGAACGCGACCCTCACCAATTCTTCAGGGATCTCATCCTCCAGGACCCCCAGTATACAGCACATGGGGTCCATGGGGACCTTCGTTTGAAATACCTCATTGAGTGTACCCATCACCTCCCTCCAATATCAGTGGAGCTTCAGGCATCTCCACAGGAGGTGGATAAGGTCCCCATCATGCTGACGACAACGGGAACATAAAGGGTCTATCGTCCTGTCCATTTTAAATAGCTTTTTTGGAGTGTAGTGCACTCTTAACGCTATAAACAATTGGGAAACCTTTTGTGCAACGTTAAGGGAGCACGTGGATACGGACTGCAAGGCCTCCTCCCATTGCTCCTCTGTAATCTGACCAAGGTCCCTTTCCCAAGCCAGCATTGCATTGCACGGGTATGCTCGCAGGTGCCTCACTAATAACATCTGGTAGCATTGAGATATAATTCCTTTGGTCTCACTACTGGATTGCAACACATGAAACACCGGCGTGGGCGACAGTGTCCAACCACCCGCGTCCCCCTGGGTATGAGTTGCATGTCGCAGCTGAAGGTAAGAATAGAACATGTTATCTGGCAGGTTAAATTTATCCTGCAGTTCTGTAAAGGAGAGTAGTTTACCGTTTGCGAATATTTGTGGTAGCAGTTTAACCCCATGTTTGCGCCATCTTGGCCCTTGTAATAATTTGTCCAGCTCAGTATAAGAGCGGTTGCCCCATATTGGGCTGAAATCAGTGAAGCCTTGCACCCCCTGAAGCTGTCTGACCTTATTCCAAATTTTTTGTACCAGTGATAATGTTGGGGTCTGTTTGTTGGATTTTGCAAATAGCTGTGCCTCAAGGCCCATGGGGATGGTCTCTGCCCCCGTCGCCATCAACATCAGCTGTGCCAACGAGCCTTTTGGTTCTGGTGTCATAGAGCCGACCAGCTGTTGCAATTGGGACGCTATATAGTACAACCAGGAGTTGGGAACTGCCAACCCCCCGTTGTCCTTTGATTGCTGCAGCTGCTCCAGCTTAATTCTGGGGTTTTTGTTGTTCCATAGTAACCGACGGAAGAGTGTATTCACTATTCTGAAAATTTTTAGTGGGACCACTACCGGAGTATTATGTAGGAAGTATAGCAACTGTGGCATTAGGATCATTTTAATTAAGTTGGCTTTGCCCGCCAGGGACATCTTCAGGTTGTTCCAGGTATTTATTTTGTCTCGAAAACAGGAAAGCAAGGGGTAGATGTTTAGGGCGCAGTAGTCTCCAATCCTGGGCGCCACTTGTATGCCCAGGTATTTGAAACCAGTGACCAGGGGAATGGGGCAGCTATCAGGGAGTACAACCCCGTGATCTCCTTCCAACAACATCAGAGCCGACTTGGACCAGTTGATGGTTAGCCCGGAATAGTGACCGAACGTTTTTATTACGGACATCACCTCCACTAACGAGTGACTAGTGTCCCCTAAGAAGAGTAACATGTCGTCAGCATACAACATTATTTTTTCATGTAGATTTCCGTATTGGAATCCCTGTATCTGGGCATTATCTCTTATCAGGGCTGCTAGGGGCTGTATCGCGATCGCAAAGAGCAGGGGGGACAGAGGGCAACCCTGCCTTGTCCCCCTGCCCAGAGCGAAGGCGTGCGAAACCCTGTCTGTCACTCTAATATTGGCCTGAGGGGACGCCTACAGCAACTTAACCCAAGCTATAAACCGTGCACCAAAACCAAACTTTTCCAATACTGCCCATAAATATCTCCAGCTAACGCTGTCAAAGGCCTTGTTGGCGTCTAGAGACAACAGCGCCCTTTGACCCCCGTTATCTGCTTGCATCTGCATATTCAGGAACAGTCTCCTAAGATTGGTAGCCGTTGACTTTTGCGGCATAAAACCTGCCTGATCCTGGTGTATAATGGAGGAGATGACCCCATTGACCCGGAGCACCAGGACCTTTGCTAGGATCTTCACGTCACTCTGGAGTAACGATATACAGTGTCTTGCGAAAGTATTCGGCCCCCTTGAACTTTTCAACCTTTTGCCACATTTCAGGCTTCAAACATAAAGATATAAAATTTTTATTTTTTGTGAAGAATCACCAACAAGTGGGACACAATTGTGAAGTGGAACGAAATCTATTGGATTGTTGAAACTTTTTTAACTAATAAAAAAATGAAAAGTGGGGCGTGCAAAATTATTCGGCCCCCTTGCGTTAATACTTTGTAGAGCCACCTTTTGCTGCGATTACAGCTGCAAGTCACTTGGGGTATGTCTCTATCAGTTTTACACATCGAGAGACTGAAATTCTTGCCCATTCTTCCTTGCAAAACAGCTCGAGCTCAGTGAGGTTGGATGGAGAGTGTTTGTGAACAGCAGTTTTCAGCTCTTTCCACAGATTCTCGATTGGATTCAGATCTGGACTTTGACTTGGCCATTCTAACACCTGGATACGTTTATTTGTGAACCATTCCTTTGTAGATTTTGCTGTATGTTTGGGATCATTGTCTTGTTGGAAGATAAATCTCCGTCCCAGTTTCAGGTCTTTTGCAGACTCCAACAGGTTTTCATCCAGAATGGTCTTGTATTTGGCTGCATCCATCTTCCCCTCAATTTTAACCATCTTCCCTGTCCCTGCTGAAGAAAAGCAGGCCCAAACCATGATGCTGCCATCACCATGTTTCACGGTGGGGATGGTGTGTTGAGTGTGATGAGCTGTGTTGCTTTTACGCCAAACATATCGTTTTGCATTGTGGCCAACAAGTTTGATTTTGGTTTCATCGGACCAGAGCACCTTCTTCCACATGTTTGGTGTGTCTCCCAGGTGGCTTGTGGCAAACTTTAGACGAGACTTTTTATGGATATCTTTGAGAAATGGCTTTCTTCTTGCCACTCTTCCATAAAGGCCAGATTTGTGCAGTGTACGACTGATTGTTGTCCTATGGACAGACTCTCCCACCTCAGCTGTAGTTCTCTGCAGTTCATCCAGAGTGATCATGGGCCTCTTGGCTGCATCTCTGATCAGTCTTCTCCTTGTCTGAGCTGAAAGTTTAGAGGGACAGCCAGGTCTTGGTAGATTTGCAGTGGTCTGATACTCCTTCCATTTCAAAATGATCGCTTGCACAGTGCTCCTTGGGATGTTTAAAGCTTGGGAAATCTTTTTGTATCCAAATCCGGCTTTAAACTTCTCCACAACAGTATTACGGACCTGCCTGGTGTGTTCCTTGGTCTTCATGATGCTCTCTGCGCTTTCAACAGAACCCTGAGACTATCACAGAGCAGGTGCATTTATACAGAGACTTGATTACACACAGGTGGATTCTATTTATCACCATCAGTCATTTAGGACAACATTGGATCATTCAGAGATCCTCGCTGAACTTCTGGAGTGAGTTTGCTGCACTGAAAGTAAAGGGGCCGAATAATTTTGCACGCACCACTTTTCAGTTTTTTATTTGCTAAAAAAGTTTAAAATATCCAATAGATTTCGTTCCACTTCACAATTGTGTCCCACTTGTTGGTGATTCTTCACAAAAAATTAAAATTTTATATCTTTATGTTTGAAGCCTGAAATGTGGCAAAAGGTTGAAAAGTTCAAGGGGGCCGAATACTTTTGCAAGGCACTGTAGGTCTGTAGGAGCCGGGGTCAACCGGGTCCTTCCCCTGTTTGAGTAGTAGGATTACGTTGGCTCTCGTCATGGATTCAGGAAGTCTACCCGCATCTAGGCAAGCATCAAAAACCTTTAACAGTTCAGGGAGTATCTGTTCACCATATTCATTAAACACCTCCATGGGGAGGCCATCCTCTCCCGGTGCCTTACATGTGGGAAAAGAGCAGGCCGCGGTCTGTAGCTCCTCCAAAGTTATAGGAGCATCTAACTGATTTCGAGCTGCCACCGACAACGAGGGTAAGTCTATTTTTGACATATACACGGTTAGGTCTGCATCCGAGTAGGCATCCCTCGATTTATACAAGTCGCCATAGAAAGATGCCAGCTCGGAGATAACGACCTCCGGAGAATTAACTATTTTCCCATTGGCTGCTCTAATAGCCCCAATGGCCGGTGACTGCTGTTGAGAGCGTGCAATTTTTGCAAGTAAACGACCTGTCTTTTCCCCCTCTTCATAGAACGCCAGTTTCGAGAAAAATCTCTTTCTCTCCGCTGTGGAGGATCTCAGCCGGTCCAGGGAATCCTGGGCCGACATCCATGCCTCCCTGGCGGAGTCGGTGGGGCTGGTGACATAAGTTAATTCCAGTTGTCGCACCAAGTCCCCAGCCTGTTCTAACAGGACCGAGGAATTGTGTTTGACCTTCTGTATTTCCTGAATAAATGTCCCTCTTAAGTGTGCTTTAAAGGTTTCCCATTTCAAATGAGCATTAGTTAGATGTCGATGCATTTTAAAGAAAGCCTGGATCTGGGCGGCTATTCTATCTTGTGAAGTGAAAAGTTTCAACCAGAAAGCATTTAACTTCCAAGGGGCTCTAGGTAGGTTACTAGGGGGCCTAGTAGTTAGCCATATAGCTAATGGGGAGTGGTCTGAGACACCTTGCGGGAAATATTCTATTTTAGATATACTACCAACCAGGTTTGGGGTGCCTATGCATAAATCGATGCGAGATAGTGACCCATGGGTCTTAGAGAAACAAGAAAATTGCTTGTTATTTGGATTTCTGTTACGCCACATATCCATCCATCCTATCTCTGTAAGTAAGCGGCTCAGAGCTGTGCCTCGTCCGCCCCCAGGAGGCTGTACAGGAGGGTGTCTGTCTAATTTTGGATCCAGGTAACAATTAAAGTCACCCATAATCAGTACCGGAATATCCGGTTTGTTAACTAAGTATGAGATTAATAGCTGCAGAACCTCTCTGGAGAACGGAGGGGGCACATATACAAAGGCTAATATCAATGTGAATGTGTACAATTTACAGTGCAAAAACACAAACCTTCCAGATATATCTATCAATGAGTCCAGTTCCTGGTACACTAGGGGTTTGTGTATCAAAACACTTACTCCACGCGAAAAAGCAGAGTAAGTGGAGTGATAGGCTTTACCTACCCAGGCGTATTGCAAAAAATTGACTGTGTCGCTCTTCAAGTGGGTTTCCTGCAGGCCTATTATGGCCGGGTGAAACTTCCGCAACCCAGCAGAAACCATGGATCTTTTTAATGGGTCATTTACGCCTCGCACATTCCAGGACACTATAGGTGTATCAGACATAGCGAGGGTTTGAACCATTTCTAATAGGCATGTCCCTGTCCTGTATCATTTGGCGTTGCACCCGGTGTCTTCCAAGATGCAGTCCGCGTGCAGGCAAAGTGACCATCCTAATGTGTGGGGCGTGGGGCAGGCCGACGAGGCATAGTATGCAGTGGAGAATCAACAAATCTTTGCAGAAGATAAACCAGCTCAGTTGTATGGTGGCACAGATCACGTGGTGGATCCATAAATGAAGTAGATCTTGCAAAACAAGTCCCGCTGGCAGTGCCCAGCGGAAAGGCGTCAAAAACTGTGGGGCTCCGTGGGCCCAAACCGTGCCAACAGGGCACACAAACTCAAGCCATAGCAACAATGGCAACTTGTATTGTGCGGGGGTAAGGCACATTCACAGCCCACCCGGTTGGTTAGACAAAAAATGTGCTGAGCTCTGTAAGATTTGGTGTTCAATCGCTGTCATTGGATGATAAGGAAACGTCCTCTGTGTAAGGAGCGATATAGGAAGTGGAATGTAGGCGCCCTTTTATGTATGGAGTAAGTTGGTTAGTTGAAATCAACCTTCCTCATTTTCCCGTCTGCGGCGTTGTAGATCTTGTTCGTTCTGGTCCAGCCATTCTGCTGCATCCTGTGCGGTTTCAAAAAAGTGATTCTGGTCTCCGGCCGTGACTCTCAGCTTAGCGGGGAACAGCATTGCATATTTGAGTTGCAGTCGTTGTAGCCTTTTTTTGACGTCAGCAAACTTACATCTTCTGCGCTGCACTTCGGCTGAGAAGTCAGGATAAAAGGATATTTTGGTACCGTTAAACTGCACAGTCCCCTTTTCTCTGGCTAGTATGTGTGAAACCGCTACGCTTAGGACAGAATGTAAGGTGTGCAGCCCCCCTAAAGAAGCTTCCCTAAGGAGACTCCACAAAGTGTTTAAAATATATACTGGGGTATGGCGCTACCTTTAGGATAAATGGGATGGTATAATGGGAGGGAGGTTTTATTGTATAGTCCCTTGCTTCCCTGGCATAGGCTAAACAAGAAGCAATTTTTACCTCCAACTGTGCCCCTAGTGGTGGTACAGATTACCACCAACCCTATTATGTGCAAGAGAGTTCTAATGTGCAACAGTGCAGTCTTCAGTGAGAAAATTAAACAGTTCCAAATTCATAAATCATACATGTGACCACACTAGAAAAAAAGAGGGGGTTATATACTGAACCCCTATTTTGTGATAGATCTTCACCAACAAGCCACCACTAGTAGTAATGACTTATTGGCAAAAACATACAGTATACCTTAAAGCAAATACCCAAATTAATTAATAATATAAACAGTGATCATAGTCCTTAGTGTGCTAAATCATTGACATTCAGCAAACCCCTACACCACATAAAGTTCCAGGTGCACTTTTACTCAATTAGTGCAAGTGTGTGCAAAGCGGTTGATAATTAATATTTATAGTCCATATAGTAATAATAATAATAATAGAAGTCTTCAAATCCAATGTTCAAAATTATTTCCAAAGAAACTGTGACTGCGGTGCTTTCAGATGATATTGGTGACTTATTGTGCTCCCCCTCACGGGTCCCCACTCACCGAATCCCGCAACCCCAAAAGGGGCAAACAGCATAGGGTATCACGGCCACAAGCTCCTCTCCACCACGATCATCTGAGGTATCCAAATTGGTCTCCACTCACCGTGTTGTGTTTAAGGTATGTTCCCAATGGCTCCCTCGTGGAAAAAGGAATAGAAGGCTCCCATAGTGTAGTAAGGTAAGAAGTTTTATTTACAACTCTCCAAATTATTACACCATAAGGATAATTAAAATGACTGAAAGAAACACATAAAACTAAAAACTAAAAATAAAATAAATCCAGTGCTGATAAGTCAAAGCACCATCCCGGGTGCATCTGCCAAGTGGAACGTGCCTGAAATCAGGCTGGTGTGGATGCAACAGCGTACGCTGGTAACGAGGTGTTTGCGCTCCACCTGCGTTCCAAGCAAAGTCTGTACCCGGAAGTGACGTAGCGTGCGTGGCGCCGTTGTACGCGTTTCGTCATTGACATCCTCAGCGACGTCAATGAGGACGTCCTCAGTGACCGTTGCTGAGGACGTCAATGATGAAACGCGTACGATGGCGCCACGCACGCTACGTCACCTCGGGGTACGGACTTTGTTTGGAACGCAGGTGGAGCGCAAACACCTCGTTACCAGCGTACGCTGTTGCATCCACACCAGCCTGATTTCAGGCACGTTCCACTTGGTATATGCACCCGGGATGGGGCTTTGACTTATCAGCACTGGATTTATTTTATTTTATTTATTTATCAGTTTTTAGTTTTATGTGTTTCTTTCAGTCATTTTAATTATCCTTATGGTGTAATCATTTGGAGAGTTGTAAATAAAACTTCTTACCTTACTACACTATGGGAGCCTTCTATTCCTTTTTCCACGAGGGAGCCATTGGGAACATACCTTAAACACAACACGGTGAGCGGAGACCAATTTGGATACCTCAGATGATCGTGGTGGAGAGGAGCTTGTGGCCGTGATACCCTATGCTGTTTGCCCCTTTTGGGGTTGCGGGATTCGGTGAGTGGGGACCTGTGAGGGGGAGCACAATAAGTCACCAATATCATCTGAAAGCACCGCAGTCACAGTTTCTTTGGAAATAATTTTGAACATTGGATTTGAAGACTTCTATTATTATTATTATTATTATTATTATTATTACTATATGGACTATGAATATTAATTATCAACCGCTTTGCACACACTTGCACTAATTGAGTAAAAATGCACCTGGAACTTTATGTGGTATAGGGGTTTGCTGAATGTCAATGATTTAGCACACTAAGGACTATGATCACTGTTTATATTATTAATTAATTTGGGTATTTGCTTTAAGGTATACTGTATGTTTTTGCCAATAAGTCATTACTACTAGTGGTGGCTTGTTGGTGAAGATCTATCACAAAATAGGGGTTCAGTATATAACCCCCTCTTTTTTTCTAGTGTGGTCACATGTATGATTTATGAATTTGGAACTGTTTAGTTTTTTCTAGTGTGGTCACATGTATGATTTATGAATTTGGAACTGTTTAATTTTCTCACTGAAGACTGCACTGTTGCACATTAGAACTCTCTTGCACATAATAGGGTTGGTGGTAATCTGTACCACCACTAGGGGCACAGTTGGAGGTAAAAATTGCTTCTTGTTTAGCCTATGCCAGAGAAGCAAGGGACTATACAATAAAACCTCCCTCCCATTATACCATCCCATTTATCCTAAAGGTAGCGCCATACCCCAGTATATATTTCAAAGCAAATATTTGTTCAGTTTAAAATATATTTATTTAAAAAATGTCTCAGATATTGTCTGGCATATCGATGGTCCCACTACCTGCAAAGTATTCTATGTATCTTAGACGGACATCACGCGCACTCTGGGGAGGCAAGCCAGGACGGCCAGTTTCAAGCGCCGTCAGGGTTGGTTCATTCTGAATTCCAGCCTCAGGCCCACCTGAGGCAGCATAGTTCACAGAATTTCTCCTTAAAAAGTTGTGGAGAACACAGCAAGCCAGGATGATGTGATTGAGTTTATATTCCGCCATGTGTATCGGTGTAAGAAATAGGCAGAACCGGCTGGCCATTATTCCAAACGTGTTCTCCACCACTCTTCTGGCTCTGGCCAGCGGATAATTAAAAACCCTCTGGTCCGGGGTGAGCGTCCTCATAGGGAATGGCCGCATAAGATGGTCCCCCAGCGCAAACGCTTCATCCACAACGTAGACGAACGGGAGTCCTTCCGCATTGTCTTCTGGAGGTGGCAAGCCCAAGCTGCCATTCTGGAGATGCCTGTAGAACTCCATGTGGGCAATGACTCCACCATCTGACATCCGGCCATTCTTCCCCACGTCCACATACAGGAACTCGTAAGTAGCCGACACCACTGCCAACATCACAATACTATTGAACCCCTTGTAGTTGTAATAGTATGACCCCGAGTTGGGGGGTGGGACGATGTGGATGTGTTTCCCATCAATTGCCCAGACGAAGTTGGGAAATTCCCACCGCTGGGCAAAGTGGGAGGCCACAGTCTGCCATTCCTGTGGGTTGGAAGGAAACTGTGGAGTCAAACAAGAAAAAAATTAATCATTTTGCACATAAACATTGAACGCAGATTAGACACAAACATTCTTGGCCAACATCAGTATAACATTTATTTTAGGGAGTATTTAAAGACAAAGGTATAAGGTCCACCTATCAGATTACTCCCCCCTCTCATGGGCCATTTTAAAAATGTTAGGGGGGGGATGTTTTGGACAGGTAACCCTCTCCACTTTGTTTAGAGATGAATGCCTAAATAATGTGTATTACTTTGGCCAGCTCCTCCTTACTTACACTATTGGCAGCCCACTGGACAGGTAAGAAGTGTCATAATACAAAGATATAAATACACACTGTACACATTTTAGCACATTTTTACTTTCTGATATTACCTATCAAGATAATAAAATAATACAAAAACTTTAAACAGTACCATTTGAAAGTATTCAGGCAGGCCCTTGCACTACATGCTTTGGGGAATTCATCCTTAAATCTGACCACAAAAGAGGTGGCTATAGTGTGTATGGGTTTGGCAAAGTCAGCAGATAGAGGATTGGTATCAGCTGACTTAGCAGTTGGGGGGAGGGAGACGTTTGGAGGGTTGCAAATGATTTTGGGACCCAAAAAAAAAACCTCTGGCACACTGACTGAATTTAAAGCACAAATAACATTTTTGCACATTTTAGGGGGTATTTAGGGTAAAGCACTACTATGGAGCTACATTGTTAAGTGACTAGACGAGGTGGATATAGGCCCAGGATAGCATGCTGGGGAGGTTAGTGAAGGCAAATATGTATGAAGGACAAAAAAATTTTTTTTTAAAACCAGCATGCATGAGGACAAAGGGGACATTCACAGCATATTGCAATCATGATAATTAGGGAATGAAGAAAGAAATACAATATATTATCAAACATTAAATACAATAAAATGTGATGTTAAAGGATACAAATCTTACCTTAATATACTCCTTCTGCAGGACCTGAATGATGGCAGAACAGGTCTCTGGGATAATGATCCCCAGAGCCTGGGGGGAGATGCCTGTTGAGAACTTGAGGTCCTGCAGGCTTCTCCCTGTCGCCAAGGACTAGCCTCTGCTCCAGAGTGATGGCTTGCCTCATGCAGGTATCCTGCTTGCTGATATAAGGGGTCAGCAAAGCCAACAAACGGTGAAAAACGGGGTCCATCATCCGGAGAAAGTTCCGGAAATCCTTAGGATTATTCTCACGGATCTCACGGAGCAAAGGCCTGTGACAGAATTGGTCACACTGGAGCAACCAATTCTTGGTCCATGAACTCCTCCTCGCCCTGTTCATGGACTGGGCTTGTGCCAAAGTAAGAACCCCAACACCAAGTCCCCGCACAGCACGAACTCTACGATGAGTATGTACACGCAACATGACTAGAAAATGGGCAGCTGGTCAGAACGAAGTAACAGAACGCATTGAAGAACAGCAAGGCCTGTGAAGAGCGACCTGAAAATCAGTAACGAATGGACAAGAACACAATGATAAATCAATGGGAACTCACTGCACGCACTGAAGAACAGATACAAACCCACAAGCACAAACTGAACACCAGAAATACGATCTGAAAACCACGAGTCTGAAAAAGCGCGAATCGTCTCTCACCAAACTTGTACTAACACGACATTAGCAAAAGGAGCCCAAAGGGTGCCGCGCTTGGTATTGAACTGCCCTTTTATAGTCCCGGCATACGTGGTGTACGTCACCGCGTTCTTGACGTTTGGAAATTCCGACAACTTTGTGCGACTGTGTGTATGCAAGACAAGTTTGAGCCAACATCCGTCGGAAAAAAAACGATGGATTTTGTTGTCGGAATGTCCGATCAATGTGTGACCGTGTGTACAGGGCATCAGAGTGCACACGAGCGGACTTTCCAGCAGACTTGGTTCGGCAAACCGGACTCAGTCGGACAATTCGATCGCGTGTAGGCTCCAGCTGACTTTTTCTTTCCCAAAATTTTAACAGTCCTAGAAATAAAACATGTTTCAACTCTTTCCGACAGAGTCCGGTCGAAAAATCCGCCCGTCTGTATGCTAGTCCGACGGACTAAAACCATCACTAGGGCAGCTATTGGCTACTGGCTATCAACGCCCTTATTTTAGACAAAGACAACCTCTGGATAACGTGCTGAGCATGTGCACTTAACTTCTTTTTTTTTTTTTTTAACATAAAGTTTATTTATTCATCTCAAACAAACAAAACACAAAACAATTTGCATTAGCTCAAGACAGATAATGTACAAGGATTTTCCATACCATATCAAATCGACTAGTACATTGCAGATAATATATTTTCAACCGCACAGTAAATGGTCAGAATAGAGTTGCAAAATTTCAAGTCCAGGTTGCTATAAAAGCCCCCGTGTGGGGGGAGGAAGGGTAGGGGGGGGAGGCCCAGGTAGGAAGGCACCGCAGGGGTCTCCAAACCTAGTCATATATTAACCTCGTAGCGGGGAGGCCCCGTCCGGGGCGAAATTACCTAAAGCAGGAATGTTTGGACAGTCAAGAGTGTAGGCTGTAGTACTTAGTTTTCCTATGGAATAGTCAGGTGTTTGGCCTCCACCCAACCTGCCCAGACTCTATCAAATTTTTTTGGACAGTTCCTTCCCATATATGTTAGTTTATATAGGGGCAGGGCTGCATTTATGAGAGAGAGCCATAGTTGTTTAGTAGGTGGTTGAGGCTGATTCCAGTTAAGGAGAATCGCCTTTCTGGCATACATTGCAGTATAAAAAACAAATAATTTTTTCCTTTTGGGGGCCTCTAGATAATCACATATGCCTAGCAGGAGGGGGAGAGGGCTATAGGGGACCCTGATTTTGCCCACCAAGTTAATATCCTCCAGGACCGTCTTCCAAAAAACCACTATCTGTGGACATGTCCACACAGTATGAAAGAAATCCGCACCATCTGAGCCACATCTAGGACAGGTGGCTGTTCTATTTGTATAAATTCTTGCAAGACGCGACGGGGAGTAATAAGCCCGGTGTAGAAATTTTAATTGGGTAAATCCATCCCTAGAGGATATGGTCAGAGTTAGATATTGCTGCACCCCCTCCTCCCAGTCATCATCGCTTAGGTCAGGGATGTCACGCCGCCAGGTTGTCAGCAGTTGTGAGACTCTAGATGTGTCCAGCAGGGTAAGTTTGTTATAGATAGACGAGAGTAATCTAGTGCCTTCAGGTGCACGAAGTTCAGTCTCCAAATCCGACATCCGCAGAGTTATCGGGCTGGGAAACTGGGAGCGAAAAGCATGCCTTATCTGGAGAAATCTAAAAAACATCCGGTTTGGGAGGCCCTTTCTACTTTTTAGATCATCAAATGTTATCAGTTGTCCCTGCGATACAATATCACCAAGGGCAACTATGCCGTATCTAGCCCATATGACGGGATCCGGAATCGACTGAAAATGACTTAACCGCGGGTTACCCCAAAGTGGTGTCACAGGGGACCACGCATGTTGATTCTCTAATTTCGCGTTCACCGTGTCCCATACCTTAATGGTCGTTTTCATGGGCACCGATATTTTGGGATTGGAGTGGGGCCCTCTATGTATGAGATTCCTTAGTTCCGAGTAGGAACCCAGCAATGCTGCCTCCACATCGGATGCCGGATTAGAGGGCTCCTCTGCAAGCCACCACTTTAACGTCACCAGGACTGCCGCCCAATAATATTTTAAGAAACATGGGAGTGCCAGACCACCCAGCGTAACCGGTAGTTGTAATGTTGTTTTTGCGATTCTAGGGGCCTTTCCATTCCATACAAAGGAGATGACCAAACTATCCAACTTAGCAAAGAAGGAAAGGGGTATGGGTACAGGAGTTTGTCTGAACAAATAGGTGAATTTGGGCAGGATGGACATCTTAATTAGATTTACGCGGCCCACTGGACTAAGGGGAAGGGATTTCCATGAAGAAAATTGGTGGGTCACTCGAGACATCACCGGGGTCAGGTTCAGGCCAATGAACTGACGAAGGTCTCTGTGTATCTCTACGCCAAGGTATCTGAACTGTGATACCCGGCATAGCTGTGCGTCCAGATGCACAGGAGCAACCCCAGAGTGCAGTGGGAACAATACATATTCCTGAATACCGCCCACACCTATCTGTGGGGCTTGCTTGCGTCAATGATTGTCAGTCGTCTTTAAGGTATAACAAGGTGTCATCCGCATACAATGACACTTTTTCCTGTAGTGGACTTATAGTTATACCCTGTATTTGTGAGGTGGACCTAATAAGGATAGCCATGGGCTCTATCGCCAATGCAAAAAGCCCCGGGGATAGCGGGCATCCCTGCCTCGTCCCTCTACGAAGGGGAAAAGACGGAGAGAGGACCGCTCCTGTACGTACCCTGGCCGTCGGGGATCTGTACACCGCCTCAACCCAGGAGATGAAGACAGGACCAAATCCAAATCTGCGGAGGACCTCCCATAGATATTTCCATTCCACGGAATCAAAAGCTTTTTCTGCATCCAGGGAGGCCACTACCGCTTGGTCAACGTCTCCTATCCCCGAGGCCAAGACCGCATACAGTCTCCGGAGGTTAATGTCAGTGCCCTTGCCTGGCATGAACCCGAATTGATCCTCGTGCACTAATGACAATATTACCTCATTAAGACGTCTGGCAAGTATTTTAGTTAGAATTTTTGCATCAGAATTCAACAGGGAAATGGGCCTATAGGATGAACACAATTGGGGATCTTTCCCTGGTTTGGGCACTACTACTATGATTGCTTGTGCCATAGAAGGGGGGAGAGCTCCCTCCCTTAGCGTTTTAACAAACATATTGTGTATTCTTGGAGCCACCTCCTCAGCATATTGCTGATAAAACTCGGGGGGGAGTCCATCCGTTCCAGGAGTCTTACCCGGTTGCGGAGAGCCCAAGGCTATTTGGACCTCTTCTAGTGTGATTGGACTATCCAGGGACTGCCTAGCCTCCGGTGTCAGGGTAGGAAAGTCCACGTCATCCAAGAACTCAGACAGCTCTTCATCAGAGTATCCTGCTCTTGATGAGTACAGATTGGAGTAGAATTCCATAAAGCATTTGTTTATATCTGATGGGTCTGTCTTTATTGTTCCATCAGTCGCTTCAATTCTCGCTATAGTGTGGGTCGTGGATTGTTCTTTAGCAAGCCAAGCTAGCAGTCTCCCCATCTTCTCCCCTTGTTCAAATATTTTTTGTGATTGAACCAACTGTCTTTTATTAACTTTGGCCACCCTAAGAAGCAGAACCTCCCTATACGCTACTTTCATGTCCTGTCCTGTGATGGGGTTAGCTGTGAGGGCAAAGTCAGATTCAAGAGTCTGAGCCTTGGCCTCCGCCTCTTCAAGTATAAGCTGGTTATTTTTACGTTCCGTAGCAATAGAAGACATATAACATCCTCTGATATAGGCCTTAAATGCATCCCAGTCATTACCCGGTGACGTTGAGCCTGCATTTATCAACCAGTATTGTTTAATCAAGGTGATCATTTCAACCTCTATAGTCGGGTGGTTTATCCAGAATCTGGACAAACGCCAAACTCTGTCAGCACGGGGTGTCACCGTTTGTAAAACACAGAACATCGGTGAATGGTCCGATATTCCCCTTGGGAGGATCTTGATCTCTCTAATCTTAGGCAAAAGGGTGCCACTGGCATAGATGAGATCAATGCGAGATAGCGTATTGTGTGAAAGGGAGCAACATGTGTATGAGCGTTCATTAGGGTACTTCCATCTCCACACGTCCTCAAAACCAAATATACCCGCCCATCTGGATAGGGAGGAGTCCTTGGTGGGGTCAGGTGTGAGTCTATCGCGGGATGGGTCCGGCGCTATATTGAAATCCCCTGCCAGGAGGACATTATCTGTGGGATATTGAGCTAGAAGGGGGATAAGGTTATGGAGTAGGGAAATGTCAGCCGGAGGTGGTAAGTAAATGCCCACCACCACCATCTCAACCGTATCAATAATTGCATGAATTAGTACATACCTACCCCCAGGGGGGCCATAGCGTAGAAGGATATACATATTCAAGGATTAAGTTACGGTCAGCTGGACCCTGGGTGGCCTGCAACATCATCGATACACTGTACCTATGGGTCTGCCATGGATCCGGGCAAAGCGGTAGCCGGGCCCGGATCCATAACACCCCCGGGCCACTTACATTATCACACATCTGTCTTGTATAGTAAAAAATAACACTATAGAACAAGAAAAAACAAAAACCCAAGCCCCTCCCACCCCGCACAACCGCTGTGGAACTCGGCGTGCCTGAACCCCAAACAAAACCCATTAGGTTCTAGGAAATTTCCCACACAACAGAGAGACAACTCCCAGAATGGCACCAAATAACACAGGGGCGGTCAAAGTTCGGTGCAGTCCAGAGATATCCGTCCGTGTCCTGAGGATAAAAGAAGCGTAATAGGAATCCATATAACTTGTATACTAGAAAAGTAAACATAATAATAAAAATTGAAAAGAAGAAACACCTAGCCGCAGCCAGGGGCACACACTTTTGGTCAGTTCTGTAACCCAGAACCCCCACAGACCTATCAAAGAGGCTCAGGGGAACAATGCTCTCCTCCATCGGTCTCCTTTCCCTTCAGTCGACAACATATGGTGTATCATAGTGTCCTCTTACATGAAGGTGGCTTGCTCCCAGCTGATGGTGGCTTGCATGTGGATTTTGTGAACACAAGTGGAATTTTTGAACTAAAGTGGAGAGTTAAAAACCAGGAGCTGAAAACAGGAGTTTAAACAGAAGTCTTCTAATCTGTAAGTAACATCTTAAACTTCCCTTAAGTAATTGTATTGTAACTGGGAAATGAGTGCTAGCAGGGTTGAAGGTTTTGCTCAGTGCACAGTGTGCCACATGTATGCAAAATTGGTGCAACAGCTCCAGGATGGATACCGCTGTGACAGATGTGAGCAGGTTGCCCTTCTGGAAGCTCGCATTAGAGATCTGGAGGAGCAAGTTGCAACACTGGGCAGAAAGGACAACCTTGAAGGGGGTCCTCTGCTCGCTGAGCAGGTGGTCAGTAGGGTTGATGTGGAGGGTGGAGGGGCAAGTCAGGATTATCAGATAGGAAGATGGGTTAATGTAGTTAGAGGGAGTGGAAGGGGCTCGCAGAATAGGAAGGCCAGTCCTGTGTTTGTCCATCAAAACAAATTTGCCAAGTTGGGTGAAGATGTGGAGGTGGCAAACACAGAGGTGGCAGCCCTAGATGTCACTGATACCCCTAACAGCCGGGAGAGCAGCCCATCTAGTAGAGGTGGTGAGGGGAGTGCAGGTAGGCCTAGACAGTTGGTGGTTATAGGGGATTCTATAATCAGAAGGACTGATAGAATAATTTGTCGCCATGATCGCCTCAACCGAATGGTTTGCTGTCTCCCTGGTGCTAGGGTTCGGCATGTGGTGGACCGGGTGGATAAATTACTGGGAGGGGCTGGGCATGACTCAGCTGTCTTGGTCCACGTTGGAACCAATGACAGTATACATGGAAGGTGGAGGCTCCTTAACCACTGGCCGACCGCCTCACGCCTATATACGTGAGCAGAATGGCACGGGCAGGCAAAATCACGTACCTGGTACGTGATTGCCTTCCCGCGGGCGGGGGGTCCGATCGGACCCCCCCCCCGGTGCCAGCTGCGGTCGGCATTTGGCTGGGAGAGTTGAGAGATGAGGGGGAGGCCATCCGATCGTGGCCCCCCCTCGCGATCGCTCCCAGCCAATGAGAAACATCCTCTGCCTCTGTATAGTACACAGAGGCAGAGGATGTGATGTCATCTCTCCTCGGCTCGGGAGTTTCCGTTCCGGCCCGAGGAGAGACGACATGTAAGTGAGTGCACAACACACACACAACACAGTAGAACATGCCAGGCACACTAAACACCCCGATCCCCCCCCCCCCCGATCGCCCCCCGATCCCCCCCAATCACCCCCCCCCCCCCCGTCACAAACTGACACCAAGCAGGTTTTTTTTTTTTTTTTTTTTTTTCTGATTGCTGCATAGTGTCAGTTTGTGACAGTTACAGTGTTAGGACAATTAGGGTTAGCCCCCTGTAGGTCTAGGGTACCCCCCTAACCCCCCCTAATAAAGTTTTAACCCCTTGATCACCCCCCGTTACCAGTGTCACTAAGCGATCATTTTTCTGATCGCTGTATTAGTGTCGCTGGTGACGCTAGTTAGTGAGGTAAATATTTAGGTTCGCCGTCAGCGTTTTATAGCGACAGGGACCCCCATATACTATCTAATAAATGTTTTAACCCCTTGATTGCTCCCTAGTTAACCCTTTCACCACTGATCACCGTATAACTGTTACGGGTGACGCTGGTTAGTTCGTTTATTTTTTATAGTGTCAGGGCACCCGCCGTTTATTACCGAATAAAGGTTTAGCCCCCTGATCGCCCGGCGGTGATATGCGTCGCCCCAGGCAGCGTCAGATTAGCGCCACTACCGCTAACACCCACGCACGCAGCATACACCTCCCTTAGTGGTATAGTATCTGAACGCATCAATATCTGATCCGATCAGATCTATACTAGCGTCCCCAGCAGTTTAGGGTTCCCAAAAACGCAGTGTTAGCGGGATCAGCCCAGATACCTGCTAGCACCTGCGTTTTGCCCCTCCGCCCAGCCTAGCCCAGCCCACCCAAGTGCAGTATCGATCGATCACTGTCACTTACAGAACACTAAACGCATAACTGCAGCGTTCGCAGAGTCAGGCCTGATCCCTGCGATCGCTAACAGTTTTTTTGGTAGCGTTTTGGTGAACTGGTAAGCACCAGCCCCAGGCAGCGTCAGGTTAGCGCCAGTACCGCTAACACCCACGCACGCACCGTACACCTCCCTTAGTGGTATAGTATCTGAACGGATCAATATCTGATCCAATCAGATCTATACTAGCGTCCCCAGCAGTTTAGGGTTCCCAAAAACGCAGTGTTAGCGGGATCAGCCCAGATACCTGCTAGCACCTGCGTTTTGCCCCTCCGCCCGGCCCAGCCCAGCCCACCCAAGTGCAGTATCGATCGATCACTGTCACTTACAGAACACTAAACGCATAACTGCAGCGTTCGCAGAGTCAGGCCTGATCCCTGCGATCGCTAACAGTTTTTTTGGTGAACTGGCAAGCACCAGCGGCCTAGTACACCCTGGTCGTAGTCAAACCAGCACTGCAGTAACACTTGGTGACGTGGCGAGTCCCATAAGTGCAGTTCAAGCTGGTGAGGTGGCAAGCACAAGTAGTGTCCCGCTGCCACCAAAAAGACAAACACAGGCCCGTCGTGCCCATAGTGCCCTTCCTACTGCATTCGCCAATCCTAATTGGGAACCCACCGCTTCTGCAGCGCCCGTACTTCCCCCATTCACATCCCCAACCAAATGCAGTTGGCTGCATGAGAGGCATTTTTATGTCCTCCCGAGTACCCCTACCCAGCGAACCCCCCCAAAAAAGATGTTGTGTCTGCAGCAAGCGCGGATATAGGCGTGACACCCGCTATTATTGTCCCTCCTGTCCTGACAATCCTGGTCTTTGCATTGGTGAATGTTTTGAACGCCACCATTCACTAGTTGAGTATTAGCGTAGGGTACAGCATTGCACAGACTAGGCACACTTTCACAGGGTCTCCCAAGATGCCATCGCATTTTGAGAGACCCGAACCTGGAACCGGTTACAGTTATAAAAGTTACAAGTTTGCAAAAAAAAACACAAACAAAAATTAAAAAAAATAGTTGTTGTTTTATTCTCTCTCTCTATTCTCTCTCTATTGTTCTGCTCTTTTTTACTGTATTCTATTCTGCAATGTTTTATTGTTATTATGTTTTATCATGTTTGCTTTTCAGGTATGCAATTTTTTATACTTTACCGTTTACTGTGCTTTATTGTTAACCATTTTTTGGTCTTCAGGTACACCATTCACGACTTTGAGTGGTTATACCAGAATGATGCCTGCAGGTTTAGGTATCATCTTGGTATCATTCTTTTCAGCCAGCGGTCGGCTTTCATGTAAAAGCAATCCTAGCGGCTAATTAGCCTCTAGACTGCTTTTACAAGCAGTGGGAGGGAATGCCCCCCCCCCCCCCCCACCGTCTTCCGTGTTTTTCTCTGGCTCTCCTGTCTCAACAGGGAACCTGAGAATGCAGCTGGTGATTCAGCCAGCTGACCGTAGAGCTGATCAGAGACCAGAGTGGCTCCAAACATCTCTATGGCCTAAGAAACCGGAAGCTACGAGCATTTTATGACTTAGATTTCGCCGGATGTAAACAGCGCCATTGGGAAATTGGGGAAGCATTTTATCACACCGATCTTGGTGTGGTCAGATGCTTTGAGGGCAGAGGAGAGATCTAGGGTCTAATAGACCCCATTTTTTTCAAAAAAGAGTACCTGTCACTACCTATTTCTATCATAGGGGATATTTACATTCCCTGAGATAACAATAAAAATGATTTAAAAAAAAAAAAAATGAAAGGAACAGTTTAAAAATAAGATAAAAAAGCAAAAAAATAATAAAGAAAAAAAAAAAAAAAAGCACCCCTGTCCCCCCTGCTCTCACGCTAAGGCGAACGCAAGCGTCGGTCTGGCGTCAAATGTAAACAGCAATTTCACCATGCATGTGAGGTATCACCACGAAGGTTAGATCGAGGGCAGTATTTTTAGCAGTAGACCTCCTCTGTAAATCTAAAGTGGTAACCTGTAAAGGCTTTTAAAGGCTTTTAAAAATGTATTAATTTTGTTGCCACTGCACGTTTGTGCGCAATTTTAAAGCATGTCATGTTTGGTATCCATGTACTCGGCTTAAGATCATCTTTTTTATTCCATCAAACATTTGGGCAATATAGTGTGTTTTAGTGCATTAAAATTTAAAAAAGTGTGTTTTTTCCACAAAAAATGCGTTTGAAAAATCGCTGCGCAAATACCGTGTGAAAAAAAAAAATGAAACACCCACCATTTTAATCTGTAGGGCATTTGCTTTAAAAAAATATATAATGTTTGGGTGTTCAAAGTAATTTTCTTGCAAAAAAAAATAATTTTTTCACGTAATCAAAAAGTGTCAGAAAGGGTTTTGTCTTCAAGTGGTTAGAAGAGTGGGTGATGTGTGACATAAGCTTCTAAATGTTGTGCATAAAATGCCAGGACAGTTCAAAACCCCCCCAAATGACCCCATTTTGGAAAGTAGACACCCCAAGCTATTTGCTGAGAGGCATGTCGAGTCCATGGAATATTTTATATTGTGACACAAGTTGCGGGAAAGAGACAAATTTTTTTTATTTTTTTTTTGCACAAAGTTGTCACTAAATGATATATTGCTCAAACATGCCATGGGGATATGTGAAATTACACCCCAAAATACATTCTGCTGCTTCTCCTGAGTACGGGGATACCACATGTGTGGGACTTTTTGGGAGCCTAGCTGCGCACGGTACCCCGAAAACCAAGCCCTGCCTTCAGGCTTTCTAAGGGCGTAAATTTTTGATTTCACTCTTCACTGCCTATCACAGTTTCAGAGGCCATGGAATGCCCAGGTGGCACAAAACCCCCCAAAATGACCCCATTTTGGAAAGTAGACACCCCAAGCTATTTGCTGAGAGGTATAGTGAGTATTTTGCAGACCTCACTTTTTGTCACAAAGTTTTGAAAATTGAAAAAAGAAAAAAAAAATTTTTTTTTCTGGTCTTTCTTCATTTTCAAAAACAAATGAGAGCTGCAAAATACTCACCATGCCTCTCAGCAAATAGCTTGGGGTGTCTACTTTCCAAAATGGGGTCATTTGGGGGGGTTTTGTGCCATCTTGGCATTTTATGGCCTTCAAAACTGTGATAGGTAGTGAGGCGTGAAATCAAAAATTTATGCCCTTAGAAATCCTGAAGGCGGTGCTTGGTTTTCGGGGCCCCGTACGCAGCTAGGCTCCCAAAAAGTCCCACACATGTGGTATCCCCATACTCAGGAGAAGCAGCTGAATGTATTTTGGGGTGCAATTCCACATATGCCCATGGCCTGTGTGAGCAATATATCATTTAGTGACAACTTTTTGTAAATTTTTTATTTAATTTTGTCATTATTCAATCACTTGGGACAAAAAAAAAAAATATTCAATGGGTTCAACATGCCTCTCAGCAATTTCCTTGGGGTGTCTACTTTCCAAAATGGGGTCATTTGGGGGGGTTTTGTACTGCCCTGCCATTTTAGCACCTCAAGAAATGACATAGGCAGTCATAAACTAAAAGCTGTGTAAATTACAGAAAATGTACCCTAGTTTGTAGACGCTATAACTTTTGCGCAAACCAATAAATATACGCTTATTGACATTTTTTTTACCAAAGACATGTGGCCGAATACATTTTGGCCTAAATGTATGACTAAAATTTAGTTTATTGGATTTTTTTTATAACAAAAAGTAGAAAATATCATTTTTTTTCAAAATTTTCGGTCTTTTTCCGTTTATAGCGCAAAAAATAAAAACGGCAGAGGTGATCAAATACCATCAAAAGAAAGCTCTATTTGTGGTAAGAAAAGGACGCAAATTTCATTTGGGTACAGCATTGCATGACCGCGCAATTAGCAGTTAAAGCGACGCAGTGCCGAATTGTAAAAAGTGCTCTGGTCAGGAAGGGGGTAAAATCTTCCGGGGCTGAAGTGGTTAAGAATCAATTTAAAGAACAAGGCTGCAAGTTGAAGGGAAGGACCTCCAAGGTGATATTCTCTGAAATATTGCCTGTGCCATGCGCAACACAGGAAAGGCAGTGGGTGATTAGAGAGCTGAATGCACGGCTCAAGACCTGGTGTAGGGAGGAGGGATTTGGGTTTCTAGAGCACTGGGCTGACTTTTCATTGCGGTGCAACCTATATGCTAAAGACGGTTTGCACTTGAATGGAAGGGGGTCTGCTGTGCTGGGGGAGAGGTTTATAGGAAGGCTGGAGGAGTATTTAAACTAGGATTGAGGGGGGAGGGTGAACTAGAATTACATCAAGAAGACAGGTCAGTTAGGGGTCAGACATTAATGGAGGGTGGAATGGGGACAGATGGGGGGAGGGTTATGGCAGGTGTCAAGAAATTTCCCATGTTGCAAACAGCCATTGGAAACTGTAGTGCCATTTGTACTACTAAAAAATATATGAAAAACACCAGACCAAAATGTAATAATGCATTAAAGTGTTTGTTCACCAATGCCAGAAGTCTGCCAAGCAAAATAGGTGAGTTGGAAGCTCTGGTGCATGAGATGAACTATGATGTAATCGGTATTGCTGAAACTTGGCTTCTATCCTCACATGACTGGGCTATTAATATTCCTGGCTATGCACTCTTTCGGAGAGACAGGGTAAAAAGGAAAGGTGGCGGGGTCTGTCTCTATGTGAGAAGTGATCTCAAAGCAAGTGTGAAAGAGGACCTGATTGATGGAGAGTGTGATGAGTCTGAAGCATTATGGGTGGAACTGCATATAGATGGGCATAGTTCAAAGTTAATCATTGGAGTTTGTTATAGACCACCCAATGTTAACGATGAGGTGGAGACTCAGCTCCTTGCGCAGATGGAAAGGGCTGCAAGGGCTGGGACAGTGATAATAATGGGAGATTTTAACTACCCAGAAATTGACTGGAGTAATGGCACTGCTGGGACAGTTAAAGGGCAAAAATTTATAAACCTAGTACAGGACAATTTTATGGTCCAGTTTATTGAGGCCCCAACTAGGAATGAAGCTCTGTTGGACCTGGTAATCTCAAACCATGCAGAGCTTATTACTAATGTGCAGATAAAGGAACACCTGGGTAGCAGTGACCATAACATGATTTCATTTGATGGTAGCTGTAAACAAGAAATACATAAGGGAAAGATAAAAACACTTAACTTCAAGAGAGCAAATTTTCCGAAGATGAGGGCTGCTCTCGAGGACTTAGACTGGGAGGGAATATTGGCAGCGATAAACACAGAACAGAAATGGGAATTCTTCAAAAAGACTGTTTGGGACCTCACTGCAAAGTATATTCCCATGGGCAATAAGTTTAAAAGGCTAAAAAGAAAACCTATGTGGCTCACGGTCAAAGTTAGAAAAGCTATAAACAATAAGAAAAGAGCTTTTAAAAAATATAAAAATGAAGGAACACTAGAGTTGTTTAAATGCTACAAAGAATTTAACAGAATATGTAAAAAGGAAATCAAGGGTGCAAAAATTCAAAATGAACGACAGATCGCAAAAAATAGTAGGACAAACCCCAAAAAATTCTTCAAATATATTAATAGTAAAAAGGTCAGGTCTGAGCATGTAGGCCCTTTACAAAATAATCTAGAGTGGGTGACTGGGGACAAGGAGAAGGCTAATTTATTAAATACTTTCTTCAGCTCTGTGTATACAAAAGAGCATGGGGAAGCTCATGTCCATAATGGGGGGTGGTATTGACACAGCCCCCAATGATCCACAATGGCTCAAAAGGGATATGGTCCAGAAATATTTAGGCAGAATAAAGGTGGATAAAGCACCTGGACCTGATGGCATCCACCCACGGATCCTAAAAGAATTGAGCTCTGTAATTTCAAAGCCATTGTATCTAATTTTTAGGGACTCATTAATGACAGGAATGGTACCACTGGATTGGCGCAGGGCGAACGTGGTGCCTATATTTAAAAAGGGATCAAAGTCTTTACCAAGTAACTATAGACCTGTTAGTTTAACTTCTATAGTCGGGAAGATACTGGAGCGTTTAATAAAAGACCACATAGACGAGTTCTTGCTGGAAAAAAACATTTTAAGCAACAGACAGCATGGATTCATGAAAGACAGAAGTTGTCAGACAAACCTGATTTCTTTTTATGAGGAGGTAAGTAAAACCTTGGACAGAGGGGTGGCTGTGGACGTGGTTTACTTGGATTTTGCAAAAGCGTTCGATACAGTTCCGCACACATGGCTCATGTGTAAGTTAAAGTCTACAGGCTTGGAAATATCAGTTTGTAAATGGATAGAAAACTGGCTAAAAGACAGAATTCAGAGAGTAGTGGTTAATGATTCTTACTCTGAATGGTCTAAGGTTATCAGTGGTGTACCCCAAGGTTCAGTGCTGGGACCCTTACTCTTTAATATCTTTATAAATGATATTGGGTCTGGGATCAAAAGTAACATTTCTGTCTTTGCAGATGACACCAAGCTATGCAGTGGAATAACGTCCTTACAGGATGTCTCCAATTTACAAGCCGACCTCAATGCACTGTCTAATTGGGCGACTATGTGGCAGATGAGGTTTAATGTTGAGAAATGTAAAGTTATGCACTTGGGGGCTAAGAATATGCATGCATCATACATACTAGGGGGAGTACAACTGGGGGAATCCGTAGTGGAGAAGGATCTGGGGGTTTTGGTAGATCATAAGCTCAATAATAGCATGCAATGCCAAGCTGCGGTTTCCAAAGCGAGCAAAGTTCTTTCTTGTATTAAGAGAGGTATGGACTCCAGAGAGAGAGATATCATTTTGCCCCTGTTCAAATCATTAGTAAGACCTCATCTGGAATATGCAGTTCAGTTTTGGGCACCAGTTCTCAAAAAGGATATCGGGGAACTGGAGAAAGTGCAGAGAAGGGCAAGCAAACTGATAAGAGGCATGGGGGAGCTCAGCTATGAGGAAAGATTAGAGGAACTGAATTTGTTCACTCTTGAGAAGAGGAGAATAAGGGGGGATATGATCAACATGTTTAAATATATAAGGGGTCCATATAGTGAACTTGGTGTTGAGTTATTCACTTTACGGTCAACACAGAGGACAAGGGGGCACTCTTTACGACTGGAGGAAAAGAGATTTCATCTCCAAATACGGAAAGGTTTCTTCACAGTAAGAGCTGTGAAAATGTGGAATAGACTCCCTCCAGAGGTGGTTCTGGCCAGCTCAGTAAATTGCTTTAAGAAAGGCCTGGATACTTTCCTAAATGTACATAATATAACTGGGTACTGACATTTATAGGTAAAGTTGATCCAGGGAAAATCCGATTGCCTCTCTGGGATCAGGAAGGAATTTTTTCCCCTGCTGTAGCAAATTGGAGCATGCTCTGCTGGGGTTTTTTGCCTTCCTCTGGATCAACTGTGGGTATAGTATTGGGTATATTGGATTGTACGTCTTTTTTTTTTTTTTTTTTTTTTTTTTATGGTTGGACTGGATGGACTTGTGTCTTTTTTCAACCTGACTAACTATGTAACTATGTAACTATGTTAAAACCTCCAAGTAGAGCCTCCTGATGAAGTAAGCGGAAAAAACATCAAGGGAGCCATTCATCACCCCAGCCCCTCCCTCCCCAACAGGCACTTTTTAGTGCAACAGAACCTATAACAAAAAGGGGGGGGAGAGGATGGCAATAAAGCTGTGTGAGTAGCAACATGAACAAAAATCGTCATCCAGATAAATGTTGAAGGTGACAGGCAAACCCCACCAAGAATGATATTTCTAAGGCACTAGGCCACAGCGCTGGAGATTTATACAAGCATTTCTGCATGGGCTACTCCTGCCCTCTTCGGACTTGGGGCAGGGCGTTCAACCAACGAGAAGCCTCCTCCGGCGAGGTGAAGTATCGAGAGGACTCTCCATCTATCACTCTAAGGCGAGCCGGGAACAACATGTTGTATTTTAGCCCTTTCAGGCGTAGCTGTGCTTTGACATGGTCGAAGGTTCTGCGGAGCCGCTGTGTGTCCACAGAGTAGTCTGGGAACATAATGACCCTGGGGTTTTCGAAGCGAAGCTCCGGAATCTTCCGAGCCTCCCGGAGGGCCAAGTCCCTGTCACGGAAGTTCAGCAATCTAAAGATGAAGGTACGCGGTGGGGCCCCAGGTGGACCTCTTACCGGAGGCATCCTGTGCGCTCGCTCCACCACGAAGTGCGGGGAGAATGGGGCTTGCGGGAGTAGGGTGTGGAGCAAAGTCTCTGTAAAAGCCGTGGGATCCCGACCTTCAGCTCCCTCCGGAAGGCCCACTAGCCGCAAATTGTTTCTGCGACTACGGTTCTTGCTATCTTCAGCCCGCGATTCCAGTATCTTTACCTTGGCTTGTAGGGTATGGATAGAGGCCCGATTGTCTCGAACAGCATCCTCCGAGTCACCCATACGTCGCTCTGCTTCAGACATGCGGTCCCGCATCTTGTCCATATCTCTGCGCATGAGCCCAAATTCCATCTGCAGAGTGTCAATTTTGTCCGTTAAGGTGTTCTGGCAGCCAGAGATAGCCAGCATAAGAGCCTGGAAGCGGTCTTCCTCCGAACCTGGATCCGCAGGGACGGTTTGGGACGCCATGTTCGTGTAGCTGGTTCCAACCGCTGGGGCCTGTGATTTCCGCTGTGAGGAAGCTTTAGGGGTATGCCCACCTGTCTTCGCGGAGCTAGATCTGCCTATTCTCATGCCCAAGTGATGCCCACTGCTGGATGGGATAAACTGTGATGTGGGTCAGCACACTGCAAGGGTTCAGGCTGTTAATTCTACCGTTATATAGCCCCCCCTAGAGTCCAGTGACTTACTGTGTATGCTGTGGACTGTCCTTTAGGCCACAGGGCAGGATGCAGACCTCCACTGCGACTCCTCCAATGGTCCCCAGTTGTAGTCCTCACAGAGACACCATAGAGGTCCCAGGCCAGGCGATAGCTCCCCCCCTGTGGACTTTGGCAGGGATTGGTGTTTGTGGAAGGCCTCAAGATGGCGGCCAGCGGCCTATGTAAGGAGCCAGCCGAGCCTCTCTGTGGGGTATGCTGTGTCCCCAGATGTCCCTCCCGGGCCCCGCTGCAGCTCACCGCCAGATGGTGTTGCTATGTGCCGTGCCGCGGCCCTCCTCTCACTGATCGCGGCACCCGAGGCCGGGGATCGCGGGTGCTCTGTAGGCCTCAAAATGGCGGATCCCCTCCGGAGTGTGGCACCAGCCGAGGGCCCCCGAGGCGCCGCCGATGTCTCTATCTATCTCCTCCGGATCCTTCCCCCTCTCGCAGCTGGGTTCCTGAGCCGCCGCGGTCCTCCAGCCGCCGATCGCGGAACCCGAGACCGGGGATTGCGGGGGCCGCGTAGGCCGCAAGATGGCGGATCGCCTCCAAGATGTGACGCCCGCCGCGGGCCCAAGGCAGCTCCAACAGCCAGCTGGCCTCCTCAATACCCCCGGCTTCCACTGCTGATATTGTCTGGCAGCACTTAGGGGTCAGTATATTAGAGAATTTAGGGATATTAAGGCAGGATTGCATACGGACCGGCGGAGCTCCTCTGGAACACGTCCGCTTCCTACAGCATCCGGACACGCCCCCCCTGCACTTAACTTCTTTAGTTGACCATGGCGAGGCTTGTTCTGAGTGGAACCTGTCCTGCTAAACCGCTGTATGGTCTTGGCCATTGTGCTGCAGCTCATTTTCAGGGTCTTGGCAATCTTCTTATAGCCTAGGCCATCTTTATGTAGAGCAACAATTTTTTTTTTCAGATCCTCAGAGAATTCTTTGCCATGAGGTGCCAAGTTAACCTTCCAGTGACCAGTATGAGAGACTGAGAGAGATAACACTTAATTTAACACACCTGCTTCCCATTTACACCTGAGACATTGTAACACTAACGAGTCACATGACCCCAGGGAGGAAAAATGGCTTATTGGGCCAAATTTGAACATTTTCACTTAGGGGTGTACTCACTTTTGCTGCCAGTGGTTTACACATTAACACCTTGCCGACCATTCGCCGTCATTATACAACGGCAGGTCAGCACGATCCCACGAACAGTCGTAGCTGTACGTCGGCCCTTTAAATGGCTATAGCACAGCAGGGAGCTGATGTGCGTGGCTGGCGGTCATGATGACCGTCAGCCATACGCGATTGCGGGCATCTGTCTCTCCTCTCCTTACAGAACAGGGATTTGTGTGTGTAAACACACAAATCCCTGTTCTGTGAGGAGAGGAGAGACAGATCGTCTGCTCCTTCTAGCTAGGAACAATGATATGTCGACTCCTCTAGTCAGTTCTATCCCCCCACAGTTAGAAACACAAATGAGGGAACACATTTAAGCCCTTGATCTCCCCCTAGTGTTAACCCCTTCCTTGCCAGTGACATTTATACAGTAATCAGTGCATTTTTATAGCACTGATCGCTGTATAAATGTCAGTGGTCGCAAAAATGTGTCAAAAGTGTCCGATCTGTCTGCCACCATATCGCAGTGCTGCTAAAAATGAATCAGTAAAAAGGAAAAATAATAAAAATGTATCCCATAGCTTGTAGACCCTATTACTTTTGCGCAAACCAATCAATATTATTTTTTTGTACCAAAAATATGTAGAATAATATACATTGGCCAAAACTGATGAAGAAATTTGATTTTTAAAAACATTTTTGGGGATATTTATTACAGCAAAAAGTAAAAAATATTGTTGTTTTTTTTAAAATTGTCGCTCTTTTTTTGTTTATAGCGCAAAAAATAACAACCGCAGAGGTGATCAAATACCACCAAAAGAAAACTCTATTTGTGGGAAAAAAAGGACGTTTATTTTGTTTGGGTACAGTGTCGCATGACAGGCAATTGTCAGTTAAAGCGATGCAGTGCCGTATTGCAAAAAATGGCCTGGTCATTAAGTAGGCAAATCTTCTGGTCTGTAAGTGGTTAACGGCTGTGTGTTGAGTTATTTTAAGGGGACAGAAAGTTTACACTGATATACAAGCTGTACACTCACTACTTTACATTGTAGCAAAGTGTCATTTCTTCAGTGTTGTCACATAAAAAGATATAATAAACTTTTCCTTCAAGCAGTGTGAGATAGGGATAGTTGAGAATAATATAGCACTTACAATTAGTATTCTGCAGCTGGTCTTTTGCCCAGGTCAACTTCTTTATCCATTTCACAGTGCTGTGGAGGTTAAAAGCTATTAACAGCTCATCTTGTTCTTAAACCTGCCTCTGATGACATTATCAGTATAATTCCATAATCAGAAAGAGGAATGGGTGGGGTATGCCTGTGATAATGGAAAAGTCCTGATAAGCTCCTGTGATACTAGAAGTGCAAAGTGTCTAGGCACTGTCACACATGAGGAAGAATACTGTTGTTCTTAGGAATTATTTGATAAAGGTACATTTTTTCCTTGTCAAAAGAAGTTTATTGAGTATACAATATTATAAAGATTCATAAAGTAAGTGTACAAGGATCTATAAAGTAAGCTCATTGTTTTACAGTAGGGTTTATATAGGTAAATATCATGAAATTTCAAATATTAAACATTGGGTTCACGTAAACCTAAATTAAAGATATATATCATTTCCTTAGTTACTTTTGTAGGTATTTAAATGATTTATACCTACTATACATATTGTTTACAAGTAGAGTGTATATAGGTCAAATAAATTCTGATAATGAGCTTTAATCGTAAGGTGGAGAAAAGGAAAGAGAAAGAAGAAAAAGGGTTGAAAGGTAGAGGTATGGTCCACAAGGTTGTCCCGCTCGTCATTTTATTATTCTTTTTAGTTCTCTTTGAAGCCTTAGAATGGGTGTCTCTGTAAGTCATTTAATCTGTTACCATGGCAACAGGACAGAGTCATTGAAGTTTGACAGGAACTGTTGTTTTATCCAAGGATGCCAAAGTTTTTCAAATTTTGGAATTTGATTTTGATCGATGGCTACCATCTTAGCATGGGACATTGTATTATTCATTCTGTGAATTGTTTCTGCTAGTACCAATGTAGGAGATTTCCATGCCTTGGCCACTGTTTGTTTTGCAGCCGTTATTAGTTGGATCATAAGTTTGAATTGAGAGAGTGTTAACCATTCCGGTTTTAGATTAAGTAAAGTTAAATATGGATCTGGTTGTATTATTTTTTTAAATATTTTAGATGCAATCACGAAGACTTCCTTCCAGAAGGTTTGGATTACTGGGCACGTCCACCATATGTGTAAATATGTGCCTATTTCTGGGCTTCCTCTAAAACAAAGAGCTGAGGTATTAGGTGAATATTTTGCCACTCTAGCAGGTACAAGGTACCAGCGAGTTAGGACTTTATAATTTGTCTCCAGTGCTAAGATGTTGGGTGAAGATGACTTAGATGTGAGCCATATGTTAGACCAGTCCGTGTCTTCTAAAGTTCGTCCCAGGTCCTCCTCCCACCTCTGAACGTAAGAGGGTCTATTAAGATTTGCTACTCCATATAATTGATTATAAATTGATGAAATTGTACCTTTAGCAAATGGATCTTTTGTACGGATTGATTCAAAAATGGATAATTGGGATAATGGTGTATCCCCCTTTAGGAATGGTGTATAGAAATTTTTGATTTGGAGATATCTAAATATCTCAGAGTTTGGTAGATCATATTTTTCTCTAAGCGATGGGAATGAAAGGAATGATTTAGATGCTATGAAGTCATTTAGTGTCTGAATGCCTGATGTTGTCCAAGCGTTAAAAGAATTTGGGTAGATCCATGCCGGATAAAAGGCCGGATTTCTGATAAAAGAAAGGAGAGGATTGTGTGGAGATTGTAACTGATATTTGGTTTTTAGTTTATCCCAGAGAGATAAGAAGTGTTTAGTTATGGGATTATGAATTTTAAAGCGGTCTTTAGGATCAAGCCATAATAAATTTGATATTAATAGAGGGTCATTTTCTGAAGTCTCTATAAATATCCATAATGGGATTTCCTGTTTTGCATGGTATTTGGACAAACTGGCCAAATGTGCTGCTCTGTAGTAGTTAGTAAAATTAGGGTATCCCAGGCCTCCTTTATTTTTGGGAAGATGTAGTGTGTGTATAGGTATACGTGGTTTAGAAGAGCCCCATATAAAAGAAGTTGCTCTTTTTTGTACTATTCTCAAAAAATAGGAAGGAATTGGAATAGGGAGGACTCTGAATAGATAAAGCAATTTGGGTAGAATAGTCATTTTGATTGCATTAATCTTCCCTATCCAGGATAAAGGAAGTTGCGACCATTGTTTTATTAGATTTGTGATCTGTCTTAATACAGGAGGATAATTGGTTGAGAATAAGTCAGAATGAGATGCTGTTAAATGAATTCCAAGATATGGGATTGATTTTTCTGCCCATGTGAATGGGAGTGCAGCCCTAGCCGGGATCAATTCCATGTTTGTGAGTGAAATATTAAGCACTAGGCATTTCTTAGGATTAATCATAAGGCCGGATAGGGCTGCAAATCCATCAAGAGCTGGTATTAAGTTAGGACCAGAGACCTGTGGTGATGATAAAAAAAGTAATATATCGTCCGCAAATATACATAATTTGTGTGTAATACCTCCTACTTCAATGCCAGTTATAGTTTGGTTTGTTCTGATGTATTGGGCCATGGGTTCGAGTATAAGAGCAAATAATAAGGGAGATAATGGGCAACCCTGTCGGGTACCTCTTTCGATATTAAAGGCTTCAGATTTGTATCCAGCATATTTTATATAGGCTTTGGGTTTATTATATAATGCTTTGATCCATGTTAAAAAGTGGGGTCCAAAACCCCATTTTTGTAATGAATATTGCATATATTGCCAGGATACTCTGTCAAATGCCCTCTTAATATCGAGAGATAGAAAACATAAAGGGATTTTCCGTTTTTTAGCAATATGTGCCAATAACACTGCCCTGCGTATATCATCGCCTGCCTGTCTATTTGGCATGAAGCCTACTTGATCTCTATGTATTAATTTTCCTATAATGCTATTGAGGCGTTTTGCTATTATTTTTGCTAATAATTTAATATTGAGGTTTAACAGAGAGATAGGCCGATAATTCACACAGGAAGTATCATCAGAAAGGGGTTTTGGGATCATACAAACAATTGCCATTAGTGTTTCTTGCCGAAAAGAATGTCCATCTAGAAGTTTGTTAAAACTTTCAGTGAGAATGGGAGAGAGTATTTCTGAGAATGTTTTATAGTATAAGGCCGAGTAGCCGTCTGGGCCTGGTCTTTTGTTAAGTTTTAGGTCAACTTCATCTATAGTTATAGGCTCATCCAAACTGCTTTTTTGATTCTGAGATAACTCAGGTAAGGTTATTTTTGAGAAGAAGGATTCAGCCTCTGTAGGATTAAATTCATTGTTTGTCTTGTATAAAGTTGCGAGATGTGAGTGAAATTTATGGACTATTTTAACTGGATTACAAGTGTAAACATTTTTTGATAATTTCAAACGTATTGGTTTGAAAGATTTGTTAGTTGAATTTAATGCCCGAGCCAAATATGTACCTGGTTTGTTTGTATTCATGTAGAAATTGTGTTTGGAGCGTTTGAGGGATTTAACAACTGACTCAGTGAGAAATAGATCGTATTCCAATCTAGATTTTTCCAGATGAGATTTTGTACTCTGAGATGGATTATCTTGAAATGATATGTAGGCTGCATTAAAATTGAGTTCTAGTTTTTTTGCTAGATTTTTGCGTTCCCGTTTAAATAGTGCCATTTGTCTTTGTATTGTACCACGCAAGACAGGCTTATGAGCTTCCCACAGTGTTATTGGGGAGATGTCTGTTGTATTATTAATTGATATGTATTCCTTTAAAGCTTGTTCAATGGCCATCTGATGTAGTGGGTGTTTGAGCATTATGTCCGGTAAGTACCACGTTGGGTCATGCGCTTTTTAGTATGGCTGAGGCTATAGTAGTGTATACTGCATTATGGTCAGACCACGGAATCGGAATTATATCTGATGCAATAATTTCTGGTATCATTCCTATTGTTAGAAAAATATGATCTATTCTGGTGAAGGTTTGATGAGGGTGCGAGAAATAAGTGAATTTCTTTTTCATTGGGTTACTTTCTCTCCACGAATCTACCAGATTGTATTTGGAAAGAAGTTGAGAAAAAGGTAATCTAGAGGTTATTTTGGATGGTGTAAAAGGTGATTTATCTAGAAATGGGAGGAGGACCTGGTTCGAATCCCCACACATTATCACTGTTCCTATTTTGTGTGTATTAATCACTTGTAATATATGTGAGAGGAATGGTGTAGGTTGTTTGTTAGGAGCGTAGTAGGAAATCACCGTGATTTCTGTATCCATTATATAACCCATGAGTATCAGGTATCTACCTTCTGGGTCTTTAATTTCTGATGATAAGGTGAATGGTGTGGATCGGTGAAATGCAATTAGAGTTCCCCTTTGTTTGGTACAGGCAGAAGCCGTGTAAATTTGTTGATAAAAAGGAGAAATATATTTTGGAGTAGAATCTTTGGTGAAGTGTGTTTCTTGGAGGCATACTATGTGAGCCTTCTTGTTATGGAAAGTACGGAAGGCTTTGGTCCTTTTTTGAGGGACATTTATTCCCTGAACATTCAGGGAAAGTATATTCAGTGGTGCCATGGCAACAGATCAAATAGTTTTGACTTACTTTTTGTTATGCAGAGCTGACTGCGCAGATCAACCTGTGTGGACTGAAGAGATGAATAGATAGAAAAGAAACCAGTAAATTCTGGAGTAAAGAGTAAACAAAAAACATATGAGATTAGATGATACATTGTATAAATTATTTTTTGCAAGTAATCACAATTTACCCGTGAAAGAGAGTAAATATCTCTCTCAGGGGAAAAAGTGCCTTCGTCACACTCCCACATAATATGGTTGGGAGAATGAGGAGGGCTAATGGGGGTACACGGATCTTCCGCTTACAGGAGAGAAGTGCTATGTCAAAAGACATCAAAATGATGTTTCATTAATTGGAGTGCAGAATATAGTTTTTGTTGAAATTATTTATTCCAGGGTGGTTGTATATGGTTAGTCTTGCCCTAGGCTAAATAATTCAGTTAGAAAGGTACTGTTAATAACTTTGGTATTGATGAAGATGGTTTGAATTATTTTGGGATTTTAACCCTTTTAGAGTAAACAATTACATATTTTATTCATATGTAACTGTTTAGATATGTTAACTCATAAAATTGAGGTTGTATTGCTTCAGATTAGAATAAACAAAAACATAATTCTAGGAACTAGTTAGGTAATAATATATTTGTTTTAAGAAAAGAAAGAAAAAGTTTCCATTACTTCTGGATTATTGAACATATTTGTCCTAAAAAGTAATAAATCTATTGTTATTACCTGAAAATATATAACTGAACAAGAATTTCCTTATTTCACTTATATATTCTAAGGCTATATGAATCAGAAGTAATAAGAAATATAACTGGAATGTAACATGATCCCACACAGTGTGTGACTATCAGAATGCAGTTACATTCAGTTATAAATACAGGTTTTTTATAGAGAACCATCTCTTAGTATAATAAATGAAGAGATATCAGGAATTAGGATGTCAGTCCATTGAATCTTCTTGGTCCATGGATGATGTGGCATAACGGCCTCTTTTGTGAGAATGATGATTCCCATTTTGTTCTGAAATTTTCTGGGTGCTGCCTGAAGGTGAAGATGATGTCATTCTTCTGCGTGTGGGAGAGTTGCTGCTTGTGGGTTCTGTCAGATTTAATTTTAAAAGGGTTTGTTGTAGTTCATCTGCTGATCTGCTTCTGTAAATTGTACCTTGGTAGTTAAATCTGACTGAAAAGGGGAAGCCCCATTGATACATAATGTTGTGGCGTTGCAGTTCCATTAGTTGGGGTTTCATGGATCGTCTTTTAGTAATAGTAAGTTGGGATAGGTCAGCAAAAATTTGATAATTGTGTCCTTGAAAATTAAGTTCCTTTTTTTCTCTTGCAGCAATTAGTATTTGTTCTTTCGTTCTGTAATAATGAAATTTTGTGATTATATCACGTGGGGGTCCATCTTTCTTTTTGGCTGTGAGGGCTCTGTGTACTCTGTCCAGTTCTAAACGTTCAATAGGGATATCTGGCTTTAGTTCTTGTAATAGAGCAGTAATAGTAGATTGCAGGTCTGTCACAGTTTCAGGTATTCCCCTTATGCGCAAGTTTGAACGTCTGGCTCTATTTTCGTAATCTTCGAGCTTAGTTTGAAGTATTAAATTCTCTTCTTTTAATTGTTCCAATTCTGTTATATTTACTTGGGTTGTAATTTCAATTTCATCCATTTTTATTTCTAAGGCTGCGGTGCGGTTTCCCAGCTCTCTTATTTCTTTGGTTAGGCTTTTTGTTATTTGGTCTAAGGTTTGTTTTAAAGCCTTATGAAGCATCTTTTCAAATTGTAATAATATTACTGGGGATGCTGAGGAGGCTTGTGGAGAAGTTTGTGAGAGGATTTGTTCTGTATCTGACTCAAATGGAGAGTCTTGCTGTGACATTTTCTGTCTGTGAGAGCGCCCTGATGCTGTATATTGTGAGGTGACTGGAGCTGCTTTAGTTGCAGTGAGTGCCTGTGAGCTCTTTATGAGGTGATTTTTATTTCTGCCACGGTTTCCTCCCAGTACCATATTTCCTGCCCAAACTTTCACAGTTTGTTCCCTGGGGCATAAAGGTTCAAATGGATACCTTTTGAGCCTGCAGGCTCCGCTTTGTCCTTCTCTTCTCTCCTCAGCGGTGCAGAGCTCTAACAATGCATGTCTGCTCCGCTAGGCTCCGCCCATCTCCTCCGATAAAGGTACATTTTTTAACTGATTGCTTTGTCACATTAAACTGTACTTAGGATTTCCTGTTAGGCAGTCATGCTTTATATTTTAAGCATAGATCCACATTATTCTGATTTGTTTTATTAAACTGACATTTTTTATTTTTTATTTTTGAACAAACCAAATAATTGGGTATATTTGCATTAATTACTATTTAATTATTGCTGAGGGCAACATTAATAGCATTTTGTGCCCTTTCAAGACCTATCATTCTCATTTGATCTGTGAAATGTATTCAAAGGCTGCAAATACAAGGCCTGACTATACATGATTTTCATTCACATATCACCAGAGGAGTTGTAGGTCAGCTATCAGGGTGAGAAAAAAAAACACCATTCTCACTGAAATATCTGAACTACAGACAGCCAAAGAGCTTGCTTGTGTCGATGGGCTTTTCTTCACTTCAACTGGGTTTTGCATTCTCAGACACACCTATGGACATTAGGGCTGCTGAAATTAATCGCAGCATCGATGCATCGCGTTTCGGGTGTCCCCGATGCGGCATCGATGCATGCGACCCGAAAAATCGATGTCTGGCCCCGTCCCCTCCCGGGAGAGCGCTCCGTGCATAAAGTTGTTTTTAGTGTGTGTATATTCCGGTCATGTGATTCTCAGCCGCGCCTCCCTCCTCTCAGTCTCTCCTGGTGTCAGCTCCGCTCACTGACCGGAGCTATCAGGTCAGAAGAGAGGCGGGCGGGGCTGACATCAGGAGAGACGTGAGAGGAGGGAGGCACGGCTGAGAGTCACATGACCGGAATATACACACACTAATAACAACTTTATGCACGGAGCGCTCTCCCGGGAGAATTCACTGCTGACCTGAGATGTGACAACGGCGGAACACCGGCCGCACGAATGGAGATCGGGGGGAGATGGTGAGCAGGCAGATCGCCCTGCTCATTACAGGCTGCCACCGGCAGAGCAGCATGTAAGTACAGAGGGGGAGGGGGGGCGCTGTGACACAAGTCCATATCATAGAATTGTCTTCTATGTGCCTTCATCACACCATAACTATGCATTATTGTCCACAGTCTGTGACCATCTCCTGTGCCATGTCCCAGTGTCTGATCATCTCCTGTGCCATGTCCCAGTGTCTGATCATCTCCTGTGCCATGTCCCAGTGTCTGACCATCTCCTGTGCCATGTCCGCAGTCTGTGACCATCTCCTGTGCCATGTCCCCAGTGTCTGACCATCTCCTGTGCCATGTCCCCAGTGTCTGACCATCTCCTGTGCCATGTCCGCAGTGTCTGATCATCTCCTGTGCCATGTCCCCAGTGTCTGATCATCTCCTGTGCCATGTCCCCAGTGTCTGATCATCTCCTGTGCCATGTCCCAGTGTCTGACCATCTCCTGTGCCATGTCCCCAGTGTCTGACCATCACCTGTGCCATGTCCACAGTGTCTGATCATCTCCTGTGCCATGTCCCCAGTGTCTGACCATCTCCTGTGCCATGTCCGCAGTGTCTGATCATCTCCTGTGCCATGTCCGCAGTGTCTGATCATCTCCTGTGCCATGTCCCCAGTGTCTGATCATCTCCTGTGCCATGTCCCCAGTGTCTGACCATCTCCTGTGCCATGTCCCCAGTGTCTGATCATCTCCTGTGCCATGTCCCCAGTGTCTGACCATCTCCTGTGCCATGTCCCCAGTGTCTGACCATCTCCTGTGCCATGTCCCAGTGTCTGACCATCTCCTGTGCCATGTCCCCAGTGTCTGATCATCTCCTGTGCCATGTCCCCAGTGTCTGACCATCTCCTGTGCCATGTCCGCACCGCAGTCTGTGACCATCTCCTGTGCCATGTCCGCAGTGTCTGACCATCTCCTGTGCCATGTCCCAGTGTCTGACCATCTCCTGTGCCATGTCCGCAGTCTGTGACCATCTCCTGTGCCATGTCCCAGTGTCTGACCATCTCCTGTGCCATGTCCCCAGTGTCTGACCATCTCCTGTGCCATGTCCGCAGTGTCTGATCATCTCCTGTGCCATGTCCCCAGTGTCTGACCATCTCCTGTGCCATGTCCGCAGTGGCTGATCATCTCCTGTGCCATGTCCGCAGTGTCTGATTATCTCCTGTGCCATGTCCCCAGTGTCTGATCATCTCCTGTGCCATGTCCCCAGTGTCTGACCATCTCCTGTGCCATGTCCCAGTGTCTGACCATCTCCTGTGCCATGTCCCCAGTGTCTGATCATCTCCTGTGCCATGTCCCCAGTGTCTGACCATCTCCTGTGCCATGTCCACACCGCAGTCTGTGACCATCTCCTGTGCCATGTCCGCAGTGTCTGACCATCTCCTGTGCCATGTCCCAGTGTCTGACCATCTCCTGTGCCATGTCCCAGTGTCTGACCATCTCCTGTGCCATGTCCGCAGTGTCTGACCATCTCCTGTGCCATGTCCCAGTGTCTGACCATCTCCTGTGCCATGTCCCAGTGTCTGACCATCTCCTGTGCCATGTCCCAGTGTCTGACCATCTCCTGTGCCATGTCCCAGTGTCTGACCATCTCCTGTGCCATGTCCCAGTGTCTGACCATCTCCCGTGCCATGTCCCAGTGTCTGATCATCTCCTGTGCCATGTCCGCAGTGTCTGACCATCTCCTGTGCCATGTCCCAGTGTCTGACCATCTCCTGTGCCATGTCCCCAGTGTCTGATCATCTCCTGTGCCATGTCCCCAGTGTCTGACCATCTCCTGTGCCATGTCCCAGTGTCTGACCATCTCCTGTGCCATGTCCCCAGTGTCTGATCATCTCCTGTAGCATGTCTGCAGTCTCTGATCATCTCCTGTAGCATGTCCGCAGTCTCTGATCATCTCCTGTAGCATGTCCGCAGTCTCTGATCATCTCCTGTAGCATGTCCGCAGTCTCTGATCATCTCCTGTATCATGTCTGCAGTCTCTGATCATCTCCTGTAGCATGTCCGCAGTCTCTGATCATCTCCTGTAGCATGTCCGCATTCTCTGATCATCTCCTGTAGCATGTCTGTCTGCAGTCTCTGATCATCTCCTGTAGCATGTCTGTCTGCAGTCTCTGATCATCTCCTGTAGCATGTCTGTCTGCAGTCTCTGATCATCTCCTGTAGCATGTCTGCAGTCTCTGATCATCTCCTGTAGCATGTCCGCAGGCTCTGACCATCTCCTTTAGTATTTTGGAAGAGAGCCTGGAGCTCCTCTGCTGTCTCTTTTTTTCTTAAGAACAGATAGAATAAAAAAATGGAGTTCTCCTGACTACTTTAATTTTTTTTGATGAAAACCATGAGCACCTGCGGACTTGCGCTGTAATCGTGATGCATCGTGATGCATCGCGGAATCGAATCGAATCGTTGACTTGATAATCGTAATCGAATCGAATCGTGAGGCCAGTGAAGATGCGCAGCCCTAATGGACATGCAAAACCTGATTAAAGCAGGTCAAATGCATGTCAGAAGGTGGTCAAATGCCGGTCAGAAGGTGGTCAAATTCAAGTCGGATTACAGTGTCAATGAATTCTGCTTGATCCTAGAAACATCTGATACTGATGCCATTGACACACAAGCCCAAAACTCGTCAACACAGACATTAAGGTTGTCTACACATTTGTAATTCCTAATTTAGTTGTGTCTTTCAACTAGTCATGTGGAGCAGGGCTCGACAAACCCCGGGCGCCAGGTCGCATTTGCGACTAGAATTAGCGACCTGGCGCCTGGGGCAGCACAGCTGGAGTATCCTGTGTCCGTTCGACACCCCCCCCCCTCCCGGCGATCGCGTTGGGCCGCGCCGGTAATTGAGGCCCCGGCTTTGCGGCCTACTGCAGTCCTATGGTTCCTTCTGCAATCAGGCGCCCTCTGGTGGTGGCCGTTGGTATGACAAGACATTCATCAATGCTAATGGAGCTTTTCCTACCTGTTTTCACTGCCCACTCATCTCCTTCCCTTTACTTAGAACCCCCAAACATTATATATATTTTTTATTCTAACACCCTAGAGAATAAAATGGCGGTCATTAAAATACTTTCTGTCACACCGTATTTGCGCAGCGGACTTACAAGCGCACTTTTTTGGGAAAAAATACTTTTTTTAATTAAAAAATAAGAAAACAGTAAAGTTAGCCCAATTTTTTTTATATTGTGAAAGATAATGTTACGCCGAGTAAATTGATTCCCAACATGTCACGCTTCAAAATTTCGTCCGCTCGTGGAATGGCGACAAACTTTTACCCTTCAAAATCTCCATAGGCGACGTTTAAAAAATTCTACAGGTTGCATGTTTTGAGTTACAGAGGAGGTCTAAGGCTGGAATTATTGCTCTCGCTCTACCGATCGTGGCGATGCCTCACATGTGTGGTTTGAACACCGCTTTCATATGCGGGTGCTACTCACATATGCGTTCGCTTCTGCAAGCGAGCTCGGCGGGACGGGGCGCATTTTAAAAAATTATTATTTTTTCTTATATATTTTACTTTTTATTTTTACACTTTTTAAAAAAAAATAAAAATGGTGTCACTTTTATTTCTATTACAAGGGATGGGGCATATTTAAATTTTTTTTTTTTTTCTTATTTATTTTAACTTTTATTTTTTCACTGTTCTTTAAAAAAAAAAAAGTCACTTTTATTCCTATTACAAGGAATGTAAAAATCCCTTGTAATAGAAAAAAAGCATGACAGGTCCTCTTAAATATGAGATCTGGGGTCAAAAAGACCTCAGATCTCATATTTACACTAAAATGCATTAAAAAAAAAAAAAAATTGTCATTTGAAAAAAAAATAATAAAATGTCCCTTCAAGAGCTTTGACGTCGCTTCCGCCCTGCAATGACTTGGAGATGGGCGGGGGGGGGCCATCTTCCTCTCACTTGTCTCCATGTCAGGCCAGGGACAGATCTGGATCGCCTCCGCCGTTACCGTTAACGGTAAGCGGTGAAGGGCACCGGAGAGCGGCGGTAGGGGGGGCCCTCTCCTGCCGCCGATAAAAGTGATCTCGCTGCGAATCTGCTGCAGAGACCACTTTTATCTGAAAGAGAACCGCCGGCTCTTGAAGAGAATACCGGGGTTATGGTAGCTAGCTGCTACCATAACAACGGTATTTCTCTTCAAAGACAGGACGTATATAGTCGTCCTGCGGGAAGGAAGTGGTTAATTAAAATGAATTTATTATTTGTCATCTCCCTGCTTGGCCCCTTTCACATGGGCTGTCTGATCAGGTTCCCCTGTCAGTTTTTCAGGCGGACCTGATTGGACCCTTAGCGGGAATATGGTGGTCTTATGTCCCTGCATGGCAGGAAATAAAAGCAGTCACATTCGTTCTAGTCGTCTCTGTGTAAATTTAAGATTGGTTAATTTTTATATTGAAAATAAAGCTTTGTCGGTCGTTTAAAAAAAAAAAAAAAAACCTGGCTCCTAACTTTTTTAGCTGGCTCCTAGATTCCAAGCAAATTTGTCAAGCCCTGATGTGGAGTTCAAAGTGTAATAGTGAGATCTCCTACCTTTGTCTCTAGTACCCTGTTGCATTTTCTGCCTAGTAATAGATATTAATTTTGGGGTGGGGAACAATAAATTTCAGCTTAGAGTGTGCATGCTTGGGGCTCTGAGGTGGCTGCCTGAGTCAAGAGCTCCGCACCAGCTGTGTGCAGCGGCGCCTATATCTCCCAGCACAGCTCACGGACTTACTCCAAATTTGATATGTAGGTGTAGGAAGGGTTAGGGAACATCCCTATCAATTTTATTCTCAGTTTCTGAGGTATTGTCAGCGGCATTCTGAGTCCATTTTTACAGACGAAAATCCAAGATGGCCACCACAGTGCAACATACATCAGCCAGTGCGCTCTGCCTCACAGAACGCAGGCAGGTAATTACCTCAATGGCGCAAAATTTTACCTCAGAAACCCAGGCAGGTCCCACACAAGCTCTTTTCTCCTCACAATTATCCACTGAACCTCTTACAAATCAGCCTTCTTCTGTTCCTACCTTTTCTTATATGGGAAATGTCTCTTCAGCCCAAAATAGCCTTTTCCTGTCAGAAAATTGCCTCAAAGATCAGGCTTTTCAAATGGAGGAATTATTCCAGAAATTCTCAGCACTTCTGGATAAAGGTCTGGCTCAAACAGCGGCAAAAATAACTGGGGATCTGAAAACTGACTTCCAAAACCTAGGAGCTAGAATAGATATAATAGAACACAAACTGGAAGAAACAGTGTCTGTATCTAACCAGCATTCCACACATCTTTCCACAATCCAGGAGCAACTTGATTATGCTGTCTCCAGAATTGGTGACCTGGAAAACAGGTCCCGAAGGTACAATATTAGAATCAGAGGATTGCCTGAATCTGTACTAGATATTCCCTCTGCAGTCCAGGAGTTAATCAAATCATTGCTGCCTAGTGTCCCCCAGCACCATCTTGAACTAGATAGGGCCCATAGAGCCCTCGGTCCACCCAGGAAGGATGGAAAACCCAGAGATATTATCGCCAAACCTCATTAATATTCAGTTAAAGAAGAGGTCATGAAACATGCCAGATCTGCATCCCAAATTTTGTGCCAGGGATATCCTATCCAACTATTTGCGGATTTATCTCCCTTCACAATTCAATGTAGAAGAGCACTTAAACCTTTATTACTAATCTTGACAAAGCAAGAAATTAAATATAGATGGACTTTCCGTGTTTTGGCCAAGTTTTCTGTCAATGGAAGATCACATTCCTTTGCTAACTTTCAGGAGGGAGAACGCATATTGCTCTAACTCAAGCTTATCTCCCAAGAGGCTGATATGGATACCTCCACAACCAGTTCTGGCTCTGCCAAAAGACCAACTCCAACAAGTCCCCATTCTCCCTTGTGGAACAAAGGAAAGATGAAAAAATTGAAAGATAATGGTCTTACCTGATCAAAAATTTTCACCTTCCACAACTCCACTTTTCTATCTCAGACCTAGAGTCTGATCACAGACCTGCTTGTGGCCATTTTCAGGGAATCCCCCCCCCCCCTTCTTTTTTTTTTAGTTCAATTTGTTCTCCAGGTCTGCTTTAAAGTTTCTCAGACTTTCATGAACTTACTTTAAAAAACATTTTTTTTTTAATTATTTTTTCTTTGTACACAAATGCTTTACCGTACTAATTTTAGCAATATTTCTTATAGATGTTTTGGGCGCCCTGTACTGAGGTGGTCCACATGTGCCTCCACCTACCCCTGGAAACCCACGGGCTTCTGAGGGTTAGGTTGTCTGATCTATCGGGTCAGACTTTTTTTTGTCCTTATTGAAAGGTTTCAGGTGGTGTCTCCCCTCCTGAGTCCTGGTTCTACATGTTAGGAGACTTTTCTTTTACCTTTTCCCTCTTTCCTCTGTCTTTTCTCAGTTATTTTTTTTTATTCTTCCCTAATTGCCTAATAGTTTTGTATTTTGCAGAATTTAATATTTCTAGAATGCAGAGAGTTTTCTTGATCTCTTACTACTTGTTGAAAAATATTCCTGAAACAACTCCAATTGGAAGACTACTAAGGGTGAGTGGGGTAGTTGAAAGCGGGCATACCTATCCGAGTTCCCATGGCTAGTTCACAAACCTTCCTTAAAATAGCATCTCACAATGTCCAAGGTTTAAATTCACCAATAAAACGGAGAAAAATTTTGGACTACTACAAATCACTCAAATTAGATATACTTTTGCTCCAGGAGACACACTTTCCTATACGGTACAGTCCCAAATACATACACCCACATTTCCCTCAATTTCACCTAGCGAATGCAGAAAATAAAACTAAGGGGATGGCCATCATTTTTTCAAAGCATTGTAAATTTCAGAAATCATTTGAATACATTTATTCCGAAGGAAGAATTTTACTAATACAAGGTACAATAGAAGGAAATCTATATTCATTTATTTCCTATTATGCCCCCAACAGAGGTCAAGCTGCCTTTTTTAGGACCATGATGAACACCCTTGGCCCTATGCTAATAGGCACAGTGATTTTTGGGGGAGACTCAAACGTAGCTTTTGATCAAGCTCTTGACAAATCCAAACCCCTCAAAGATCAGATGACTCGCCCAACCAGAGAAAGCCATAAAATATCCAAATTAATTTCGAACCATAATCTCATAGACACTTGGAGGTAACTAAACCCTTCTAAAAGGGGTTTCACACACTACTCACATCCTCACAATACTTACGCCAGAATAGACCATATTCTTACTCATACACCCCTGTTTCCTTTCATAGATAATGCTCATATCAAAGAAACAGTCCTTTCTGATCATTCAATAGTTATGATATCTATTTGCTCTAACGCCTCAGTTAGGAAAGAGAGTTATTGGAAACTTAATGAGTCCATTCTATCAAATCCGGCTTCAATGGGCTGCTCATAAGACTTATATTTGAAGCAAAATCATTCAAATTTCCTCTAAAACCAAACGGGATAGTATGGCTGACATAGAACGTTTAGATAAGGAATATGCAGCCCTGCAAAATAGTCATAAACGAGACCCCACTAAGGTCCCTATAGCCCTATTAGATAGAGCCAGATTGGATCTTAACCTTGCTCTTACCACACAGGCTGAAAAAGTGTTAAGATGGAATGGTAACAAATTCTATACTCAAGCAAACAAAATTGGGCTTTTACTAGCTGCAAAGATTTCTCTCAGACACAAAACTTTTTCTATGCCTAAAATTAGGATATCAGGTCAACCTCCTACAGCCAATCCTGACAAAATTCTGGATGCTTTTCATGACTTTTACTCTGATCTGTACAATTCTCATTCTCAACCTGATAAGAACTTAATAGCTGGGTTCTTGGATTGCCTACCCATTCCAACTCTGTCTGCCTCTCACAAAAATCTCCTTGAAGCTTCCTTTTCAGAGGAAGAAGTGGGGGAGGTCATTAAAGGACTCAAAAAAGGATCTGCTCCAGGCCCTGATGGTCTATCTATATCATATTATAAAGCCTTTACAGAAATCTTGGTACTTTATTTGACCAAATTTTTTAACGCAAAAACACAGGGGGAACCCCTAGATACACATCCTGAAACAGCATTTATCACGGTCATCCCTAAACCAGACAAAAATCCAGAGGAAATAAATAATTATCGCCCTATTTCCCTTATAAATAATGACGTAAAGATAATGACAGAAATACTAGCCAATCGAATAGCATCGTTCATTAATATCTACATTCACAAGGATCAAGTAGGTTTCATCCCAGGCAGACAAGGTCCAGATCAAATAAGAAGGGCTATTAATTTAGTTTCAATACTACAATCAAATTGGGAAGGTGGAACGAGACAGCAGGGACTTCTCCTGTCATTGGACCTGCAGAAGGCCTTTGACAAAGTCTCTTGGCCGTACATATTCACCCTTATAGATTGTTGGGATTTTGGAGAGCGCTTTAAGGGTCTTCTGCATTCCCTCTATTCTAATCCTCAGGCACTGATTCGTCTTCAAGGTTATTACTCCAAACCAATAGTTATAGCACGAGGCACTAGGCAAGGATGTCTGCTTTCCCCTCTCATCTTGCTATAGCCATAGAAACTTTGGCAATAGCTATCCGTCAAAATCCAAATATTAAAGGGGTATCTTGCGAAAATCAAAATCATAAATGCGGACTCTTCGCGGATGATTTGCTCCTTTTCGTGACCTCTCCATTAATCTCTCTTCCCAATATTTGCCAAGTCCTTCACAATTTCTCTAAGATCTCTGGCCTTAAGGTCAACTATAAGAATTCACAGGCACTCGATCCACATAGCCAGTCGCTCTATACCGGAGCGGCGGTTTGGATTATACACGCTTGCTGCAAGTGTCTGCTTCACGTTCGTATGAGTAAGCCACACGCTCTGGACAAAGATCAACCCCTTTACATTACCATACACAAGTAAAGGTTTCCTAGAGGTTCCTTTCTACCTCCAGCCGATGCACTATTCCCTCTGGCTATACATCTACTAAGGCTTACTTCAGTATTAGATGGCTGAATGTCTTGTTATTTAGTGGAGACACACTTTTTATCCTTGTTATGTGCATATATATGTCTCAATCTACTAAACACTCCCATGTAATCTGTTCTGTGCTCCTGAAGAAGCGCTTTGGCGTGCAACATGTTGAGCGAATTCCGTTCATCGATTACTATCTCTGCATAGCTCCTCCTCCAATATATTATAACAGTATGTAAATTGATTATTTCAATTATTGTCTAATTGATTTCTACAAACACAGAGCTATGTATGGAGTGTATCTATTGTAAATGTATGGCCATTAACTGATTTCTGTTTTTGTCTTTTTATATTTTTAAACATTCTTTAATAAATTGCATTTTTTAATTATATCAACTACAGTGATTATTGTGCCAATAAAGTCCAAAGCCCAATCTTTTTCTCTCTATACGCACTTATGTCTCGCTTCTTCTCTCAGATGTGGCCCTACTAAAGCAACCATTCAAATTTGAATGGAATGAAACCCCAATCAAATATTTGAGTATCACATTGACAGCCCGTATTGAAAATTTATATACACATAATTATCCCTCACTGTTCAAGAAGTTAGAAAATGACCTGTCATTCTGGTCCAAATTCGAATTATCCTGGCTGGGTAGGATCAACTCGGTCAAAATGACATTGCTCCCCAGAATTTTATATTTCTTTAGATCCTTCCAAATCCGCATTCAAAAAATCCAGCTGAAAAAACTTCAGAGTAAAATTCTCAAGTATATCTGGGGTTCATCGGGGTACAGAATACCGCAAAATACGCTGTTCCTTCATAGGACTAAGGGTGGATTAGGTCTCCCTGATCTTCATAAATATTTTATTGCAGCTAGACTGGCTCAACTATCTGCGATCTATTCCAAATTAGAAAAGCCAGATTGGCTCAACATTGAACAACAGGCGGTACCACAATATTTTTTTAACTATCTCATATGGTGTCCCCATAAAAAAGACCTTCTATACTTTCCCCTTCCCTATCTCAATCACTTTCGCTCTGGGATACTTTTAGAATTCATCTGGCTCTTATATCTGCTGAGTGACCTATTGCAAATTTGTTGGGGAATCCGGAATTTCCACTGGGTTAGATTTAGAAGCATTCAAGTGGTGGGTGGACAAGGGACTGTACCGTATAGGACAGTACTTCCACTCCGGTGGTCCTATGTCCCTAAATTACTGTAAAAAAACACTAGATCTCCCTGATTCTGAAAGATCTAATTTTGAACAAATTTCTCGATTCCTACAACTAATTTGGAAGTAAAAACCTCTTCCACCCCAACACACAAAATATGAGAGATGGTGTCATCAAGCCGGGGGACAAAGAGGAGGTATTTCTGTTATATATTCAAGCCTCACTCATCCTGTGGAGAAATGCTCCTATATGGAAGCCTGGGATAATGAATTCCATACTGGTTGGAACCTAGACACTTGGCACAAAGCTTTCTCAAAATCCTTTAAGGAAATTCTAAATGTCTCACTAATGGAAGCCAATATTAAGGTTATAACTACATGGTATTTAACACCTTCTAAACTTGCATCTATTTATCCTACAGCTGATCCGACTTATTTTAGGGGCTGCAGACTCCTAGGGTCAATGACCCACATTTGGTGGGGCTGTCCTAGAATTCGCCCCTTTTGGAGTAAAATTTTCACCATGATTTTCAAGGTTACTGGTTGCCAGGTGCCTAGGTCCCTACCGATAGCTCTCCTTAATGCTCATATCCCTCAAATACCAAAAATTTCACAAAACAAATCCATTTTATTCTCACAGGAGCCAAGCTCACAATTGCCAAGGCGTGGAAGAAAACGAAACCCTCTTTTCTGGAAGCCAAAAGAAAAATATCTTGGATAATGACTCAAGAAAAGTTAGCGAGCATTCTGACTGATACAGTTATAAAATTCGAAGACCTCTGGGTTCCATGGGCTAAATATGTCGGAATTTCCCCTAAACAGAGGATGCCTCAGGTTCCTTTACAACTTTAAGTTAGGCATCTTCTCCACCCTTTTCCATCCCTATCCCTTCTTCCCTTTTCTCTCTTTCTTCTACCCCTCTCTTTTTATTTTTTCGACTTCTATAGGGGATCCTGGTGATGCCATGAGGGAGATCCTCCTGCCTCCTATTTTAGGTTAATATTAATGAAAATGTTACATTTCATAACCTTTTTTTTTTTTTCCTTTGAAATTAAATCAGGTCCCTTCTTGAGAAGTGACTTAGGGATCCTTTAAATATAACTGTGAGTGCAGTTAGAAGTTTTCCCCCCTGGTGCAGTCAGTTCCCAATAGGGGCTCCAGGAAGATGAATTGGTTCTCTTTTTTCAATATGCTTTTACAAGGAAACTTCTCTTATTTTTCTACACCATTTTATTTATTTAATTCCCCTAAACTACATATACTGTAATGGTTTGTTTTTATTTCTTTCTTTTTTCAAATGTAAGTGATTATTTTAAGCTGGCATTTACCAAGCATTGTTATTATTAACATATATCACAATGTACTAAAATGTATCATTTTATTCTTGAAAATAAAATAATTTGAAAGTAAAAGAAATTTTAGCTTAAAGTAAATCCATGGCTGTCACATAGGACAGACATGCAAAAGGTTCTTATTGTTGGGGGCATGGGCAGCACAGCAACAAATGGGACAAAAGCCTTCTTCACTGCAATAGGACACTGGTCAAGTCAAAAAAGATCTGCTCACGTAAGGTCAACATAAAATTTGTCATGTATAGGTGTATATATTAACCACTTTCCACCCGCACTATAGCCGAAAGACGGGTGCCGTCTTCCAGTCCTGGGAAGGTGTCAATAGATGTCCTTCTGTGATCGTGCTGCTTGCACGCCCCCTGCAGTGCAGGCCAGCACGCTCTGTGATTGGCGAGTCCTTTGGACTCGGCTGATATCAGAACAGGGTAAAGGCCCAATCACAGCGGCCCTTTAACACGTGATCAGCTGTCAGCCAATGACAGCTGATCACGGAAGTAAACAGAAGCCGGCTATCTGCTTTTTTCTCCTCACGATCAGCCTGAGGAGTATAGAAGAAAGCCGGTAACTAGCTTCTGTTACAGGGACATTGGTCCCGATCTGTGCCTGCCAGTGCTGCTAATCAGTGCCAACCAGTACCACCTATCAGTGCCCATCAGTGCCTCATCATCAGTGTCACCTATCAGTGCCCATCAGTGCCTCATCATCAGTGTCATCAATCAGTGGCGCCTAGAGCCCAGTGCCTATTAGTGCCCATCAGTGCCACCTATCAGTGCCACCTCTCAGTGCCCTTCAGTGCTGCCTATCAGAGCCCATTAGTGCCACCTATCAGTGCCCATCAGTGCCACCTATTAGTGCAGCCTCATCAGTGCCTCCTCATTCGTGCCCACCAGTGCCGCCTAGAGTTGCCACCTCATCCCTTTTAAACCGAACACATATGAATTACACAGGTTCTGTGGATGATTAAGGTGGTAATTAAACTCACTTGGTGTCTTATCTGCATTAAATTAGCCTCAGAAACTGTAATTCATATTTGTTCGGGTTTAAAGGGATGAGGTGGCAACCGCAGTGCCGCCTCATCAGTGCCGTCTCATCAATGCCCATCAGTGCAGCTTCATCAGTGCCTATTAGTGCCACCTATCAGTGCCCACCAGTGCAGCCTCTCAGTGCCCATCAGTGCAGCTTCATCAGCGCACATCAGTGAACAATTACCTGTTTGCTAAATTGTATAACAAACTATGAAAAAAAAAATATTTTTTAAAATTTTCTGTATTTTTTTGTTTCTGTAGCAAAAAATAAAAAACCCAGTAGTGATTAAATACCACCAAAAGAAAGCTCTATTTTTGTGAAAAATATGATAACAATTTAGTTTGGGTACAGTGTTGCATGACCGCGCAATTGTCTTTTAATGTGTGACAGCGCTGAAAGCTGAAAATTGACCTGGGCAGTAAGGGGGTATAAGTGCCCAGTAAGCAAGCAAGTGCCCAGTAAGCAAGTGGTTACATAAATTCTTGCACAAGTTTAGTTTCACCAGGACTGATAATCTATTTCCAATGAATTATTCTTTCTCACTACATTTTTCAGCACTGTATGCTGGCTGAATTAATTAATCTGCCATATTCATGACTAAAATGAGCTTTGGCTACATGGTACTGTAATAAGTATATAAAATATTTTTTTTCTTCTCTCCCAGTTTTTGAACTTTACCTTCATTTTTTTTTTTTTCTCATATATATATTTTTAAAAAAAAATAATTTCAATGACATTTTCCATGATAGTATTGGAATAGTTCCTGTAGTTCTCCGATGTTAATTATCCCAAAGGAATTTCTTGCTGACCCTCATACCACTTGAGGACTCCCACCATTGTTATGGGGGTCCTTGTTAGTGGTCCCGGATCCTCTCAGGGAGTTCTTAATACTCTCCTGAGATGTTCCTACACCCAATTATTTAACCTTTACATACTGCTAAATTATCTTTATATTGGATTCGATCGAATTTCTTTTGTTTTTTTCTTTTGTTTTATTGCTCCTTTCTTTAACCCTTACTTCTCCCTTCTAACTCTCGGATTGGTGTTCCTGGCTTTCGGTGAGAAATTTACTTGTCATGATATAATATTCACACTTGTTGGTTTATGGCTCCTATAAATATCTTGTCATTAAATGTACAAGGGTTTAACACTTCACACAAGCGAACCAAGGCACTTCGTTCTTTTGCAATGAAGAAAGCTAATATCATTTGTTTGCAGGAAACTCATTTCACCGACAAAGTTTATCCCAAATTTCTTTCTTCATCATACCCACAATTCTTTACTGCTTCTGCTACGGTTAAACAGCGCGGAACCCTAATTGGTTTCCACCGTTCCACTCCGTTTAACCTTGTATCACAATTAACAGACCCTGAAGGATGATATATTCTCCTAACAGGATTTATTTCTGATAATCCTATTACGATTGTGTCTTACTATGCCCCCAATAAACGCCCAACAGCTTTTTTATCACACCTTTTTCAACTTATAGATGTACATAAATTTGGTACTGTTGTTATATGTGGGGATTCCAATGCAACTATTTTCCCGTTCCTGGATAAATCTCCTTCTGGACCTACTACAAGCACAATAAACTTAACTTTTCAACATCTTCTTACCACGTATGGTCTGGTAGATACTTGGCGAGAAATGAACCCTATCAGTAGAAGCTTTACTCACTACTCCTACCCACATAACTCATTTTCACGAATAGACCATATTCTTATTCCGTCAAGTATGCTACCAGAAATCATATCAGCAAAAATTATTCCTCTTCCTTGGACAGATCACTGTGCAGTATTCACTACCATTGCTTCCACAGTCCCTAGATCCCATGACACCACCTGGTGTATTAACGACTCAATTCTGACTCATCCTTCTCATCGTATTGATATTGAAAAAGCAATCTCTGATTATTTAATATCTAATGATACAGGTGATGTCTCTGCTATTACATTATGGGAGGCACACAAAGCAGTCATTAGGGGTAGATTAATACAGCAAGCAACTGCCCTTAAAAGAGAGCGCAAACTTCTGTTTGCAAAACTTGAATCTACCTTTAATGACTGCCAGATTTTTCAAACCTCCCCAACTCCCACAAATAATTCTAAATTAGAAAAGGCCCGTCTTGACCTGGACCTTTTTTTGACCGATTCTGCAGACAAGGTCATACGTAAACGACAATATATTCAATATCGTAAAGCAAATAAGCCAGATACACCTATGGCTAGAATTCTGAAGAATTCACAACACAAACATAAGCCTATCAGATTGAAAGTATCCCGAGAAGCGTACACTAGTAACCCAGTGAAAATTCTTGAGATTTTTCGCTCTAATCTATCTAAATTATATTCTTCTGCTTCGAAATTCGATATTACTAAAACAGATGCCCTATTTTCTAATATCACACTTCCTAATCTAGATCAACAACAGAGAGATCTTCTTGAAAGCCCAATTACAGATGCTGAAGTTCTTCATGCCATAAAATCTTTTAAACTTCGTAAGAAACCGGGCCCAGATGGATTCTCAGCAACATATTATAGACAATTTGCACATATTTTAATGCCTATCCTTACTAAAGCTTTCAATTCGATCCTTAAAGGTAACTCATTTAGAACAGAGACTCTTACGTCTATTATTGCAATGATCCCCAAACCACACTCGGACTCCACCTCCTGAAGTAACTATCGTCCATATCCCTCCTCAACCTTGATATAAAATTAATAGCTAAAATTCTAGCCACTAGATTGAATAATATAATTGGTCATCTAATTCATAGGGACCAAACAGGCTTTATGCCTAAACGCCAGGCAGGTGATAATATTAGGAGAACACTTTTGCTTATTCATGCGGCTAAAATTAGACGAATCCCAGCCTGCCTCGTATCCTTAGACATAAGGAAAGCATTTGACTCCGTTACCTGGCCCTATATGGAGTATGTCCTTCAAAAATGGGCGTTTGGAAACAATTTTTTGACCTGGATTTCCTCTTTATATAATAATCCTAGAGCATATATCAAATATGCCGGTTATAAGTCAACAACGTTTGATATCAAAAGAGGTACTAGGCAGGGATGCCCTCTTTCCCCATTACTTTTTGCTCTGTTAATAGAACCCCTGGCACACCTTATTACAGTGGTTCTCAACTCCAGTCCTCAGGGCCCACCAACAGGCCAGGTTTGCAAGATAGCTGAAATACATCACAGGTGATATCACTTGCTGCTCAGTGATTGCAGTATTCCAGTCTGCAACTCCCCAAGGTAATACTTAAAATCTGGCCTGTTGGTGGGTCCCGAGGACTGGAGTTGAGAACCACTGCCTTATTAGAACCAATCCTAACATTAAAGGCATAGAATTAGGTGGTCACCATCATAAACTATGTCTTTTTGCGGATGACATACTCATATTCTTGTCACATCCTCATATATCCCCCCCTAACTTACTCAAAACATTAGATAATTTCGCCCATATTTCAGGACTTCACGTTAACCCAACAAAATCGAATGCATTAAATATTACCCTATCTCAATCAGAACTTCAACAGGCACAAACTTCCTTACCCTTTAACTGGGTTTCAAAGCAACTTCCATACCTAGTAATAAATCTCACAATTTCCCTTAAGACATATTCATGGCTAATTACCTGCCCCTCCTAAAACAAATCTCTGGCTTATTGAAACAATTGGCTCACCTTTCACTGTCATGGTTAGGAAGGATTAATGCAGTAAAGATGACAATATTGCCGAAACTTTTATACTTATTTAGGGTACTCCTTATATCTTTACCATCTTATTTTCTTAGACTCACTCAAAGTAGAGTTATGTCCTTCATTTGGGGTACCGCCAAACCTCGCATAACTAAATCCACGCTTTATCTCAGCAAAGCAAATGGAGGTTTGGGACTACCCAACTTTTCTTCTTACTACTACGCTGCACAGATGGCAATTATCCCCAAATACCATACTTATGTTGAAACTCCCCTATGGGTATCTATTGAAACGGTGGAAAGTGACCCTATCTCAGTAGCAAATATGTTTTGGCTTTGTCCCGCGGATAGAGCACATCTTTCTAATCCTATCACGAAACAGACTCTAGCAGTTTGGGATAAACATAAATCTGCGTATAATCTTCAATCATCACATAATCCCTTGCTTTCATTCCTTAATAACCCAGCCTTCTATCCTGCTTGGAAATTTCCAAGATCATTCTCTGTATGGTCATCTAAGAACGTAACTCGCTTATACAATCTATCCTCTGCCAAAGACATTTATACCTTTTCTGTACTATGTGAGACCTTTGGGTTACCAAAAACAGAAATATTCCGATATTTACAGATTAAAAGTTTCTATTAACCATTACTAAGTACAGGTTCAACCCTCAATCAAATGACTCAATTTGAGCGGATTTGTATAAGCGGCCCTCACATTAGAGGACATATCTCACTATTATACAACCAACTCAATATGATCTCTTGCAAGTCCCTACCCCCATACGCTACTAAATGGGCACGGGATATAAATCGAGAGTTTGACAGCCAAGATTGGTCTAATATATGGTTAGACACCAAAACTTTCTCTACAAACTGTTTTGCTGTTGAAACAAATTACAAGGTTCTAGCACGTTGGTACCTAGTACCAGCTAGAATAGCTAAATACGTCCCCACCTACTCACCTAATTGCTTTAGAGGATGTGACACGTCAGGTACACATTTACACATATGGTGGCAATGTCCTGTAGTACAGGAATTCTGGAAGAATGTATTTTCTATGGCTTCTAAAGCTTTGGAAATCAGTATCCCTCCAGACCCTGCTACAGCTCTCCTAAACCTTAAGCCCTCTATACTCACACATACTCAATTTCAATTGTTCATTCAACTTAGTACAGCAGCAAAGCAAACGATTGCCAAGGCATGGAAGTCCCAAAATGTAATTCTCGCTGAAGCCAAACACAGAATGAACAGAGCACTTGTATATGCTAAGATGACAGCTATTGAAGAAAATAAAATTATTCAATTTTGCAAAATTTGGCAACCATGAATTAAACACTACCTTCCCAACGATTTTGACCAATCTCTGTTGTTACTTCAATAGGTTGTAAACCATACTACTACTTAAATATGTACTATTTGTGTAAATCTATTGTGGGCCGGGACACCAATCTGAGAAAATCTTCTTTTTTTTCTCTATCTTTCTCTCTTTCCCCATTTTATTATTCTTTTGTAAGGTTCTGGATACTTAGCCTGATTACTAGATTAAAAAATCTTTTCGTTCATCTTTTATTTTCAACATGCATACAGTAAACAAGGACGTTTGATAACTCTAATATTTGTTATTATATTGTAAATTGTCTTGAATGTATGCTATGTATCCATGTATTGTATCCTTTCATTTTTTCTTTTGTGAAAACTCAATAAATATATTTAACAAGTTTAGTTTCACCTGACACACACTATTCAGTCCTTTGATCTGTCCATAACTTCCTGTGCTGCAGTACTTTGTAGTGCCAGATTTTGCATATATGAGCAGGCAAAAACTACTAATCGGCCTAACTGCTCGTGATGCCAAATGCTTGCAGTTCATTGATATAACTGTTTGTTGTAGTGCCAAAAAACACTAATTTTGCATGATGCTCTCTGCTTGTGTGGCACATAACACATCTGTCATTGTTAAACAATTGGATTGAACAGTTGGGCTGATGTGTTCACTGACAGCATTGGAGTTTAGTTTAAAATTAATGTCTTCTTACCTTAGGCTACTTTCAGACTGGGGCTGGCGGGCGTCGACGGTATAGCGGCGGTATTTAGCGCCACTTTACCTTAGTTTCAGCCTTGCTATTAACCCTTTTTCGGCCGCTAGCAGGGGGGGTTAAAACCCCCCCGCTACCGGGCAAAAAAGGGTTAAAAGCGCCGCTGCTGCGGCACTTTGCCGGCGGGTTTGCGGCGCTGTCCCATCGTTTTCAATAGGAAGGGGTGCTTTAGGAGCGGTGAATACACCGCTCCTATAGCACTGCAAAGATGCGGCTCGCAGGACTTTTTTGTCCGTCCTGCAAGCGCACATAGGAGAGGCGCTTTACAGGCGCATTACAGGCGCTATTTTTAGCACTGTAGCACCTGTAAAGCGCCTCAGTGTGAAAGTAGCCTTATACTTCAACCTTAAAAAAAAAGAAAAATCTGGGTAATTTAGAAATAAGGAAATCAATAGGTTCTACACATTTTGCCTCTAAGGATTTCAGTAAAGGAGTTTAGTTTCAACGACTTAATTTATTTGTTTAAATGGTGTAAAACAAAGAAAAACAAAAAGGAAAGAACTGAAGCCAAGAAACCACACACAACAGATTTTTGGAAAGAACATAGATCTAATTATAAAACAATGAAAAAATATCATGTTATACAGCATTTTCAATAATAATTTAATTGTACCTTCTGGTAACTATTATTGAAAGTATTGTTTTTTCGAAAACAAGTTTAGGCAACAAGTGAATTCACTAAACTGCTGTTGACATTGTACTGACCTCAGAAGGTTCTCCCTAATATGAGTTTTAAAATGAGCCTGTGGGCTAAAGTTTCATTGTAAGGTAGTCCATGTCCCTAGAGCAGGTATCACCATGTGGCTGCTTATATCGTCACTCAGAGTGTGCAATTATCCTGCAAAGTAAGGCCCCTTTCACATGATAAGCCCGCTTGGATCCGCATGTCCGTTTTTCAGGTGGATCCGAGCGGGCCACCCATTGACTCCTATGGGCAGGCGGATGTCAGAGGAGATGTGTCCGCTGACACCTGTCTGCCATTCGATCCGCTAAAAACAGACACATGTCGATACGTTCAGCCATCCGTCTGGCGGATCGGATGAGATCTGATGAAAATGGACATGCTGTCTGTTTTCATCCGATCTCCCCATAGAAATCAGCAGAGCTCTGACAGGCCCCTCCCTGCTCAGTGAGCAGAGAAGGACCTGTAATCCACCGGCTTAGCAGAGATCAACAGAGTGATCTCCCGCTGAGCTGGCGGACTCAGCTGAGCGGATCCACCCTGTGTGAAAGGGGACTAAGGCAAAGTAAGGCAGGCCAGAAACGGTGTGAATTTCTTTCCTGTGACCAGACAGTGTTGACAGGGGAATCCCCCCTTCTAAGCAATTATCTTCTCCTGGGGCAGGTGTCCCCGCCTGGAGAAGACAGTGATTATCACTAGCGATCAATCAACTAGGTGCTGTACATTCAGCTTGCCCATTAATGGTTTGAATCTCGGCCCTGCTGAACCGGCCATAATTCGAACCGTGTATGGCTGGTCCAAGGTGCACCCACAGGATCATTTTAAATTATCTAAACCAGTGTTTCTCAACTCCAGACCTCAAGGCGCTCCAACAGGTCATGTTTTCAAGATTTCCCTCAGATGAAACGGCTGTGGTAAAATACTGTAAAGCCTGAAAACATGACATGTTGGGGCGCCTTGAGGACTGGAGTTGAGAAACACTGATCTAAACAGTCCTTAAGGGGTGCAGGTGCGCCGCCTCTCCCAAAGGTCACAAGATTCCCCCTGCAAATGATAAAAAAGAGGTGTAAAGGATCAAAGAGAAAATTATAGCCTTTTTAATTCATGGTATTACAGAATCGTCACTTAATTAATGATTATTGAATACACAAATAATGACAGTGTTGAAATATTTATTTGCTTCTGTACTTTATTTTGTATAATTCCAAATGGGCATACTGATGATGTTGCTAATTTAAAGCAATGGTTAGTTGTAGCTCTGAGGTCTATCTCACACAACCTTTGAACTAGGCTGAAGAACAATCTGTATAGACAACATGTACAAAGATATGGGTGGCCTTTTTGGAACCTTTAAAGCACCCTTAAGCACCCATTGAAGTGTTATATACAGTAAAAACAGTGTTTGAATCTTTAAACAAACTGTTAGTAGGCTTATCAAGCTTCTAGAAGTGCTGCACACACTGAAGACTTATGCCCCGTACACACGGTCGGATTTTCCGATGGAAAATGTCCGATCGGAGCGTGTTGTCGGAAATTCCGACCGCGTGTGGGCTCCATCGGACATTTTCCATCGTCCGACACACAAAGTTGGACAGCAGGAGATAAAATTTTCCGACAACAAAATCCGATTGCGTCAATTCCGACCGTGTGTGGCCTGTTCCGACGCACAAAGTGCCACGCATGCTCAGAAGAAATTCCGAGACGGAACAGCTCGTTCTGGTAAACTTAGCGTTCGCAATGGATACAGCACTTTCGTCACGCTGCAATGTTAAAAATGGTTTAATACAGCGCACTCTCTTCTTCTTTATAATGTGACAAGAATGAAGTAGTTTTGCTGCTCATATTCACACAGACTTCACACAAACTTATTTCTTTACTATTTATCGGGATTCCCTCAATATATTTTGATTTCTCACATCTGACAACATAGTTTTGTATATTTTATTTTTTGTTTTTGGCTTTAATGTAGAATCTTTTTTTGTGTTTCTATTTTTTTTTTTTTTTGGTGATTTTGATTTGTACTCCCGAAAATGTTTGTGTGTGTTTTTTGTGACAAGTTCCCACAACATTATTAATATGTTGTTCTATTTAATCTGTAGGAGATTGTTTGATGTTGTTGTCCCTTGTTAATTTCACATTGTACTTTAGAAATGTACCAGAATCGTCACCAACAAACTGTCTTTTTTGGATGAAAACACACACAGGAGAGTAGAATTTCCAAAAAAATTTTTTATTAAGGGCTCACAACTATAAACAAAGAGGGAGGCAACGCTGGAGAAACTGCAGAAATTGGCGAAGCCTTGGACCCCCAGGGCAGACATCAATTATTTAAAAGCAAAATTGGTGGCCTGAGGAGTCCATATCTTAGGGAAGGCAGTCTGGTCCAGAAGTCCCAGAGATCCGGAAAGCAGCAGATGACATCTGTGTCTCCAGGCTGTGGTCATACGAGAGACTGCATCTTCTGTCAGACCAGACTGAACCCAGGGCAATCACTCTTTGGTCTTCCTTCCACGCTTCCTTCCACGCGGTGGCTCTGGTGGTGGAGTTGTGGCAGCAGGAGGAGGAGGAGGAGGATGGTCCATCTCAATGACATCCGTCTTGGGTGTTAGTTCCCCACTCTCCCCCTTACGTAGGACTTTATAAATCAGGTACTCAGAGAGCCTGCGTTGTCCCTCCTGCATGCCCTGAAATTTTGTGGCAGCCATGCAGGCAAAGGCCTCTTCAGGACTGGGGAAGGCTCTGAGGGACGCAGAAGCCCCCTGGATTAGCCTGTATGCTGAATCCTGCACAGGACTGGTAGTCATCTTCCTGGCTCGTTTATGTGGCAGGCGGAGGGGAGGAACCTGAGACTCAGTCAGGCTGCGACTGGTCCCAGGCTTCTCTTGGCTGCCACTTAGCCCCACCCCCTCCTGGCTGCCACTAATCCCCGCCTCCTCCTGACTGCCACATTCCACAACCTCCTCCTGGCTGAGGTCTTCCTGTGTATGAAAAAGGGACATAGTTTTAGTATTTTTTCAATCAATCACACACAATTTTCGACTCCTGACTACTGCAAATTCAATGTTAACAAATATAACAGACTATCCTTCTGAGCCCAGCATTTTTCATTCCTGTCCCAATTTTGGTTGCCCACTACTGTCTATTGATATGTAAAACACTTTTTTTAATCAGCAATTAGTGATCAATAATAACATCTATAGTAAACATCATTTATTTATTGACCAGAAATGAGTAGAACAATGCTATACCTGACTCCAGCTGGGCTCCTCCACTTCTTCCTGGCTGGAAGGCCCAGGTTGGACATCGGAAGCCTCAGCTGGGATGGAAGGAAGCGTGGAAGGAAGAGTAGAGAGTGATTCCCTGACTTCAGTCTGGTCTGACAGAAATCGCAGTCTCTCATAGTACCACAGCCTGGGGACATAAACGTCATCTGTTGCAGCTCCGGACCTCTGGGTATCTGTGACCTTCTTGCGCTCCCTAAGATAAGTGCTCCTCAGGCCACCAATTTTAGCTTTTAAATAAGGGATGGTTGCTGTGGGGACCACCGGCTTCACCAACTCCAGCAGTTTCTCCAGCGCTGCCTGCCTCTTCTGTTTGTGATTATAGTGGGGGTGTCTGACCTGCCACAGGCAGGGCAGCTCTCTGTACTTGTCAATAAACAGGGGCAGGAAATTGTGGTCATTGAACCCATCCATTTTCTCTGCAAGACACAACACAAGACAAACCCTAATGTCAGGCAAAACTCCCCTAATCTTGTTACAATATAGGCTTCCATATATTGGGAGTATAGGCCCAAGTTTAGATCCTACCTTCGTTAGCACGATCGGCGCGTCCAATGCTCCTTCCTCCGCTCACAGATCGTACGTAAGACAAACGTGTGTTACGCTTTATACACACTGCGCATGCGTATAACTCCGCCCGCCCCTAAAGTTCTTTCTAGTCTATTCCCCGCCCCTTTTCGTTCGGCGCAGTGGGGGAAGAGCACATGGCGGATAGACAGCAGGTGCGTGCTAACTGTAGCAACGAGGAGGAGGAGGAGGAAAGGCTGGAGCCTGAAACGTCCTGATCCAGAAGGCGATTTAAGGACTCAAATATGTCCTTTGGGGAGATGTTGGAGATGGTGGACATCCTGAAGAAGGCTGACTATGACGGAAAGTATGGGCCTTACCCCAACCCCAATGTCCGAAAGGCCAAGATCATGGCGAAAGTGGTCAGGAGTCTGCACCGGAATTTCGGGGTACGACGATCGAAAGATCAGCTCAGGAAGCGGTGGTCGGACCTCAAATTACGAGAACATGAGCAGTACAGAAAGATCCGGAGAGTGCTGCAAAAAAGTAAGTAGTTGTGCTGTGTTCCTATTCTTTATGTTTATTACGTTCGTGCTGCTCCATGTGCTTTTAGGAACTGTTGTACAGTTAAAATGGCAACTTTCATGTTCATGGGCACATTATTCGTTCGCATCACACATTTTTCTTTCGGACTATAAAATACCATTGTTTAGGCCATATGCATTTGGCCACCATTTTGAGGCCCTATACTTGTCTTCAAAGAATTGGGTTGTGTAGATGGCTTTGTTACTAGAATGAAATGCAAACTAGATTCTGTGTAAGGAGAGGACACTGAGCAGCTGTTTTCACATCTGGACACTGGAGCACTATAGTGTGGGACACAAGAACACCATTTTTATTAGGGGGGCCACACAGGTGCTCCAGTGTATACTATAGGGGGGTCTCCATCTGTGAAGCTTGTACCAAACAGGTAAAGTATTGCAGCTTGACAAAGGGCATTAAAAAAATTACATCTTTGAACTCTGCTAAAATAGATAATTGTACCACACTTCCAAGCAATGTTTCCTATTTATAGTTCTGCCATCAAATATCTGTGTGCTAATTATACCATTTTTGTTTTACATAGGGGAGAAAAGACTCGGAGGACACCCCTCATCCGAGGAGACCAGAGCCCCCCCCCCCTCTAGAAGAAGGGGAAATCCCCCCAACACAATCTGAGCATGAGGATGAAGACGTGGTGGAACTAGTCACCACAACAGGTGAGTGTCTGCGACCACAGGCTCAGATAAGAGATGGATTGCGGCTTTTTTTGGAAACAAAATTTATTTTGGGGTTCCTCTCTTTTTAGGTGATCGTGAGGTTGTGAATCCAGATCCTTTCACATCCGAAAGTGCCCAGATCCTGATCGGGGAGATCATGGGGTGTAATTTACAATTGGAAATCATCAAGCAAAACATCAATGATGTTATTCCAAAATATAAAAACATCATTGATGTTTTGGGGCGAGTTTAAAGCCCCTCCAAATCACTTTCTTCTTTTGTGTGCTACAATGTGCGAAATGTTTTTGTGATTTATCCCAAAGCCAAATTTGGAGGATGCACACAGTGTGTCAACATGTGCTATCTGCCATCACGGGAGATCAATGAACGCGTTTTGGGGGTGCAACCCCTTCCTCAATAATAAAGTAGCGGTGAGGAAGGGGTTTCTCCCCCAAAACACATCCCTTGATCCCCCGTGATGGCAGATAGCACATGTTGACATTGTGAAATTTGTGTGCATCTTCCAAATTTGGCTTTTCCAGGGGTGATTTCCCCCCATCTGAACGCAATATCAAACCCAGTTCCTAAATACTGATGTCTGATATTGCCTTCCAGTTCTACCAAATGTGAACTTTGTAAGATCAAGATTTGTGTCTTTCTTGTTGTTTTTACACAGGCCTGTTTTCTATAAAAGGCACATTTTGATTTTGGATAATGCCACCACAAAAATTGGTATACCACAAACATGTTGTTTTGTCAGAAAAACCTTTGGTAAATGCACATGTGATTGTGCTGGTATTAAAAAGATTGTTAATCAAGAATGTGTGGATTATTGTCTCAATGCTACAACATTTTTGGGGTGATGTCATTGTTGTTTTATGAGAAAATGGGGGTTATTTCCTAAGGGCAAATCCACTTTGCAATACAAGTGCAGTTTAAGTGCAGTTGCAAGTGCACTTGTAGTGAAAAGTGTCTTTGCATTTAGTAAATAACAGCCAACAGTGCTTTGTATAAGGTTACCCAATCACGCCATTTTCTGGACTCCACACATTTCTGTCAGGGTCAGCTCAAACAAACACAAGCAGTAAATGTCCACAAAGAATTTCTTTTGGGTTTTTTTTAATAGAAAAAGGCTTCACATATTGTCTGGCATATTGATAGCCCCCCTACCTGCAAAGAACTCCAGGTATCGTAACCGGACATCACGGGCACTCAGGGAGGGCAAGCCAGGACGTCCGCTTTCAAGCGCCGTCAGTGTTGTTGGAGGTAGGATTCCGGCCTCAGGCCCAACAGAGCCAGCATAGTTGGCTGAATGTTTTCTTAAAAAATTATGGAGAACACAGCACGCAAGGATAATATGGTTCAGTTTATACTCCGCCATATTGATGGGTGTCAGAAATAGTCGGAACCGGCTGGCCAGGATTCCAAATGTGTTCTCCACCACTCTTCGGGCTCTGGCCAGCCGGTAATTAAAAACCCTCTGTTCCGGGGTGAGAGTCCTCATCGGGAATGGCCGCATCAGGTGGTCCCCCAGCGCAAACGCTTCATCAGCAACAAACACAAATGGGAGACCTTTCACATTGTCCTCTGGAGCTGGCAAGTCCAAGCTGCCATTCTGGAGACGCCTGTAGAACTCCGTCTGGGCGATGACTCCACCATCGGACATCCGGCCATTCTTCCCCACGTCCACATACAAGAAGTCGTAATTAGCCGACACCACCGCCAACATCACTATACTATTAAACCCCTTGTAATTATAATAGTATGACCCCGAGTTGGGTGGTGGGATGAAGTGGGAGGCCACAGTCTGCCATTCCTGTGGCGTGGAAGGAAACTGTTGAGGAAAAAACAATAAACATTAGTATTTTTTCACAGAAACATGGCAAGCAGATTATACACAAACATTATGGGGCAACTTCCAGATAGCATTTATTAAGGGGAATTTAACAACGCCAAAGTATAAGGTACACCTATCATATTCCCTCTCCCCCCCCTCTCATGGGCCATTTCTAACATTATAGGGGGGGGGCTCTTGGACAGGTAACCCTCTTCACTTCATTGAGAGATGAAGGCCTAAATACAGGGTATTACTTGGAACAGCCCCTCCTTAGTTACACTATTGGCAGCCCACTGGACAGGTAAGAAGTGTCATAATACAAAGATATAAATACACACTGTACACATTTGAGGACATTTGGACATTCTGCTATTACCTATCAAGATAATAATAGGATACAAAAACTTTAAACAGTACCATTTGAAAGTATACAGGCAGGCCCTTGCACTACATGCTTTGGGGAATTCATCCATAAATCTGACCAGTAAAGAGATGGGTATAGTGTGTATGGGTTTGGCAAAGTCAGCAGATAGATGATTGAGGATAGAGAATTGGGATCAGCTGACTTAGCAGTTGGGGGGAGGGAGGGTTACTAAAAATTATTTGGGAACACCACAAAAAAAAAGCCTCTGGCACTCTGCCTGAATTTAAATCAAAAATAACATTTCCAAACATTTTAGGGGGTGTTTGGGGTAAAGCACTACTATGGAGCTGATAAAATACATTGTTAAGTGACTACATGAGGTGAATATAGGGCAGGAGATACCATGCTGGGGAGGTTATTGAAGGGCAAATATGTATGAAGGACCTAAAACAATAATTACATAAAAATCCAGCATGCATGAGGACAAAGGGGACATTCACAGCATATTACAATCATGGTAATTAGGTAATGAGGAAAGAAATACAATATATTAGCAAACATTAAATACACTAAAATGGGATATAAAAGGATAAAAATCTTACCTTCATATACTCCTTCTGCAGGACCTGGATGATGGCAGAACAGGTCTCTGGGATAATGATACCCAGAGCCTGGGGGGGAGATGCCTGTCGAGAACTTCAAGTCCTGCAGGCTTCTCCCTGTGGCCAAATACCGCAAGGTAGCGACCAACCTCTGCTCCGGAGTGATGGCTTGCCTCATGCAGGTATCCTGCCTGCTAATATAGGGGGTCAGTGAAGCCAACAAACGGTGAAACACGGGGTCCGTCATCCTGAGAAAGTTCCTGAAATCATCAGGATTATTCTCACGGATCTCACGGAGCAAAGGCATATGAGAGAACTGGTCACGCTGAAGCAACCAATTCTTGGTCCATGAACTCCTCCCCACCCTGTTCATGGACTGGACTTGTGTCAAGGTCAAGACCCCAACACCAAGCCCCCGCACAGCACAAACTCTACGAGGAGTACGCATACGAAATATGGCTAGAAAACGGTCGGCTGCTCAGAACGAAGTAACAGAACGCACTGAAGAACAGCAAGGCCTGTGAAGAGCGACCTGAAAAACAGCAACGAGCAGGCAAGATCACACAGAAAACTCCGATACGAACTGACTGCACGCACTGAAGAGCAGATACAAACCCACAAGCACAAACTGAACGGCAGAAAACGATCTGAAAGCCACGAGTCTGAAAAAGCGCGAATCGTCTCTCACCAAACTTTTACTAACACGAGATTAGCAAAAGGAGCCAAAGGGTGCCGCGCTTGGTTCTGAACCGGCCTTTTCTAGTCTCGTCGTACGTGGTGTACGTGACCGCGTGGTTGGCGATCGGAAATTCCGACAACTTTGTGCGACCGTGTGTAGGCAAAACAAGTTTGAGCCAACATCCGTCGGAAAAAATCCTTGTATTTTGTTGTCGGAATGTCCGAACAAAGTCCGACCGTGTGTACACCCTATTACTGTATTAACAACTCCCAGAACTAAGATAAAGGGTGCTTTAAGCTTGCTGAAAGCTTTGTAAATGTTTGCTGCAGACCTAACAGTACAGAATAGAGTTTACCTTATGAAGCTAGTGTGAGGTGGAATTCTGGAACAAAACTTTTATCTAGTTAGTTTTGGATAAAGTGGGAAAGTTTAGAACCTTTGTCAGGTTCTTTTTGCTGTGTTCCCCTGGAAAAGATTTCCCCTCACTGCCTGTTCAGAAGACCACCTGTGAACAGGACATGAAATGGGGACAGATCTTCCAATGGGGACATAGCAACAAATCTGATTATCTAAAGATTTTTTTTTATTACTCTCTGTATCCATTTTGCTCCTCTTGGAGTGGTGCAATATGACCCCCTAAGTAGTGTGGCAAGCTAACATTTCCATCTCAGGGTCTAGTCCTTGCAAATTGGAATGAAAAATATGTTTGGTGCCAGTTACTTTAGTCTTTTTACCTTTTGTTGCTGAACTCAGTTCTAGTAGATAGGGTTTAAGGATGCAGGATACCCAAAAACAGCACACAAATAGGACAGCTATTGTGATAGTAGTAGCAATAAGCCCTTTAAGAGCAGCATCTTGGTAATAGTTGCCGGCCCTGTGAGCACAGACAGGTAGATTTATGACTCTGTAAGAGCATGCACCATCTTTTTTAAATTGCAGTGGATATCTCTCTAATAAATCTGCTTATTGATTGACCCTTTTAGAGCAGCTGAACAGGCCTTGATTTATGGGTGGTGAATCTTTTTTACAATGTCTAACAGTAGCTTTTAGTCAGCTACTCTGTGACACTCTTAAAGCGGGGGTTCACCCACACCGCCAAAAAAAAAAATATTAAAAGCCAGCAGCTACAAATACTGCAGCTTCTGACTTTTAATACATTGCCACTTACCTGTCCCAGGGTCCAGCGATGTCGGCAGGGGACGCCGAGAACCCGCTCGGTTCTCGGCAGCTGCCGCCGCCATCCTAGGTGAGGGAATCAGGAAGCGAAGCGTTGCGGCTTCACTTCCCGGTTCCCTACTGCACATGCGCGAGTCGCGCTGCGCGTCCCTAGTGGTCCCCGCTCTCTGCTGGGAGCTGTGTGTTCCCAGCAGACAGCCCGGTCGGGACGGGAAGAGGCATAGACTCCCATGGGAGTCTATGCCGGAAGTGGGTGCAAATACCTGTCTTTGACAGGTATCTGCACCCCCCTCCCCCCTGAAAGGTGCCAAATGTGACACCGGAGGGGGGAGGGTTCCGAAAAGCGGAAGTTCCATTTTTGTGTGGAACTCCGCTTTAAGCAAGAATATTCTTTGGAAGACCATCTCCCTCCAGATATCCACTCCAGCAGGCAGCCTAAGTCATTGGGCCTCTGGCTGAGGCAAGGCCCAAGTAGAGATTATTCTATGTAGACATCCTCTGCAGACAATAGCCCAGGAGGTAGAGAACACTTCCCATACATCTGAACCAGGACCTCAGGGATTAATTGGGTCAAATACATATTGAAAACGCACAGTTTTTTTACCCTTCCTTCCTAATGATAATTCCTTCATAATAACAGGCTGAAACAATAAACACACAAAGATGAGGAACCAGTAGAGCCTAGAAAATGTAAACAGAGCTCAGGCTGATTACAGCCTAACTGCAAAACAAACTTCAATTAATTAGGGACACAACAGCATAGGGAATGGTTTTTAAATAGAGAACTACTCTTGCTGGGGCAGGTAATAAAGGAAATACCATAGCTGTTAACATACTGGAAAAAACAGGAGGACATTTCCAGCAATCGAAAAAAATGGCTTCACGTGCCACTGCTGTGTATGCTACCTTTTACCTGCCAGCAGAGGCATAATTAGAACCTTCAGGGCCCTGGTGCAAGAAACCATAAAGGGCACCCCTGACCCCTGGCTGGGGCCCTTCCCACTGATGCTGGGGCCCTTTACTTCTGTGGCGGGGGCCCTTTATTACAGTCCCATAGAGGGACCCTTTCACATGTTCTGCAGTGGGCCCCCTTCCTGCTGTTTTGGGGCCCCCCATGGTGGCGATACACCAGGGCTTGGTTGCAAGTGCTGAGCCCTGGTAGTTTCGCCACCCATGTCAGTAGTTTCTTTTTGTTTTTTTTTAATAATTTTATTGTATTTATTGTATTTACTTATTTTACTATTTTATTTTTTATTATTTTTTACATTTTTTTTTAGGAGCCCCGTTGGGGCGCTGTTCTGAAATATCAGGAGTCTAAACAGACCTCTAATATTTAAACTTTGAGACAGATAAAGGTGAATTCAGCTGTAAAGAATGAATGGACAGGAATAGCTCTGTACAGAGCTTCCCATTTATACACAAACTGAAGCATAGTAAACAGTTTACTGTGCATCAGTTATGGATGAATAGAGTCCGTGATCGTTATCGTTATGTGACTTCCTTGTCACATGACACATTTACCGGCCTCTTCCCCACTCTCCATCCTGACAGCATCCCCTTTAGCAGCCAGTGAGAGAGGGGAGTAGGGAACCTGGCAGCCCTTTAAAGGATGAGGGGGGCCGAGGGATCACACAGGGGCCTGATCACAGCAAAAGGTGGATAGGAGGGGTGGAGGAGCGGCAAGTAGAGGAACTGATCCCCTCCAATTTCCTCCTGCAGCCGCTGAAAGGCAGCAGGAGGAAAATGGAATGCCTTGGTTCCTCTATATGCCACCCCCGCTGCCTCTCCAATCCAGGTATACAGGGGAGCCGCACAGGCTCCCTAGAGCATGAGGCCGGGTCACATTTCCGAACTCTTTAGGGACATCCCTGCCTGGCAGGATATTCTGTGGGTCATGAGGGGTGCAGGGAAATTTGGAAAAAATGGGCAACTCTCATAGATGTGCGCAGCCTATTGCATTAGGGTGTGCACCCCAAAGCTTAAACACACATGCATGTGTGTGGGTCTATATATATGGCCCTGGCACATTGATCTCCCTGGTGGCACAGTGAAAGAGGAGTGTGTAAGTACTTCTCTTATGGTAGAGCCAATAATAGGGAGATCTTTCCCATCTACCGCTGCTACACAGAGCGATAATGCTAATGTGCACTAGGTGATTAGCGTGTGCCCAGGCACACCTAGCACAAGCCTATGGCAACTCCCTTGCAGAAATGACACTTGACATCAATAAAATACAAACCTCACATAGATCCTAACATTTGCTGTCTGAGCATCTAGTGTGGAGAATTCCCCCATTTTTCTGTTCTGGTGACAGTGCAAAAGTAAGTGCAAATAAAAAGCTCCAAAGGAGGCACAGACATTGTTAAAAAATGTCCACAGGTTCACCCTTAATGCACTTTATCCAAGGTGGGCTTTAAAAATGTAAAGTGGAGGTTGGGAGGTTGTGATCTTTGTATGCAGCACAAGACTAAAAGCAAACATGTTACGAGGCTGGGCAGTGCAACTGAGCATATGATTTAAAAAAAATGTATATGTAGGGGTACCACTAATAAAAAAAAATTAAAAAAAACACATGGCAAAGGTAGTAGAAGATCCAGAGATGAAGATAGCTGAAACGACTAAACTCATACTCTGCTGTAAGTCTAGCTTGGCCCCACCATTTACACATCCCAAGTTTCCCTATTGGTCAACAAAGCAAACAACTACATCATAGGGCTCAGGAGGGACAGGAAAAGTTGAGATTTACATATAAATGCTGCTGCCTATGCCTTTTAAAGTACTGGTTATTTTGACATGCAGTGTTCCTGGAAGGTAATCTCTGCTTTTGCACTTTTTTCATTGTAGGCACAGATTTGGGAAAATTTGAATGCAAATAATGATAGAGAATGGAGGTAAAGTTGATCATTAGGTCTCTGTCAGTGATAAGTTTAACTGTCAGAACAATTATGATGGGTACGAGTACCAATATTTTTTTTTTTAGTACTCACTGATACCAATTACGGATACCTACTGCAACTGTTTTGTTTACACTTCAGCTGGCAGCAATGGTACAGAGCATTGAAAAGTTACTTACAAATTCAATTTTTTAATATTGCACTATTGAAATTTTTTCAATGTGAAACATGTAAATATATGTTAAAGATCTAAAAATATTAATGAGCAAAGCAAACAAAATTATATATTAATATTTTATAATAATTAATAATATTATAAAATAGAAGTGAACAAAAAAAAATTAACCGCAAAATAATAAATACATGGAGAAGGAGAATAAGGAGTTAATTAAAGTGATTGTAAACAATCACCTTGTAAAACAACCCATTCAGTTTAAAATAGAAATGAAATGCAAAACATTTTATAGATATAAAAAAAATTATAAATACCTTTTTTCCGTTTTTTATAAGTGATCACATTCCCTCTGTTCTCAGCTGCATAAGAGCTGGGGGGAGGAGAAGCAGCAGTACACTGAACTTCTCAGTGAATGGATGTGTAGCGGGGCCGTGTCAAGACAAGTCTGATTATTGGAGGAGAGTACACTTCCCAGCATAGCTAGAGAACTGACCACTCTGTGCTCTCCTGCTAAGTGTGGTCAGTTTTTGATAGGAAAACAGGAACCCCAGGGATTTCACATAAAGGAAGCAATACAAAGGGAACAGGATACTTTCTCATACAAGTACATGGTACAGCATACACATATCAGGAATATGAAGTGTTGGGGTAACAAACACTTTAAGGCTGATTTGAGTAAATTAAGGGTTAATAAGGGGTTAAACAGAGGAACATTTAATAAAAAAGTAAAAAAAATGTTTTCGTTCACAGCTTGCTTAAAACTGACTTCATCTGCAGATCGAAGTTCATCCCTTCGACCTGTTGATGAATAAACAGAAAGATACAAAAAGAAACAATGTTTCTTTTTATCTTTCCATTTTTTCCCACAACTTCAATTGCCAGGACTTTGTTTACACTCCAGCTGTCAACAGGGGAACCCCACTGGCAGCTGAATGAGTCATCGGTTGTTAAGGACGTGGCGGCCTCTAGAAGACGATAATTGCCTGCTTTTTTTTTTCTTACATTTCAACTGTCAGTGGGGGAATCCTGCTGACAGTCGAAAGAACTGAGCCTGAAAGTACCAGTTTCAGGTATCAGAGTATTTTAACTACCAACACTTGTGCAAATGCTTAGTATCGACACCAATACCGGTATCGGTACAAGCCTATTTCATGGGTTTGCTTCTTACAACATGTTTGATGAGGAAAAGAGTTTTAGAAAATAATAATAGAATAATATTCAATATAAAAAGTCATGCACGTTTCTGAGTTTTAGCCCAGATGTTACTGCCACTGCCATTCAGGCACAGCTGTGTCATATCACCTCTAAAAAAAGTCAAGGAATTATTTTCTTTAATGAGAGTCCAGCAAGCCAATGTAGGTGGAGAATGTACTTTAACCGCTTCAATACTGGCCACTTTTTCCTGCCCAGGCCAATTTTCAGTTTTCAGCGCTGTTGCACTTTCAATGACAATTGTGCGGTCATGCAACGCTGTACCCAAACAAAATTTTTATAATTTTTTTGAGACAAATATAGCTTTCTTTTGGTGGTATTCAATCGACACTGGGTTTTTTATCTTTTGCAAAAAAAAAAAAAAAGACCGGAAATTTAGAAAGAAAACGTTTTTCTTAGTTTCTGGAGGAAAAATTTGTAAATAAGTACTTTTTCTCCTTCACTGTTGTGCGCTGATGAGGCTGCACTGATGGGCACTGATGGGAACTGATGAGATGGCACTGAAGGGCACTGATGAGGTGGTAATGGTGAGGAGGCACCAAAATGCAGCACTGATAGGCACTTCTAGGTGGCACTGATCAGCAGCACTGATGAGCACTGATAGGCAGCACTGTTGGGCACTGATAGAAGGCAGCACTGATTGGCATCACTGATGGGCACTGATTGGCATCAATGATGGGCATTGTTGGGCCCCTGATTATCTGTGCAGGTCTCCCCTGTGAAGAAATGCCACTGATCGGCTCTCCTCACCTTCCACGCTGTCAGTGTGAGGAGAGGAAAGTGATAACCGGCATTTCCTTGTTTACATGTGATCAGTTGTGATTGGACACAGATGATCACATGGGTAAAGAGCCTCCTCATCGGCTCTTTACCGAGATCGGGGATGCGCCGTGTCCCGGGGACAAAGCATGCTGCTGATTGTCACACGCCCCCGTGGGCGCGCAAGCGTGGCGAGAGTAGGACAACTTCATATGTTGTCGTCCCAGAATGATAGAACCACCCCGCAGCCATCATTTCCCTATATGTGGGGTGGGAGGTCTTTAATAAAGGGTGGGTCAATCATTTAAAAACGTGTTCTACAGGAGGCATATCATTAACCCAGTGTTATAGGGCGTACACACGGTCGGACTTTGTTCGGACATTCCGACAACAAAATCCTAGGATTTTTTCCGACGGATGTTGGCTCAAACTTGTTTTGTCTACACATGGTCGCACAAAGTTGTCGGAAAATCCGATCATTCTAAACGCGGTGACGTAAAACACGTACGTCGGGACTATAAACGAGGCAGTGGCCAATAGCTTTCATCTCTTTATTTATTCTGAGCATGCGTGGCACTTTGTCCGTCGGATTTGTGTACACACGATCGGAATTTCCGACAACGGATTTTGTTGTCGGAAAATTTTATCTCCTGCTCTCCAACTTTGTGTGTCGGAAAATCCGATGGAAAATGTCCGATGGAGCCCACACACAGTCGGAATTTCCGACAACACGCTCCGATCGGACATTGTCCATCGGAAAATCCGACCGTGTGTACAGGGCATTACAGTTTAATTAAACATATGTAAGAAAGCTGTAGTTACAAAGGATAAAAAAAAGCAAACAAAAACAAAGCACCGGTGGGTAACAATAAGCATGTAAGCACTATTCCCAAAGTTTTAGAAGAGAACCACAGACATTGCGCAGGTGTAGTGCAGTGTACCCCCCCCCGGTTATCGTATGGGTTAACCATGGTTTCTCATAGACTTCCTTTATTCCTTTAGATTTTGTGTTTTTGGTGCGTTTTCTGAAAGCACACCAATGATGCAGCATGCAGGACTTTCAATGATGTTGAAAGATACTTTGATTCACTGAAATGCTATTGATCATAATAAATACATCTATGTTATTTACCATTCTCATCATATGAAGACATCAACAATTAAGTTATTTCCTGTAGGCTAATTAATTGCAGACACATTCATGTAATCTGCTAAAAATACTATGTGGGTGAAAAGCTGATTGAAGAGCATTTTCAAAGTACACTGACTCACATTTTATAATAAAGCACAGGACATCAAAATGCACTTTTCATTTAGTCAGTGTATTGCCCACTCATTTGTATTTTATGCACAGGAAGTGGACGAGAAAATAAAGGCTTTTGTACAAAATAGAATGTTATTAAAACTTCCAAGCATATATTTCATTTTGTGCCACATAGCTTTAACTATTTAATCCCTGTTTCTTACAAAAAAAAAAAAAAAAGATTTTCCAAGAAGCTATAAAGCAAAAAAACAAACACATGTAAAAGGATGATTAGGATGAAAACAAACAATACCATCATATAGTATTCTACTTTCCTAGCTAATGTATTGTTTTCATTGCCTGGAGCTCTTGAGGGTCCAATCACCCTTAAGTGGTCCATTGCAGTGCATTAACGCACACGCATTTGCGCTAAGGCAATCTGTTTATTATGAATAGGCTGCCAACACGCCACAAAGGGTCAAAAAAGTTCACAACTCCTTTTATTAAGAAAAAATGCAGCACACTACAACATTTGTGGTGCATTGCTATGCTTGAGGTGATACGCTTTACTATACAATGCTTTGCAGTGCAATTCTTAATGAATAGAATTAATAGCACTACGATGCGCCACACACAGCAGGTGTGTTGTCAAGAATTGCTGTACCATGCAGTTACAAGTGGATAAGCCTAATGCCGCGTACACACGATCAGACATTTCGACAACAAATGTTCGATAGGAGCTTGTTGTTTTGCTGCTGATATTCACACAGAGTTCTCACAAACTGATTTCTTTATTATTTCTCATGATCTCCTGAATAATATTTTTTTTTTCGTCAGATCTCCATAATAATGTTTAGAATTTATTTTTATAGTGATCTTTTTTTCTTTATTTTTTTATGAAGATCTCTATTTTGTTTTGAATAGCTCTACGATGCACCACACACAACAGGTGTGTTGTCAAGAATTGCTGTACCATGCAGTTACAACAAATGTTCGATATGAGCTTGTTGTCGGAAATTCCGACCGTGTGTAGGCTCCTTCGGACATTTTTTGTCGGAATTTCCGACAACAAAAATTTGAGAGCTGGTTCTCAAATTTTCTGACAACAAAATCCATTCTGGTAAATTCCGAGCGTGTGTAGACAATTCCGACGCACAAAATTCCACGCATGCTCTGAATCAAGTACGAGACAGAAGCGCTCGGTCTGGTAAAACTAGCATTCATAATGGAGATAGCACATTCGTCACCCTGCAAATTTTTTAATCTTTCAATGCAGCGCATTCTCTTCTTCTTCATAATGATAGAATTATGAAGTTGTTTTGCTGCTGATATTCAGATAGAGTTCTCACAAACTGATTTCTTTATTATTTCTCGTGATCTCCTGAATAATATTTTTTTTTTCGTCAGATCTCCATAATAATGTTTAGACTTTTTTTGTATAGTGATCTTTTTTTCTTTATTTTTTTATGAAGATCTCCATTTTATTTTTTTTGTTTTTTATAGTGATCTACTTTTTTTTTTTTTTTTATCAAGATCTTCTGTTTTTTTTAATATTTTTTTCTACTGATCTCCATTATTTATTATTTTTAATATTATTATTATAGAGGATTTATATAGCGCCAACAGTTTACGTAGCGCTTTACAACTTGGGGGGTAGACAGTACAAATACAATACACTTTAATACAGTAGGAATCAGAGGGCCCTGCTCCTTAGAGCTTAAAATCTAAGAGGGAAGGTCAAGAGATACAAGAGGTAATAACTGTGGGTGATGTGCTGATTGAGAAGATAAATGTACAGTTGTTAGGTGGGGGCCAGATAGGCTTCTCTAGGCTTCTCTGAAGAGATGAGTTTTCAGGGATCACCTTAAAGTGGATAAAGTAGGAGAAAATTGGACGGATTGGGGTAGAGCATTCCAGAGGATGGGAGAGGCTCTGGAGAAGTCCTGAAGGCGGCATGGAGTGAATAGAACGATTAGGTTGGTAATTTGAGACTAGGTTAGAGATGTACAGTAGCTGGGGGTCAGGTTGTGGATGGCTTTGTAAGTTATAGTTTGTATCTTGAATTTAATTCGGTGACTGAGTGGCAGCCAATGGAGGGATTGGCAGAGGGGTATAGCAGACACTGAGCAGTTTGTGAGGTGGATGAGCCTGGCAACAGCGTTCATGATGGACTGAAGTGAGGATAGCCTATTTAGAGGTAAGCCAATGAGGAGGGAGTTGCAGTAGTCGAGGCGGGAGATGACCAGGGAGTGGATTAGAAGCTTTGTGGTGACATTGGTTATGAAGGGGCGTATCTTTGAGATGTTGCAGAGGTTGTGGCGGCAAATTTTGGACAGTGATAGAATATCTCCATAATATTTTTTTCGTTTTGTGTGTCAAGTTACCACAACACCATTATTAACTTGTATTTTTTGTCAACCTCAAGGTGGTTGTTTGGTGTTGGTGTTCCTTGTTAATTTGACATTGTATTTTTGAAATGTACCTGCGTACTCACAAACAAAACTGTCCTTTTTAAGTAAAACACATAGGCAAGTATTTGTGAAAAAAAATGCCATTTATTATAGGTCATAACCAAATAAAGAGGAAGGCAACGCTGGCTAAACTGATGAAATTGGCGAAGCCTTTGTACCCCAGGGCACACACCAACTATTTTACAGCCAAAATTGGTAGCATGAGGAGTCCATATAATAGTGAGCACAATCTGGTCCAGGAGATCATGAACAGCAGCAGATGACATATATGTCCCCAGGCTGTGGTCTTACAACAGCCTGCGTCTTTTGTCAGACCAGACTGAACCCAGCCCATCACTTTCTTGTCTTCCTTCCACGCTTCCTCCCATGCTTGCTTCCAGGCTTGCTTCCAGGCTGTGGCTCTGGTGTTGGAGTTGTGGCAGGAGGTGGAGGAGGAGGACGATGGTCAAACTCACAAACCTGGCTTTGGCTTGTGAGTTCGCCCCTTGTGAGTTTGCCCCTTATTTATGGCTTGTAAGATAATGTCCTCACAGAAGAGGCATTGGCCCTCCTCCATGTCCTGCATTTTGCAGGCTGACATGCAGGCATAGTCCTCTTGAAGACTAGGGGGGGTTCTGAGGGCCGCAGTAGCCTGCCAAAAGTGCTGCCTCCTCCAGGTTACTCCCCTTCCTGGGCCTTTTTTTTTAAGGCGGAGGGGAGGGACCTGGGATTTGGTCAGGCTACTGGGCCCGGCCACCTCCTGGCTGCCACTTACCCCGCCACCTCCTGGCTGCCTCTTTCCACAGCCTCCTCCTGGCTGAGGCTTTCCTGTGTATGAAAAAGGGACATAGTTTTAGTTTTTGGTTCATCAATCACATACAATTTTCAGCTCATGACTGTTACAAATTGAATGTTAAAAAATAGAAAAGACTATCCTTCTGACCCCAGCATTTTTCTTGTCCCAATCATTTGTGACCACTACTGTCTATTGATATGTAAAACACTTTATTAAATCAGAAATTAGTGATCAATACTAACATCTAGTTAACATCCTTAATTTTTTGACAAGAAATATGTTGAACAATGCTATACCTGGCTCAAGCTGGGCTCCTCCACATCTTCCTGGCTGGAAGGCCCAGGTTGGACGTCTGAAGCCTCAGATGGGGTGGAAGGAAGCCTGGAGAGTTCTGGTCTGCCAGAAAATGCAGTCTGTCATAATACCACACAATGAGTACATAAATGATTGAATGAGTGACTTACATAGCGCTACCTATGCGAACTGAATCGCCTCAGGGCACTTTTTGCCGCCGGTGTCCATCTGCGTTATAGCGTGGTCCTTTTGCCCCATGGGGTCCCGACATGCTTACAAACACTTACACATACAACATACACATATTTGGCCAATTTTTTTCGACAGGATCTAATTAACCTACCAGCATGTCTTTGGAGTGTGGGAGGAAACCGGAGTACCCGGAGGAAACCCACACAGGCACAAGGAGAACATGCAAACTCCAGGCAGATGGTGTCGTGGTCGGGATTTGAACCAGCAACCCTATTGCTGCTAGGTGAAAGTGCTATCCACTACACCACTGTGCTGCCCTAAATGTCATCTGCTGCTACCCCTGATCTCTGTGAATCCTGGACCTTTTTGCTCTCCCTATTATAAGTGCTCCTCATGCCACCAATTGTGGCCTTCAGTTAATGGTTGCCGTGGGGATCTGCGGCTTCAAAAATTCCAGCAATTGACCCACCACTGCCTGCCTCTTTCTTTTATTGGTATAAAAGGGGTGGTTTACCTGCCACAGACAGGGCAGCTCCCTGTACTTATCAATGAATATGGGGATAAAGTCTTGATCATTCAATAGATCAATTTCTCTGCAAGACACAAGACAAAAACCCTAATGTCAGGCTAAACTCTTCTAATCTTGTTCCAATATAGGTCTCAATCTATAAGCAGTGTAGGCCCAAGTAAAAATTGTACCTTCGTTATCACGATCGGTGCTTCCGCTACTGCTTTCTCCGCTCACAGATCATGCGTACAGCGCACGCGTGTTACGCTTTATATACACTGTGCATGCTGAAACTCCGCCCGCCCCTGACCTTCTATCTAGTATATTCCCCGCCCCTTCTATTTCAGCGCAGTGGGAGAGCACATGGCGCAGAAAGAACAAGTGCATGCAGACAGCAGCAACGACGAAAGCCACAAACGTCCCGATCCCGGAGGAGATTTAAGGCCTCAAATATGGCCTTTGTAGAGATGGTGGACATCTTGAAGAGGGCCGACTATGATGGGAAGTATGGACTGTACCCAAACTCAAATGTGAGAAAGGCCAAGATTATGACTAAAATTGTGAGAAGTCTGCACAGGAATTTTGGGGTAGGACGATCCAAGTATCAATTGAGGAAATGCTGGTCAGACCTGAAATTGAGGTAGCAGGATCAGTACAGAAGAATCAAGAGAGTTCTGCAAAAAAGTAAGTAGTTGTCGTGTGTTCCTATTATTATTATTACTTGCATGCTGCTTAATGTGCTTTTCTTTACTGTTATACAGTTTAAAATGGCAACTTTCAGGTTCGCGGGCACAGTAATCGTTCGTAGTAAACATCGTTTGTTCGCCCACTAATATGATGTTTTTGCCAGATACAGGTTAACTACATTTGTTCAGGCCTATTTGTATTCAAAGAAGTTTAGTACATTGTTGTCTGGATGGGTTTGTAACTAGAATGAAATGGGACACCAGAACAAACTTTGTATGGTGTCACACACAGGTGCTCCAGTGGATACTAGGGGTGTCTCCTTGTGGAAAACTTTACTAAAAAAGGTAAGTATTCCAGCTTGAAGAAAGGGAAAAGATCATGTCTTCAGCTTGGAACTCTACCAAAACAGACAATTGTACGACACTTCCAAGCAATGTTTCATATTTCTATTTATGCCCTCAAATATCTGTGTGCTAAGTATACCTTTTTTTTATTCACATGGAGAGAAAAAACTCAGGACATCAGAGGACACCAGGGACACACAACCTCCTAAAGAAGAGGAAATCCCCACACCACAACCAGAGGATGTGGAGGAAGGAGAGGTTTATGAAGTGGGCGAAATAGTGACCGCAACAAGTTAATGTCTGAGACCACAGCTTCAGGTAATAGATGTATGCCTGCATATTTATAATACATGCTATTTTTTTTTATTTTTAGGTGATGTGGATGTTGTGAAAGAAGAAACACGTTTTACAAGTGCAAGTGCACACATCTTCATCGGGGAGATCATCGTGTGCAATAGGGATTTACAGAAGATCAAGGAAGACATCAATGATGTGGAAAAAAGACTCAAAAACATCATTGATGTTTTAGGCAGAATATAAAACACACCAAAATTTAAAAAATTGTTTTTCTTTTTCTTAATTTTTTGAAAAAGTTTGAAAGCCAAATTTTGAAGATGCACACAGTGTGTCAACATGTGCTATATGCCATCACGGGATATCAGTTGTACGCGTTTCGTGGGTGCAACCCCTTCCTCGCAACTCAAGTATCTGAGAGGAAGGGGTTGTACCCACGAAACACGTCCATTGATCCCCCATGATGGGAGCTAGCACATGTTGATCTTAGGCAGGGGATCAGGAGGGAAATCCCCATTTTGACTCTCAATTTGTGTGCATCTTCAAAATTTGGCTTTCACGGGGTTGACATCACCCCATCTGATGAAGTTGCCTTCATCAACATAGTTTGGACATACTAACATCTGATATTGCCTTCAATTTATCAAAGTTGAACTTTGTAAGTTCCTGAGTTGTGTATTGTTTTATGGTTCAAAAACCCTTTTCCAAACGCACAGGTGAATGTGCACAGAGTAAAAATTTTTATACTCAACAATGTGTGGCTTCTTTCAATGCTCAATAGCAGTTTTTTGAGTAACTTGGTGTTTACAGTGACAATGGGGGTTATTTACTAAAGAAAAATCCACTTTGCACTACAAGTGCACTTTCAGTGCAGTTTCAAGTGCACTTTTGCAGGGCACTTGTAGTGCACAGTGGATTTTCCTTTAGTAAATAACACCCACAGTGATTTATAATTTGCAACAATCAGGCCATTTTCGCCACTCCAAAAAATTAAATCATGTTGCTGAAAATGATGAATATTTTTATCCTTAATGCATTAAATACATTAACAACAAAAACAAGGTGTGTGTGTAGCACACCCACAACATAATAGTTAGCTGAAGAAGAGATTGTCACCCCATGTATCAAATAAATTACGTTTGCACTAATGAAGAAAATGGCCAAAAAAATAAGCCCATTGGATAACTTAGGAGACAGCTAGAAGAAACACAAGCAGTAAATCAAAGGAAATATTTATTTAAAAAATGTTTGTTTGTCTGGCATATCAATGGCCCACTACCCGCAAAGTACTCCATATATTTTAGACGGACCTCGCGGGCGCTTTGGGGGGGCAAGCCAGGACGGCCATCTTCAAGCGCTGTCACGGTTTGGTCTGGAAATCCGGCCTCAGGCCCAACTTAGGCCACATAGTTCATCAAATTTCTCCTTAAAAAGTTTTGGAGAATGCAGCTTTCAAGGATTATATGGTTAAGTTTATATTCCACCATGTTTATTGGCGTAAGGAATAGGCGGAACTGGCTGGCCATTATCCCGAAAGCATTCTACACCACTCTTCTGGCTCTGGCCAGCCGGTAGTTAAAAACCCTCTGGTCCGGGGTGAGGACTCCCTCATGGGGAATGGCCGCATCAGGTGATCACCCAGCCCAAACGCTTCATCAGCGACAAAGACAAACGGCAGACCAGCCACGTTGTCTTCCGGAGGTGGCGCACTGGCTATTGAGCTTCCTCTTTATAGTGCCGTCGTAAGTGTTGTATGTCAGCACGTCCTTGAAGATCGGAATTTCCGACAACATTTGTGCAACCGTGTGTATGCAAGACAAGTTTGAGCCAACATCCGTCGGAAATAAATGACAGGATTTTGTTGTCGGAATGTCCGATCGTGTGTATGCGGCAACAGAGTAACAGGTAAAAACGGCTTTGTAAAGATATATGCTGCCGAATGATGTTCCTATGGGCTACTACCGGACACAATTCCGACCAACCAATTGAATCAAACTTGTGTAGTGAAATCACTGCTGTAGGTCCCACTCTATGCATTTCGTCATACATTCTCAGCCTGTCCCCCAGATGACGTAGTCTATGATGAAACACGTAAGGTGGGGCCTATGGCTGTGACTTCACTACACACATTTGATCCAATGGGTTGGTCAGAATTTTGTCCAGTAGGAGCCTATAGGAACACCATTCGGCAGCATACATCTTTACAAAGCTGGTTTTATCTGCTACTTTGGATGGGGATCACTGCACATAATTTTTTTAACCAGTTATTACTGATTTTTCACTTTGGTGTTTTTATCACTTTTGTCTTGTTTTATACCAGTGGATGTAACACATCTTTTTGGTTTACGGTTTTATCCCATTTCACTTTTTCACCTATATTTTTTAGTTTTATCAATTCACAATTGTTGTCATTTATTGTGTTCTCAGCGTTGCACTCTTTTTCTGCACTTCCCGTTAAGGAGATTCACCCTCTGTGTTTGTCCTGTTTACCATTATCATATAAAGTGAAAGTAAAGAAAATCCCAAATTTTGGGTTGTCCCTAGAAAAGTAATAGAGGGGAAATCTTCCAATACGGACACTAGTTCTGGTGGCCTGGGAGTCCCCAGGGGTTTTCCTTCATTTGCAGGGGTTTGCTCTCACTTCCTGTTTGGCTATTGTGCAGGAATTAAAGGGAAATCTCCGCAATGGGACACAGCTGGTGAAAAAATATCTGACATGGTTTATAATGCTCCCTTACTCTATCCCAAATGCAAATTTAAGTTGTGCCTATAGTTCTACTTTAACTATGACAGATAAAGCTCCCTGTTAATTGGAACTTTGCTAGTTGTGAGAAAGGCTCACTGCTGTGAAGATGATGCATTGGTTTGCCTTGTGTTATAATTAGCACTGCCCACTCGAAGCTTGATTGTGGTGTTTTTCAACATTGGATTGGAAATTGGGGGGTTTAAGCAGAAGCTTGAGTTCCACTTTAAATTAATTCCATTGGCACAACTCCCTGTCCCCAGCCTGTGACTGAACTATGGAGGGGTAAGTGCAAATCGATGACTCCACTCTTTTCCTTTCTTCTCCTGTTAGCATGATCCATGTCACTGTAGCGCTCTCCTCGACCTCCAGGGGCCTGGTGGTGTTACCATAAAAAATCTATATTTAAGATTTTTCATATCTCATAGATATGATGTGGGTTAAATGAGAGTTCTTTTCGACCAAGAGTGAAAGCTTCAAATATAATAACATTTATTAGTAAGCAGTTGAAAGTCTAGCTAATACACCATCATCTATCTATCGTCTTACACCAAGGAAGAAAATATTAGGTTAAAATAAAAAATTTACATGAAGGAATACAGAGTATATTCCTTAAAACAGTAATCTAAGTTACAAGTAAAACAGACCTTTCCATAATTACCCTTTAGTTCCATTCTGATGGCTGCTGTTCCCCAGAGAGAGAGTTTTACTTCCCTGTTAGTCTGTGTATATCAAACCAGGCTGATGTCTCATTGGTTGGCCTAGCTTGGATTATGATTGGAGGGCTTACTCCATAAGTCGGCCCCCTTTCATGCAGATCCTTGTGCCTATTCTGGCTGGGAGATTTAATTGAATTTCCCCAGGAAGTTAGGTATTGATTATGGGTTGGGCTCCCTCCAATGCATATCCCAGCATGGGGTCCTTTGACGTGAGTTTGTGTACCACAATGGGGTTTGGAACCCATTGTTTGTACACAAAAGTCTGGGCACCGTCTTATCTACTTAGCCTAACCATTTTTGGGGCTCTGTTAGATAGATACAAGGCTAGTTGAACTATATTCATAATTACAATATTTTACAGCTATTAATGGAGATTTCATATAAACCCATAAGGCAACAGTGGTGACCCGCAGAGTCGGGGAGGGCTGACATTCCTCCTCAGGGTGCAGGTTACTAGGCATGGTGGCTGTTGTGCACAGTGGAATGATGGGCGTCAGTCGCTTTTAAAAATGAACAAAGAGAGTTTTATTTCTCTTAACAGGAACAGTGGGAGAGAGGGGTAGGGCACAGGACACCCTTAGGCAAATGCAATAGCAATTATTCAGACTCCTTAGACAAAAATAGAACTAGGCCGACAGCAATACAGAGGAAGGGCCTTTAAAGTGGAGTCCCGGCCTCCCCTCCAAAAATTAAGACAGCAGCTACACATACTGTAGCTGCTGACTTTTAATATTAGGACACTTACCTGTCCTGGAGTCCAATGATGTCGACACCGCAGCTGATGTTTCCATCAGCTGTCAGGTGCTGCCACCACCATGGCCCGTAAGGGAACCCAGAAGTGAAGCATTGCAGCTTCATGGACGGGTCCCTACTGCGCATGCGTGAAGCGTGCTGCGCTCTCTTACTGGCCCAGTGGCAGAGGAAGGAGGAGGGAGGAGGAGGGAGCCGGACCTCTGACACGGTGAGGTCCGGCGGAAGTGGGGACAGGGTACCTGTCAAAAACAGATACCAGCTCCCCTCCCCCCCCCCGAAAAGTGCAACAAGTCAGTACGTTGTATTATTTTTCAGGGCTGGTATCAGGAGCACAGTCCAGCAGCAAACAGCACAGGCAGGAGTGATTCCACAACAACACTTACCCAGATGAAGAACAACTTCCCATGGAACTAACACAGCCAAACTGAGCACATTGCTGTGTTCCACACTGACTTGAGAACAAAATGTCAATAGCTGGATGGCATCACCAGTAGTAACGAGGATCAGGTAGTTGAACAGGCTTCCTAGATGATCCAATAGTAGTGATGTAATGCCGCACATCAAGTTGATTAGGCCTCCGAATAATGACACAGTCTGGGTAAATATGACGACCATAGTCCCAGGTTTGCACAACATTAGTGTGCTTTCCTGCATGTCTAGGTGACAACTTCTTTAAATCACAGTGAGCAGGAATTTTTAGGTACTATAGAATTGCAGCATCAACCCACTGTGCCCATTTGCATTGGATTTCAGCTTCCAGACTGTCTGGCACATATGGGTACTAGTAGCCATATACCTCAGCCACTTTCAGCATGACAACTCATTGCAACTTTGATAACCTTGGCAGCAGTTTAGGATCCCCACATCCGGGTAACACCTGAGTATCTGAGACACATTTGACATGATAACCTGCAATTTTGTCGGGCTTTTGACAAACACTTGCAAATGAAGAGGATACACGTCCAGTAGCATTGGGGGTTTCAGCACGGTGTACCCACCGCTCATTTTCCAGAGAACTTGGAGGACAGAGAACAGGAGATGTAGATGCAGACAACTCAGGCCTAATACTGGAGGTTTGGGTAATTGAGAGAACATCCTCCTCTGCAGGCTCACACTGTTGCTCAGCATCACTTTCAGACCATCTCTCAGGCCAAGACACAGTGTCAGAAAACAATTCAGAGATCAGGCAGGGTATCAGAATCTGACTCTTTAGAAAACTTTTTAGCCAGGAACAGATTAAACTTCGAACATGCAGCAGCAGACTTTCCTGACTCTTCTACCTTTGTGGCTACAAGTTTGACAGTCCCAACAGGCACACTGCCCTCACTTACATCAGGCTTACCCAGCTCAGTAGTCTTCTCCCTGGGAGGATCCACCATCAAAGAACGTAGGTGGCCCCGACCGCGGCCACGGGAGATCACTGATGCATCTGGCTTTGGGGCAGCCATGGTAGCTGAAGTAGCAGCAACTTCAGCAGACAAGGTAACGGTGGCAGGGACCACATGAGCTGGTTCCGGAGCAATGGTGGCAACACACTTGATTCAAGCTACCTGTAGCACCCGTGGGGGTAAGGCCGGCGAGACTACTTCCAGAAGCGGTCGGTAAGGGAACCCAGAAGTGAAGCATTGTGGCTGCGCTCTCTTACTGGCCCAGCGGCAGGGGAAGGAGGAGGGAGGAGGAGGGAGCTGGACCTCTGATGTACCTCCCAGCGGTGAGGTCTGGAGGAAGTAGGGATGGGGTACCTGTCAAAAACAGATACCAGCTCCCCTCTCCCCCCAAAATATGATAGTTGTGGAACCGCAGAGGGGGCAGGAGACAGATGAAGCTGAATTCAGCAATCTGTATTTTATAGCAACTGCTGTCTCCTATACAACTTTACTCACAGTATCTAACTGTAGATCTTCAAGCTTAACTCACAGCTACCCTCTGGATTCCTCAAGCTTTGCTCACAGTTACCCATTGTACTTGTTCAAGCTTTACTTACAGCTACCTGCTGTACTCCTTCAAGCTTTACTCACAGCTACCGGCTGTATTTCTTGAATGTGTTCTCTCCTGAAGCTTTCCCAGCTACTTCACAGTCCCCAGCTGATGAAGAATCTCCTCTGGTACTCCTTCACAACTCCATCCCTTTACACCTGCCTCAGGCAACAAGAGTGGTTGACACTCTGGCAACTTCCTCTCTCATGCCTCCTGGCAATGACCAGGCTCTCTCTGACCGAGCCCCGGTGACAGATGGCAAGGTCCCAAGCTTCAGGCCTACACCTCTGCTGCTGCTCCATACACACCCACCCAGGCTGCAGCCTGGGTGGAAAGAACCCCTTTCACCTGACTCTCTCCAAATAAATACTCTCTCCCAGCATTCTCAGGAGCCAAAGAAACTCCTGCTGATTAGCTGAGAGAAGAATATACACTCATAACCTGGATCCAAGGTAATTCATCACACTGATGTCAAAGGTAACAGTGCCACCTATTGACAAAAGGGAGAAATAACAGTTGATACCAGACTTAGGAGAAATCCATTTGCTCAATGGACTACAAATTAGCCAGGCTAGTTACCACCTACCACAACTAGATTTAGTAGCAGCCCTGTTTAGGACAAGGGTGCTACAATCTCCCCCTGCCAAGAAGACTAAGTCCCCAGAGTCTGCTAAAAAAAAATATGCTCTCAATGCTGAGAGCGGATGTTCTGGCAAAATGTGGATGGGAAAGGGTAACAGGGAAGGATAAACTTTGTAATAACAAATACATGTGCTATTCCACATGGAAACAGGTGCTAAACATGAGACTTTCTTCACAAATTACGTGTGGCATTCCACACGATAGCAAGTAGAAAATGCAATAAGCAATAACCTTATAGCCTAACTATCCATCTATCTAATATTTACACGATAATGTAATTAAAGATGAACATTACTGTACAAGATTGAGATACTGTCTTTCCTCATCCGAGGAAGATGCAGGGTGTATAAGAACACATGAAAGCATTGGACGATGCAAGATTAATAATATGGCATTTAGCAACACACTATAGTATAATCCACTAGTATAGCAATATGTGTGCAAAATAAACCTTTATATACATACCTAGAGCATTGTCTACCCTCATCCGAGAGTGGCAAGAAGGTGTAGAATGAACACAGCAATATAATCTAATTTATTTACAATTCTATCAAATAATGGTACCAAGAAATATTGAGATATGAAGAAAGCCCCACTCCCTAGAGAGGGACACATCCTTCCAAAAGCATTTCGGCATATTAAAGAATAAAGTTCACTTAGCAACCTATGGTTGAAGTAAGAACTTATTGCTCACTCAGAGTGGCACGCTCACGTCATCTGGTGGCCAGTAAACAGAGAACAGTTTGCATGCTGATATTTTAGTTCATTGGATTCAAATTGCAGCTGAAAGACTTGCCCCTTTGCCACAGCACAGCCTACCTGACTAGCTAACTAAACATCCCATTGTCCTTGGAGCCCCAGAGTCCAATGGTATAAACTTTAGTGTGAACACACTTAATGACTCTGTCACACCAAAGTTTAGCAGGTAATTTTCCTTGAACGATAATAAACATGGTCAGCAAACTTTTCTGTTGGCTCCCTGTTCCCAGAAAAGGACACTTGAATGGTGTGCATGGCTACTTTCAAGCAAACACTATAGCCACACAAGCATGCAAGGGACTGTAATCATGATGAACTCTTCTGATCCATCTTCCGGAGCAACAGAGTCCCCTTGCACATACAGTGCCTTGCAAAAGTATTCACCCCCCTTGGCTTTTTACCTATTTTGTTACATTACAGACTTTAGTTCAATGTTTTTTTAATCTGAATTATATGTGATGGATCAGAACACAATAGTCTAAGTTGGTGAAGTAAAATTAGAAAAATATATACAAAAAACAATTTTTCAGACATAAAAAAATTATAATTGGCATGTGCGTATGTATTCACCCCCTTTGTTATGAAGCCCATAAAAAGCTCCGGTGCAACCAATTACCTTCAGAAGTCACATAATTAGTGAAATGATGTCCATCTGTGTGCAATCTAAGTGTCACATGATCTGTCATTACATATACACACCTTTTTTGAAAGGCCCCAGAGGCTGCAACACCTAAGCAAGAGGCACCACTAACCAAACACTGCCATAAAGACCAAGGAACTCTCCAAACAAGTAAGGGACAATGTTGTTGAGAAGTACAAGTCAGGGTTAGGTTATAAAAAAAATATCCAAATCTTTGATGATCCCTAGGAGCACCATCAAATCTATCATAACAAAATGGAAAGAAAATGGCACAACAGCAAATCTGCCAAGAGACGGCCGTACACCAAAACTCACTGACCGTGCAAGGAGGGCATTATTCAGAGAGGCAGCACAGAGACCTAAGGTAACTCTGGAGGAGCTGCAGAGTTCCACAGCAGAGACTGGAGTATCTGTACATAGGACAACAATAAGTGGCTGAGGTATATGGCTACTTTTACGCTCCATAGAGTTGGGCTTAATGGCAGAGTGGCCAGAAGAAAGCCATTACTTTCAGCAAAAAAAAAAATGGCACGTTTTGAGTTTGCGAAAAGGCATGTGGGAGACTCCCAAAATGTATGCATTAAGGTGCTCTGGTCTGATGAGATTAAAATTGAAATTTTTGGCCATCAAAGAAAACACTATGCCTGGCGCAATCCCAACACAACACATCACCCAAAGAACACCATCCCCACAGTGAAACATGGTGGTGGCACCATCATGCTGTGGGGATGTTTTTCAGCAGTCAGGACTGGGAAACTGGTCAGAGTTAAGGGAATGATGGATGGTGCTAAATACAGGTATATTCTTGAGCAAACCCTGTACCAATCTGTGTGTGATTTGAGGCTAGGACGGAGGTTCACCTTCCAGCAGGACAATGACCCCAAACACACTGCTAAAGCAACACTTGAGTGGTTTAAGGGGAAACATGTAAATGTGTTGGAATGGCCTAGTCAAAACCCAGACCTCAATCCAATAGAGAATCTGTGGTCAGACTTAAAGATTGCTGTTCCATCGCAAACCATCCAATTTGAAGGAGCTGGAGCAGTTTTGCAAGAAGGAATGGGCAAAAATCACAGTGGTAAGATGTGGCAAGCTCATAGAGACTTATCCAAAGCCACTTGGAGCTGTGATAACCACAAAAGTTGGCTCTACAAAGTATTGACTTTAGGGGGGTGAAAATGTTCTGTAAATTAAATGATGCAAATCCTCAAACATTCCATGTTAATTCCAGGTTGTGAGGCAACAAAACATGAAAAATGCCAGTGGGGTGAATATTTTTACAAGGCACTGTATCTCAGCCTTTCTTTGTAATGGCAAGCGACTGAGATCATTTTCCTCATGTGTGGATAACAGAACATGCTGACAATTAGGAGCAACAGGTCAGTATGTCATGTTATTTTTCAGGGCTGGTATCAGGAGCACAGTCCAGCAGCAAACAGTACAGGCAGGAGTGTCCCCACAACAACACTTTCCCAGATGATAAAACAACTTCACATGCAACTAACACAGCCAAACTGAGGACATCGCTGTGTTCCACAAACAGTGCCCGTTTGCATAGGATTTCAGCTTCCAGACTGTCTGGCACATATGGGTACAAGTAGCCATATACCTCAGCCACTTTCCGCATGACAACTTGTTGCAACTTTGAAAACCTTGGCAACAGTTTAGGATTCCCACATCCGGGTAACTGAGTATCTGAGGCACATTTGACATGATAGCCTGTACCCACCGCTCATTTTCCAGAGAACTTACAGGACAGAGAACAGGAGATGTAGATGCAGACAACTCAGGCCTAATACTGGAGGTTTGGGTAATTGAGAGAACATCCTCATCTGCAGGCTCACACTGCTGCTCAGCATCACTTTCAGACCATCTCTCAGGCCAAGACACAGTGTCAGAAAACAATTCAGAGATCAGGCAGGGTATCAGAATCTGACTCTGTAGAGAACTCTTCAGCCAGGAGCAGATTAAACTCGAACATGCAGCAGAAGACTTTCCTGACTCTTCTCCCTTTGTAGCTACAGGTTTGACAGTCCCAACAGGCACACTGCCCTCACTTACATCAGGCTTACCTGGCTCAGTAGTCTTCTCCCTGGGAGGATCCACCACCAAGGAATGTAGGTATGCTATGCATACTAGCTCATTATGCCTTTATCTTGCAGGGTGTGTTTTTATTTATTTTTTTGCAGGAGGGTTTACTTTCTCTTTAAGTATGCTGCTTTCTGCTAAGGGGTAAGTTTACTTGTGGTGAACTGAACTGTTCATGCTCTGTTTTAAGGAGCCATTGCCAGAGCACATCATGTGTGGAAGGTGTTGTGTACCTGTGAGATTCAACCCTTTTACTGCCACCCTTCACTCACAGGGGGATTTACTAAAACTGGAGCACACAGATTCTGGTACAGCTGTGCATACTAACCAATTCAGCTTGTTTAACTAAGCTTTGACAATAAGGCCAGGTTCAAACTTCTCCAATGAAGTCGGACGACTTCCGCTCTGACTTTGCCCTACGACTTCATGTGTGACTTCCAAGCAACTTCGATGAACCGGATCCGACTTTGATCCGACAATTCCAGGACCTTTGGGTCTGGTATGAATCTTGAGGAGGGAACCCCATGCCAAAATATAAAAAAGAACTGTTTTTTTATGGATTTTGAGGTGAAACCACACGCTAAAGAAATGGCAGGGGGTCCCCCCCAAAATCCATACCAGACCCGGCAAGTCAGGAAAGGGGGGATTAGTGAGACCCCCCCCTGGACCATACCAGGCCACATGCCCTCAACATGGGGAGGGTGGGAGCTTTGGAGTTAGGGCAAACCCCATGCATACCCCTGTCATGTCAGCAGACTCAGGACCAGCATGTCAGGTGCCACGGGGTAGAGGGGTGGAGGGAGACCAGCGAACATACATTTTCGCTGGTCTTCTTTTCCTAGTCCCTGTGTCATACTGGCTGGGGAAGAAATTAACGCAGTGTAATCTGCAGTTGGCTTATTCATTTATTTTCAAGTGTGTGAGCAGAAGCAAAGGATATGGCTTCTGTGTTGAAAATATCAAGTGCAATCTGTCCCCAGAACTATTTTGATGTATAAATAAGGTTCAAATTAGTATATTATCTATTAAAAGGCAAGGAGAAACACTGCATCCTCTTGAGAAAGTCCCCTGTGGATGAAACACGTAGCATGTAGTGGGCATGTACGGACTGTCATCTGAGGCTGACATCTCTGGTTCAGAACACTACACTGAGCGGATGGTTGCCAGTTTTGGGTGCAGCTGATGTGAATAGAGACTCACCAGTATTTATTGACGTAGCTGTCAATAAAGTCAGTAGAACCAGAGGACGCGTTCAGAGACGCGCTGACACAAACGGATGCATGCGGGTGCGCGCTAATACGAGCGGGTGTACGCGGGTACACGATGAGACGAACGGGCACGTACGATCGGTACTCGGGCGTGCACGTGTGCACGCGGCGGCGCACAGACGTGCGGTGTGACAGCTTTTGGCGCCATTAGGCCTATTTAAAGGTGCCTGTCAGCATGCTTCCTTGCTGTCCGGTCTACAGCGTTCCCTGTGATCCTAAGCCTCCAGTATACCTGTTTACCTGATTCCTGTTACCCGGCTTGTTCCTGACTTCTCCTGTTTGCTGCCAGTCCCTGACCTCGGCTTGTCTGACGATTCTCCTGCCTCATCCTTCAGTTATTACCTGCCTGTCTGTTGCCGACCCGGTCCGTGCCCTGACTACTCTCCTGGTTCCGTTTTGTACCTGCTCTGCTTACCTGTGTTTTGACCCGGCCTGTCTGACTTTGCAAAGTGCTTCCAGTGGTACTACAGAACACCTCCCTGCTGCTTGCTGGTTCATGGGTGTTTGCTAGCTACAGTGCTTCCCTATCCAGTCAACAGTTCCAGTGTTCCTGCCAAGAGTTCCGGTTCATCTACCAGTTGTTCCAGTGCTTCAGTTGTACTACATAACACCTCCCAGTTGCCTGTTGTTCCTGAGTTCCTGCAGTGTTCCTGATAGTCTCCTGCTGCTGCACCAGAGGTCCGGATCAACCCTACACCTGCCACTTACCAAGCACTTGTGGCCCCCTGCGCTCTTGAGTCCCTGTCTTCTCTATCAGGGGCTCTCGAACCAGAGGCACACGAGAGGCTACTCCTTGCATTCTGGGCTCCACCACCAGGTACGTGACAGTACCGGACAGCCATGTCTGAACCCACGCAGGGAGCCTCTCCTATGGATGAACTCTGCCGCCATCTTGCTGGACTTACCCAGGCAGTAAAAAGCCTACAAGAAGGCTACACCCAGCTGGAAGGCCAAGTCCAGGCCCTAGCAGCTTCTACACCTCCAGTATCCGGGACTTCTGCTTCACCATCAGTAGTTATGTTGCTGCCTGAACCCAGGGTCCCCACGCCTGAAAGATTTTCGGGTAACCGGAGCAAATTCAGGTCCTTCCGCAACTCATGTGAGCTCTTTTTTGCCCTTCAACCAAGGACTTTCTCCCTGGCGGCCACCAAGGTGGGGTTCGTGATCTCGCTGCTGACCGGCGAGCCCCAGTCCTGGGCCCATCGCTTGTTAGAAAAGAAAGACACCTCACTTGATACTCTGGATACCTTCTTTCGGGCTATGTCATCCCTATATGAAGACCCACAGCTGACTGCCACGGCAGAGACAGCCTTGCACACCCTACAGCAAGGCCGCAGACCTGTTGAGGACTATGCATCAGAATTCAGACGCTGGAGTTCCGATACAAATTGGAACAATGCCGCCCTACGGTATCAGTTCCGTATGGGCCTTTCAGAATCCTTGAAGGATGAACTAGCCCGAGTGGGCCTTCCTGAGACTCTAGAGGACCTCATAGACCTTTCCATCCAAATAGACAGACGCCTAAGAGAACGACGTACAGAGCGATCTTCTGGCCCTGCTCATCCTGTCTGGATGCTGCCCCGGGTGCCTAGTTCTCCCCACTCTGCTCCTCCAGCTTCTACTACCATGACTTCAGATACACCAGAACCAATGCAGCTGGGACTCTTACGGCCATCCCTCACTCCTGAAGAGCGTCAACGCCGTCGGGCTGGTAACCTGTGCCTATATTGCGGGGAACCCGGACACTTTGTACGGACATGCCCGGCCAAGCTTCGTAAGTGCCTCTCTGTTTCTCCTGCTCTTACTCCAGCTTCACTGAACAATATGTCTCACCTGGCTGTCCCGCTTCTTTTACAGCTCCCAGGAGGGAATATACCAACCAGCGCTATCATTGATTCCGGGGCCTGCAGTGGCTTTATAGACTTGTCCTTCGCTTCCAGACATCATATTCCCATCCGGCCCAGGGCGAAAGGACTTTCAGTATATCTGGCCGATGGTTCTACCCTCAGATCAGGACCAGTAACCCAGGAAACAGTACCCATGCTCACCACCATTGCTGGCACTCATCAAGAGTTACTTTGTCTGGACGTCATTGAATCTCCTCTATTCCCCATCATATTGGGCATGCCTTGGCTCAAGGCCCATAATCCACAAGTTGATTGGGCCTCAGGGAAAATTGAATTTCCTTCCTCTTATTGCCACCAACACTGTCTACCAGAAGTTATTCAAGCTCCCTCTGCCCTGTTGTGCATGGAAACTGATGCCGAGACCCGTCAAGTTGTACCTGAAGTCTACCATAGCTTTCTGGATGTTTTCAGTCAAAAAGGGGCCGAGACCCTTCCTCCCCACCGGCCATATGACTGTCCGATTGAGCTTCTCCCAGGGGCAGAGATTCCTTTTGGGAGAATATTTCCTTTATCAGAGTTAGAACTAGGAGTATTAAAAACTTACATTGACGATAATCTTAGGAAAGGCTTCATCCAACCCTCCACATCCCCGGCAGGAGCAGGAATCTTTTTTGTGGAAAAGAAAGACCATTCTTTGCGCCCTTGTGTGGATTATCGGGCACTCAATAAGATTACAATCAAGAACCGTTATCCCTTACCATTAGTGCCAGAACTTTTTCAGAGGCTGGGGTCTGCAGTAGTGTTTTCAAAGTTAGATCTTCGTGGTTCCTACAACCTTGTCCGCATTCGCAAGGGAGACGAATGGAAGACTGCTTTCCGTACCCGGTTTAGGCACTTCGAATATTTAGTTATGCCTTTCGGACTCTGTAATGCTCCTGCCACATTTCAGCATTTTGTAAATAACATTTTCAGAGACTACCTTGACCTATTTGTTGTTATTTATCTAGATGACATTCTAATCTTCTCTTCTTCCCTAGTTGAACACCGTGAACATGTCAGAAACGTTTTGACCCGACTTCGCCTGCACGGCCTTTACGCCAAGCCTGAGAAATGTGTCTTCGAGCAGGAGAGTATTCAGTTCCTTGGTCTTATTATCTCTGTGGAAGGCATCAAGATGGACCCTCAGAAGGTCTCCGCCATTCTGGACTGGCCCGCTCCCACTGACAAAAAAGGGATTCAACGTTTAGTGGGATTTGCGAATTTTTATAGAAAATTCATCAAGGGATTTTCCACCATCATTGCTCCCATTACAAGATTGACCCAACAGGGCCTCAAGTTCCACTGGTCTACGGAAGCTCAGATGGCCTTTACTACACTGAAGGATCTGTTTGTCTCAGCCTCAGTCTTAAAACATCCTGATTCCACTTTACCCTACATCCTGGAGGTGGACGCTTCGGAGATAGCGGTCGGTGCTGTACTCTCCCAAAGACAGGGGCCTAGGGCTCTTCTGCACCCAGTCGCTTTTTTCCCCGTAAATTATCAGAAGCAGAAAAGAACTATGATGTGGGTGATCGAGAATTGTTAGCGATCAAAGCTGCGTTGGAGGAATGGCGATACCTGTTAGAGGGAGCAGCCCACCCGATTCTTGTTTATACAGATCACAAGAATCTAGAATATTTAAAGACTGCCAAGAGGTTGAAACCACGACAGGCCAGATGGGCACTGTTCTTTACTAGATTTTCTTTCCATATTACCTACCGCCCCGGGTCAAAAAATATCAAGCCTGACGCTCTGTCACGGATGTACAGCGATTCGGAAGCACCTTCCCCACCAGATACCATCTTGTCCGCAGGGAACTTTCTGTTACTCCAAGGGGATCTACTGTCACAGATCAAGCAAGCCTCCAGGAACGTTTCCACTCCACCTGATACAACCCTACAGGCCAGAGATGATCTTCTGTGGTTTAAGGATAGGATCTTCGTACCTCAGGAGGCGCGAACGGCAGCTCTTAGTTCTTGCCATGACCATATGTTAGCCGGCCACTTTGGAGTACATAAAACATCTGAACTTCTTCAGCGCACGTTCTGGTGGCCATCATTAAGAAAGGACTGCAAGGACTACGTGGAAGCATGTGTCACCTGTATCCAAAATAAAGGTAGCAAGTCTAAGGCCTGGGGCCTGTTAAAACCACTATCTGTCCCGGAGAAGCCATGGAGGATGATCTCCATGGATTTTATTGTCGAGTTGCCACCTTCTGAAAGCTACACTACGATCTTCGTAATAGTGGATAGATTATCCAAGATGGCACATTTCTTACCAATGAAAGGTACCCCTACTGCTGCTGAAACTGCCAGGACATTTATCAAGGAGGTGGTGAGGCTTCATTGCATCCCTGCCAATATTACTTCCGATCGGGGGGTACAATTCACCTCGAGGTTTTGGAGAGCTCTCTGTGAATCCCTGAAAATTGATCTTGCCTTCTCTTCTGCCTATCACCCCCAAACAAATGGCCAGACGGAGAGAACGAATCAGACGCTGGAGCAGTATCTGCGTTGCTTTTCCTCGTTCTCCCAGGATGATTGGGCTCCGCTTCTTCCCCTTGCCGAATTTGCATACAATAACTCTGTTCATTCCGCTACAAAACAAACACCATTTTTTGCTAATTATGGGTTCCATCCTCTGTTCTTGTCCACTAAAATTCCGGAGTGTCCAGTACCAGCTGTTCAAGAAAACCTAAACTTCTTTGAATCAAATAATAAGCTTCTGCAGGAAACTATGGCAAGGACCCAGAACTACAACAAAGAGGTGTTTGATAAGAAGAGAAGGGGGGAGCTTGATCTTAAACCTGGAGATTTGGTTTGGCTATCTACTTTGAATCTAAGATTGGCTTGTCCTTCCAAAAAATTGGGTCCCAAGTTCGTGGGTCCTTTTCCAGTGACAAGAAAAATTAATAATGTGGCCTATGAACTAAAGCTACCAGAATCATTCCGGATTCACCCGGTCTTTCATGTTGCCCTACTCAAACCTGCAGTTCCTGATCCTTTTGTCAACCGGAGGGTCAATCCCCCTGAACCCGTGATCATTGACGGAGAAACCGAATATGAGGTCGAGTCCATTCTGGATTGTAGGAAGAGACGTAATCAAGTCCAGTTCTTGGTAAAGTGGAAGGGGTAAGGGGCTGAGGAAAACTCCTGGGAGCCGGAGTCCAACATCCATGCTAGGAGATTGATACTTGCCTTTAAAAAATCTCATCCAAGTAAGATGGCACAGTTGGGCATCCGGAGGCTGCCCCTTGGGGGGGGGCAATGTCATGAAAGACGTCCTGTTAGTTCAGCCGTCGGCGGAAGATCGGTTAACAGAACTATTTTCAGTAGAACCAGAGGACGCGTTCGGAGACGCGTTGACACGAACGGACGCATGCGGGTGCGCGCTAATACGAGCGGGTGTACGCGGGTACACGATGAGACGAACGGGCACGTACGATCGGTACTCGGGCGTGCACGTGTGCACGCGGCAGCGCGCAGACGTGCGGTGTGACAGCTTTTGGCGCCATTAGGCCTATTTAAAGGTGCTTGTCAGCATGCTTCCTTGCTGTCCGGTCTACAGCGTTCCCTGTGATCCTAAGCCTCCAGTATACCTGTTTACCTGATTCCTGTTACCCGGCTTGTTCCTGACTTCTCCTGTTTGCTGCCAGTCCCTGACCTCGGCTTGTCTGACGATTCTCCTGCCTCATCCTTCAGTTATTACCTGCCTGTCTGTTGCCGACCCGGTCCGTGCCCTGACTACTCTCCTGGTTCCGTTTTGTACCTGCTCTGCTTACCTGTGTTTTGACCCGGCCTGTCTGACTTTGCAAAGTGCTTCCAGTGGTACTACAGAACACCTCCCTGCTGCTTGCTGGTTCATGGGTGTTTGCTAGCTACAGTGCTTCCCTATCCAGTCAACAGTTCCAGTGTTCCTGCCAAGAGTTCCGGTTCATCTACCAGTTGTTCCAGTGCTTCAGTTGTACTACATAACACCTCCCAGTTGCCTGTTGTTCCTGAGTTCCTGCAGTGTTCCTGATAGTCTCCTGCTGCTGCACCAGAGGTCCGGATCAACCCTACACCTGCCACTTACCAAGCACTTGTGGCCCCCTGCGCTCTTGAGTCCCTGTCTTCTCTATCAGGGGCTCTCGAACCAGAGGCACACGAGAGGCTACTCCTTGCATTCTGGGCTCCACCACCAGGTACGTGACAGTAGCTTTATTCTTGTTAATTATGAGTAGTTTTTCATTTTAATAAAATGCTTTATTTATACGGTATTACACTATTGTATTACACTATCCTTCTTTCATATTTATATGATCTGGATGGGGAGAATTGTTTGCTACAGCCAGAGGAGGGTAGAGAGCCTAACAAAAGGATATACACTCTGAGGATTTTTGTGCCTTACATGATCTGTAAAAAGGGAGACATGTTGATCTAGTGAATTGCTGCCTGATGGGTGTTGGTCACTGAGCACATAGTGAACACTATAACCACTTAAAGAACAGCCACCGTAGTTGTACTGAGGCAGGTTGGCTCTCTTGGGTGAATTGCTGTCATTGTACGTCAGCCACTTTAAGACCACTAGGGAGGGCAATGCCGAAACCAATGTGCGTAGCCGGTGGCCGCGATTACTCCTGAGAGAGACAGAACAGGGATCTGTCAATGTAAACAGACAGATCCCCATTTAGTCAGGATAGGAGAGACAGATCTGCTGTTCCTAGGGATTAGGAACAGCGATCTGTCTCCTCCTCCAGTCACTTCACTGCCCCCACAGTTGAAAACAGCTCCCTAGGGAACACTTAACCCTTTGATTGCCCCCTAGTGTTAACCCCTTCCCTGCCAGTGACATTTATACAGTAATCAGTGGCTATTTTTAGCACTGATTGCTGTATAAATGTCACTGGTCTCAAAAAAGTGTCAAAAGTGCCTGATCTGTCCGCCGCAATGTCGTAGTCCCACTCAAAATTGCTGATCACCGCCATTACTAGTAAAAAAAATAAAAAAATAAAAATGCCATAAATCTATCCCCTATTTTGTTTTGGTTATTTAGTATAACAAAAAGTAAAAAATATAATTTTTTTTTCAAAATTGTTGCTCTTTTTTTTGTTTATAGCGCAAAAAAAAAAAACGCAGAGGTGATCAAATACCACCAAAAGAAAACTCCATTTGTGGGGAAAAAAAGGACATACATTTTGGTTAGGTATAACGTCGCTTGACCGCACAATTGTTAGTTAAAGCGACGCAGTGCCGTATCACAAAAAATGGCCTGGTCATTAAGGGGGCAAATCCTTCCGGTCCTTAAGTGGTTAAAGTGTGGATCTTTGCACAAGAAGACACAGCACAAGAGCATTTTAGAAATTGAAACTTTTTTTATTTAATGCACTGTTGTAGAATTGTATTTATTTATTTATTTATATGTATGAAATGGTGGTTTATTTATTTATCATTTTTAATAATATTTATTTGTGAATAATACATGTACACTATTTCTTTTAAAAGGTACACAGCGCTGCATAGTGGGCACGACTGATTGACTATTACATTTGAACAGCACAGTAAATAAAGTTTTGCATAATTACACTCCTATGAGTGAATAATCCAGACCATGCAAGAAGATAATGACTTCTTGCTTTACTGATCAGCATACTAGCATTGGGTCAGTGATCATCAAGTATGGAAACCAACTATATTGGACTTAATTTGACCCCTTTGCTAAATCGCTGTTGAGATAGGGTTAAAGTATGGAGCAGGCTCAAGATATCCCTAGCGGGACGTGTAAACCTTATCAAAATGATTATGATGCCACAGTTGCTATATGTGCTACACAACACCCCAATGGTCATTCCTTTGAAAAAGTTTTGTATTATAAACTCAATTTTTAGGTCACTGCTTTGGCAATCTAAACCAGCTAGAATAAAACTAGAGCAGCTACAGCAACCAAAAGAAGCTGGAGGACTTGCGTTGCCTAATCCCTGGCTCTATTACTTAGCCTCACAGTTGCAGCACATAGCGAGGTCAGTGCACCCCCAGCGGGAGCTGCACCTGAATTTATTAGACTCCTCTCCCAAAGTACTCAGCTTTAATACGGGGTCAGGGGTGGTGGATGGTCTGGAGGTCCTACACGTCAGCAAGTCTAATAGACTCTACCCTACTTATGCACTTATGCAAAAAATCTGGAATAAGGCAAGAACAATGCAAGGGGTACAGGGATTCACTAAATATAGCCCCATCTGCAATAACAACTACTTCCCGGAACTAGCAAAACTATCCTATGGCACAGTAAACACCAAGAATTACCGCGCTACTCTATGCGATGATAATAAAGTTCTATAAAATTAAATATAAGCTGCAGTCCTAAGGTGAGGCGTGCACATAATAGACAAAAATAATCAAAAAAGACTGCGCTAAAAGGAATGACATGTGTTGTAACTATACAAACATGAATAAGTGGATAAATGAATACAATTTATCAAGTAATACAAAATATTAATGATAGTTAGACACAAAAAATCTATTGAAAGTAAATAAAAATAAAAATAAAAGTGAATAAATAAAGAAAGTCCCAAATGAAATTAAGTATTGAGCACCAAATAACAAAAGTGACTGAAGATGGAATAGAAATGGTCGAAAAGCAAACAGTCCTTGGAGCCAAGGCAGATACAATTGGTGATCGTAGATGTTAAACGACAAACACCCAGTGAGGAATCCTCCACCTAATAAGATGTGCGCTTACCAGAGGTAAGCTGTAAGTCAGCTTATTTATGGACATCCACTCAGGGGAAATCAGCTCCTCAAGTCTCCTCACAGGGAAGGGGCAGACAGGATCTCTCCGTACAATGGATTCAATCGGCATATCGGGGGGACCCAGAAGGATAAAGAATATTCTCCATAGTGTAAATCGGTATAACCATTTATTTAAGTAAGGGGATAATCACACTTACATGTAAAATCACGGTATTAGGCACATAGGAAATAAAAACAGCCGGCCGGCTAGCATGCACCCGTTCGGAACGAATAAGGATAAAAACGATGACGTCAGCCTTCCGACGTACGTTTCGTCCTATTGGACGTCGTCATGGGAACGGGCGACGCACTGACTCATCGCTATTTATAGACCAGAAGACAAAACCAAGCCTCGCTCTGAAGCTCAGATGGCGTCACCACAACATGCTCCATAGAAGCAGGAAGTGTGTGACCTATTAGTAATGGAATGGGCAGACGGTACATCCGCCAGTACTATCAGACCCTCCCAGCGCTAGCAAAACTGGAAAGATCAAAGGATCACACCAAGTGAACTGAGTCAAAAACTAAAATAAAACCCAAATAAAGAATATATATATAAAATATATATTTTATAAAGATAGTAAAAAAATAAATAAAAAATGGAATAAATATAAAAAACACTGAAGGGGAAACGTGTAAGTACTCTCATCTGTCCTCTAGTGGAACGAATGGAGATTACACTAAAAATCAATTTCAACACCATATAAGAAATATGATATGAGGACATGAATACAACTAGAATTGGTGAAAAGCTAAGATACTTCTCAAATTGTTATTAAGGGTACTAGAATAATAACGCCACTAGAGATTCAGAGCAAGTACACAAATTGTGATGTATACAATAATTAAAAACGTCATAAAATGATCAATATTTACATATGGTGGTAAATAAATTGAAAATTTAAAAATAGAGATTTAAGGTTAGATGTTATTAGTGCATCACCCCTCGCTCATAGTTCACTAAGAAGAATAAACATAATGAAAAAATAAAAAATATTATGAAATGAATACCAATGATCAACCTACAATGTAATTATTCATGAGTTATCTAAAAACGCGTTCAGATCTACATCTACATTAAGTCCAAAGGGGGTGTAGCACTTCAGTCTGTGTATCCAGGTCATTTCAAGCCTAGAGATCCCACGTATTATAGACCCCCCCCCTCCAATGTGGGGTGTATCTATCAATGCCAAGAAAAATGGTCTTCCTGGGGTCTCGGTTATGTACCTCAAGGTAATGTCTAGAGACCGGATGTTTGGGGAAACCAGTTAGGATGTTGGTGATGTGCTCGTTAAGTCTTACAGATAGGGGGCGTTTGGTCCTCCCCACGTATTGTAATCCGCAAGGACATTGGAGAAGATACACCACCCGCTCTGTGGAGCATGTGATAAATGATCTGGTTTCAAACTCAATTGAAGTACTGGTGGAAATAAACTTATGAGTTCTTCTGTGGGTGCATCCACTAAGAGAGCACACCCTACACTTCCTGCATTGATAGAAGCCAATCATATATTCAAAAAATCCCCTCTTAGTAGGAGGAGGGTCCAGAATGTTCGGGGCCACTCTACCTCTAAGAGAGGGGGCACCCTTATATACCACCTGTGGCTTGGCCGGAAGGATGGTACCTAGTATATGGTCATTCTTAAGGACATGCCAATGTTTACCTATCAACTTAGCTACATTTTTGTGTTGTAAGGAATAAGTGGTGATAAAGGGGACTGAGGGTGCTCTGCCAACATCTGGTGTCCTAGTCCTAAGTAAAGTACCCCTATCAATGGTAGCCACTTCCTCCAATGTATTTTTTAGAGAGGTCTCAGAATAGCCCTTCTCCAAAAAACGTTCTATTAAGATATTTGCTTGGGCTAAAAATTCTCCATGATCGGAGCAATTACGTTTTAGGCGGATAAGTTGACTTTTCGGCACAGACCTCAGCCAGGTCTCATGATGGCAACTATCGGTCGGTATATAAGAATTCCGATCTGTATTTTTAAAAAAGGTTGCTGTGGTAAACTGCCCATCTTTAACGCCAATCTTAAGGTCCAGGAAGTTGATCTCGGACTGACTAGCCTCGTAAGAGAGTCTAATGCCCCGGTCGTTGTCATTCAACCCTCTCATGTATATATCTAGATCTTCACGATTACCATTCCATAGGAGGAGGATGTCATCTATGTATCTAGCCCACAACACCACCTGAGGTTTTTGTTGGGCATAGATGACATCCTCCTCCCACAGGGCCATGAAGAGGTTCGCCAAGCTGGGGGCATATTTAGCCCCCATGGCAACACCTCTATCCTGCCTATAAAATTGGCCCCCAAACCAAAAGTAATTCCTAGTAGCCACAAAATGAAGTAGCTGCATAATAAAGCATATTTGTTCATCAAACAGAGATGAATCACGCCTAAGGTAGTATTCAACCGCAAATAACCCCAAATCATGCGGTATCACGGTGTATAGTGAGGCGACATCAGCTGTCACTAGCCACCAAGATGGACCAGGGGTGTAATTAGAAAGTTTGTTGAATACATGGCGGGTGTCCTTCAGGTAGGACGGCATCCCTGTGACCAATGGCTGTAAATAAAAGTCTATATACCTGCCCACCCGGGATGATATGGAATCAATTCCACTGACAATTGGACGTCCCGGGGGGCAGGTAGGATGTTTGTGGATTTTTGGTAAGTAGTAAAGAACCGGGGTGCGCGGGGCCTTAGGAACTAAGTAGGATTTCTCCTTATTATTTAAAATGCCCTGTTCGAACCCAAATTTAATCAGCACCTCCAATTCTTTCTTATATTGAAATTTAGGGTCAGATCTGAGGGGGGTATATGTCTCACGATCCCCCAATATTTTGGACATCTCTATGAGGTAATCCTTCCTATCTAAAACAATAATGCCCCCCCCCCCTTTATCAGCTGGCCTGATTACTAAATTTTTGTTCAAACATAAAGAATCTAACCCAGATTTAAGGTCCTTATTGAAGTAAACTTTTCTAAGGGGTAATTGTTCCAAATCTATAAGAACTAAGTCCTTAAATACCTTCAGAGAAGGGGCTACAGCCCCTGGGGGGTTGAAGAGGGAGGCATTTGATAACCCGGAATGGCGATACTCATTAGGGCCAATCACATTGTTTGTAATGGGATTAGAGGCCAAATATCTCTTGATATTGACCTTACGTACAAATTTGTGTACATCAATGTAAGTTTGGAATTTATCAAGGCCTCGGGGGGGTGCAAATTTAAGACCCTTATTGAGTAAAGATTTCTCAGAATCACTCAGGGAGACTGAACTTAGATTGAATATCCCATTACTGGTTACGATTTTTTCTTTTTTTGATCGCACTCGCCTCCCCCCTCTAGATCCTCTCTTTGATCTGCTGGCCTTTTGATGCCCTGGCTTGGCCGGTGAAAACCCCATTGCTGGTAACTCGAATTAGAAGGACCTGGTTTATTCCCATCATCCATGGGTCCCATCGATCTAGGATGAGATTGTAAGGCTACACCATTACGTTCTTCTATAATAGTGGAACAGGTGGGAGGACCATCAAGATCTCTTAGGGGGTAGAATTGATTATGGGTACTAATGTTTTACTCCGAGTAGCCTCTTCTGAAATTCATAGGCCCAGGATTTTGAAATTCACGTATCCTTCCATCATAATAGCCTGCATTAGGGCCATAGTCAGGACCATAGGAACGGTCATGGTGAGGTTCAAAATCAAAGGTACGGGGGGACGATAAATGGTCCTCATACACATTATACTGATCATGTGGTCTGCCCTCATAGGGACGGCTCTCTGAGGATCCCGTATTACTGAAACCTCTACCCTTACCACGTCCTCCATAATTAGAACCACCTGTCCCACGGGATCGTCTTGGTAGTGTGGGCAGATAATGGGATGGGGTGCCTCCCTTTCCCCCACCACCTCGTCTAGAGGAGGACTGTTGTGTTCCTTGTTGGAATCTCCCTGAGGGGCCATTAGGGCCTCCCGGAGGGTACTTTGAATGGCTAGGCTGTGGTGGAGGGGGGGCATACACTACAGTGGGAGGTGGTCCCCCTGTATTGGACGGACCCCATTCCATAGTACTAGCTGAAGCTTGTTCTGCTAATAATTTCTTTTGCCATTCAAAAACTACTGCCCCTTGATAGTCAAGTAGATCTCTATTATATTTCTTTTTCTTTTTAGTTCTCTGGTCCCTCTCCTCCTTCTCCAATAAAGTGAGAAGGGAGAGGGATCTTTCCTTATATTCATTACTCTCCTTGAGGGGGTTCAATTTTTCTTTAATAGTTTTAATCTCATCGTCCAGTCTCGTGAGTTTAGTTTTCTTACGACCAATAAGAAATTTTAAAAAATCTATTCCGGCCGTATTGAAATAACTAAACCATTCTTCAAGCTGGACATCACCTTTCTGTGGGCTGACCTCCCACCTAAGGCTTCTAGGCACCATACCCCCTTTCACATATGTATCAAGGTAGGCTATATCCCACTGAGTATGTATTTCGGATATTGTCAAGTTCTTTAGCCTCGTAAAAAGGCCACTGAGGTCACCCTCATCATCCTTGTATATCTCAAATACACCATCAGTGTTGACCTGCCTGGCGGCTCTGTAATCAAATATATCCATTGGAATAAAGAACACCCGTTCTAATTGACAACTATTAGGTAAGTATCTAAATTGAGTGGCTGCAGTAATAAAGCCAAATTTAGCCCAAAGACAAAGTAAACACCAAGAATTACCGCGCTACTCTATGCGATGATAATAAAGTTCTATAAAATTAAATATAAGCTGCAGTCCTAAGGTGAGGCGTGCACATAATAGACAAAAATAATCAAAAAAGACTGCGCTAAAAGGAATGACATGTGTTGTAACTATACAAACATGAATAAGTGGATAAATGAATACAATTTATCAAGTAATACAAAATATTAATGATAGTTAGACACAAAAAATCTATTGAAAGTAAATAAAAATAAAAATAAAAGTGAATAAATAAAGAAAGTCCCAAATGAAATTAAGTATTGAGCACCAAATAACAAAAGTGACTGAAGATGGAATAGAAATGGTCGAAAAGCAAACAGTCCTTGGAGCCAAGGCAGATACAATTGGTGATCGTAGATGTTAAACGACAAACACCCAGTGAGGAATCCTCCACCTAATAAGATGTGCGCTTACCAGAGGTAAGCTGTAAGTCAGCTTATTTATGGACATCCACTCAGGGGAAATCAGCTCCTCAAGTCTCCTCACAGGGAAGGGGCAGACAGGATCTCTCCGTACTCCTCATAGAGATGTCCAAAATATTGGGGGATCGTGAGACATATACCCCCCTCAGATCTGACCCTAAAGTTCAATATAAGAAAGAATTGGAGGTGCTGATTAAATTTGGGTTCGAACAGGGCATTTTAAATAATAAGGAGAAATCCTATTTAGTTCCTAAGGCCCCGCGCACCCCGGTTCTTTACTACTTACCAAAAATCCACAAACATCCTACCTGCCCCCCGGGACGTCCAATTGTCAGTGGAATTGATTCCATATCGTCCCGGGTGGGCAGGTATATAGACTTTTATTTACAGCCATTGGTCACAGGGATGCCGTCCTACCTGAAGGACACCCGCCGTGTAATCAACAAACTTTCTAATTACACCCCTGGTCCATCTTGGTGGCTAGTGACAGCTGATGTCGCCTCACTATACACCGTGATACCGCATGATTTGGGGTTATTCGCGGTTGAATACTACCTTAGGCGTGATTCATCTCTGTTTGATGAACAAATATGCTTTATCATGCAGCTACTTCATTTTGTGGCTACTAGGAATTACTTTTGGTTTGGGGGCCAATTTTATAGGCAGGATAGAGGTGTTGCCATGGGGGCTAAATATGCCCCCAGCTTGGCGAACCTCTTCATGGCCCTGTGGGAGGAGGATGTCATCTATGCCCAACAAAAACCTCAGGTGGTGTTGTGGGCTAGATACATAGATGACATCCTCCTCCTATGGAATGGTGATCGTGAAGATCTAGATATATACATGAGAGGGTTGAATGACAACGACCGGGGCATTAGACTCTCTTACGAGGCTAGTCAGTCCGAGATCAACTTCCTGGACCTTAAGATTGGCGTTAAAGATGGGCAGTTTACCACGGCAACCTTTTTTAAAAATACAGATCGGAATTCTTATATACCGACCGATAGTTGCCATCATGAGACCTGGCTGAGGTCTGTGCCGAAAAGTCAACTTATCCGCCTAAAACGTAATTGCTCCGATCATGGAGAATTTTTAGCCCAAGCAAATATCTTAATAGAACGTTTTTTGGAGAAGGGCTATTCTGAGACCTCTCTAAAAAATACATTGGAGGAAGTGGCTACCATTGATAGGGGTACTTTACTTAGGACTAGGACACCAGATGTTGGCAGAGCACCCTCAGTCCCCTTTATCACCACTTATTCCTTACAACACAAAAATGTAGCTAAGTTGATAGGTAAACATTGGCATGTCCTTAAGAATGACCATATACTAGGTACCATCCTTCCGGCCAAGCCACAGGTGGTATATAAGGGTGCCCCCTCTCTTAGAGGTAGAGTGGCCCCGAACATTCTGGACCCTCCTCCTACTAAGAGGGGATTTTTTGAATATATGATTGGCTTCTATCAATGCAGGAAGTGTAGGGTGTGCTCTCTTAGTGGATGCACCCACAGAAGAACTCATAAGTTTATTTCCACCAGTACTTCAATTGAGTTTGAAATCAGATCATTTATCACATGCTCCACAGAGCGGGTGGTGTATCTTCTCCAATGTCCTTGCGGATTACAATACGTGGGGAGGACCAAACGCCCCCTATCTGTAAGACTTAACGAGCACATCACCAACATCCTAACTGGTTTCCCCAAACATCCGGTCTCTAGACATTACCTTGAGGTACATAACCGAGACCCCAGGAAGACCATTTTTCTTGGCATTGATAGATACACCCCACATTGGAGGGGGGGGGTCTATAATACGTGGGATCTCTAGGCTTGAAATGACCTGGATACACAGACTGAAGTGTTACACCCCCTTTGGACTTAATGTAGATGTAGATCTGAACGCGTTTTTAGATAACTCATGAATAATTACATTGTAGGTTGATCATTGGTATTCATTTCATAATATTTTTTATTTTTTCATTATGTTTATTCTTCTTAGTGAACTATGAGCGAGGGGTGATGCACTAATAACATCTAACCTTAAATCTCTATTTTTAAATTTTCAATTTATTTACCACCATATGTAAATATTGATCATTTTATGACGTTTTTAATTATTGTATACATCACAATTTGTGTACTTGCTCTGAATCTCTAGTGGCGTTATTATTCTAGTACCCTTAATAACAATTTGAGAAGTATCTTAGCTTTTCACCAATTCTAGTTGTATTCGTGTCCTCATATCATATTTCTTATATGGTGTTGAAATTGATTTTTAGTGTAATCTCCATTCGTTCCACTAGAGGACAGATGAGAGTACTTACACGTTTCCCCTTCAGTGTTTTTTATATTTATTCCATTTTTTATTTATTTTTTTACTATCTTTATAAAATATATATTTTATATATATATTCTTTATTTGGGTTTTATTTTAGTTTTTGACTCAGTTCACTTGGTGTGATCCTTTGATCTTTCCAGTTTTGTTAGGGCTGGGAGGGTCTGATAGTACTGGCGGATGTACCGATTGCCCATTCCATTACTAATAGGTCACACACTTCCTGCTTCTATGGAGGATGTTGTGGTGACGCCATCTGAGCTTCAGAGCGAGGCTTGGTTTTGTCTTCTGGTCTATAAATAGCGATGAGTCAGTGCGTCGCCCGTTCCCATGACGACGTCCAATAGGACGAAACGTACGTTGGAAGGCTGACGCGCTGACGTCATCGTTTTTATCCTTATTCGTTCCGAACGGGTGCATGCTAGCCAGCTGGCTGTTTTTATTTCCTATGTGCCTAATACCGTGATTTTACATGTAAGTGTGATTATCCCTTTACTTAAATAAATGGTTATACCGATTTACACTATGGAGAATATTCTTTATCCTTCTGGGTCCCCCCGATATGCCGATTGAATACATTGTACGGAGAGATCCTGTCTGCCCCTTCCCTGTGAGGAGACTTGAGGAGCTGATTTCCCCTGAGTGGATGTCCATAACTAAGCTGACTTACTGCTTACCTCTGGTAAGCGCACATCTTATTAGGTGGAGGATTCCTCACTGGGTGTTTGTCGTTTAACATCTACGATCACCAATTGTATCTGCCTTGGCTCCAAGGACTGTTTGCTTTTCGACCATTTCTATTCCATCTTCAGTCACTTATGTTATTTGGTGCTCAATACTTAATTTCATTTGGGACTTTCTTTATTTATTCACTTTTATTTTTATTTTTATTTACTTTCAATAGATTTTTTGTGTCTAACTATCATTAATATTTTGTATTACTTGATAAATTGTATTCATTTATCCACTTATTCATGTTTGTATAGTTACAACACATGTCATTCCTTTTAGCGCAGTCTTTTTTGATTATTTTTATCCTATGGCACAAAGTGGTTACATTTTGTTATCTCCCCTCTGACCGATATTTTCCGAGAGGGAAAGCTGCGGTAATTTTCAGAGCTTAGAAAGGCCTTTCGACTCCCCGCCACAATGCACTTTTACTACATGCAGCTTCGGCATGCGATTGGGGCTCAGGGGGGTGGGGACCAATGGTCCTTGGATCCCACCTCCATCTTCAACTACATGTTTGAGGTCACCACCTATAAAGGATTTATCTCCTATAGCTATGTTATGCTCCTCAACCTTTTCCATGGGGACGCCCCTCCTAAGGCGGTGTCGCAGTGGGAACAGGATGTTGGTGCTTTTGAAGAGGAGCAATGGGAGGAGGCTCTACAGGCTGTTCCCTAGTGTTTCCTAAATGTGGCTCAGCGCTTGTCGCCGGTAAATATTCTCCTAAGGGTTCACTACACGCCAGCTAGACTGGCTTGCATGGGAGTGAGATCGGACGCCGAATGCACCAGACGCAGTAGAGACCACGGAGCTCCATCTATACTGGACACAGGTCCTGGATACTCTTACTAGGGTCTTCCAGGCTAAGATCCCTGCTAAACCTAAACACTGTTTATTACGTATACTAGACGCACTCCCACTGGAAGACATCCCTAAACAAGCTGTGGCGAGAGCCCTTTTCCAGGCTTGGAAATTGATCCTGAGACACTAGAAATCCACAGAACCCCCTACGTTTCAGGAATGGATTACCCAAATGGGCGATACTATCTGCTTAGGAAAGCTTATCTATCAGCACAGGGGTAAGAGAGGCAAATTTGATAGATTGTGGGCCCCATGGTTGGATATTCCCGGACTAGCCCCACTAGATCTAGTTTATGACGGATTGTTCTAGTACCTGCTATTATTTTTACACCCCCATTTGAATATATGGGAAAAATTAGTATTAATTTGTTTGCATTGGAGAGTGAGTTGCCATTCTTTTCAGACTGTTATGTATAATACGTTGACATTATTTTTTTTTTTTTGAATCGGCAGATCCTATATACTTGTTTTGCTCTGAACCATGTATGTACAAATACTTTCTGTGCTCAATAAAAAACTTTTTGTTTAAGAAAAAAAAAAAGTATGGAAACCAAATGGTCTGCATAATAGCCAGGCATTATTGTTAGAAAGTTCCACACAAAAAGTACAGAAGCCAAAGCCCAATAAATATAATTGTATAGATATTAAATATAAAATAAAGCTGCAGCAGCTTTATTTGAAATATTAGCCAGTCAACCAGCATTTTTTAGATGTTGGCCAGCGATCGCAGCCTGCACATCTATCTCAGGAAAAGTGTACCTTACTGACCACTGTTCTAGATAATTATTCAGGAGTACAGAACAACACAATTGTAGCTGCTTTGCAAAAAGTTAATAGTTAAAAGTGTAATTAATGGATATTTTGCTCTTTGGATAAAAAGACGTGCAATTCATTTCGTTGGGAATTAGTCTTTTAATGAATTTTGACAAATTCAAAATATCCGAATTAACGAAAACCCGTTTGATGAATTTTTCTGAATGTTCGTAAATTCGAATATGTGAAAATTTGTAAACTCCTATTGTTGGAAAATTCAGAAATTCTAACACTCTAAGATCTAAAAAATCGAAAATCTGAAATAATAACTAATTAATAATAGCGTAACTATTACTAACTATTAAATTATAGGTATTGGAATTTCCATTCAAATTTGGCTGTTAGTGGACATAACGAATACGAATTTATCCGAATTTACGAATTATCAGAAAAACCGAATGCCATATCTAAACAAATGGAACGTAACAAATCAATTTTGATAAATAACAATAATAATAATAATAATAATAAAAACGTTTTATTGGGGGGCGTGGCCAAGATGGCGATGTGAGCGGCTGCTTTTTAGAGAGCTCCGCACATCGCTATTAAAAATCCGGATCCATCAGCTTCTAAACCCCTGCTGTCTGTGGGGGGTTCGCAGACCTTCTGGCTCTTGAAGGGGGAGGAAAGTTTTAGTTCCGGGGCCGTGATCGGGGCCCGTGGGACGTTCCCAGCCTACCTCGAGGCACAAGGCCGCTGCCATGGCCTTTCCTGGCGGGCCGCGCCGCGAGTCGGAGGACCCCTGGCGCGATCGGCGCTCCCAAAGATCATCGCAGCGCATTACGGACCGCGGGTGAAGGCTACTCAGCAGGCTCAGGCCTGGCCACAAACGCCGACTCGGCTCTGATCTCCTCCTCGCCCCCCACGAGCAGCTAGGCTGCGGCCGCGGCCTTTCCTGGGGACCCGGGACAGCCGGATCGGCTGGGAGAGTGACTGATCGCAGGGGCCTGGAGGAGGGGACCCTAAGACGGCTGGAGGCCTCTACCTGGACAGTGGAACAGGCCCTAGACCACCTCCACCCCTGACACCCTGGGTGAGACACGCTGCGGATGAGCTGAATGTTCCTGTGGGCCTGTGGAAGTCTGAGGAGGATAGCCCTGGTATTACTCAACTTGCAGGTGAGGGGGAAGACTCTCTGGGGGGCACGTACAGCTCTGCACATATTGCCTGAATACCCCTGGACCCCCTGACAGGCTCCCACAGCCAGGCACTGATTATTGCCCAGATCAGGGCTTTGGCATTCTGAATGAGGCGCAGGTCTTCCAGTGCAAAATACAGCAAAGGGGGCAAAAGGTTGGCCTTTCCACCACAGTCGGACTTCCCTCAAATGCCCACCTGTCCCACTTTGGAGGCCCATACCATACGCAGCGCACATAGAGCCTCACAGACAAGCATCATGGAGTCGGACGACTCTCGCCCCCCCTGGCTGGCGGACGTCATGGCGGCCATCGCAACTTGCCAATCCATGTTAACAACAAAAATTGAGGCTGTCCAGCTGGATATGGGTCTAATCCGCCAAGATATAGACAAACTCAGGTCGCAAGTTACTGAGACGGAACAAAGACTGAGTACCACTGAAGACACCACAGCGGAACATGCAGTAACACTCCGTACGCTTCAAACCAAAGTAAAGGCCCTAGAATACAGAGCCGAAGACGCGGAGAACAGAAACCGGCGCATTAATCTTCGTATTATCGGTTTACCGGAGGGGGCGGAGGGGAACAATCCTACCTCCTTCATAGAAGGTTTGCTGCGTGACCTCCTACCGGAGGCCCGATGGTCACCCTACTACACAGTCGAGAGGGCACACCGCATGCCGCCTAAGCCAGGGCCTCCTGGATACCCTCCTCGCACCTTTATACTCCGTCTCCCTAACTTTAGAGACAGGGATGAAGTTCTTCGCGCCTCCAGAAATGTGGGGGACCTAAGATTTCAGAACACTAAATTGATGATTTTCTCTGACTATTCGGTGGAGACCCAAAAACTCAGGAAATCGTTTGACCAGGTTAAAGCGGCATTGAGATCACGCAGCATTCGCTACAGTGTACTCTTCCCTGCTCGTTTGAGGGTCCAGGACGGCGAGATGACTCGATTTTTCACCACACCGAGAGAGGCCTCTGCCTGGCTGGAATCTCTGCCACAGCTCCGCTGACCGACTAACCGGTATGTGCCAAATGTCCTCTTCATTGTTTACTCGTAACAACCTGGGCCCAGGTTTGAGTTACTGCACGAACTGCTCTATGGATGACTTTGTTTTGTTGCACAGGTTGTGCCCAGTTCAACCCCATGGTGTGTTCAGACTTGAGGGGGGTAACTAACTATCCCCTATCAGAAAATTCTAAGTTAATGCCCCTGCCAAAGAATTTGGTCAGAAGACTGTTGAGATATGAAGCTTCTTGACACCTGCATGCCCCCTTGGGGAGCACTGAAGTTCCTGTTCTGGGTATCCTCTTAATGATGGATCGACTTTACTGTGGCGTCGCAATATGGTTTACTTCTTCTCCGTTTGACTATTAATACCTCACAGCCTGTTATAGTCCATTAGCCGAGTTCTCACATTTGAAGGGCCGCTTGAACTGTTGCTTACCCCCCCGTGTGCAGTCTCGGGGGGTTAGGCTCGCCTCTTCCACGGACCCCCTGTTGCAGCCGGCGAGCTGAATTGGGTTGGGATTGAAACCCGCCTCAGTTTGGGGGGGTTGGGTATGGTGGGGGGTGGGGAAAGTTCCCCTAATGGGGCTATTTTAATTTACGTTAGATATTGGGCTGTTTTCAGTTTGGTTTTGTTTTTGTTTTATAATTGCTTTAAAAAAATTGACTCATCAGCATTGCAATGTTTCCAGGTGTGTCCGTTATGGGTCCGGGGGTCCAATTCAGGAGCCGTGACCTACATTGATCCTAACATTATTATCATTCTGAGTAACCATGTCCTCCCTTAAAGCGGTTGTATACCCGCTGAAATTTTTTTTTTTTTACCCCTGTAAAGCAAAAGGCATAATGAGCTAGTATGCACCGCATACTAGCTCATTATGAAATACTTACCTTAGAACGAGGTGTCGGTATCTTACCTGGTCCACGCCGAGGGAGCTGTCATGTTGCCTCGGCGTGTCTTCCGGGTATCGCAGTTCCAGTGCTGTGAGTGGCTGGAGCTGCAATGTCATCACTCCCGCGCATGCGCAGGAGATTTCTTACCCGGCAAGGTCCGGCAGTTGCCGGGCCTTCAGCCGAGAATCCCCTGTGCGCATGCACCGCTGCAGTCAGCGGCGCATAGCAAGGGGAATATCTCCTAAACCGTAAAGGTTTAGGAGATATTTTTTTTACCTACAGGTAAGCTTTATTATAGGCTTACCTGTAGGTAAAAGTTAAAAAAAACACTATACAACCACTTTAACATCATTTCCTGGAACACTAGGGGACTGAACTCCCCGGTCAAGCGTTCCCTGGTGTTCCAATTCATTAAAGCTTATAACCCACATATATGTGTGTTCCAGGAAACGCACTTAATAGGAAGTAGGGTTCTGGCCCTCAAAAAACCGTGGGTGGGCTACCACTACCACTCTACACACTCCAGTTTCTCCAGGGGTGTTACTATCCTGATACTGAAATCTCTTCCTTTCCGGCTCCTGGATTTGGCCCTGGACCCTGATGGTTATGTTATCATTCATGCTAAAATATACTCTCTAACGTGGACCATTGTGGGTTTATACTTGCCTCCTCCGGCTTCATTGCTGGTGCTTAACCAGACCACCAGCAAGATAGCCGAATTTGCATCTGATAACAATATCATATTGGGTGATTTTAATCTGGTCCCTGATCCGAATCTTGATATGGCCTGACTGATGTCTGGAGGTGGAGACACTCCCAGACCAGGGCATACACATGCCACTCGGCCTCTCATAAGACGTTCTCCCGAATAGACCTAGTCTTCGCAGGAAGTCCGGTCCTCCCACGGGTCACAGATATACGAATACTCCCTAGAGGAATCTCTGACCACGCGCCCTTGTTGTTGTCATTGGACCTTTCACTGGGTCCTGTTGACAAGATATGGAGGTTCTCGAGGTTCTGGATTTCAGACACGGCTGTGGACTCCCAATTCAGAATGGAACTGCTTGACTTCTGGGTGGTAAATGTGGGCTCGGCTGACCCCACAGTTGTCTGGGATGCCTTTAAGGCCACGACGAGGGGACACTACCAGACCATCATAGCCAGAGTCCGCACGGAGCGCAGGGCAGAGTTGGTAAAGGCTGAGAGGGAGGCGAGTAGCGCAGAGGTTCTCTTTGTTCGTACCCGTGACCGTATACACTATTCACAATTACAACTTATGAAGTCGGTGGTGGTTCGTCTTCGTACCTCTCTTACCCAGAAAAAAATGTTGGCTCAATCCCAACGGATTTTTGAGTAGGGGGAGCGGGCGGGCTGTCTGTTGGCCTGGCTCTCCAGGGAACAGGTGGGGGGATGAGCATTTCCCACATCAGGGACCCCTCGGGACAGATAGTCCACACACCAGAAGAGATCAATAGCTGTTTTGCGGAATTCTACAAATCCCTCTACACGTCCAGGGCAGACCATAGGGAGGAGGATCTGGTAGCATACCTAGATAATATTGATATCCCGACCCTTACGGTAACGTATCGTGACAAGCTTGATGCCCCAATTACATCCTTAAAAATACTCCAGGCACTCAAATCAATGCAGACGGGGAAAACACCGGGACCCGATGGTATCCCTGTAGAATTCTACAAACAATACGCTGCAGAACTAGTAGACAAGCTTCGGGGCCTCTTTTCTGCATCGACGCGCCTCGAGAAACTCCCGGATACAATGAGTGAAGCGATCATAGTGGTGATCCCCAAGCCAGGGAAGGACCCTACTTTATGCTCCTCGTATCGCCCCATATCCCTCCTGAATGTGGATGCAAAAGTTCTGGCAAAAGTATTGGCCAATAGGCTTAACCTAGTCATCACTGCCCTGATCCACAGGGATCAAACAGGATTCATGCCCGGGAGAGGTACTGACATTAATATTAGACGTCTTTACACTCATATAGACAGGGCGGATGGGGGACTGGCACTACCGAACTTCCAAATTTATTACTGGGCAGCTGTTCTTGTTACGATTCGGTGGTGGTTCTCTCAGCCCACACAGAATCCTGCTGTCACTCTCGAAGCAGCCATTTTGGGTTCTTTTGCAGCCCTGAGCAACCTTCCGTTTTGTGGACTTCGAGCTAGTCCGTCCATGACAACTCCGATGCGAACCACCGTAAGGGTCTGGCAGGAGGCTAGGAGGATATATGGGAAACCTAATCATATCTCACCTCATATGCCCCTATGGGGATACCCCATGCTCCCTCACCTTCACAGTATACCAGACCCCTCTATCTGGGCAAAAAAGGGTATTCTTACACTAAAACATATAGTTCAGGACGGTAGGCTTATGACTTTCCAGGTCCTGAGGCAATCATTTGCTATCCCATCCTCCTTCCAATTTAGATACTGGCAGCTTAAGCATGCTTTTAAAGCTCAGTTCCCTGCCCCCCCTTATTTTGGAACCAGACTCCATTGAACGGCTCCTGATTTCTAGTGTGGTGGGGAAGCCACTTTCAACATTATATCCATACCTCACAGTAGAGTATGACACTAAACTAACTAAGACATGGGAAAAGTGGAGGGTTGATATTCCTTCCCTAGATGAATCGCGGCGAAAGATAGGTTCATACAATTTAAGTTCCTACACAGAGCGTACTTCACCCCACAGAGACTGGTGCGCATTTACAATCAAAGGGACCCCAATTGTCAGAGATGCAGGCAGGAGGTGGGCACCTTTTGGCACATGGTCTGGTCCTGTCCCAAACTTAAACCCTTTTGGTCAGCAGTGGCCTCCACACTGAGCAATGTCACAGGTTTAAATGTACCGGTCAATCCTCAGATACTATTGCTTAGCTATTTGGAGGATCTTGAGGGAGACAAATATAGTAAACTGTGTCTTACCTTCGCATTATATTATGCTAGGCGTGAAATCTTAATGGTATGGAAACAGGCAGAGCCTCCTACTTTGGTATCATGGAAAAGGTCGGTGAACATGGTACTTCCCCTGTATAGATTGACATATGAAAGTAGGCAATGCCCAGGAAAGTTCGATAAGATCTGGTGCTCTTGGGTAGACGCCTCTGGGGTCCCGGAACCCCCTACTCCATAATTATTATGCTATGAAACTCATTGGTGGACATCCTATGTCTCTTTGACTATTCTCCTTGTGCCCGTTCCCTCTTGCCCCCCCCTTACCTTTTCCTCGCTCCCCTTCCCCCTCCTCCCTCCTCTCCCTCCCCCCCTCCTCCCCCTTCCCCCCCCTTCCCCCCCTCCCCCTCCTTATCAACCTGGATTAAAAATGGTTACTTATGTAAATTTATCTACGATGGTATAATACTATAATGCAATAAGGTGTACTGTTAAGTGATATTTCTGATATCTGCACAACTGGAATACCTGATAAACAATGACTACAGGTTGAAGGTAGATTTTATTGTCATTCTCCTCTATACTTTGAATGTACTGTACTGTACTGTTGCTGATTTGTTTAACCACTTAAGGACCGGAGCATTATGCTGCTTAAGGACCAGAGGACTTTTTCCAATTTGGCACTGCGTCGCTTTAACTACTAATTGCGCGGTCATGCAATGCTGTACCCAAACAAAATTTGCGTCCTTTTCTTCCCACAAATAGAGCTTTCTTTTGATGGTATTTGATCACCTCTGCCATTTTTATTTTTTGCGCTATACACGGAAAAAGACCAAAAATTTTGAAAAAAAAATGATATTTTCTACTTTTTGTTCTAAAAAAATCCAATAAACTAAATTTTAGTCATAAATTTAGGCCAAAATGTATTCGGCCACATGTCTTTGGTAAAAAAAATGTCAATAAGTGTATATTTATTGGTTTGCGCAAAAGTTATAGCGCCTACAAACTAGGGTACATTTTCTGGAATTTACACAGCCTTTAATTTATGACTGCCTATGTCGTTTCTTGAGGTGCTAAAATGGCAGGGCAGTACAAAACCCCCACAAATGACCCCATTTTGGAAAGTAGACACCCCAAGGAAATTGCTGAGAGGCATGTTGAGCCCATTGAATATTCATTTTTTTTTGTCCCAAGTGATTGAATAATGACAAAAAAAAAGAAATTACAAAAAGTTGTCACTAAATGATATATTGCTCACACAGGCCATGGGCATATGTGGAATTGCACCCCAAAATACATTTAGCTGCTTCTCCTGAGTATGGGGATACCACATGTGTGGGACTTTTTGGGAGCCTAGCCGCGTACAGGGCCCCGAAAACCAGTCACTGCCTTCAGGATTTCTAAGGGCGTAAATTTTTGATTTTACTCCTCACTACCTATCACAGTTTTGAAGGCCATAAAATGCCCAGATGGCATGAAAGCCCCAAATGACCCCATTTTGGAAAGTAGACACCCCAAGCTATTTGCTGAGAGGCATGTTGAGTCCATGGAATACTTTATATTTTGACACAAGTTGCGGGAAAGTGACAATTTATTTTTATTTTTTTTGCACAAAGTTGTCACTAAATGATATATTGCTCACACAAGCCATGGGCATATGTGGAATTGCACCCCAAAATACATTTAGCTGCTTCTCCTGAGTATGGGGATACCACATGTGTGGGACTTTTTAGGAGCCTAGCCGCGTACGGGGCCCCGAAAACCAATCACCGCCTTCAGGATTTCTAAGGGTGTAAATTTTTGATTTCACTCTTCACTGCCTAACACAGTTTCAGAGGCCATGGAATGCCCAGGTGGCACAAGCCCCCCCCCCAAATGACCCCATTTTGGAAAGTAGACACCCCAAGCTATTTGCTGAGAGGCATGGTGAGTATTTTGCAGCTCTCACTTGTTTTTGAAAATGAAAAGACAAGAAATATTTTTTTTTCTTTTTTCAAAACTTTGTGACAAAAAGTGAGGTCTGCAAAATACTCACTATACCTCTCAGCAAATAGCTTGGGGTGTCTACTTTCTAAAATGGGGTCATTTGGGGGTTTTTTTTGCCACCTGGGCATTCCATGGCCTCCGAAACTGTGATAGGCAGTGAAGAGTGAAATCAAAAATTTACGCTCTTAGAAAGCCTGAAGGCTGTGCTTGGTTTTCGGGGTCCCGTGCGCGGCTAGGCTCCCAAAAAGTCCCACACATGTGGTATCCCCATACTCAGGAGAAGCAACAGAATGTATTTTGGAGTGTAATTTTACATATTCCCATGGCATGTTTGAGCAATATATCATTTAGTGACAACTTTGTGCAAAAAAAAACAAATTTGTCTCTTTCCCGCAACTTGTGTCACAGTATAAAATATTCCATGGACTCGACATGCCTCTCAGCAAATAGCTTGGGGTGTCTACTTTCTAAAATGGGGTCATTTGGGGGGTTTTGAACTGTCCTGGCTTTTTTTGCACAACATTTAGAAGCTTATGTCACACATCACCCACTCTTCTAACCACTTGAAGACAAAGCCCTTTCTGACACTTTTTGATTACATGAAAAAATTATTTTTTTTTGCAAGAAAATTACTTTGAACCCCCAAACATTATATATTTTTTTAAAGCAAATGCCCTACATATTAAAATGGTGGGTGTTTCATTTTTTTTTTTCACACAGTATTTGCGCAGCGATTTTTCAAACGCATTTTTTGGGGAAAAAACACACTTTTTTAAATTTTAATGCACTAAAACACACTATATTGCCCAAATGTTTGATGAAATAAAAAAGATGATCTTAGGCTGAGTACATGGATACCAAACATGACATGCTTTAAAATTGCGCACAAACGTGCAGTGGCAACAAAATTAATACATTTTTAAAAGCCTTTAAAAGCCTTTATAGGTTACCACTTTAGATTTACAGAGGAGGTCTACTGCTAAAATTACTGCCCTCGATCTGACGTTCGCGGTGACACCTCACATGCATGGTGCAATTGCTGTTTACATTTGCTGATTACATTTGTTTACATTTGACGCCAGACCGACGCTTGCTTTTTTTTTTGCTTTTTTATCTTATTTTTAAACTGTTCTTTTCATTTTTTTTTTTAAATCATTTTTATTGTTATCTCAGGAAATGTAAATATCCCCTATGATAGCAATAGGTAGTGACAGGTACTCTTTTTTGAAAAAATTGGGGTCTATTAGACCCTAGATTTCTCCTCTGCCCTCAAAGCATCTGACCACACCAATTTCCCAATGGCGCTGTTTACATCCGGCGAAATCTAAGTCATAAAATGCTCGTAGCTTCTGGTTTCTTAGGCCATAAAGATGTTTGGAGCCACTCTGGTCTCTGATCAGCTCTATGGTCAGCTGGCTGAATCGCCGGCTGCATTCTCAGGTTCCCTGTTGAGACAGGAGAGCCAGAGAAAAACACGGAAGACGGTTGGGAGGGGGCATTCCCTCCCACTGCTTGTAAAAGCAGTCTAGAGGCTAATTAGCTGCTAGGATTGCTTTTACATGAAAGCCGACCGCTGGCTGAAAAGAATGATACCAAGATGATACCTAAATCTGCAGGCATCATTCTGGTATAACCACTCAAAGTCGTGAATGGCGTACCTGAACACAAAAAAATGGTTAACAACAAAGCACAGTAAACGGTAAAGTATAAAAAATTGCATACCTGAAAAGCAAACTAGATAAAACATAATAACAAAAAAACATTGCAGAATAGAATACAGTAAAAAAAGAGCAGAACAATAGAGAGAATAGAGAGAGAGAGAGAGAACAATAAAACGACAACTATTTTTTTTTATTTTATATTTTTGTTTGTGTGTTTTTGTTTTTTTTTTACACTTTTTTTTCTAACTGTAACTTCTATAACTGTAACCGGTTCCAGGTTCGGGTTTCTCAAAATGCGATGGCATTTTGGGAGACCCTGTGAATGTGCGCCTAGTCTGTGGAATGCTGTACCCTACGCTAATACTCAACTAGTGTATGGTAGCGTTCAAAACATTCACCAATGCAAAGACCAGGATTGTCAGGACAGGAGGGACAATAATAGCGGGTGTCACGCCTATATCCGCGCTAGCTGCAGAAACAATATCTTTTTTGGGGGCGTTCGCTGGGTAGGGGTACTCGGGAGGACATAAAGAAAATGCCTCTCATGCAGCCGACTGCATTTGGTTGGGGATGTGAATGGGGGAAGTATGGGCGCTGCAGAAGCGGTGGGTTCCCAATTAGGATTGGCGAATGCAACAGGAAGGGCATTATGGGCACGACGGGCCTGTGTTTGTCTTTTTGGTGGCAGCGGGATACTACTTGTGCTTGCCACCTCACCAGCTTGAACTGCACTTATGGGACTCGCCACGTCACCAAGTGTTACTTCAGTGCTGGTTTGACTACGACCGGGGTGTACTAGGCCACTGGTGCTTGCTAGTTCACCCAAACGTTACCAAAAAAACTGTTAGCGATCGCAGGGATCAGGCCTGACTCTGCGAACGCTGCAGTTATGCGTTTAGTGTTTTGTAAGTGTCAGTGATCGATCGATACTGCACTTGGGTGGGCTGAGCTGGGCCGGGCGGAGGGGCAAAACGCAGGTGCTAGCAGGTATCTGGGCTGATCCCGCTAACACTGCGTTTTTGGGAACCCTAAACTGCTGGGGACACTAGTATAGATCTGATCAGATATCGATCCATTCAGATACTATACCACTAAGGGAGGTGTACGTTGCGTGCGTGGGTGTTAGCGGTACTGGCGCTAACCTGACGCTGCTTGGGGCTGGTGCTTACCAGTTCACCAAAATGCTACCAAAAAAACTGTTAGCGATCGCAGGGATCAGGCCTGACTCTGCGAACGCTGCAGTTATACATTTAGTGTTTTGTAAGTGACAGTGATCGATCGATACTGCACTTGGGTGGGCTGGGCTGGGCCGGGCAGAGGGGCAAAACGCAGGTGCTAGCAGGTATCTGGGATGATCCCACTTACACTGCGTTTTTCGGAACCCTAAACTGCTTGGGACGCTAGTATAGATCTGATCGGATCAGATATTGATCCGATCAGATACTATACCACTAAGGGAGGTGTACGGTGCGTGCGTGGGTGTTAGCGGTATTGGCGCTAACCTGACGCTGCCTGGGGCTGGTGCTTGCCAGTTCACCAAAAGGCTACCAAAAAAACTGTTAGCGATCGCAGGGATCAGGCCTGACTCTGCGAACGCTGCAGTTATGCGTTTAGTGTTTTGTAAGTGACAGTGAACGATCGATACTGCACTTAGGTGGGCTGGGCTCTTTTGGAGGGGCAAAACGCAGGTGCTAGCAGGTATCTGGGCTGATCCCGCTAACGCTGCGTTTTTGGGAACCCTAAACTGCTGGGGACGCTAGTATAGATCTGATCGGATCAGATATTGATGCGTTCAGATACTATACCACTAAGGGAGGTGTATGCTGCGTGCGTGGGTGTTAGCGGTACTGGCGCTAATCTGACGCTGCCTGGGGCGACGCATATCACCGCCCGGCGATCAGGGGGCTAAACCTATATTCGGTAATAAACGGCGGGTGCCCTGACACTATAAAAAATAAACAAACTAACCAGCGTCACCCGTAACGGTTATACGGTGATCAGTAGTGAATAGGGTTAACTAGGGGGCAATCAAGGGGTTAAAACATTTATAAGATAGTATATGGGGGTCCCTGTCGCTATAAAACGCTGACGGCGAACCTAAATATTTACGTCCCTAACTAGCGTCACCAGCGACACTAATACAGCGATCAGAAAAATGATCGCTTAGCGACACTGGTGACAGGGGGTGATCAAGGGGTTAAAACTTTATTAGGGGGGGTTAGGGGGGTACCCTAGACCTAAAGGGGGCTAACCCTAACTGACCTAACACAGTAACTGTCACAAACTGACACCATGCAGTAATCAGAAAAAAAACAAAAAACTGCTTGGTGTCAGTGTGACAGGCAGGGGGGAGGGTTGATTGGGGGGTGATCGGGGGGCGATCGGGGGGGGTCGGGGTTGTAATGTATGCCTGGCATGTTCTACTGAAGGTGTATGTGTTGTGTAACTCACAGTCTTCTCTCCTCGGCACCGGAATGGAAACTGCCGAGCCGAGGAGAGATGACATCACGTCCTCTGCCTGTGTGTACTACACACAGGCAGGGGAGGATTCCCATTGGCTGGGAACGATCACGAGGGGGGGCCACGATCGGATGGCCTCCCCCTCATCACTGAACGCTCCCAGACCAACGGCGACCGGGGGGGGGTCAGATCGGACCCCTCACCCGCGGGAAGGCAATCACGTACCAGGTACGTGATTCTGCCTGCCCGTGCCATTCTGCTGACGTATATCAGCGTGAGGCGGTCGTCAAGTGGTTAATAAAAATTTTCTGTTAAAAAAACAAAACGTTTTATTATTATTATTTATTATTAATTTGTTCTGTTCCATTCGTTTAGATGCGGCATTTGTTATTTCGGATAATTCATAACTTCGGATAAACTCGTATTTGTTACATTCACTAACAGCCAAATTTGAAAGGAAATTCGAATACCTATAATTTAATAATTAGTTATTATTAGTTAGTTAGTTAGTTATTGTTTCAAATTTTCGGATTTTCTTTCTTTTTTTTGGATTTTCAAATTTATGAATTTTCTAATGTTCCAATTAACAAATTTACAAATTTTCGAATTTATTACTTTACGAATTGCGATCATAACGAATGACCCGAAAAACTAAAAAAGAAAAAAAAAAAAACAAATAAAACTAATACAAACTCATTTTTCGGCAGTGCACATGTCATATAAAAAGTATATTAACACTAGCACATCAAATGATTTTTTTATTCAGTTTAAAGGCTAAGCAATGTATTAGAAAGGATTCCTGACCCCAGCACAAAGAATATGCCTCAAGCTAAAAATTCTGTATGTTTAGAAGCTTCTTTGCGCTGTTGAAATCTATTTTATTTACACTCAGTTGAATACAGCTGATCCTATATCATGTCATACGGTTTCCAACATATTTTAGCAAGGCATTATGGGCAATTAGGCAAAAAATAAAATCTTACCGACTTGCAGCTAGCTGTGGCATCAGCTGTTTCTGACTTTCCCGAGTTTTCCTGTGCTCTTTAATTAGCAAATATAGAGAGAATGTGCTTTCTTTCCAATGCCTATGTTCATAAAACACAGAAAAAGCATACAAAAGAAATAATTCAGCTCTAGTAAAATCCTTCATTTAGGAAAAGCCACACGCTAGTTTTAAACAAGTTTGCTAAACAGAAGATGCCGTAGAAGCTGTTTTATTTTACAGGAACTGGCAGGAGATTTCAGAAGGACAGCTGGAGGTAATCTGAAGACTCATCACAAAAGGTTTGCAAGAGAACCGTGGTAAAAAGGAACTGTATAGCAAATATGAAAACACATCCGATAGTTTCATTAAACTAATCATACACTCTGAAAAAAAAGAAGGTACAGTTCTGTCTCTAATTTCCACTCTGACATTTATGTTCTGCACCTGTCTGACCAACAGGTGTATTCTCTAGAGTTTCTGGTATCTTTATCTTGAACAAATGACCTGTTAAGGCAAGTCAAATTGGTGTATTTCATGGTTCTAACACGCTTTTTTTGAGTTCATTTCATCTTCATATTAAAGCATACATATAGAAACATGTGACAAAAGGCTGTAAACCTGCACAGAAGAAAGAAAAAAAACCTGCTGTATCTAGCTGCAAAAATGTGATTATTAAAACGTTTTTAAGAATATATTATGCTTGCATTAAATATATACTGTATATCTATATCAGCAAACTGGGCCTACTGTGGCTTAGGACAGGGGTCTCCAAACTGTTGCCCTTTGTTTGCCTTTTTCTGGCCCTTTGGATGCTATTCCTCCCACTGACACCAACATTAGGGCACAATTCCTGTTACTGACATCAACAATGTGGCACTATTCCTTCCCCTGACACCAACGATGGGGCACTATTCCTCCCCCTGACACCAACGATGGGGCACTATACCGCCCCCTGACACCAAAGATGCATTATTTACTCCCACTAACACCAGGACAATTTCTACTCCCAATGGCCACAGTCTGGCCCCAGGGCCAGATTAACGTAGGGGCTATTGGAGCTGCAGCTCCAGGCCCCTACCATAATATCGGCCCAATACATTGATTCTGGACACAATTACCGGCCGCCAACCGCTACATTACCTTGCAGATGCCAGGCAGCTGAATTATAGGTCCATTACAGACAGTGAGCCGGCCGGCAGCCGCTATATACGTTGCCTTGCAGAACGGCCTCTTGCGGCTCGGTACCAGTGCGCCGAAGCTGAGCGCGCTCTTCCCCTTGGAGTCCAGCACACTTTCCTGTTGGGTGGAGCTTGATGTCCCGGCATGCGTGACGTCATCCAGAGGCCGGCCCGAGAGGCTCAATATGAAAGGAGTGCGGGCGGTGCTGCTGCGTGCAAGGAGAAGGAAGCACTATACAATAACTGCAAGTAAGCTGGGGCTGGGGAAGTCGGGCAGATGAAAATTTGCTATCCTTTCGTGCAGCTCAGTGTACTAGCTGAAGTACCAGTGCCACCTATTAGTGCAGCTCATCAGTGCCACCTATCAGTGCCAGTGCCACTTATCAGTGCAGCTCATCAGTGCCACCTATCAGTACCAGTGCCACCTATTAGTGCAGCTCATCAGTGCCAGTGCCACCAATCAGTGCAGCTCATCAGTGCCACATATTAGTGCTGCCTCATGAGTGCCGCCTTATCAGTGCCCATAAGTGCTGCATATCAGTGCCAGTGCAGCTCATCAGTGCAGCTTATCAGAGCCAATCAGTGACGCATATCAATGCCACCTTATCAGTGCCCATAAGTGCCGCCTATCAGTGCCCATCAGTGCTGCCTATCAGTGCAGCTCATCAGTGATGCCTATCAGTGCCACTTATCAGTGCCCATCAGTGGAGCTCATCAGTGCAGCCCATTAGTGCCACTTATCAGTGCCCATCAGTGCAGCTCATCAGTGCACGCCTATAAGTGCAGACCATCAGTGCTGCATATCAGTGCCAGTGCAGCTAATCAGTGCAGCTAATCAGTGCTCCTTTTAGAGCCAATCAGTGACGCATATCAATGGCGCCTTTTCAGTGTCCATAAGTGCCGCCTGTCAGTGCCCATCAGTGCTGCCTATCAGTGCCACTTATCAGTGCCCATCAGTGCAGCTTATCAGTGCCGCCTATTAGTGACAATTAGTGCAGCTCATCAGTGCCACCTATCAATGCCAGTGCCACCTAATAGTGTTCATCAGTGCTGCCTATCAGTGCCCATCAGTGTAGCTCATCAGTGCCCATCAGTGCAGTTCATCAGTGCCACCTATCAGTGCACCCCTATCAGTGCTGTCTATCAGTGACCATCAGTGCTGCCCATAAGTGACCATCAGTGCCGCATATTAGTGCTGCCTCATCAGTGCCCATAAGTGCTGCCTATCAGTGCAGCTCATCAGTGCTGCATATCAGTGCCAAATATTAGTGCTGCCTCATTAGTGCCTCCTTATCAGTGCCCATAAGTGTTGCCTATCAGTGCCTATCAGTGCTGCCTATCAGTGCCGCATATCAGTGCAGCCTCATTAGTGCTGCCGTATCAGTGCCCATCAGTGTTGCCTCATCAGTGCCACCTTATCAGTGCCCATCAGTCGTGCCTCATTGGTGCCCATCAGTGCTGCCTATCAGTGCAGCCCATCAGTGCTGCCTCATCAGTGCCACCTATCAGTGTAGCATCAGCAGTGAAGAAGAAAAATTACTTATGTGCAAAATGTTATAACAAACTAAGAAAAACTTTTTTTTTTTTTTTTTCAAAAATCTCAGTCTTATTTTGATGTTTATTAAAAAATAAAAACCCCAGTGGTGTATAATCGTGTGAAAAAATGATCAAAATTTCATATGGCTACACTGTTGCATGACCGCCCAATTGTCATTCAAAGTGTGACAGCGCTGAAAATTCGTCTGGGCATTTCCATAAAAAGGCCCACCGAATCCTCAGCACCAGGCCCACGATGCTCTTAATCCGGCCCTGTCTGGCCCCCCTAAAGTCTAAAGGACAGTAAACTGGCCCCTTGTTTAGAAAGTTTGGAGACCACTGGCTTAGGACAAGGCAGACGGAAGTTACAATGAGAATGTATAGGTAAATTCAAAGGGCATGCTGCTCTGTTGACTGAATGTTTTTATAGGCACACACATAATATAATAAGATGATTAAAGGAGTTGCAAATCCTCAAGGTTTTTCACCTTAATGAATTCTTCTGAGCTGTATCCCCCCCAGAGCCCCCCTATTTCTTACCTGAACCCGATTGTTCCGGCGACAAGCACAAGCCCGGCGGCTCCAGCCGCTGTCTCGGGTCCTCATTGGATAGATTGATAGCAGCAGGAGCCATTGGCTCACGTTGCTGTCAATCAAATCCAATGACACAGGAGTCGGGGCGGGGCAGAGTCCTGCTGTCTTTGTCAATGGATGCAGCAGCAAGACTCGGGAGCGCACCCGCACAGGTGCCCCCATGGAAACCTTCTCTCCGCAGAGGCACTCCATGAAGAGGAGGAGCCAGGAGCGCCACTGGGACACCCCAGAAAAGGAGGATCGGGGCCGCTCTGTGCAAAACCCTTGCACAGAGCAGGTAACTATGACTTGTTTGTTATTTTACAAACATAAAAAAAAAAAACCTTTACAATCACTTTAATGCTGTGTTATTACAGAAATCAAGTTGAGATTAATGCCCCGTACACATGATCAGATTTTCCGACAACAAATGTTGGATGTGAGCTTGTTGTCGGAAAATGTGTATGTTCTATTGAACATTTGCTGTCGGAATATCCGCCCACAAATGTTTGAGAGCAGGTTCTCAAATTTTCCGCCAACAAAACTCATAGTTACATAGTAGGTGAGGTTGAAAAAAGACACAAGTCCATCAAGTCCAACCTATGTGTGTGATTATGTGTCAGTATTACATTATATATCCCCGTATGTTGCGGTCATTCAGGTGCTTATCTAATAGTTTCTTGAAGCTATCAATGCTCCCCGCTGAGACCACTGCCTGAGGAAGGGAATTCCACATCCTTGCCGCTCTTACAGTAAAGAACCCTCTACGTAGTTTAAGGTTAAACCTCTTTTCTTCTAATTTTAATGAGTGGCCACGAGTCTTGTTAAACTCTCTTCTGCGAAAAAGTTTTATCCCTATTGTGGGGTCACCAGTACGGTATTTGTATATTGAAATCATATCCCCTCTCAAGCGTCTCTTCTCCAGAGAGAATAAGTTCAGTGCTCGCAACCTTTCCTCATAACTAAGATCCTCCAGACCCTTTATTAGCTTTGTTGCCCTTCTTTGTACTCGCTCCATTTCCAGTACATCCTTCCTGAGGACTGGTGGCCAGAACTGGACAGCATACTCCAGGTGCGGCCGGACCAGAGCCTTGTAGAGTGGGAGAATTATCGTTTTATCTCTGGAGTTGATCCCCTTTTTAATGCATGCCAATATTCTGTTTGCTTTGTTTGCAGCAGCTTGGGATTGCATGCCATTGCTGAGCCTATCATCTACTAGGACCCCCAGGTCCTTTTCCATCCTAGATTCCCCCAGAGGTTCTCCCCCCAGTGTATAGATTGCATTCATATTTTTGCCACCCAAATGCATTATTTTAAATTTTTCTACATTGAACCTCATTTTCCATGTAGTCGCCCACCCCATTAATTTGTTCAGGTCTTTTTGCAAGGTTTCCACATCCTGCGGAGAAGTTATTGCCCTGCTTAGCTTAGTATCGTCTGCAAATACAGAGATTGAACTGTTTATCCCATCCTCCAGATCGTTTATGAACAAATTAAATAGGATTGGTCCCAGCACAGAACCCTGGGGAACCCCACTACCCACCCCTGACCATTCTGAGTACTCCCCATTTATCACCACCCTCTGAACTCGCCCTTGTAGTCAGTTTTCAATCCATGTACTCACCCTATGGTCCATGCCAACGGACCTTATTTTGTACAGTAAACGTTTATGGGGAACTGTGTCAAATGCTTTTGCAAAATCCAGATACACCACGTCTACGGGCCTTCCTTTATCTAGATGGCAACTCACCTCCTCATAGAAGGTCAATAGATTGGTTTGGCAAGAACGATTCTTCATGAATCCATGCTGATTACTGCTAATGATACCATTCTTATTACTAAAATCTTGTATATAGTCCCTTATCATCCCCTCCAATAGTTTACATACTATTGATGTTAGGCTAACTGGTCTGTAATTCCCAGGGATGTATTTTGGGCCCTTTTTAAATATTGGTGCTACATTGGTTTTTCTCCAATCAGCTGGTACCATTCCAGTCAGTAGACTATTTGTAAAAATTAGGAACAACGGTCTGGCAATCACTTGACTGAGTTCCCTAAGTACCCTCGGATGCAAGCCATCTGGTCCCGGTGATTTATTAATGTTAAGTTTCTCAAGTCTAATTTTAATTCTGTCCTCTGTTAACCATGTAGGTGCTTCCTGTGTTGTGTCATGAGGATAAACACTGCAGTTTTGGTTACTGAAGCCCCCCGATTCACTCGTGAAGACTGAGGAGAAGAATAAATTCAATACCTTCGCCATCTCCCCATCCTTTGTAACCAGATGTCCTTCCTCATTCTTTATGGGGCCAATATGGTCTGTCCTCCCTTTTTCACTGTTTACATACTTAAAGAATTTCTTGGGATTTTTTTTTGCTCTCCTCCGCTATGTGTCTTTCATGTTCTATCTTAGCTGTCCTAATTGCACCCTTACATTTCTTGTTGCATTCTTTATAAAGTCTGAATGCTGAGGATGATCCCTCAACCTTGTATTTTTGAAGGCCTTCTCCTTTGCTTTTATTTGCATAACGTCTGTGTGTACACAAGTCCGTCGCACAAAAGTTCACGTATGCTCGGAATCAAGCAGAAGGAGCCACACTAGCTATTGAACTTCCTTTTTCTCGGCTCGTCGTACGTCTTGTACATCACCGCGTTCTCACATTCGGAATTTTGGCCCAACATTTGTGTGACAGTGTGTATGCAAGACAAGTTTGAGCCAACACCCTTTGGAAAAAAATCCATGGGTTTGTTGTCGGAAAATCTGATCGTGTGTACGGGGCATAAGAGTGTGTGGTTGGGGAGAGGCATAGAAGGACGTCCTTTAGGCTAAGTGCCATTGCTGAGTATGTCCAACAGTCCTGTGAATGGGGTGTAGCAGGTGGCTTTCAGCTCAGGAAGTGTGCTCTGTAGTGGTCAGTAATACTGTGCTATATCATATGATGTTATATAGAGCAGCGGTTCCCAACCTTTTTGGCACTGGGGACCGGTCTCATGGAAGAAAATTTTACCAAGGACCATTGGGAAACGGCTGGTTTTCAATGATTGAAGCGCATTATTTCTATTATTACATTGTCATATATAATGAAGTTGTTTAGCTCACCCTAATGCGGAATCAGTGGGAGCCCTAAGCTTGTCACTGCAGCCTGCCACCAGATGCAGCTTGTCACCGTCGCCTGCCACCAGATGCAGCATATCCCTTGCCACCATCACATGTCACCGACGCCTGCCACCAGATGCAGCATATCACTTGCCACCGTCACTTGCCACAATTGCCTGCCACCAGATGCAGCTTGTCACCCTCGCCTACCACCAGATGTAGTGGGTCACTTGCCACCGTCGCCTGCCACCAGATGCAGCATATCACTTGCCACCATCACTTGCCATCTTCACCTGCCACCAGATGCAATATGTCACTTGCCACTGTCGCCTGCCACCAAATGGAGCATATCACTTGCCACCATCACTTGCCACCTTTGCCTGCCACCAGATGAAGCGTGTCACTTGCCACTGTCGCCTGCCACCAGATGCAGCATGTCACTTGCCACCTTTGCCTGCCACCAGATGTAGATTTCTCTGTGCAGTGTATAAACAGAGGAGAGCAGTAACCCTTCCCCACCTATCCCTGAGGATCAGCACTGTCCCGCCCATGAAATTATGTATCCCTCTGTGTGGTCCCGGTGATCTGCACTGTTAGTTGTTGCCTGGAATTTATGGAGTTAAGTGTCTTCAGGGAAATCTTTAGCTTAAACTCGGCACTCGGCTTGCTTTCCCTGATTGCTTCACTGCGCAGTAGCTTAAGGGATACAAGGTGGCAATGTGGCCCAGTGTCTGCATGCATTAGGCCATAAAATTGATTTACGTGGCGATTTTGGTATAAATTCTCCCAGTATTCTCTGATTGTGGGGAGTGGTAAAGTCACAATCTCCAACTTGTCCAATTAAACGTTAGACATTCATTAAAAAGAAAAAAAAAAAGGAAGGTGCTCTGTAAAGGATGGCAATGCCAAGCCAGTGATCCCCTGTGATCACTGTACAGAGGTGAAGCAGCTCAGCACAGGACCTGGAAAATTGCAGCTATCACTGTAGTAGCGTACACACGGTCGGATTTTCCGATGGCAAATGTTGGATGTGAGCTTGTTGGCAGAAAGTCCGACCGTGTGTATGCTCCATGGAACATTTGCTGTCAGACTTTCCGCCAACAAATGTTGACTAGCAGGTTCTCAAATTTTCCGACAACAAACATTGTTGTCGGAAAGTCCGATCGTGTGTATACAAGTCCGCGCACAAAAGTTCACGCATGCTCAGAATCAAGTATGAGCCGGAAAGCGCTAGGTCTTGTAAAACTAGCGTTCATAATGGAGATATCACATTCGTCACGTGGCAAATTATGAAATCTCTCAATGCAGCGCATTCTCTTCTTCTTTATAATGCTAAAATAATGAAGTTACTTTGCTGCTGATATTCACAGAGTTCTGACAAATGTATTTTTTATTATTTCTCGTGATCGCCTGAATAATATTTGTTTTTGTTGGGTTTTTTTTCGTGATCTCCAGAATAATCTTTTTTTTTTTTTTCTAGTGATCTCCATTTTTTTTCTTGTGATCTCCAGAATATTTTTTTTTTACGTGATCTCCAGAATAATCTTCTTTTTTTTTTTTCTCGTGATCTCCAGAATAATCTTTTTTTTTCATTTTTATTTTTCTAGTGATCTCCATATTTTTTTTGTTTGTTTTTTCTCGTGATCTGCAGAATATTATTTTTTTCTATTGATCTCCATAATTTTTTTTTTCTCGTTTTGTGTTGTCAAGTTACCACAACATCATTGTTAGCTTGTATTTTTTAACCTCAAAGATACAACTATGTTGGTGTCCCTTGTTATTTTGACATTGTATTTTTAAATGTACCTGCCTACTCACAAACTGTCCTTCTTGAAGTTAAACACATAGCCAAGTATTTGTCAAAAACAAATTTTTAAATTTAATAGGGGTCATAACAAAATAAAGAGGAAGGCAACGCTGAAGAAACAGTTGGAATTGGTGAAGCCTTTGTACCCCAGGGCAGACATCAATTATTAAGAAATGATATGACGCTGGTGAGAAACGCGACAATGATAGCTCTACGCGTTTCGTGGCTTCTTGTGCCACTCGTCAGGAGCAAGCGCGTATCTTGATCTAAAATAAAGGATATAAAAATGAACTAGTAATTATAAACATGAAACGGAGGTGGGGTAATTAAAAAACCCCACACAGAGTGCATGCTTACATATTGTGGTTCGTGAGATGGTGGCGGAGGCCATACATCGCTCGGCAATCGGAGACACCACCCCCCCGGGAGCTGAGGTGGTCGGACCAATGGGGACAGCCCCACAGGGCACCATCCAAGGCAGGCCAGGACCCCCGAGGCAAACCTGGAGTGGGAAGTACAGATAAGAGATCAGATTAGCAACCCAACCGTGGGGGTGAACAGCTGAGTGTGAATGGAGAATGCAGGGGTGAAATGGAAGAAAAATGAGTGACCATGTGGAGGACAAGGAAAGAAGGCTAGATAGAAGCATCCAAGCAAAACCGCCAAAAGAAAAACCGAACACCACAGAGCAAGAGTGCAAGAGAAGAAGGAAAGAGCCAGAAAATATAGCATGGATGGAGATACCTGGTGTGCAGGGTGAGACATCATGGAGAAAGAAAGACGGTGTGTGTTGCCAAACAGACATGACACCCAGTGGAGTGGGCAGCCTCGAGAGCCAAACCCGCCGAGGCTGCGCCCATATGAGCGCCACCACCGGAACCGCCCACCAATGTCATGCCGCACACACATGGGAGGGGCATACGGCATCACCAACCGGACGCAGGCGCCCGGTCAGCCGACGCCCACGCCCCTTCCCAGTAGTGTGCGTGAAGGATACCATCCAATCGAGCGCGTCGGCATCCAAAGGGGTGCGCACGCTCGATGGGGAGTGCGTGACGCTGACGCGCAGTGGCGGCGGATCCACCCCTCCCTTCGGGGAAGGGGGAGGGGCCGACAGGCGCGTCACAGCTCCCGGAAGGGGGGAAAAAACCAATCATGTATATTTACTGCTATTATTGCTGATATTTCTCTCTATTTGTGATTGATATATAATTTTATATGCATGTTCTACTTTCATGAATTCAATAAAAAATTTCCTAGTAGTCCATCGGTTTTGTTTTTTTGGACATTTCACGCTTTTCATTTAAAGTCCCACTTTTGTTGCTTTTTTCTTAGACTAGTAAAGGGATGGAAACGCATGACCTCATCCGGTCATGGTTTCATTTAAAGTCCCACGGGATGGACAGTCCCAAACCCTTCTCTAACATTAATGTACAGGGATGGATAAGCGTGAAATTGTTCCATTTTTCAATCCTATCACATTCATTGTGATTTATTTAAAATTTCATCTGCCTCCTTTTTTTCAATTGCTCGATTATATTTTTACTATCATCATTTTTGAACTATTTTTGGATAATTATTTATGATGTAGATCTTGACACCAGCTTTATAGAGGGTTTGTTTGTTTTAGTGGTGGCCCCCTTGGCACCCCTTTGGATGCCGACGCGCTCGATTGGATGGTATCCTTCACGCACACTACTGGAAAGGGGCGTGGGCGTCGGCTGACCGGGCGCCTGCGTCCTGTTGGTGATGCCGTACGCCCCTCCCATGTGTGTGCGGCGTGACGTTGGTGGGCGGTTCCGGTGGTGGCGCTCATATGGGCGCAGCCTCGGCGGGTTTGGCTCTCGAGGCTGCCCACTCCACTGGGTGTCATGTCTGTTTGGCAACACACACCGTCTTTCTTTCTCCATGATGTCTCACCCTGCACACCAGGTATCTCCATCCATGCTATATTTTCTGGCTCTTTCCTTCTTCTCTTGCACTCTTGCTCTGTGGTGTTCGGTTTTTCTTTTGGCGGTTTTGCTTGGATGCTTCTATCTAGCCTTCTTTCCTTGTCCTCCACATGGTCACTCATTTTTCTTCCATTTCACCCCTGCATTCTCCATTCACACTCAGCTGTTCACCCCCACGGTTGGGTTGCTAATCTGATCTCTTATCTGTACTTCCCACTCCAGGTTTGCCTCAGGGGTCCTGGCCTGCCTTGGATGGTGCCCTGTGGGGCTGTCCCCATTGGTCCGTCCACCCCAGCTCCCGGGGGGGTGGTGTCTCCGATTGCCGAGCGATGTATGGCCTCCGCCACCATCTCACGAACCACAATATGTAAGCATGCACAGTATGTGGGGTTTTTTAATTACCCCACCTCCGTTTCATGTTTATAATTACTAGTTCATTTTTATATCCTTTATTTTAGATCAAGATACGCGCTTTCTCCTGACGAGTGGCACAAGAAGCCATGAAACGCGTAGAGCTATCATTGTCGCGTTTCTCACCAGCGTCATATCATTTCTTAATTTTTTGAGTTTTTTGGAGGCTTATTTTGCAGGCAATACTTCTTATTATATGGTTGTGTATTATTATCCTACTGATGTACCATGGAGAATTGTTTTATTCATTGAATCATGTATATTTACTGCTATTATTGCTGATATTTCTCTCTATTTGTGATTGATATATAATTTTATATGCATGTTCTACTTTCATGAATTCAATAAAAAATTTTCCTAGTAGTCCATCGGTTTTGTTTTTTTGGACATTTCACGCTTTTCATTTAAAGTCCCACTTTTGTTGCTTTTTTCTTAGACTAGTAAAGGGATGGAAACGCATGACCTCATCCGGTCATGGTTTCATTTAAAGTCCCACGGGATGGACAGTCCCAAACCCTTCTCTAACATTAATGTACAGGGATGGATAAGCGTGAAATTGTTCCATTTTTCAATCCTATCACATTCATTGTGATTTATTTAAAATTTCATCTGCCTCCTTTTTTTCAATTGCTCGATTATATTTTTATTATCATCATTTTTGAACTATTTTTGGATAATTATTTATGATGTAGATCTTGACACCAGCTTTATAGAGGGTTTGTTTGTTTTAGTGGTGGCCCCCTTGGCCTCAATGCGCCGCCTGTTCTTTTGGTTTTTTTTCCCCCCTTCCGGGAGCTGTGACGCGCCTGTTGGCCCCTCCCCCTTCCCCGAAGGGAGGGGTGGATCCGCCGCCACTGCGCGTCAGCGTCACGCACTCCCCATCGAGCGTGCGCACCCCTTTGGATGCCGACGCGCTCGATTGGATGGTATCCTTCACGCACACTACTGGGAAGGGGCGTGGGCGTCGGCTGACCGGGCGCCTGCGTCCGGTTGGTGATGCCGTACGCCCCTCCCATGTGTGTGCGGCGTGACGTTGGTGGGCGGTTCCGGTGGTGGCGCTCATATGGGCGCAGCCTTGGCGGGTTTGGCTCTCGAGGCTGCCCACTCCACTGGGTGTCATGTCTGTTTGGCAACACACACCGTCTTTCTTTCTCCATGATGTCTCACCCTGCACACCAGGTATCTCCATCCATGCTATATTTTCTGGCTCTTTCCTTCTTCTCTTGCACTCTTGCTCTGTGGTGTTCGGTTTTTCTTTTGGCGGTTTTGCTTGGATGCTTCTATCTAGCCTTCTTTCCTTGTCCTCCACATGGTCACTCATTTTTCTTCCATTTCACCCCTGCATTCTCCATTCACACTCAGCTGTTCACCCCCACGGTTGGGTTGCTAATCTGATCTCTTATCTGTACTTCCCACTCCAGGTTTGCCTCGGGGGTCCTGGCCTGCCTTGGATGGTGCCCTGTGGGGCTGTCCCCATTGGTCCGTCCACCTCAGCCCCCGGGGGGGTGGTGTTTCCGATTGCCGAGCGATGTATGGCCTCCGCCACCATCTCACGAACCACAATATGTAAGCATGCACTCTGTGTGGGGTTTTTTAATTACCCCACCTCCGTTTCATGTTTATAATTACTAGTTCATTTTTATATCCTTTATTTTAGATCAAGATAAGCGCTTGCTCCTGACGAGTGGCACAAGAAGCCACAAAACGCGTAGAGCTATCATTGTCGCGTTTCTCACCAGCGTCATATCATTTCTTAATTTTTTGAGTTTTTTGGAGGCTTATTTTGCAGGCATTACTTCTTATTATATGGTTGTGTATTATTATCCTACTGATGTACCATGGAGAATTGTTTTATTCATTGAATCATGTATATTTACTGCTATTATTGCTGATATTTCTCTCTATTTGTGATTGATATATAATTTTATATGCATGTTCTACTTTCATGAATTCAATAAAAATTTTCCTAGTAGTCCATCGGTTTTGTTTTTTTGGACATTTCACGCTTTTCATTTAAAGTCCCACTTTTGTTGCTTTTTTCTTAGACTAGTAAAGGGATGGAAACGCATGACCTCATCCGGTCATGGTTTCATTTAAAGTCCCACGGGATGGACAGTCCCAAACCCTTCTCTGACATCAATTATTTGACTGTCAAAATTGGTAACCTGAGGAGTCCCTTTAATAGGGAGCACAATACGGTCCAGGACTCTGAGAGATCGGCAGCAGCAGCAGATGACATATATGTCCCGAGGCTGTGGTCTTACAACAGCCTGCATTTTTTGCCAGACCACACCAAACCCAGGCCATCACTCTCAACACTTCCTTCCATGCTTCCTTCCATGCTGCTGTGGTGGGTTGGGTGGCTGTGGTGTTGGTGGTGTTGGTGGTGTTGCTGGAGGTGGTGAAGGAGTATGGTCCAACTCACACAGGTGAGTTTGAGTTGTGAGTTGGCCCCTCGCCCCCTTGTTTAGGGCCAGAAGAATTATTTCATCACAGATCATGCGTTGGCCCTCCTCCATATGTTCTAGTTTGCTTGCTGTGACACATTCAAATGCCTCGTGGCCACCAGGGGTCGTGGTAAGTGTCGCAGTAGCCTGGCGAACAAAAGCAGACGCTGAATCCTCAAGATTCCTTGCCTTCCTGGTCCTTTTGGTTGGAGGTCGGAGGGGAGGAACCTGGGATTCTGTCAGGCTGCCTGCCACAGCCACCTCCTGGCTGAGACTTTCCTGTGTATGAATATGGTACATGGTTTTAGTTTTTTGGTCATCAATCACACACAATTTTGAGCTCATGACTGTTGCAAATTGAATGTTACCAAACAGAAAAGACTATCATTCTGACACCAGCATTTTTCATTCTTGTCCCAATAATTTTTTGGTTCTACTGTCTATTGATATATAAGCCACTTTGTTAAATCAGAAATTAGTGATCAATAACATCTAGTTAACATCATTCATTTTTTGACAAGAAATGTGTTCAACAATGCTATACCTGGATCAAGCTGGGCTCCTCCACATCTTCTTCCCAGGTGGAAGGCCCAGGTTGGACTTCAGGAGCCTCAGCTGATGTGGAAAGAAGTGTTGAAGGAAGTGTAGATAGTGATGGCCTGGGTTCCGTCTGGTCTAACAAAAAAACGCAGTCTGTCGTAGTACCACAGCCTCGGGACATATACGTCATCTGCTGCTGCTCTGGATCTCTGCGAATCCTGGACCTTCTTGCGCTCCCTATTATATGTGCTCCTCAGGCTACCAATTTTGGCCTTTAAATAGTTGATGTCTGCCGTGGGATACACCGGCTTCACCAATTCCAACAGTTGATCCAGCGCTGCCTTCCTCTTTTGCTTGTTTGAGTAGTCCCTGCATTGGACTTGCCAGAGACATGGCAGCTCCCTGTACTTATTTATGAAGTTGGGCAGGAAGTCAGGGTCTCTGAATTTATCCACCATTTTAGCTGCAAGACACAACACAAGACAAACCCTAATGTCAGGCTAAACTCAGGCTAATCTTGTCCCAATATAGGCCTCAAACTATAAGCAGTATAGGGCACTAACCCCTGATGCCCCAAGTTACAATTGTACCTTCGTTTGCACGATTGGCGCTTATGATCCTCCGTCCTCCACTCACAGATCGTACGTACAACGCCCGCGTGTTATGTTTTATATACACTGCGCATGCATCAAACTCCGCCCCTGTCCTTCTTTCTAGTGTATTCCCCACCTCTTCTCTTTCAGGGCAGTGGGAGAGCACATGGTGGAGACACAGCAGGTGTGTGCTGTTATCAGCAATGACGAGGAAAGCCCAGAGCAAGGCAGTTCCAGATCCAGAAGGAGATATAAGGCCTCAAATATGTCCTTTGAAGAGATGATGGAGATGGTGGACATCTTGAAGAGGGCAGACTATGATGGGAAGCATGGACCGTACAGAAACCCAAATGTGAGAAAGGCCAAAATCATGACTAAAGTTGTGAGAAGTCTGCACAGGACTTTTGGGGTACGACGATCCAAGGAGCAATTGAGGAAACGCTGGTCAGACCTGAAATTGAAGGAGCAGGATCAGTATAGAAAGATCAGGAAAGTGCTGCAAAAAAGTAAGTATTTGTCGTGTATTCCTATTATTATTATTACTTTCGTGCTGGTACATGTGCTTTTCTATACTGTTGTACAGTTTAAAATGGCAAGTTTGAGGTTTGTGGGCACAGTAATCGTTCGTATTAAACCTCGTTAGTTCGACCACTAATACGACGTTTTTGGCAGATGCAGGTTAACTACATTTGTTCATGCCTATTTGGATTAAAAGAAGTTTATTACATTGTTGTCTAGATGTGTTTGAAACTATAATGAAATTATACTTGATTCAGTGTAAGGCCAACTTGATTCAGTGTAAGGAGAGGACGCTCAGCAGCTGTTTACACATCTGGACGCAGGAGCACTAGTGTGGGACACCATAACAACCTTTTTATGGTGTCCCACGCAGGTGCTCCAGTGGATACCAGGGGTCTCTCCAAGTGTGAAACTTGTACAAAACAGGTAAGTATTCCCGCTTTTGAAAGCTTGGAACTCTGCCAAAACAGACAATTGGACGACACTTCCAAGCAATGATTCATATTACTATTTCTCGCCTCAAATATCTGTCTGCTAAGTATACCTTTTTTGTGTTCACATAAGAGAGAAAAGAATCGGGACATCTGAGGACACCAGGAACCCCTACACCTCCTGAAGAAGGGGAACTCAGCACACAACCTAAGGATGTGGATGGAGAACCTGAGGATGTGGATGCAGAACCTAAGTATGTGGATGCAGAGGTTCAGGAAGTGGTTGAAATGGTGTCCACAATAGGTCAGTGTCTGAGACCACAGCTTCAGGTAATAGATGGATGCCTGCATATTTATAATACATAGGGGTTAATTTACTAAAGGCAAAAAGACTGTGCACTTTGGAAAGTGCAGTTGCACATGGCAAGCGCAGTTGCTCCAGAGTTTAGTAAATGAGCAGAAGCTCTGCTGACTTTCATCAACCAATCATGTGCAAGCAAAAATGCTGTTTTTTTTATTTTCCTTGCATGTGATTGGGTATTCTTTACAAAGTGAACCTTTTCCTCATTTACTAAGCTCTGGAGCAACTGCACTTGCAGAGTGCAATTGCACTTTCCAAGGTGCACAGTCTATTGGCCTTTAGTAAATCAACCCCATGGCGTGTTTTTTTATTTTTAGGTGATGTGGCTGTTGTGGAAGAAGAAACTCACTTCAGCAGTGCAAGTGCACAAGTCCTCATCAGTGAGATCTTGGTGTGCTCAGGATTTAGAAAAGCTGAAGCAAAATATCAATGATTTTCAAAAAAGACTGAGCAACATCATTGATGTTTTAGGCAAAATCTAAACCCCCAAAAAGTGTAAATTTTGTCATTATTGTTGTACGTTTTTTAAAAGTTTTAAAGTAATCGCAAAGCCAAATTGTGAAGATGCACACAGTGTGTCAACATGTGCTATCTGCCATCATGGGATATAGATGTACGCATTTTTGTGGGGTTCAATCCCTTCCTCGAAACTAAAGTAGGTGAGAGGAAGGGGGTTGCACCCCCGAAACACGTCCATTGATCCCCCATGATGGGAGCTAGCACATGTTGACACACTGTGCCTTATTTAAAGAAGCAAAATCACTTTGCCCTACATGTGCACTTGAAAGTGCACATATAGGGCAAAGTGGATTGTCCTTTCTGAAATAAGGACCAGTGTGTCAACATGTGCTAGCTCACATCATGGGGGATCAATGGACGTGTTTCGGGGGTGCAACCCCTTCCTCTCACCTACTTTAGTTTAGAGGAATGGGTTGGACCCCACAAAACGCGTACATTGATGGCAGATAGCACATGTTGACACACTGTGTGTTTTGTGGCTTTATCAAAATAGATGTAGGGAAAAGACACATATTTTAGGCATGGGATCATGAGGGAAATGTACATTTTGAGTCCTAATTTGTGTGCATCTTCAAAATTTGGCTTTTACAGGGGTGTCAGGTCACCTTGAGGCTAGGTGACAGATGCACTCTGTAGGAGTCAGAAGTGCACCGCTAGGTAGTGGACCCTAGGACTGGCTGCTGCGGATTGAACCCTGGGAGGTTCAGGAAGCAGGTCTACTGGATCACTGACACAGATCCCACTGGGAGCTAGAGCATAGATTCCCCAGGGCGCAGAGTCTAAGAGCCAGCAGGTGTTCACCAGAGCCTTTAGTAGTAAGGATGGACTGCGCTGCAGTCTGGCTCCAGGTCGTGGCCCCCAGGGCAGCAGGCTGGAACAACAAGGAAAGTAAGGGATAAGCCAAGGTCGGGGCCACAAGCAGACAAGGACAACAGAGTTCACGCCAAGGTTCAGGGTCACAGGCAAACAGGGATGGTCGGGGACACGCCAAAGGTCAGGGTCACGAGCAGACAGGAATAGTAAAGGACAGGCCAAAGTCGGTAACTGGAATCAGATGTAGGAAGCACAGCAAGTACACACGAAAAGCTAACACACAATGGTTGATCAGCACTGCTGGCTTGCAGTGCACAGGTTAATATAGGGTTCCCTGATAGGACCTGGGGTGGGGCCATGCTTAGAGGAGAGGTTATAAAACCAGTCAGGTGAGAGGCAGCTGGTCTTTAGAGATGAACACATGGAGACAGGTAGGCTGACAGAGAAACTCTATTGCATAACCATGACAAGGGGTGAGATCACCCCATCTGGTGAAGGCAAAATCAACACAGTTTTGACATACTAATGTCTCACATGGCCTTCACTTTATCAAGGTTGTACTTTGTAAGTTCCTGAGTTAGGGATGTGTATGTTATGGTTTTAAATATGCATGTTTAGCCACAAAAAAGGCTATATACTGTCAAACATACATGTTATACACCAAAGATGTTGGTTTGTTAAAAAACCCTTTTATAACTCACATGTGAATGTGCTTGGAGTAAAATATTTTATATTCAACCATGTGTGGCTTCTTCTTTCAGTGCTCAATACCAGTTTTTTTTAGTAAGTTGGTGTAGTTACAGTGACAATGGGGGGTATTTACTAAAGGCAACTCCACTTTGCACTACAAGCGCACTTTCAAGTGCACTTGCAGTGCACTTGTAGTGCAAAGTGGATTTGCCTTTAGTAAATAACCCCCACTGTGCTTTAAAATTTGCCAAAGTCAGGCCATTTTAGGGACTACAAGCTAATAATTCATGGAGTTGAAAAGGATGATTATTTTTATCATTAATGCATTGCATACATTAACAACAAAAACATTGTGTGTGTGTGTGTGTGTAGCAGACCCACAGCAAAACAGAACATAATAGTTAGCTGAAGAAGAGATTGTCACCTCATGTATCAAATAAGTTACGTTTGCACTATTGAAGAAAATGGCCAAAAAAAAAAGGCCATTGGAGAACATAAGAGAGAGATAAGAAACACAAGCAGTAAATCAAATGAAATATGAGTTTAGTTTAAAAAAAAAAATATTTTAAAGAGCTTCCAGATTCTCTGGTAAATCAATTGCCCCCCTACCGACGAAGTACTCCAAATAGCTTTGCCATACTTCGTGGGTGCTTTGGGGGGGCAAGCCAGGACGGCCAGTTTGAAGCGCCGTAATTCTTTGTTCCAGTGAGTTGGCCTCAGTCGCAACTGAGGCCAGATAGTTGGCTGCATTCTTCCTTAGGAAATTATGAAGAATGCAGCAGCTCATAATGATATGGTTGAGTTTGTATTCGGCCATATTGATGGCCGTTTGGAAAAGCAGGAATCGGCTGGGCATTATGCTAAAGGCATTTTCGACCACTCTTCTGGCACGAGCCAGCCGGTAATTAAAAACTATCTGCTCCGGTATCAGGGTTCTCATGGGGAACAGCCTCATCAAATGCTCCCCCAGCGCAAAGGCCTCATCCACAACAAAAACAAACAAGAGGCCCGCTGGAGGTGGCAACCCCAAGCTGCTATTCTGGAGACGCCTGTAAAATTCTGTCCGGGTGATGACTCCTCCATCAGACATATGGCCATTCTTCCCCACGTCCAGATAGAGGAACTCATAAGTCGCCGACACCACTGCCAACATCACAATACTACTGTACCCATTGCAATTGAAGTAGAATGACCCCGAGTTGGGGGGGGGGATGATCCGGACGTGCTTCCCATCTATCACACCACCGCAGTTCGGAAAGTCCCACTGCTGGTCAAATTGGAAGGCCACAGTCTATCATTCCTGCTGTGGGTTGTAAGGAAACTGTGGAGTCAAACAGGAAAAAAAATAGTACTTTTGCACATAACATTGCAAGCAGATTAGACACAAACATTCTTGGCCAACATAAGTATAACATTTATTGAAATAAGTATTTAAAGACAAAAGTATAAGGACCACTCATCAGATTCCTCACCCCCTCTGATGGCCCATTGTAAAAAAATGTTCGTGGGGGGAGATGTTTTGGAGAGGTAACTCTCTCCACTTCATTGAGAGCTGAATGCCTAAATAATGTGTGTTACTTCGACCAGCCCCTCCTTACTTACACTATTGGCAGCCCACTGGACAGGTAAGAAGTGTTATAATCCAAAAATAGGAACACACACTGTCCAAATTGAAGCACATTTTTACATTCTGCAATTACCTATCAAGATAATAGGAGAACAAAACTTTAAACAGTACCATTTGAAAGTATTCAGGCAGGCACTTGCACTACATGCTTTAGTGAATTCATCCATAAATCTGACCACAAAAGAGGTAGGTATAGTGTGTATGGGTTTAGGAAAGTCAGCAGATAGAGTATTGGGATAGGTTGACTTAGCGATTGGGGGGGGGGGGGGAGGTTCCAAATAAGTTTGGGCCCCCCCAAAAAAAAGCCTCTTGCACTCTGCCTAAATTAAAGAACAACAATAACATTTGTACACATTTTAGGGGGTGTTTAGGGTAAGCACTACAATGGAGCTAACAAAATACATTGTTAAGTGACTAGGCTAGGTGTGTCTGGGCCCAGGATAGCATGCTGGGGAGGTTAGTGAAGGCAAATATGCATGAAGGACAAAAAAGGAGCATTAAAAGCTTACAGCATGCATGAGGACAAAGAGGACATTCGCAGCATATTACAATCATGGTAATTATGGAATGATGAAAGAAATACAATACATTAGCAAACATTAAATACATAGAATGTGATGTTAAAGGATAAAACTTACCTTAATATAGTCCTTCTGCAGGACCTGAATGATGGCAGAACAGGTCTCTGGAATAATGATTCACAGAGCCTGAGGGGGAGATCCCAGTAGTGAACTTGATATCCCGGAGACTTCTCCCCATCGCCAAGTACCGCAAGGTGGCGACGAGCCTTTGTTCGGGAGTGATGGCTTGCCGTATGCAGGTGTCCTGCTTTGTAATATAGGGGGACAGCAAAGCCAACAGACTGTGAATGACGGGGTCAGTCATCCGGAGATAGTTCAAATCATCAGGATTATTCTCCTGGAGCTCCCGCAACAAAGGCATATGAGAGAATTGGTCACGATTAAGTAACCAATTCTTGGTCCAAGAACTCCTCTTCCCCCTGTTCATGGACTGGATTTGGGTCAAAGCAAGAACTCCAACACCAAGCCCAACAACAGCACAAACTCTACGACGAGTACGTAACCGCAACATGGCTAGAAAACGAACGGCTGCTCAGAACGAACTGGCAGAATGCACTGAAAATCAGAAAGGACCTGACAAGAACGAGCTGAAAATCAAAAACGAGTGGACAAGAACGCACTGAAAATCAGAAGCAAAGTAAAGATTGCATTGAAAGACAGGAACAAACTGACAACACGCACTGAAGAACAGATACGAATCGACAAGCACAAACTGAAAAGCAAAAACGAACTGAAAAGCACGAGGCTGTAAAGCGCGAAGCGTCTTTCACCAAACTTCTACTAACACGAGATAAACACGAGATTAGCAGAAGGAGCCCAAAGTTTGAAATTGTTGGCCAACATTTGTGTGACCATGTGTATGCAAGACAAGTTTGCGCCAACAACCTTCAAAAAAAAATCGCCGGTTTTGTTGGCAGAAAGTCCGATCGTGTGTACGCGGCATAACTGTCAGCCTCCCCAGAGGGCACTCAGGTGTGAAATATGTGTACTTCTGTATACCTTTCTCCAAGCTGGACCAATGCAAGTAAGCAATAAAGATGAAATCTGAAGTTCAGCTTCCAGTTTTAATTTATTTATGTGTTATATACAGTGTAGTGTATATTTAGCAGTTAGAACTCCAATGTATGCAAGCTGAAAGCTTCTGTTCTTATTGAAATAATAGAAGCAAGTTTTCATTATGTCTATTTTACTAGCTAACAAGGAAGAGTGCTGGGAAACCTTTGTATTCAACATATATACAAAGGGAAATACAGAGAGAAGTACTAAGAATGTTAGGGAAAACATGAGGTTATAATAATGAACAAAACTCTGTAAGTATCACCCATTTGTGAAATGTCAAGTACTGTAGGATCATAGGACTCCGTTTCCTAATGATTTAAACAAGTGCTCTGTTACAGCATACACATTTTTGCAAGGATATTATTAGCAGAAAAACATATTGTGCATATTCTGAATGTGTCACTTTTGATTGATCTCAACTCAGAGTTTGTAAATAATTACAGTAAACAAATCAGGGGCTGATAAAACATATGCTACCACTGTTATGGAATAATATGTATATTGCTTGATTCTATGAAATAAACTCCATGGTGGCATACATTGTAGCCAGAGCAGCCAAAGCACCCTAAGGGTAAACTTTAACAAAAAGCTGCCATAGGCTATAGCTCCCAACTGTCCCTCACTTTGCGGGGCTGTCCCTGATTTGGAACAAAGTTCCTCTGTCCCTTCTCATTTGTCCCTCATTTTGGTCTAATCTATATAGTTGTATATAAAATGCAATTTTTATGTTTCAAAAAGTGTTTCATCCAGTTTCTAAATTGCGCCCGCTCGCCATTCCCCGAGCGGGCACAATTTTAAAGCGTGACATGTTGGGTATCAATTTACTCGGCGTAACATTATCTTTCACAGTATAAAAAAAAATGGGCTAACTTTACTGTTGTCTTATTTTTAATTCGGTGTGCTAATATGGTGTGACAGAAAGTGTTGCAATGAACGCCATTTTATTCTCTAGGGTGTTAGAAAAAAAAAGTATAATGTTTTGGGGTTCTAGGTAATTTTCTAGCAAAAAACTGTTTTTAACTTGTAAAGAACAAATCTCAAAAAGAGGCTCGGTCCTTAAGTGGTTAAGGGGCGTGGCAGAGGGTGTGTCCTATGCCTACATACTTTTGCTAATAGGTTTCCCTCGTTCCAATTTCAAAAAGTTGGGAGGTATGGAGGCCACCTATACTGCTCTCAAAAACCATATAATTGTGTGACTGCAGTTTCACACACATGGGTAATTGTAATCAAAGACATATTGAGGTTGATTTACTAAAATTGGAGACTGCAAAATCTAGTGCAGCTGTGCACAATAGCCAGTCAGCTGCTAACTTCAGGTAGTTCAATTAAGCTTAGACAAAAAAAAAAAAAGATTGGTTTCCATGCAGAATTTTTCACGCTCCAGTTTTAGGAAATCAACCCTTCTCTATATCTTTTCAAATACCTGTATAGCAAGGACAAACGATAATGCAACAAGGAACAGTATAGCATCCCTTGTGTTGCCTTAGGCTGCTTTCACACTGCAGCCGCCTGAGCGTTAGCGGTAAAGCGCTGCTCGTTTTAGCTGCGCATAACCACTGCTATTCGGGCAGTAGCGGGGCGCTTTTAAAGCCCAAGAAGGGGGTTGCGGCGCTTCTGAAGTGGTTTTCATCCGCTTCCGAAGCACTGCCCATTCATTCCAATGGGCAGGGGCGGTCTTGGAGTGGTATATGCTCATTTAAACACGTTTATGCGCATATGGGCATACATTACGCTGGGAAAAATCCTCTCTAAACACAGGTTTTGGGCTGAGGGAGTTTCTGTCTCTTTTGCAGTTAAGAACATGTCTGCTCCCCTTTTTTTTGTAGACTTTAGTTCTGCTTTAACCACTTCAGCCCCGGAAGGATTTACCCCCTTAAAAACCAGGCCATATTTTCCTATACGGCACTGTGTCGCTTTAAGGCTGGATTCGCACCAATGCATTTTTAGTGCTTTTTGCATTTTGCAAATTTGCACTACAGTCCATTCATCATGGTTTCCTATGGAACAAGTTCTGCAGTGCAAATCTGCAAAATGCAAAAACCACAAAAAATGCATAGGTGTGAATCCACCCTAACTGACAATTGCACAGTCATGCAATGTTGTATCCAAAGAAAATTGATATCCTTTTTTTCCCACAAATAGAGCTTTCTTTTGGTGGTATTTGATCACCTCTAAGGTTTTTTTTTTGCGCTATAAACAAAAAAAGACCAACAATTTTTTAAAAACAACATATTTTTGGTAAAATAAATCACAGTAAGCGTTTACGAAGGTTATACAAAATACAGGATAGATTTATGGACTTTTTTTTTTTTTTTTTTTATGTTTGTACTGGTAATAGCGAGGATCTGCGATTTTTAGCGGGACTGCGACATTGAGGCGGACAAATCTGACCCAAAGTGACACTTTTTGGGGACCAGTGACATTATTACAGTGAGCAGGGCTAAAAAAATGCACTGATCAATGTTTAAATGACACAGGCAGGGAAGGGGTTAACACTGGGCGGCGATCAAAGGGTTAACTGTGTTCCCTGGGTGTGTTCTGTGAGGGGGGTGGGCTCACTGGGACAACACAGAGATCGCTCTTCCTGATCACTAGGAACAGCAGATCTCCATGTTGTCCCCTGTCAGAACGCCTTGCTTACATAGGCAGATCCCCGTTCTGCCTCTCTGTGGAGCGATTGCGGGTTTAAAGCCACTGTATCTATTACACAAAACAACGTACATGTACGTCATTTTGTGCAATTTAAAAAAGAAAACATATTTTTGGTAAAATAAATCACAGTAAACGTTTACAAAAGACATAGCGTCTACAAAATAGGGGATAGTTTTATGGACTTTTTTTTTTTTTTTTAATGTTTTTACTGGTAATGGTGGCAATCTGCGATTTTTAGCGGGACTGCAACATTGAGGCGGAGAAATCTGACCCAAAGTGACACTTTTTGGGGACCAGTGACATTATTACAGTTATCAGTGCTAAAAAAATGCACTGATCAATGTATAAAGGACTGGCAGGGAAGGGGTTAACACTAGGGGGTGATCAAAGGGTTAACTGTGTTCCCTGGGTGTGTTCTGTGTGGGGGATGGGCTCACTGGGACAACACAGAAATCACTCTTCCTAATCACTCGGAACAGCAGATCTCCATGTTGTCCCCTGTCACAACACATTGTTTACATAGGCAGATCCCCGTTCTGCCTCTCTGTGGAGCGATTGCGGGTTTACAGCCACTGTATCTATTACATGAAACCACGTACAGGTACGTCATTTTGTGCAATAGAGCCGACCTGCCGCAGTATATGTAATGTGGCTGGTCGGCAAGTGGTTAAAGTAGAACTAAACACGTTGATTTAACCGCTTCCCGACCCGATCTGATGCTGCATCTGTCCCCCACGACCTCTACACCAAGAACAAAAACCGCTGATCGCTCAGTTCTTGGTCTTCAGTGAGCAGAGAGCTGGTGACTGTCAGTCTTTGGCTCTCTGCTCTGCCCTTTCAGCAGTCACTAGAGAGCAGGGCTGTGGAGGGGGTGGTAACAGCAGGCTTAGGCTTTCAGCAGTACTCTGAGAGGCTGAACTAGCTTCCGGTCAGGCATCTGGGCAGATCCTGACATTATAGTCGGAATCGCTGCAGAGCCTGGACCAGCTCTGTGAGCGGCTTTATCCGCTCTCTGCTGAATCCCACAGGAAAAGTATGGCTAAAATAGATTAAGCCATACTTCTCCTTTAACTGTTTCCAAAAACAATTACATTCAAGACATGCCTTTAACTGCAACCGCAGATCAACCAGAGTCTAGGATAGCAGCTTCCTTGGCTGTAAGGGATAGAAGGGTTTAGTTTAGCTTTGACCACTTGTCACCCACGCTATAGCCGAATGAGGGCTACAGCACGGTCATCTAGTTCTGGGATGCCGTCATATGCTGGGCGCAGGCGGCGCGCTCTGTAGAAGGTAAACAGATGCCGGTTATCAGCACTCCTTTCCTCATGCTGACAGCATGAGGATCGGAAAAGACAGACGATAACCAGTTTCTCTAAAAGGGACATATACAGTGTCCTGATTATCAGTACAGTCCCACCAGTGCCCACCAGTGCTAACAATCTTTTCCCACCAGTGCTGCAAATCTGTGCCCACCAGTGCTGCCAATCAGTGCCTACCAGTGCTGCCAATCAGTGCTTGCCAGTGCTGCCAATCAGTGCCTCCTCATCAGTGTCACCTAGCAGTGCCGCCTACCAGTGCTCATCAGTGCTGCCCATCAGCCCCGACTATCAGTGCGGCCTATCAGTGCCACCTATCAGTGCCACCTATCAGTGCTCATCAGTGCCATCTATCAGTGCCCATCAGTGCTGCCTATCAGTGCCGCCTCATCAGTACCTATCAGTGCAGCCTATCAATGCCCATCAGTGCAGCCTCATCAGCACACATCAATGAAAGAGGAAAACTACCTGTTTGAAAAATTTTATAACAAACTATGAAAAAGTTTAGGGTTTTTTTTCAACATTTTTGGTCTTTTTTCATTTATTTAGCAAAAAATAAAAAACCCAGCGGTCATTAATAACCACCAAAAGAAATCTCCATTTGTGTGAAAAAAATTCTAAAAATGTAGTTTGGGTACAGGGTTGCATGACCGCGCAATTGTCATTCAAAGTGCTACAGCGCTGAAAGCTGAAAATTGGCCTGGGCAGGAAGGGGGTGAATGTGCTCAGAAGGCAAGTGGTTAAGACATATCTAAACCCCAAAAATTTAAATATACAGTATATTTCAGCTTACCAGTCTTTAGAATAGGTGGCTGCATTCCCTTTCACTTTTCAGACTATGAACTTTTAAAATAAATTAAGAAAGTTTGTGCGCTAATCACATAAACTTATTTTCACAACCCTAAAGGGTTTATATGTATAATATAAACGATCAATCAATGCGGCCGCCCGAACCCTCGCTTCTCCCTGGTACCAGCATTACAAGCATGGGCACCCGGCTGTGACAGCTTGCAGCTTCACAGCCGGGTGCACACTGAGCATGTGCGAGTTGCGCTGCGCCTTCTCAATGGTCAGGCAATCTTCTGGGACCTGTCCCAGAAGATTGCAGGGAGGGAGGGGGAGAGGAGAACTTCCACTCGAGTTGCCTAGGTGGCCCAAGCGGAGGTGGGAGCAGGTACCTGTCAAAACTAGGTACCTGCTCCCCCCCCCAAAAAAAAATGACATGCCAAATGTGGCAAAGGAGGGGGAGGAATGCTTAAAGCGGAACTTCCCCTTTTGGGTGGAGCTCCGCTTTAATATATTGGTAATGTGAGACTTATGTTCAGACTAATTTTGGTTGCAGCTTTTCTAATAGTTTCTAGCTACAATTTGCTTTGTTTAATTACATTATTGGTTGATCGATCCACTTTCATTGAGAGGTTGTGGGATAAGCGCAGGACTTTTTTACATTATATGAACTTTTTTAGCGGCTATAAAAAATACCTGTTGATTTTGCCAGAAATGTCCTTTCTCCACTTTGAGTAAGCGGAAAAGAAAAAGTAAGGAACCTTATCCTTATTGTGTAAACTACTCTTTCCATCAACCCACCATGTAATGGAGATGAGCAAAGGCAGACATGTTTAAAGTCCAGCCTGATGACAAACATGGTTCCTTCCATAGATAAGATAGAGGGGGGGCGTGATGTTGGAGTGAGAAGGTGTGTGTGGGCTTACTCCCTGCACCGTACTCGAGGCACTTGCTAGCCACGTCCTTTGATGCGAGTGGAGATGGCTGCCGGAACGGAGTGAAGACACCGGCTTCTCAGCTCAGTGCGAGGGGAGACACAGTCGCAGCCGAATATTTCCGAATAGCCCCGAGTGCATCGGTGCAAAGTCACGAGCAGGACAGCGCTGGCCCCATACAGTTGGTGGCGGCTCGCCGGTGGGGATTTTAAAAGGTGCAGCAGACGAATGGTCCATAGAAGGAGAGAGAGACCCGGGTAAAAGCTACAGGCCAGGTTTGGCATTATTAACACACCGGCCATACAGCTGAAGGAGAGATCTGTGTGTAAACTACAAGCCAGGTCTGGCATTACCATCATACTGGTTATTGAAAGTGTAGCAAATAATTCAGGGCTGCCCTTAAAGATAGCAGCTAACACACCAAATTGGATAAATGGCAAAATAGGCAAAAACAAATAGTGTAGCGCTAAGTGATAATGTGACACAAAAAACAAAATAAGGGCAGTGAGCCCAAATAACACTCAAATATACAAAAACATAAATGCGTATATAAATATAAGTAAATATGAATGATGAATGTCCACACAAGGAAAACTGATACCATTCAACAAAAATCGTTCAAGACTTCATATGAAAAAGCACAGAACTCCCTCATGAGAAACTTCAATGTAAATGTCCCTTCAGAAGACCGGGATGTGTAGTAGAAGTGAGAAGAACCACCGCCATATGAAAAGGAGGCTTACTGAAATGTTTGGACACGCAAGAACATATATTCTGCGTGTCAAACAGGCTTGTGTTGTGATACAACCAACAAAGATGGACACTGGGACTGTCAATAGCCTGGAACGGAGACTCACGATTTTCATCAAGGTGGAGATATATAAACAGATGTATCTCATGCAGGACAATACTCAGAGGTCCATAGATGTATTGGGAATGGTAAGAGGAGAAAAAACAAAGGGGGGGCACATAGTGTAATTCCGTTGAGTAAAAATGGTCAATTTTAATGAAAGTAGGAAAACTCACATTTTTGCAGATAAAAACAGCACTTGTATAAAATCAAATGGCGGCAGTGGAGACCTTCCCGACGCCTTTCGTCTCCAAGGACATCGTCTGGGGAGAACACCGGGTCACAACCACAGAGCACTGTTAAAGATAAAGGGAACCAGGTGGCAGCAGCTAAGCTAGAGCGGTTTTCTCATACCCTTGCTCAGACACCAACAAAAGGGGGACAGCAGACACAAGTCAGAACACAGCTGGGAGGTCCCTCGGATAGAAAGAGCCAAGGACAAACGACAGCAGGATCAGGGACAAAAACTGTAAGTAACGGGCAGACGAAGGGAAAAATCCCTGAGCCTGAGCTAATCCCTGATGCCAGATCCCCACTAGAGGAAGAACCAACACTGAAAGATGTCTTACAAGCAGTCAACGCATGTAAGCTTTCTCTGTGTGAACTATGTGACCAATTTAAGGTTATTAAGGAAGAGTTATCACTGGTGAGTCATGATTTACAAAAGACATCTGAAAAGACAACAGCTCTAGAAGAGAGGCTTAGTACAGTAGAGGATGATTTATACCCGTTAAAACAGGAGATTAAAATCACGAGAGAACAAATGGGTATACATGCGTTAAAAATGGACAAAATGGAAAATAGGATACGCAGGAATAATGTGAGAAAATGGCTCATGGAAATATTCGGGAAGGACACTTTTTCACCACTCTTTTGCAATTGAAAGAGCACATAGAGTCCCTTTTAGAGCACCGGTATCAGGAGGATACCCTAGCCCATTACCTTTGAAGCTTCTTAATTATAAAGATAAGGTTACCTTGCTGCAAAAAGCCAGAGAAATGGGAAATATCTTTTACAATGGAGTAAGGATTTCCATGTATCCAGATTTTTCACCAGATCTACAGAAGCGATGAGCCGAGTTCATAGGAATTAAACATAGCCTACAAAAGTTTTAAATCACATATGCCCTGCTGTACCCAGCACGACTACAAGTAACAGCCCTGGGGGGACCCAGTTTTTTGATTAGCCAGCTGGAGCAACATTGTGGCTAGAAGACAATAAGAAGAGACTACAGGCAAATTGAAAAATAGATATTTGGGCCGTATCTGTTGTTTATTAATACGTTTAATGTATTCAATAGGGGATGGAGTAGGGAGCCACACTTAGGAGGAAGGAATTAATGAATGTAAGGTGGGGTTTTCTTTTTTTTCTTTTTATGTTTTTTGCTATATATGTTTTGGAATTCTGGGGGGGGAGGGGGGATAGTGAGAGGGATGGTAAAACAATAAAACTATGTGTATCACTGGGATGGTATGGGAAGTATGGTCACAAGCAAGCCTAGATAGGTGTTGGGTATGATTGGGGACATATAGCACATCTCCGATCAAAGGGAAGTGGAGGCATTAAGACACGGGGTGTAATTAACACCTTTTCATTCCTTTTTTTTCTTTTCTTTTTTCCTAGAATGTCTGGGGGCTGGGGGATCCAGTTAAGAGAGCTCCGGTCTTCTCTACATTAGAAATGCATAGAGTGGGGCTACTTTGCCTGCAGGAGACACACCTAACAAAGGCCACTATGGCACAATTTGGAGGTAGGAAATTTCAGTGCCAGTACCATTCTGTTTACACCTCATACTTTAGGGGGGTGAGCGTAATCGTGGGGAGAGGGGTGGTTTTCTCCTGCAGGCAGACCAGTATAGATAAACTAGCCCATTACATCATTACATTTTTTATATTGCCCCATAGAGAACAAGATGTATATCGTGGCAAATGTATATATCCCTCCACCATTTAAATTAGAGATTTTGTATAGATAAATGGAATTTATGGGGGATAAAGTAGGCACTCTGGTTATAGTCTGGTTAAAGTAGTGGGGGATTTTAATCAGGTCCTAAGAGACTGGACAGGTTTCCACCGGGGGTACAGATGGAAAATGTGTCTGAGGGTCAATTATTCCAATTCCTAGAAGAGGCAGGATTGTCCGATGTGCGGATGGTCAGCAATACTCCTGTTTCTCAAGTTCCCACTCCACACTTTCTAGCATTGACATGGTTTTGGGAAATGGGGAAGCATTGCAGCTGGAAAAAAATATAATGTATCTGCCAAGAGGCATGTCGGATCACTCGCCACTGGTGCTATCTGTAAACTTGGGGGGGAAATACTCCCTGGGGGATTCGAAAATAAGCCCATTCTGGATGGAATTTATGGGGAAACCAGATGATTTATTATTAATTTTGAAAAAGTTTGTGGAGCTTAAAGCAGGCACAGCGCCAGTGGGGGTGACATGGGCGCCTTGAAGGCATTTCTTCGGGGTATATTGATCCAGCAGGTGGTAAAGATTAAGAGGAAATCTAGGGAATGGGAGGAGTGTATCAGGAAGGAGGTGGTAAAAGCAGAAAAACAATATGTGGAAGATCCAACCCAGGAGAAACAAAGAGTATGGCTAAATAAACAGCAGGATTACAGAATAGTGGTGTTAAGGAAAGTGGAGAACAAGCAACTTTTTCAGAGGCAATCTTACTTTGGAGAGGGGGAAAGTGTGGGTCGCATACTGGCCCTTCTAGTTAAAACCAACTCCTTTCCCTTAACTATCCCTGCGATTAGGACGGTAAAGGGAGGGATCTCTTCCCACTCTTTAGAGATTACAGACACATTTAGAGAATATTATGAAAATTTGTATAAATCACGATGGGTAGATGGGGAAGGAGAAATTGGAAATTTCTTTAGGGGTATAGACATACCGGCCCTCTCGGAGAGGGATAGAGAAATTATGGAGGCTCCTTTAACCCTGGAAGAATTGCAACAGGCGGTAGCTGGGATGGCTAAACAGAAGTCTCCTGGGCCAGACGGGCTTCCAGTGGAGACTTATAAACACTATGGGGAGGTGCTGCTCCCAGGGTTATTAAAGGTATTGAACTGGACAGCAGTAAAGAGGAAATGACCCTCCTCAATGACAGAGGCTACAATAATTGTGTTGTATAAGGAGGGGAAAGACCCATTGGATACATCATCGTATAGGCCTATATCCCTACCCTACTGTGCTCCCATGTAAAAATATTGGCAAAAGTGCTGGCAACTAGGCTGAATAAAAGCACTTAGAAACTTATACATCCAGATCAGTTTGGGTTAATTCCCAACAGATCTACTATTGTGAACATTAGGGGGTATACCTGAACCTGCAGACTCCGACGGACAGCGAGGGCTCAAGGGCTGTCTTGAATGCAGCTAAGGCTTTTGATAGCCTCGAATTGCACTATCTCTGGCAGGTCTTGGAGGAATTCAGGTTTGGACCTTCCTTTATTGGATGGATAAAAACACTTTATAATGCTCCAAGTGCTAAAGTTAGAATTACCGTATTTATCGGCGTTTAACACGCACTTTGTTCCCCTTAAAATCAGGGGAAAATCGCGGGTGCGTGTTATACGCCGATCCCCTGCGATCCCCCGCTGACTGAGCTTCAAAATCGCCGACCGCGATTTGAAAATGGCGCCGCCGGCGCCGAAATACACAGAGCCGGTCCTCGGCTCTTCTCGGCCACTTTCGGCTTCACTCGAGCGCCGCCCGAACCTAGCCGAGTGTACTCGGCTAGGTTCGGATAGCTCTGCTCACAGTCACGCCCATCCCGGGCGGGACTACGAGTGGAGCCGAAAGTGAACGAGAGCCGCCGAGAAGAGCCGAGGACCGGCTCTGTGTATTTCGGTGCCGGCAGCGCCATTTTCAAACTGCAATGAAAAGTCACTGCAGTTTAACTGCAGCCTGAGCAAGACTGCAAATGGACACAGAAAGCTGCAGATCAGCACTGACAAAGCTGCAAGGCTGCAAATGGACACTGATAAGGCTGCAAATGACACCAAGGCTGCTGACTGCAAGGCTGCAAATGACACCAAGGATGCTGACTGCAAGGCTGCAAATGACTGCAAGGCTGCAAATGACACCAAGGCTGCTGACTGCAAGGCTGCAAATGACTGCAAGGCTGCAAATGACACTAGACAAGCATGCAGATGGACGCTGTGCAAGGCTGCATTGATGGGCATTTAAATGTAAGTTTTTTTCCTTAAAACATTTTTTTCCTTATAATTCCCTCCTAAACTTGGGGTGCGTGTTATACGCCGGCGCGTGTTATACATCGATAAATACGGTAATAATGCAAACTCGGGAAGGATCCAACTTGCAAGGGGGGCGATGCAGGGGTGTCCTTTATCGCCCTAGCTCTTCGCCCTCACGATGGAACTATTGGCAATAGCGATTAGGTCATCCTCAGGTATGCAAGGATTCCAGAGGAAGATAAGGGAGATAAAGATTGCTCTGTATTCAGATGATGTGTTGCTGTTTTTGGGGGATACTCAGTCTTCCCTAACGACCATAATGAATATAGTTGAGGGCTTTGGGTGGTTTTCGGACCTAGTTATAAACTGGGAGAAATCTGCACTTTTGCCGGTGGACCCGCTTAGAAATCCCTTACCTCCTGAAATTCCTTGATTGGAAGTAGTGGAGACAAATAAATATTTAGGTATATGCCTGACGAGAGACCCTAATCAATACATCAGTAATAATATAATCCCACTTTTAATTAAATTTAAGCGTAAAAGTAACATTTGGTGCCGGCTTCCTTTATCAGTGGCGGGGTGATGCAATCTGATTAAAATTGTTGTACTTCTTACATAATTCCCCAGTGTGGATATATAAAAAATGGTTTAAAAAAATTGAAACTCTTTTTAGAGAATTAATCTGGAAAAGGTCAGGCTAGAATTTGTTCACGTACCTTGCAGCTACCAATAAACTAGTGGGGATTAGCTGTGCCACACCCCCGGAGTTACTTCTTGGAGACGATAGAAGCTGACTCTTTCCCCCATAGGGGTCAAACACTAAGGATGGTCATAAAAATGTGGGAATCCATTAAGAGATTAATGGGGTATAGGGGGATAACAGAATATCCCTCCCCCCCTTTGGAACAATAAGAACTTGTAAGAGCTACTGGCCATGGGGAGGATTAAAGAATAGGAAGACCAGGTTATAAGCCGCCTTGCCCACTTATATGAGGATAGTACTTTAAAATCATTTGCAGATCTGAGGAGAAAGTATGGTATTTCAAACCGATCATTTTACAGGTATTTGCAGATTAGACATGCCTTGGGAGCTCAGTTTAAGACACAGGCAATAAAATGGAGTAAGGCTCCCCTCCTTCAAAGGGTAATTAAGATTGGTACATCTAAGGAATTAATCTCTGAGTTGTATGCACAGATATGCAGTAGAGCCATTGAAGGGCCGGAAGCCCTTTCTAGTAAGGAAAAACGGGAGGAGGATATAGGGGAAATAACGAAAGAGCAATGGAGGCAGATATTGAAACTGGGGCCATTGGTGTCAGTATCTCCCTTGCAAAAAGTATCACACCGGTTTCTGGTACACAGAACCTATTATACTCCTAAGAGATTATTTATGTTTGGTCGGAGGCCGAATGCCAAATGCCCCAGGTGCCAGGAGACAGACGACCTTGTACATATGGTATGGAGATGTCCAAAGCTATTTCGATATTGGGCAGAGGTCCTCGATATCATAAATACAACTTATGGGACCACCTTAGAACTGGAGGCCAGGCTTTGCATGGAAGAACTCAGAGAGTCGATTAGCACTACAGCTGTGGTATTGAGGTGTCTATTCCAAGCAAGAAAATTGATTGAGCAGAGATTGCAGTCGGCGAAGCCTCCGACATCCGGGAGAATGGGTTAAAGCCATAATTGAGACAGTGTGGAAGGAAAAGTGGTATTCACCAATCGAGGTAGTTTTAAGAAATTTGAAAAGATGTGGAAACCATGGTTGGAAAAGATAGGCTATCCCCCATAGTGAGATTGAGAAAGAGGATTGGGGCAGCAGCCTGAGGTCATTTCTTACGAGTAGGGAAATAGTACCCACAGTGAGGTTTTAAATGTTGGATAAGATTAATAGATAAGAAACTCAGAGCATAACAGATAGCACTGGGATTGAGATGGGTGGTACTTAAGAAAGAGTATACATTGGCTGGGTACGTGAGGTGGAGAGAGCAGGGAAGGGCTAAAATATAAGAGAGAGTGGTAATAGTTAAGTGTGGTGAGTCCAAAAAGATGAAATGTGTGTGTATATAAGTATATTCAAAGAGGGGAGGGGGGGGGGGGGTCGGAGGGAAGAAAATGTAGGTTGTATGATATGTAAGAAAAACATCACTTTTGGAAAATATGTTGGTGAAATGTTTTAAATGTATGTCTTATAAATGGAAAAGCTTCAATAAAGAATATTTAAATCTAAAAAAAAAATAGATAAGATAGAGATAAGAGTGTATACATGCATCAAGGCACAGTCTGTGTTGTTTACAGGATTACCAGGATTATTTTTCAGGATAAGCAGGTGAAAATAAAAGAAAGAATCAGCCTAAAAGAAAATAAATGCAACTACCACATTCAAGGATTGATAAGCTGCAATATATTCATTTTTGTTTCTGGGTTTAGATATGCTTTAAATGAAGCACACTGATTATTTGACTGGCGAGAAGATCTCCAAAACATGCAGTGGACTTTCTGAAAATGATGGCCAACTAAAATAAATCACAGCAAGATGACAGAATTCCCTGGAGATTTATGTGTATCACATCAAATGCCAGGTATGTCATACTGTGTACAATGTCTCATTCAGAACACAAGAGTGAATTTTCATTACCACCAAATAAACAAATAATTGACTGAAACACTTTGAACAGTGCAAATCAAAGTTAACAGATGAAAAAGTCCCAGTGCTCAAAGGAAAATTCAAAATCACAGAGAGAACAAGCTGGCAAAAGGACAATATTTGACGCTAAAAACAGGAAAGAATTTCTTCCATAAATGTATGTCATTTTATACTGCCAGCACACAGATCCCCGAGGTTATCATTTCTCTGAACCAAACTACAATTAAAAGGCAATAAACTTTTCAGAATTCAAGCTTTCATGTAGAACTGAATGCAAACATAAATCTAGCACACATATGAATAACAAATCCTACACTGAAATTCTGTTCTCTGTGATTTTCATTTCAAAGCACTGAATGTCAAAAATATTACATCAGAAACAAATTCTAAGCTATAGGGGTAGATTTATAAAACAGAGAATGTGACTTTCACTAATCCTAAAGCGGAGCTACATTGTGGGGATGCATATTTTCATCTATTTATTTCATTTATTATTGAAGTATTTACTTGCAAGGGTATGCTATAGACATCAAAGAGGATCTTCACCCAAAAATGACAATCAACGCCATTCTCTTTCTTTTTTTTATGTTGTGCTTTTTTCAATGTGAAACGTGTAAATATATGTTAATGGTGTAAAAATATTAATGAACAATGCAAACAACAAGTGAAGTTTTAATTATTACGGTAATAGTTTATTAAATTTAAATTAAATTTTTTAAAAAATAGCAGGAAAATAATAATTAAATGGAGAAGGAGAATAAGGACTTAAAAGGGCTGATTAGAGTAATATAAAGGTTAATAAGGAGTTTTTTTTACTTAACAAGATTGTTTTGAACTGACTTCATTTGCAGACCAAATTTCATCCCTTTGAGCTGTAAATGAATAAACAGAAGGACAGATAAGAAGATACAATGGAGGTAATTTACTATAGCGGCGCAGTGCTAATTAGCGTTAACTACCGCAAATTATCGCTAATTAGAGCTAATCGCAGTAATTAGCGCTAAAACGGTATTCCCTATAGTGCTGGTAAAAAAATACTCCCAAAAATCTAATTTACTATAGTTCCTTGAAACCAAATAGCGCCCAAACCCTTACTCTGCTAAAACCTGGAGAATTGCACATGGAAAGATTGTTTAGAACATGATATAATTGCCTAAATGGTACTGAAATATGTGGTACATTATTTAAAGATAATCTGCTTTTAAACTATGTGAAAAAGTGATTTCTACACTGAAATATCTTTAAAAGTCTGAGAAGAGATAAATTCCCTATTTTTGTACAACTAGGTGCCAACACAACTGAGCATACTCAGACCTGCAAATAGTTCTCATTTTAGCTCCAGTGTCTTTTTTACAAGGCGCTATAGAAAATACCAAAATGAGCGCTGTGTTAAAGAGCATTTTTTGGAAGTGAAAATTGGTGCTATTAGGCCCCTTTCACACGTGCGGACAGTATGTCCGTATTTCATCCAACTGTTTTCGGAATAAATACGGACATACATGCATCCCTATGGGATAGCGGGTGTCAGCAGATGAACATCCGCTGACACCCGATATCATCCGTCCCCGCTATGGTCCGATTCTGCAGACGGAGCAAAATCCTATTTTTCTATCCGTCTGCAGAGCGGATCGGATGAACATGGACAGACGGTCCGTGTTCATCCGATCCCCCCATAGGGGAGAGTGGAGATCTGACAGGGCGGTCCCTGCACCCTGTCATCCACCGGCTCAGCGGGGAACAACGGAGCGATCTCCGCTGAGCAAGCGGATGTTCACGGGGTGGATCATCACGGATCCGTCCCGTGTGAAAGGACCCTTATAGTGCAAAGCAAGATTTAGCCGTTGATTCTAAATTGTAACTTTCCCAAATAAATCCTTTTAATGTTGAGCTGAAATGTATCTTTCGCTGCAATAAATTTTCCTTTGCAACATTGTTGCTTCTACCTTAAATATTTTGTTTTTAAGAATGCTAGAATGTGGAATGTTTTGATGTTTTGGTAAAATATATTTTTCTCTGTCACTTTCACTTGTTACTCTCCATCTCACAACAATCTTTACCCAAACTCACACAGGTGTCTTTACAAAGCAAAACAATACCATTGCTCATGCAAATTTAAAATGAGTCACAATTTTTTGTGCTTTTTATTGTTTCCAAATAATCATAATTTGAGCCCCAAAAATGTGATATATGTACCAACATCAGAAATCAAAATATAATTCCCAAAAAACTGAGGATAATATCACTATTCTACACTCACCCACAAAGAACCAGCAAATATCACAGAATAAATCAAGAAGAATAACTCTTGAGTAATGTAATTTCATCACCTGTATGTTCAAAGAAATGCAGTATTTATGTGTATTTATGTGTAGGAGGTTCTCACATGTGGCAGCTCCATGGCTTAGAGGTTAGAACTTCTGCTTAGCATTCCTGAGTGTCTGGGAACATCAGAAATCAAAATATAATTCCCAAAAATTTGAGGATAATATCACTATTCTACACTCACCCACAAAGAACCAGCAAATATCACAGAATAAATCAAGAAGAATAACTCTTGAGTAATGTAATTTCATCACCTGTATGTTCAAAGAAATGCAGTATTTATGTGTATTTATGTGTAGGAGGTTCTCACATGTGGCAGCTCCGTGGCTTAGAGGTTAGAACTTCTGCTTAGCATCCCTGAGTGTCTGGGTTTGAATTCCAAACATGCAGTTTCTTGTAGAGGTTGTCTCTTCTCCCAGGTCCTAAAACTATGTCTAAATGTAGTATTTATGTGTAGGAGGGTTCCACCACCATTGTAAATCTTGCCAGATACACTATTTAGTCAAAAGTATTGTGACACCTGCCTTTACACACACATGAACTTTAATGGCAGCCCACTCTTAGTTCGTAGGGTTAAAAATTGATTTGGCCCACCCTGCAGCTAGAACGGCTTCTGGGAAGGCTAGGAAGGCTGTCCATGAGGTTTAGTGTGTCTATAGGCATGTTTGACCATTCTTCCAGAAGTGCATTTGTGAGGCCAGGCACTGATGTTGGATGAGAAGGCCTGGCTTGCAGTATCTGCTCTAATTTAGCCAAAGCGCGGTTTATCGGGTTGAGATCAGGACTCTGTGCAGCCAGTCAAGTTCTTCCACCCCAAACTCGCTCGTCTATGTCTTTATGGACTTTGCTTTGTGCAGTCATGTGTGAACAGGAAGGGGCTACCCCAAAACTGTTCCCACAAAGTTGGGAGTATGAAATTGTCCAAAAAGTCTTGGTATGCTGATGCCTTAAGAGTTCCCTTCACTGGAACTAAGAGGCCAAGCCCAACCCCTGAAAAACGACCCCACATCATAATCCCCCCTCCACCAAATTATTTGGACCAGTGCACAAAGCAAGGTCCATAAATACATGGATGAGTGAGTTTGGGGTGGAGGAACTTGACTGGCCTGGACTGATTCCTGACCTCAACACAACAGAACACCTTGGGGGTGAATTAGAGCGGAGACTGTAAGCCAGGCCTTCTCGTCCAACATCAGTGCCTGACCTCACAAATGCACTTGAAAGAATGGTTAAACATTCCCATAAACACACTCCCAAACCTTGTGGACAGCCTTCCCAGAAGAATTGAAGCTGTTATAGCTGGAAAGGGTGGGCCAAATTAATTTTGAACCCTACGGACTAAGACTGGGATGCCCTTACAGTTCATGTACGTTTAAAGGCAGGCGTCCCAACACTTAGGCCAATATATTGTATATTGCTTGTGACACTAAGCATGGCTATGGACTTAGGGCTGGTTCACACCACAGAGATGCAGAGAACATGTGTGAGGCTTCCTGCTGGCTAAGTGGGTAGCAATTCTGTCTGGCAGCACTGGAGTTGCTGGCTCAACTCCCCAACATGCTAATGCTTGTGTTGAAGTTTATATGTTCTCCCTGTGTGGGTTTCTCGCCACAATCCAAAGACATGCTGGCATTTCATTTGTCTCCTGTCAAAATAGTCTCTAATGTAAGAAAGTTAGTTTTGGACTTTAGATTGGAAGCTCATCGCAGCCAGGGACTGATGTTAATGTTTGTTAGCACTAATCATGCCCAGGGACTTGGACATTTAAAATTGTAGGGTTTACACTGCACAGGTACATATACTTAGAAAACTGCTGCTTTGTTTATGTGCATGCAAATGGACTTCGATTTTTGGCCTGTAGTTGGAGATTTGATACACATAGACAATGGCTAACACAGTTGCAAATAGTACTATGTGTTCCTGCTCATCAGGTGCAATCACTTTAGACATATACGAAGAGACAGATTGAAAGATACTGGTGGGCGTGTACTTCTATTGGGCGTGCGTCAGTGTGCTAACAATACAGCCTATCTTATATAAAGGGCTGCAGTAGGGGGGGGGGGGGTAGTTTGGCTTGAGAAGGCCAGGTTTTTTGTTGTGATTCGTGGGGGTGAAGGAATTATATTGTGCCTATTGACAAACGCCCAACTAGGGCTGTTTGTTTGCTGAAATTCTTGTGCATTTTTTCAATCAAAAGTGCCTTTATGTGGCCATGCTGTCACTTTGTGTGTGTATTGTTCCTGTCTGACCGTGGAAACATGGTTTGGGAGCATGTGCTGACCTTCTACTCTTTGATCTCAGGATAGGATTCATTAAGGTGAAAAAACAAGGGTTTAAAACCCCTTTAAATCCCTTTCTATATGTGAAGCAGTGCTCCTGTATTATCAGTGGTCTATAAGCTATATAGACCATACCCTCATGCCTATAAATATGTGTATTATTTTATCTCTTCTACTGTAACATCGTTATTAATCACAAGTGTGCTATTAAAGCGTGCATATTAATACATCTATTGGATGATATATCCCTAAAATTTTTTTAAAAAAAAACACTTTTTCTTTCTCCTTACCACTTCTCCCTTTTTTTTCCTTTCCCTTTTTCTTCTTTTCCCTCCCTCCCCCAACCCTCACCCCCATTCCCCTATTCCCTCATTCTCTCCCCTCCATCCCCCATCCGGAGTCCTTCCTTATTTCCAGCTATCATTCTCTCCAAGTTCTTTTTGTTTCTTTTCCTTTTTAGGCTTATCTCTTCTAATTATTAGGGTGATCTGGATCTTGATTTTTTCTCCCTAATTTGGGCGCTGTTATAAGCCCTGACTTTGTGTATGGTGCAGGCCACTGAGGTAGTTCTATTTCGGGGAGTTGGAGGATTTTCAGAAATCCAGGCAAATCTTCTATACCACAAAATATGGCTGTTGTGTCTTTATATTGCACCTGCAATTGTGATGGCAATTTCCATCTATACTGAATGTCTCTTTTCTGAAGGAGCTCCAAGATAGGCTTCATAGCCCTTCTTAACACCAGCGTGTGTCTAGAAAGATCATGGGACAACATCAACTGAGCCACTTCAAAGTTTATGGTTTTACATTGCCTAGCCGCTAACATGATTTTTTCTTTTATTTGCAAATAGTGTATTCTACAGATTACATCTCTTGGTCTTGTTGGGTCTGTCCTCCTAGGCCAGGGATATGCAATTAGCGGACCTCCAGCTGTTGCAGAACTACAACTCCCATGAGGCATAGTAAGACTCTGACAGCCACAAGCATGGCACCCAGAGACAGAGGCATGATGGGACTTGTAGTTTTGCAACAGCTGGAGGTCCGCTAATTGCATATCCCTGTCCTAGGCCCTATAGATCTATGAGCATGATCAATTATTATCTCATTTGTAGGGGGATTTTGTAATAGGGTATTAAAACTACCCTGTAATGTTAATGTTAGGTCTGCTGAGTTTACAGTTTCAGGTATTCCTCTGACCCTTATATTGTTTCTTCTATTTCTATTTTCCAAGTCATCTATGGTGTTTATGGCATATTTTAAACATTGATCTTGTTCTTGAATTTTAACTTCAGCCAATGCCAGATTTTGTTCAATAACCACCACTCTATTATCCATTATCTCCATTTTATCTCGAGTGTCCTGCACAGATGTTTTGAGCTCATATAATTCTGTTTTATATGAGGTTTCTAACCTAAACACATATTTGTCCATATCTTTCCTTGTGGGTAGAGAACATATATATGCTTTCATATCCCAGTTCTCTTTTTCCATATCATTTGTTTCTGTTAACCGCATCATATTGATTGGTGAACTATTACTAAATTGCCCCATCCCTCTTCCTCTGTTGTTCCTGAGGTTGTAGATGACTCTATTGTAGTTGATAATCCCTGTGTTGGTTGTAGCTTTTGAAAATATTCCTTTATGTCTGCTGTTTGAGTTGACTGTACCTCTGTACCATTTTTGTTTGCTCCAGCTGTAGTTTTTTTATTTTTATTTTTGGTTTGGGGGTTTTAGATATCTTGGGTGCCATATTTTTAGACCTCCTTTACCCCACAATCTCGCCCTCTAGAATAATTGTATTAATTAACTCCAAGGATTTCCCCCTTTTTTTCCTCTCTCACCTCAGTCCTCAGGGGTATAGTAGCCTCTCCATTACAGAATCAAGTTACTAAATTACACAGGATACACTGCTCCTGCCCTGACTCAATTGTTTTAAAAAATGCAGGTTCACCATAGGGCAGTTGCACCTTTTAAAATTGGAATTCCTTTTTTTGCAGGTAGGAAGTATAGGTTCTATTTTTGCGGGTAACCTGTAAAATTTTGAGGGCGGTATACAATGTTTTAGGTTTTTATCAGTTTAATTTTCTTCAGATCCTGCTATCTTCCCTCTCTTCCAGGGCTGCTGATGACTGCATAGCGTCCATTCATTGATAATATACTACTGCCCTGATCTTATACTGCTCATACATTGACGACTTGAGATCTCCTCTGCCAGTGTGGGTGTTTTTACCATAATTGCCATTTTACCGCTGTTGGCGTCTCCGCTGGTCGCCTCCAGCCTGTCACTGTGACTCGCTGTCCAGGAAATGCCGGGAAGTGCAGAGATGCCGATAGCAGCCGATGGGAGCATTGTCTCTCCGATGACCTCCAGAGCCTTCCAACAGCAGCTGTAAGTCTCTCCGATGCTATAGGCCTTTTCTGCCCCCTCCGAGGCAGCCCAGAGGCTCCTCTCTGCAGACTCCCGCACACCTCCAATCAGTCCCGACCCGCCAGCCAGAATGAGGATCCAGGAACTCCAGCACTCCTCTCTGACAACAGGGCGCTCCTCCAGCACTATTTCCTTGGTGGTTTGGCAACTCTTCGTGCAGAGCCCCACGTAGAGATGCCGCACCAGCCGAGTAACCAGGTAAACGCTGGTTTAATAAGACAGATCAACACGCAGGTCTATCCATAGCTGGGTCTTACTGGGTCTTGCTGCTCCAGGGATGGCCAGAGCATGGACATATGCCTGTAGCTCATCTGTTTCAGCAGTTCAGCGGTCCAACTGCATACTTCTGTGGCAAAGCCACTCAATGTGCGTCCATCTTGGTCAGCAGCTCCACCCCCCTCTGTCCACGAGGCAACCAGCATCTTTAGATAGAATATAGTTCTCTTACGCAGTTCTCTGTGATTGGGGAGGCAGTGTCTGATTGGAGCTACCTTGATGTGGAAAACCATTTCGGAACCAGAGACAATATATGTAACCCCTGCTGGATCAGCTTGGTGTGCCTCCAGTGTGGAAAGTAACTAGATAGGGACAGGGCACACACTGGCTAGGGAGAGATAGGCTTCCTAACAAATAGGGACAGTGTATGGATGGCCCTGGCCACCATTAAATGCTGTTTGGAAATTAGGTAATGTAGGTATTTTATGAGGTTAACATGATAATTTATGTTTTGGGGTTTATCTTTCAGTAGGCATGGTCCCGATGTTCAAGTCGAATGTAAGTTCAACTTGAACATTGTGTGTTTGTTCGTAGAACAAACAAACATACGGGCGTTCGTTCCAAATTAAAGCGCCGCGGAGCACCCTATAATAAGCTGAGAGATTGCAGTGCATTGACGGCTGATGATTGGCCAAAGCATGCACCTGACCTGCATGCTTTGGCCAATCACAGCACGATCTGCTGTGAGAGCCATGATTGGCCAAAGGCAGGGTGCCTTTGGCCAATCATGGCTCAGGGGGCTAAATCCATGCCCCACACTATATAAGGCTGCTTACACGGTGGCTGTGTATAGTGTGATAAGATGTGGAGAGGAGAACTTGAGCTAGATTAGGCAGGTTAGTTAGTTGCGTTCAGGCAGTTTAGTAGATAAATATACAGTGTAGTCGGTGTAGAATATATATACAGTGCAGGCAATGTATTTATATACCGTGTAATATACACTGTGTGTGTATATATATATATATATATATATATATATATATATATATATATATATATATATATATATATACAGTGCATTCAGTGTAGACTATATTAACAGTGCAGGTAGTCTTTTATATATATATATATATGTGTACTGTGCAGAGTATATAGTAGTGCATTGAAGTGGTTAAGGAGAACCCTTTGACAGAATTAAGAAAAAAACGTCATGGGGTCCCCCCCAAGATCCATACAAGGCCCTTTGGGTCTGGTATACATTTTAAGTTGAACTCCACGCCAAAATTTAAAAAACAAAAAAAGCGTTGGGTCCCCCCCAAAATCCATACCAGACACTTTGGGTCTGGTATAGATTTTAAGGAGCACTCCACGTCAAAATGTAAAATTGGTGTGGGGTCCCCCCAAAATCCATACCAGACCCTTATTCGAGCAAGCAGCTTGGCAAGCCAGGAAAGGGGGGGACGAGTGGGCAGCCCCCCTCCTGAACCATACCAGGCCACTTGCCCTCAACATGGGGAGGGTGCTTGGTGGCCCCTCCCCAAAGCACCTTGTCCCCATATTGATGGGGACAAGGGCCTCATCCCTAGATCCCAGGGGGGCTCCTAGATCCCGCCCCCCTCCTATGTGAATGGGTATGGGGTAAATTGTACCTGTACCCATTCACCAAAAAATTCCTTTAGTGAAAAAGGAAAAAAAATTGTTCCGCAATGTCCATTCATCTTCAATCACACCGCCAGGCGGACCCGAAAAATATATATTAAAAAAAAGATCTGCCTCGAAGAGAGGCCCCCCGCAGATTGCTGTCTCTTGGCTGTGACAGCTGGGGCCTTGATTGAAGGATGTACATCGCGGGACACTTTTTTTTTTTTTTTTAATAAAGGAATTGTTAAAAAACTGTCTATTGTGGTTTTTATTTTTTGACACTTTTTTGGGTGAATGGATAGGGGTACAATGTACCCCTACCCATTCACATGGGGGGTCGGGATCTGGGGGCCCCCTTGTTAAAGGGAGCTTCCAGATTCCGATAAGCCCCCCACCCGCAGACCCCCACAACCACCGGGCCAGGGGGACCCCAAAGCACCCTCCCCATGTTGAGGGCAAGCAGCCTGGTATGGTTCAGGAGGGGGGCGCTCGCTCGTCCCCCCCCCCCTTGCCTGGCCTGCCAGGCTGCTTACACGGATAAGGGTTTGGTATGGATTTTGGGGGTGACCCCACACCATTTTTTTTTAAATTTTGGCACGGAGTTCCCCTTAAACTGTATGCCAGACCCAAAGGGCCTGGTATGGATTTGGGGGGGATCCCACGCTTGTTTTTTTTTTTAAATTTTGTTGTGGAGTTCCCTTTAAAATCCATACCAGACCCGAAGGGCCTGGTATGGACTGGGGGGGGAACCCCATGCTGATTTTTTCCTTGATGTTTCATCTATATTGCCGGGGGAGTGACGATGCTCGTGACCGGTGGTCGCGATGACCGATGGCCACGAGCAAACGCAGGCACGAGAGGCAGAACAGGGAATGTGTGTGTGTAAAAACACATATCTATGGTGCCGGGAGTCGGCAATACATTACAGCCGCGAGAAAGTTTAACCACTTGCCAACCAGCTGCCATCAATATACTGCAGCAGGTCGTCATGATCCCGCGAGCCACGTAGCTATACGCCAGCTCCTTCAGACGGGATAGCAGGCATGTGCACTCGGGGGGTGCCGATGCTCGTGACCGAGAAATCTCGGGCACAAGAGGCAGAACAGGGAAAAAGCATCCCTGTTCTGTTCTGAGAGGAGATGCAGATCGTGAGTTCCTAAAAGCTAGGAACCACGACCTGTCATCTCCTATAGTCAGTCCTCTCCCCCTATAGTTAGAACACACAGTCAGGGAACATAGTTAACCCCTTGACTGCCCCCTAGTGTTAACCCCTTCCCTGCCAGTGACATTTACACAGTAATCAGTGCATTTTTATAGCACTAATCGCTGTATAATTGTCAATCGTCCTAAAAATGTTTCAAAAGTGTCCGATGTGTCCGCCATAATGTCGCAGTCACGATAAAAATCGCAGATCGCCACCATTACTAGTAAAAAAAAAATAATAATGACATAAATCTATCCCCTATTTTGTAAAAGCTATAAGTAAAACCTTGGTTTGAGAGTAACTTGGTTTGAGAGCGTTTTCCAAGACAAGCAAAATATTTCAATAAATTTTGCCTTGATATACAAGCGATGTCTTGATATAAGAATAGCATCATGTCACAACTGGAGCATAAAAAAGAAGAGAGGATCCTCTAAGTGTAGCAATATATATTACATTTAATGAAGGTACAACATTTAGCAACTTATTGCTACACCTAGAGGTGCCTCTCTTCTCTTTTATACCCTGTAAAAAAAATGCTTTGATATACAAGTGCTTTGGATTACAAGCATGTTTCTGGAACGAATTATGCTCGCAAACCAAGGTTTTACTGTATGCTTATTGTGATTTTTATTACCAAAAATATGTAGAAGAATACATATCGGCCTAAACTGAGAAAAAAATTAGCTTTGTTTAAAAAAAATTGGGGATATTTATTATGGTAAAAAGTACAAAATATTGTGGGTTTTTTTTCAAAGTTGTCGCTCTTTTTTTGTTTATAGCGCAAAGAATAAAAACCGCAGAGATGATCAATTACCAGGTCAATTTTGTTTAGGTACAGCGTCGCACGACCGCGCAATTGTCAGTTAAAGTGACGCAGTGCCGTATCGCAAAAAGTACTCTGGTCATTGAGCAGCCAAATCTTCTGGGGCTGAAGTGGTTAAATGACATTTTTTCCTTTAGAAATGTATTTTGCTGTGGCACTGTTCTACACATCACACAGATGTGCAACTTTACAGGCAGATCAAGTGGACCCCCCAGGCAGGATATATAAAGGAATATTTCATTTTTATTGTTTCACTTTAAGCATTATTAAAATCACTGCTCCTGAAAAAATGGTTATTTTAAAACCTTTTTTTTTTGCATTGATACATGTCCCCTGGGGAATTACCCAGGTCCCTATACACTTTTTATGGCAATAACTTGCATATAAGAATTTAAGATGAGCACTTTTGATTTTTCATGTTCGTGTCCCATAGACTTTAATAGGGTTCACATGTTCTCTCAAACTTTTTGCCTGTTCGCATGTTATGGTGCGAACCGAAACGGGGGGGTATTCAGCTCATCCCTATTTTTCAGATGTGCAAAGAGTGATCTCATAAACACTTGTGGACATATAACATTTAATTGAGTAATGACAGATATAGTGAAAGAAGTGCAAATGTAATAATATCATAAGAATATATAAAGAAAATTAACTGCAGGTAGAATATAGATGCTCTTTCAAGGAGTCCCCGTCCGTTTTATTACAATGGCTTGTCACATGATGAGGACAGACATGTGCTTGTCGTAGTTCTGTTGGGAGACTAATGCCGCGTACACACGGTCGTACTTTTCGTCTACAAAAGTCGGACAGCCTGTCCGACAGACTTCCGGCAGACTTTCGGTGGACTTGCGGCGGACTTGCGGCCTACTTTCTAACGAACGGACTTGCCTACACACGACCACACAAAAGTCTAACGGATTCGTACGTGATGACGTACACCGGACTAAAATAAGGAAGTTCATAGCCAGTAGCCAATAGGTGCCCTAGCGTGGCTTTTTGTCCGTCGGACTAGCACACAGACGAGCGGATTTCGGGGTCCGTCGTAGTTACGAAGTAAAGTTTTAAAGCATGTTTCAAATCTAAAGTACGTCGGATTTGAGGCTAAAAAAGTCAGTTGAAAGTCCGGAGAAGCCCACACACGATCGGATTACCAGCCAGCTTTAGTCCATCAGCGTCCGTTGGACTTTTGTAGACGAAAAGTAGGACCGTGTGTACGCGGCATAACTATTCCAAGTTTTGGCTGTAGTATATACAGGACTAATGGACAGAAGTGACCAATTGTAATGCTGGCCATACACTATACAGAAAATCGGCCGAACCCATTTTCGAAAAACGAACGTTCGACCGTGACCGCAAACGAAAGTGCCATCATATAATGAACGATAATCTGTTCAGTGGACATGAATAAATAATTTTGTGTTCGTTTTTTTACATATACCTAGTGCAGGCAGTTCGGACGGGAAACACATTAACCTTGCAATTTATCGTACGTTCGGCAGAAATTTTCCAAACATGCCGTTCGTTTTTTTTCCACAAAAACGTCACAAACGATTATCGATTTGTACCCACTAACTTGCCGAAAAACGAACGAAGTGTCCATTCGAACGATTTTTCGGCCGATTTTTCGTATAGTGTATGGCCAGCATAACCCTTGAAAAAGTAGTATTAACTTTTAAGAAAGATAACACACATTCCTGAAGGGAATGGTCATTTGGTCAGTTCGTAATGACATTCCTATAGTATCAAGTCATCTAAGGTAACCAGGACCAGGCTTAGAATGCATCCTTATGTATTGATGAGCCAATAATAATAATAAGGAAATATGAAATTTCGGGGGGGGGGGGGGAGCCTGTTTCCAGCCTGTTACTGGATTGGCGTAAACCTGCACCTAACAAATGCCAGCACAGCAGTCTATCAGGATGGCCATTGAGTAAATCTAAGAGGCCCTTTAAGAAGCAATCCTGGAGCACACTGCACATATAAGTTCTTCCTACTGACTGATGTGTTACTGAACTATTTTATTATACATACAGATGTTTGGGATTATTACTGTATTGCTGTACTGTGCATTATTCATTACATAAATCAAAAAAAAAAAACTAAACATCCTCAGAATTTGTTTTATTGCCTGCTACCTTTTTTAAATAATTTTTTTTTTTTTTTTTTTAATTTATTTTTATTCAAATTTTCCTTATAATACACAAAGACATAAAGACATATACAAATTGGTTGCCTAGCTTGTACAGGTAATATCGCAAGTACATCAGGTAAAAAAAAAGAAAAAAAAAGGAAAGAAATACATCCATGCAATACAGTTTTAACATGTAAATGGAAAGGGGATTTTTGGGGTTTTTGAGCCGCCCCCCCACTGCCCATTGAGGCCTATACCTATTAACTAGGGGTTACATTAATCATCGATTCTTGGTATCGTAACTGAAGCTAGTCTAACATTAGTAAGCAATGTTCATTTCCTCCAGCCACCCACTCCAAACCTTATTAAATTTCAGTTGGCAGCCTCTATTAAGATAGGTATCTTTATATAGTGGAAGATTATCGTTAACCAAACGTTTCCACTGAACATTTGTGGGGGGATAGGGCTTCTTCCATTGAAATGCTATGGTTTTCCTAGCGTAAAATAGAAGCAAACCAATCATCGTGCGTTTAGCTACAGCAGGAACTAATTTTTTTATAAGGCCCAACATGCAAATCTCCATAGACAGTGGTAGATTAGTAGATGCAATTTTATTGATTAGGCCTAGTGCCTCCCCCCAGAATTGTTGTATCTTTGGACAATGCCAAAAGATATGGGAAAAATCTCCAGGGGTGTAGCTACATCTCCAACACTTAGGGGAGTGGGCAGGATTTATCAAATGAAGTCTGTAGGGAGTGAAATACGCCCGGTGGACTATTTTAAATTGGACTAACTTGTCACGTATAGAGACTAGCGAACTAAAAGGGAAGTCCCAAACACCATCCCAATCTTCGCCACTCAAAGCTGGAATGTCACGCTGCCAACGGGACAAAAGGCCGTCCAACGGAGGCAAGGACTCATAGATTAAATGCTGATATATGTGAGATGTAGGTTTTTTTGTACAACCGGATCTAAGTGTAGTCTCCAATTTAGACTGTATTAATATACAGGACGAACATGGGAATTGGGCTTCGAAAACATGCAGAAGTTGAAGATAACGGAACTGGTAGTGCTGCGGAAGATTATACTGGGAGGAAAGCTGACAAAAAGAAAGTAGTGAGGTGCAAGACACCACTTGTGAGATTAGTTTTATACCATGTCTAATCCATATCTGAGGGTCAATAGATTTGTAAAAATGTGGTAGATTGGGGTTTAGCCATAGGGGTGCATTAGGGGAAATTCCCATCTGGCTGTGTTTTTCAATAGCCAAACCCATTTTCCAGGCCCGTAAAGTAGTAAGCATAGACGGAGTTAATAAGTGTGGGGCACATGGGCCTCTGTAAATTAGGTATTGGAGAGATTCCCAGGAGCCTGCCACGGTGGCCTCCAAAGCGGAGGCCACATTGGTTTTATCAGGATTTAGCCACCAGACCACTGTCACCAGCTGTGTCGCCAAAAAGTACTTATAGCAATCCGGAAAGGCCATACCACCCCGCGATAGTGGCCTCATTAATGTAGTTAACTTATATCTCGGTGGTAAGGAGCCCCAGAGAAACTCTGAAAAGCGTTGGTTTAGTTTAGTAAAGAAGGATTTAGGAATCCACTGCGGGGAATGGCGGAATAAATATATGAATTTGGGGATGACCTTCATTTTAAGCAAGTTAACCCTACCCCATACCGATAGGGGGAGATTATTCCATGCCTTGAGTTTAGCTTTCATATCCCCCACTACCGGATCCAAGTTTAATTTAAGAAAATCTGAGGCCTGTGCAGAAACACAAACCCCAAGATATTTAAAGGAGTCAACCCACTTTAATGGACTATCTGGGGAGGATGTCAATTTGGCTGCCTGGTCTATTGGAAATAGAGTAGATTTTGGCCAGTTTACCCGGAGGCCCGTTACCACTGAGAAAGTATTGAGGAGTGACAGGGCACCCTGAAGTGATGGACCCGCATCCCCCAAAAATAAAACCATGTCGTCAGCATACAGGGCTACCCTCTCCTCCAGCATGCCTATCCTAAGCCCCTTAATATGAGGCGATGTACGGAGAGCCTCTGCAACTGGCTCTATAGCTAAAGCAAATAGAGCCGGAGAAAGAGGGCAGCCCTGTCTAGTTCCCCGAAACAGTTGAAATGGGGTTGAGAGTCTGGAGCCCAAACGAATCGATGAGGTGGGACACCTATAGATCACCTGCAACCATGATATAAACCGTAGTGGAAAACCCATTCGACGTAGAGTCTCCCACAAAAAGGGCCACTCTACAGTGTCGAATGCCTTTTCTATATCTAATAGGGCAATAGCTCTGGTACCGGAGTTGTTATGTTGGGCATGAATATTGGTGAAGAGTCTCCTAAGATTAACGTCAGTTGACCTTTTAGGCATAAATCCTGTTTGATCAGAGTCAATAACCGAAGGTAATAATGGATATAGACGGGTAGCCAGCAGTTTGGTCAAGATTTTCAGGTCATTATTCAATAGGGCTATTGGCCTATATGAGGCACATAGCTCTGGGTCCTTAAGGTCCTTATAGATCAAAGTAAGATAGGCCTGGTGCATTGAAAGGGGCAAATCACCCTTGGATAGGCAAAGGGTGTATAATTGGGCCAGGATGGGTGCCAAAAATGCTGCATGTGCCCTATAAAATTCTATAGGAAGGCCATCCGGCCCTGGCGCCTTGCCCAAGGGGAAGGACCGTATAATTTTTAAAACCTCTAAGGTCGAAATAGGGCGTACCAACGATTCTCGTTCCTCATTCGACAACCAGCCAAGTGCTAGTGGATCTAAAAGGTTTTGCAACAACTCTGGCTGGAAGTCGGGAGGAAGAGTAGAGGTATAAAGAGTTTGGTAAAAGGTTCTGAACATTTGTAAGATTTCTACCTGAGAGGTCACCTTATCCCCAGTTGACGACCGCAGGCCCGAGACCACTGTGGATGGATATTCATGCTGTGCCAACATGGCCAGGAAACGACCATTCTTGTCCCCCTGTTCAAATAGTCGCTGTCTACCTTTATGCATATCCAACCTTGTAACCTCCGTTAAATGTAAGTTTAGTGAACTGCGGGCGGCATTTAATGCGTCAAAATGGACTGCTGTAGGATCTGTACTATAGATTACTGTTTGATCCTCTACCATCTTTTGTAATCGGTGGGTTTCCCGGCCCTGCTGTTTCTTGACACTTGCGATAATAGAAATATATTGCCCTCTTGTATAGGCCTTGAAGGTGTCCCAGACCATCTGTGGGGTCGAGGAGCCTTCATTGAGTTCCCAAAACTCAACTAGTCTGGGTGGGATAGTGTCAGCCACCTCAGGGTGGGAAATCCACTGTGCCCCCAGCCTCCACAGGGCCGCATCTCGGCGTGCAGACGAGCGAAGCTCGACTACCAGTGGGCTATGATCAGACAACCCACTGGGTAGATATTTAGCCCCTATTACATCCGTCAACAGGATTGAATTAGAGAAGCCTAGGTCAATCCATGAGGCAGTCCTATGTGAGGCCGAAAAGCATGAATATGCCCTAATAGCCGGGTGTTTCCATCTCCATATCTCCTGTAGCCCCATTGCCTGTGCCCATATAGATAGTTCAGAGCTATAGTTTTTTGATGGGGCTGGTCTGTCCAAATCTGGGGAGATGAAATCCCCCATCACCAGCAATTTCGCTGGATAAAAAGGAGCTGCTTTTTCCAAAACCTTATATAGTAAATCATGTGTAAAAGGTGGAGGAATGTAAACATTTATGATTATATATCGCTGAGACCAGTGTGAGAACACCACCATTGCAAACTTGCCCTGGGGGTCCGTGCACACGTCCTCAATAACACAGGGAAATTTCTTATGTATTAGGATTGAGACCCCTCTAGCATAAGAGGAGTAAGTCGCATGGATGGCCCTCTGAATCCAGGGTTTTTTTAGAGTTAAAACCTTGCTGCCTGTGAGGTGGGTTTCCTGTAGGAGAATAAAATGTGGAGAGTGGGTTTTTAGATATCTCATCAACAGTGCCCGTTTAAATTTAGAACTAAGGCCTCTCACATTCCATGAGAGGGCCGAAAAAGTTTCTACTAAGGAAGTGGCCATATAGGTTTAGGAAGCCATGGCCAAGTAAAATGGCTAGGGGAACACCATTTAAGGTAACTCACAAGCAGCAAGATTTTCATAATATACCATGTACCAGCAATGTTAATTTTTAAGGCAATTTTTGAAACAAGCTTATACAAACCATGACAAAGACCAACATAAAACAACAAAAAAAAATTTATACCCAAGCACGAAGTGCTTATCCGACTAAGTCCCATCTCCTCTCAAAAAAAAAAAAAAAAAAGGAGGAGAATTGGGATTAGTTTTTTCTCCCAGAAAAAAAAAAAAAAAAGGAACACACACGCAAGCTGCAACTGTATTGCAACTATATTGCAGATATACCCCTAGAAGGGGATATCATACTACTACTACTACTACTATCTGTTCAGGCACCTATGGCCGAACAAATATATAAAAAAAAAAAGAAAAAAAAATATATAAAAAAGGAAAAAAAAAAAAAAAGGAAAAAACCTATCCAATACCTATCCAAAAAAAAAAAAAAAAAAAAAAAAAGAAAAAGAAAAAGGGGGACGGGATGGGGAGAAAAGGGCAGGAAAAAAAAAAAAGGAAAAGAGAGAGAGAGAGAGAAAAAAAAAAAAAAGGGTGACAAAAAAGAAAGCAACAGAAAGTAATTGAGGTGGGGTTGGGTTCTAATTATCTCACTCTTGGCTCTCAGTGTGAGAGATATAGTCCAAGTCCAAGTCCAAAGGGCTGAGCAATCCAACTCCAAATAAAGTACATTTATTTAAGCATTCGTTAATAGACCACAGAAAAAACACATGCGTTACCCACGGCCATCTAGCCAGGATATAGCGGCCTCTGGATTGGTAAAAAAGAATGCTCGGTCCCCGTCTGCAACTCGAAGCTTGCTGGGATATAATAAGCTAAATTTAAGACCTTTATCCTTTAGGCGTTTTCTGACCTCTGTAAAGGCCTGGCGTCGCTGCTGGACTTCAGGGGAATAATCAGGAAACAACATGATTTTTGCATTATTGAACCGCAGTTCTTGTTTATCTCTAGCTGCAGCTAATATCTTATCTCTGTCTCTGAAATTCAAAAGTCTCAATAAAAGAGGCCTGGGGGGATTGCCAGGGGCTGGAGGGGTTGGTGGAATCCTATGCGCCCTCTCTACCACAAATGTAGGTAAGTCCAACAATGATATAAGAAAGGACTCCACAAACTCAGCTGGTTTATTACCTTCTGTTTTTTCCGGTAGGCCTATAATCCTTAGATTGTTTCTCCTCATGCGATTTTCTGTGTCTATCGACTTATCTTGTAGGGCTTTTACCTGCAGCTGCAAAGCGCGAAGGTTCCTGGAATCTGTACTGGTAACGTCCTCCAATTGCGAGATCCGACTCTCAGCCTCTATGAAGCGTGATCTAAATTTATCCATATCATGCCGAATTAAGCTGATATCTGAAGCCAAATGGTCTATTTTAACCATCACCTTTTCATTTCCAGCTTTGATTGCTGCCAACAGCTCAGCATGGGAGGCCGCATGAGAGGCTACAGGTGGAGACGGATCAGGGAGCGTCTGCGTGCTAACTGACATGCTTGGTATGGGAAACCTCAAAGATAATACCGCGGCAGCGGCAGCGGGCGCGACAACAGCAGCAGGCTTAGCAGGCTTAACGAAGCCAAGAGCGACAGCAGCAGAGGCGGCAGAGGCGGCAGAGGTAGTGGTGGAGACCGCAGACACTGTGGAGGACCGGAGCCTACCCGGAGATATAGTGGGACCCCGCGGTGCACCGAAAGCCTTTTTCTTTCCCAGGGTGCCTGTATACGATCTGAACTGATGAGAATCGGTGAGAATCGGTGAAAATCGGCACTGAGAGTCGCTAGGAGTCGCTGGAAATCAGAGCATCAGCCCGGCCAGTGCCAGAGAAATTTCAGGATGAGTGGTTGGAGCGGAGCTCAGCCCGCACGCGTCCTCTCACTCACTCACTCTCTCTCACATCCCGGAAGTGGAAGGAAAATAATTTTATTCTATTTTTAGATGTGAAAATGTGGTTGCCTGCTCCCTTTTTAATTATTGCCATTCAGTTGGCCTGCCACTCAGTTAGACCTGAGTTCTCAAATCTTTCTGTATATTCTATTATAAGGATCTTAGAAATGGAATGTGTGTATACTGCTACAGCAAAAAGCATTTTTTTGTCATCTGCAGCCCTCTTATGCCCCGTACACACGGTCGGATTTTCCGATGGAAAATGTCCGATCAGAGCGTGTTGTCGGAAATTCCGACCGTGTGTGGGCTCCATCGGACATTTTCCATCGGATTTTCCGACACACAAAGTTGGAGAGCAGGAGATAAAATTTTCCGACAACAAAATCCGTTGTCGGAAATTCCGATCGTGTGTACACAAATCCGACGGACAAAGTGCCATGCATGCTCAGAATAAATAAAGAGATGAAAGCTATTGGCCACTGCCCCGTTTATAGTCCCGATGTACGTGTTTTACGTCACCGCGTTTAGAACGATCGGATTTTCCGACAACTTTGTGCGACCATGTGTAGACAAAATAAGTTTGAGCCAACATCCGTCGGAAAAAATCCTAGGATTTTGTTGTCGGAATGTCCGAACAAAGTCCGACCGTGTGTACGCCCTATTACAGTGTAGGCTCTGATTAGACACATTGTGGAGTACTTGCCTTTTCCCATTTTCTCCAGAAGCAAGTGCAATGAACCAAGAACTGGCAAGTAGGGAAAAAGTGATGTTGACGGGTTATCTGTAGTAATCAGTAACTATATTAGCATAACACCAGTATGACATTACACAATTAATGTACAGCTTGCAACTTATTAACCAAAGGCACATAGTATTTTGTCTCATCCATTCTAATAATGTTGCTCTGCTACTGCTATTACATCATAACATAGCCCTGTTCATTGACAAAATATTGTGTTAATGCCAAAGACGATAGTTTGGTGGCCAGCTTAAAAAATTAAAAAGAAGGTCACTATACACACCTAAAATCCCTCATTTGTAGGGAGACCACAGAGCACAGAGTTATAATGCACTATTAGCACTTATGCCTTACAGCACTGGGGTCATCAGTTTGAATCTTGGCCAGGACACTATTTGCATGGAGTTTGCATGTTCTCCCGATGTTTTCCTGGAATATGCTGGTAGATTAATTGCCTACTGTCTAAATTGCCCCTAGTATCTGTGTACAAATAGACTATGTTCTGTCCTCGCTACATGTTTCCCTGTGTGTAAATTGACATGCAGATAAACCCTCCTATTCTGCAATAAGGCAGACTAATGCCCTATACACATGGTCGGACATTGATTGGACATTCCGACAACAAAATCCATGAATTTTTTCAGACGGATGGTGGCTCAAACTTGTCTTGCATACACACGGTCACACAAAGTTGTCGGAAAATCCGATCGTTCTGAACGCGGTGACGTAATACACATACATCGGGACTATAAACGGGGCAGTAGCCAATAGCTTTCGTCTCTTAATTTATTCTGAGCATGCGTGGCACTTTGTGCGTCGGATTTGTATACACACGATCGGAATTTCCGACAACGGATTTTGTTGTCGGAAAATTTTATAGCAAGCTCTCAAACTTTGTGTGTCGGAAATTGCGATGGAAAATGTGTGATGGAGCCCACACACGGTCGGAATTTCCGATAACAAGGTCCTATCACACATTTTCCGTCGGAAAATCCGACGTGTGTACAGGGCATAAGTGTAATCTTTAAGCTTTATTAACAAAACATGGTGGGGTGAAACTATTAAGAGAAAACAAATAAAGTATATAAAATATACAAAAAATACAATGGATAAGCTAGGCTGTAGAAGGTGCTAAGTAATTTTGTGCAATGATTTCAGCCTCAAATTTATTATGGAGTGTGACAAGCAGAAAATCAACTTTTTGAATGTAGAAATTTTCATTAACCATGATGGGTGAGTGGGCTCTTCTTTACATAATAAGCCCTCGGCGGGAAACACAATTTTACATGCTACAATTGCTCATCCTCAGCCCCTATTATGAAGCATACCTTATTGTCAATATCTCCATCTGAAAAGAAATTGTAGCAATGATTCTGACTTTATTCAAGCAGCCCATTAGCTTTATTTAAGACTGCAAGAAAGAGGCTATAGTCACTCACCTTAAAAAGCCATTTAACAAAGTTAAAAAGCAAGACAGAAATGCCCTTATCTTTTCCACTAAACCTAAAAATCCCTCAGAACCAGTAATAGGGCGTACACACGGTCGGACTTTGTTCGGACATTCCGACAACAAAATCCTAGGATTTTTTCCGACAGATGTTGGCTCAAACTTGTTTTGTCTACACACGGTCGCACAAAGTTGTCGGAAAATCCGATCGTTCTAAACGCGGTGACGTAAAACACGTACGTCGGGACTATAAACCTGGCAGTGGCCAATAGCTTTCATCTCTTTATTTATTCTGAGCATGCGTGGCACTTTGTCCGTCGGATTTGTGTACACACGATCGGAATTTCCGACAACGGATTTTGTTGTCGGAAAATTTTATCTCCTGCTCTCCAACTTTGTGTGTCGGAAAATCCGATGGAAAATGTCCGATGGAGCCCACATACGGTCGGAATTTCCGACAACACGTGTGTACGGGGCATTAGAATTATCACACAATTCTCCAAACAGCACAATCAAATAAGAGGTATTATTGGAAAATGTTGGCCACTTCTTTCAGCAGACCCCACTATCAGTAAATTTATAAAGCATTATCCTGAAATCGAATATAAACGGGTACCCTCACTAAAGGACCAACTTGTGAGAAGTCGCTATACCACAAAAATTGTCAAGAACTCTACAAGGACAGGTACTTATGACTGTGGAAACTGATGTCTGCCAATCAATTTTGAATGGTTCAGACATCATTCTTCCCAATGGTCAAACATACTCAATAAGACATAGTTTGTATGTCAAACTATAGGAGTAATCTATCTTGCTACCTACCTCTATGGAGGTTTATACTGTATATACGAAAAACTAAACGTCCGTTTTCCAAACACATTAGGGATCATGTTGTGCTGGCCCAGAAATGTCTTACGGACACAGCTATCAGTCGCCACAAAGGTTTATACCATCAATTTGACATCGGTATGATAAAATTTGATACATTTTTGATAAATAACATGATAAAATTTACGGCTCTTGTTCCAACACATGTAAGGGGTGGCAGTATAGACAAGATGTTACTGCAATTAGAAGCTCATTGGATCTACAATTTAAAAGCCACTACGTACCCGGGCTTGAATGAGACTTTAAGTTTCAAGCCCTTTCTATAAACCAGCTCTTTTAGCCCTGTCCTGGCCCTCCCTCAGTTCCCACAAATAGCCAGCCCCTTCTACAATTTAGCTTGTATACAGGTAGGAGAATGAATTACTATAAACAATGAAATTTGAGTTGTTTGTCTTTTGTAATTATGCTTTATTAGAAACATGTATTCAACTGTGTACATATGTAGATGTTACATTCATCCTGTTCTGCATCCTATGGCTATTGCCTAATTGGGGGCGCAGCCATTTCTATTTTCCAGGCTTTCTTCCTTTTGTTCCCCTGTCTGTCTGCATTTGGTGATCGACACGTCTGACTGCATGGATGCCCAGGGCACTTGCGGGCCCTTTTTTAGCCTCTCAGTGCCCTGCCTGTATTGCCGTGTTTTTCTCTGTGTGGTCTCTCTAGCCAGTGTTCCTATGATCTATGATGCGACAATCTCTCCATCTGATCCCCGGATGCCCCCCAGTCCCGTCCATGCTTGGTGTCTGTCCAAGGCCTGGGGATGCTGGAGCCACCGGTGGGGGATGCTCCTCCCTTTGGCCTATCTTCCATCTTGGCACTATGGTCCCGCCCAGCTTGTCCACCTAGCCTCACCTAGCCTCACCTAGCCTCTTGGGTATTATAGTTGGCCGGGGCACCTGGACCTCGGCGCATGCGCAGTAGCATCTTTTGTCTGCAGTGACGTCAGACCCCGGCCTCGTGGAAGGTATATAAAAACAGCCGGCATCTCCGGCGTCCACTCTGCTGGAGCTCCAAGGGCCACGCCAACATGTACACTTTTTCACAGTGAGTGAACCAGTTATGTTTTGTGCTGAATACTGCGGTATTACCATCTATTACTTGTCATTTACAGCTTTGCTGTTGAATGCAAACTTATGGACCTTGGGTGATTTAAAATATTTTCAGTGACCCTGATAGGATCCCTGATGGTATTTAACCACTTCATGCAAATCGCTGTACCCGTATGTCGTTACTTTGACGCATGCCGTTCCCGAAAATACCGGGGTTATGGCAGCTAGCTGCTGCCATAACCCCGGTATTCTCGGGAACGGCGTGCATTTCTCTTTATAAATGTGGTCTCCGCCGCTTACTGGACCCGCCAGTAGTGGCGGAGACGATTGCGTCCTCAAACGTGGATGCCTTGCTGCAGACTGAGGGGAAGATGGCCCCTGCTTGGCTTTATGGCATGGAAGGGCGGAAGCGACGTAAAACGGAAGTCAAATGTCACTTCCGCCCATAGCTCTTAAAGGAGAAATTGTTTTGTTGTTTTTTTAATTACTGTTTTTTTTTTTTATTGCATTTTAGTGTAAATATGAGATCTGAGGTCTTTTTGACCCCAGATCTCATATTTAAGAGGTCCTGTCATTTTTTTTCTATTACAAGGGATGTTTACATTCCTTGTAATAGGAATAAAAGTGACCCAAATTTTTTTTCTTAAAAAAACCTGTGTCAAAATAAAAAATTAAAAGTAAAATAAATAAGAAAAATTTAATTTTTTTAAAGCGCCTTGTTCTGACGAGCTTGCGTGCAGAAGCGAACGCATACCTGAGTAGTGCCCGCATATGAAAACGGTGTTCAAAACACACATGTGCATTATCGTCGTGATCATTAGAGTGAGAGCAATAATTCTAGCCCCAGACCTCCTTTGTAATTCAAAACATGCAACCTGTAGAAATTTTTAAACATCGCCTATGGAGATTTTTAAGGGTAAAAGTTTGTCGCCATTCCACAAGCAAGCGCAATTTTGAAGCATGACATGTTGGGTATCAATTTATTCAGCGTAACCTTATCTTTTACAATTTAAAAAAAGATTGGGCTAACTTTACTGTTGTCTTAATTTTTAATTTAAAAAAGTGTATTTTTTCCAAAAAAAATGCGCTTGTAAGACCGTTGCGGAAGTACGGTGTGACAAAGTATTGCAATGACCGCCATTTTATTCTCTAGGGTGTTCGAAGAAATATATACCGGTATATAATGTTTGGGGGTTCTAAGTAATTTTCTAGCAAAAAAAATTATTTTAACTTATACACAACAAGTGTAAAAAAGAGGCATGGTCCTTAAGTGGTTAAACCTAATTTTAAGGCTGTGTCTTGTTACATACTTACCGATTTTATCATTCAGCTCCTGCCTTGATAATAATGGAAATTGTTAAGTGGATTTGTATCAGACACATGCCTATGTTTAGCTATGGAACCTTTTGACCCATAGGTTCCTTCATTTTCTTTTGTTTGTAGTGCTGTCCATTCTGGTGTTCCAGTGATATTGCCCTCGGTTTTATTCACTATTCTATGCACAGTATGTAAGCAATTATATGGAGCTTGTTTAGGCCCTATGGTGGACCTATTTATATTTGTGTCCATGTATTCCTGAGTATTCAATTGAGTACTTTATTCATTGTCTAGCTTGGTCTTCATATGGCTTCTGTGGTCATACGGCAGTCCTTCTCCATTCCTTGATGCTGACGGTCAGGTGGGATGCATTGGTGATTGCTTGGGTAAGTGGGTGATGGCTGTAACAGGATGAATAGTGTTTTATTGGAAAGAAATGAATTATTGAATTAAAGTGTATGATGCCAATTTTATGCGATTACTATGTATATTTTCTTTTCTTCTTTGTTTTAGTTCAATAACTATTAGTGCCCTACAAAGTTCCCTGAAGAAGCCACCACAGGCGAAACATGTCGGGAGTAGACACTACAGTATCAACCAATGTCTAATATATATAAGTTGGGTAAAAAGGGTAAACACGCACGCACGTACTGCGCATGCACGGACTTTCGATATCTTTTGGAGCTGTTTTTAAACTCCTTGCAAGGAACTTGTTTATATGGATGCCTGTATGGCAAATTTTTAATAAAGGAAAGTCAAACCTTTTTACACTATTGGAGCATTTCTTCTTTTTTGGATACTCATCATCGCTGGGGGCGATTTCTTCCTATTAATGACCGGTTGCTGTCATTCACTCATCGCGTCCGGATGAGACCCATTCACTGAAGGGACAACATCCAAAGTGGAGGTTTTTCATGCCCTTTATTAAGGGCTGTCCGGTAAGCCTTTAATTTTTCTATGGTGACGGGTCTCTTGCGGTGAAAGTCACGGATTTACCCAAACAGCGATTCACCTATTTGTATTTATGGACATTATATGAATACTAAGCACGATATACTTTAGTGTGTTAGAGTTTTGCGGTGGGGATAGCCGCGCATCTATTTTCACAGGATAATTTTTTAACACCCCAGGTTGTTACTATATCATAATTATGGACAATATGTACTATTTTTGATTTAATTTGTTACTAGTGAATCACTGTGCACTGTGGTTTTCTTCTCCTTTTTTTAAGTTTGTTTATATTCAGCGCTGCACTTTTCTTTACATATATTTAGTGGTGCCCCCTATCAGGGTTATAGTGTCCAGCTGCAGGATACCTTCCTCATAGGTTTTATATTCACATCTTTAATTTTTTGTACACTTAGCGCAAATTTTTCTCTTTAAAAGCAGCAGGATGAATTCTGAAGTGTTTTGGGCAATATTATCTGCTTATATTCAGCAAAATGCTTCAGAACTCATTGGACGGCGCTTCACAGTGCAGATGGACAATAACCCGAAGCATACTGCAAAAGCAACCAGAGTTTTTTAAGGGAAAGAAGTGGAATGTTATGCAATGGCCAAGTCAATCACCTGATCTGAATCCGATTGAGCATGAATTTCACTTGCTGAAGACAAAACTGAAGGGAAAATTCCCCAAGAACAAGCAGGAACAAGCAGGCAGAGCATCACCAGGAATGAAACCCAACATCTAGTGATGTCTATGCGTTCCAGACTTCAGGCTGTAATTGACTGCAAAGGATTTGCAACTGAGTATTAAAAAGTGAAAGTTTGATGGATGATTGTTAATCTGTCCCATTACTTTTGGTCCCTTAAAAAGTGGGAGGCACATATACAAACCGTTGTAAATCCTACACCGTTCACCTGATTTGGATGTAAATACCCTCAAATTAAAGCTGAAAGTCTGCAGTTAAAGCACATCTTGTTTGTTTCATTTCAAATCCATTGTGGTGGTGTATAGTGCCAAAAAGATTTGAATTGTGTTGATGTCCCAATATTTATGGACCTAACTGTATATCAAGAAAAATGTACAAGTGGATGTGAGAGATGACAGCACTAATAGAGCTAGGGAGGAGATGGAATCCTTATGGGTAGAGCTCCAAAGGGATGAAGCTAAGGGGAAAATAATACTGGGAGTATGCTATAGGCCCCCAAACCTGAGGGAGGAGCTAATCAAACCTATCACAGGTTGGATTGGCAGCAAGGATGGGAAGTGTTATCATAATGGGGGATTTTAATTATCCAGACATAGACTGGGCAGAGGGAACCACACATTTGTCTAAGGTTTGCCAGTTCCTAAATGTCTTGCTGGACAATTTCATGGTTCAGATAGCATATGCACCAACTAGAAAAAAAGCGTTACTGAATCAACTGATTACCAACAATACAGACCTGATCATGGATTTGGAAATACGGGGCAATTTAGGAAACAGCGATCACAGGTCAATTGGCTTCCATATAAATCACACAAATAGGAAACATAAGGGCAATACAAAGACACTGAATTTCTAAAGAAGGGCAGCAAGGGCCATTTATTTTAAAACCCGGAAATGCTTCAATTCCTGGTACGTTTCAAAAAATTACTCTCCACAGGAGAACCTTTCCATTCTGGAATTTCTCCATGACGGAATGGAGAAGGGTTTGGCAGCAAGCACCTTGAAAGTACAGTTTTTCTAGAGAGAAGGTTATTTCTAGACCCTTGGATCATCAGGTTTTCAAGGCACTAGCTAGGGCTAGACCGGTTCCATTTAAGTGTTTCCCCAAATGGGATTTATCAGTTGTTTAGCGGGGTCTGACTAGAAGACCTTAACCACTTCCCACCCGGCCACTGCACATAAACGGCCGGGTGGGAGCTCCCTCCTTCTGACTGGACGTTCCCGAACGTCCTTCAGAAGGAGCGGGATCACGCGGGCGCGCTCCCGCGCAGCCGCGCAATCCTGATGCGCGCGTGTCACTCGGACACGCCGCATCTCAGAGCGGCAGGAGGGCAATGTGATTTGCCCTCCTGATCCGCACGATGGCTGTGTGTAATCACAGCCATCATATAGTAAACAAGGGGGAGGGGGTGGCAGATGACAGGAGATCGCGCCGCCACGTGCCCGCGCAGCGGCGCGATCCCGATCTGCCTGTGTCCTCCAGAGACAGCACAACACAGGAGGGCCCTGTGATTGGCCCTCCTGATCACATGACGACTGTCCAATCACAGTCGTCATGTAATATAAATAGAGAGCGTAGTAACTGCTCTCATCTCTTCCTCTCCTCACACAGAGCCTGTCAGTGAGGAGAGGAAGAGAGATCTGTGCTGCAGCCAGGAGATCAGTGAGTAATAAAGCTGTTTGTCTGCTGTTTACCCACTGATCACCCAGCTAGTGTCCCCAAAACACAGTGTCCCCAAAACACAGTGTCCCCAAAACACAGTGTCCCCAAAACACCGTGTCCCCAAACAGTGAAAACACCTGTCAGTGAACATCTGCCCGTCAACAACTGGCACATCTGTCCGCCAACAGCGGGCACATCTGTCCGCCAACAGCCGGCACATCAGCCCGTCGTCATCAGGCACATCTGCCCGCCTGCCATCAGGCACATCTGCCCGCCTGCCATCAGGCACATCTGCCCGCCAGTCATCAGGCACATCTGCCCGCCAGTCATCAGGCACATCTGCCCGTCAGTCATCAGGCACATCTGCCCGCCAGTCATCAGGCACATCTGCCTGCCAGTCATCAGGCATATCTGCCTGCCAGTCATCAGGCACATCTGCCGCCCGCCATCAGGCACATCTGACACCGTCAACAGCTAACACATCAGCCCGTCATCAGCTGACACATCAGCCCGTCAACAGCTGACACATCAGCCGCCCACCATCATCAGGCACATCTGCCCGCCTGCCATCAGGCACATCTGCCCGCCAGTCAGCAGGCACATCTGCCCGCCTGCCATCAGGCACATCTGCCCGCCTGCCATCAGGCACATCTGCCCGCCTGCCATCAGGCACATCTGCCCGCCAGTCATCAGGCACATCTGCCCGCCAGTCATCAGGCACATCTGCCCGCCAGTCATCAGGCACATCTGCCGCCCGCCATCAGGCACATCTGTCGCCCGCCATCTGACACCGTCATCAGCTGACACATCAGCCCGTCATCAGCTGACACATCAGCCCGTCAACAGCTGACACATCAGCCCGTCAACAGCTGACACATCAGCCGCCCACCATCATCAGGCACATCTGCCCGCCCGCCATTAGGCACATCTGCCAGCCGCCATCTGCCCACGATCAGGCACATCTGCCACCCACCATCTGGCACAGCCGCCCACCATCTGGCACATCTGCCGCCTGCCATCTGACACATCTGCCCGCCAACATGACAAAAAGGTCTTACAGCGCAGAGGAGGCTCTCCAAATACTCCAGAGTATGTCGGACGAGAGTAGCGGGGAATTCTCTCCGTCAGACTCGGATAGTGACTATGAGCCAGTGGAAAGCAGTGGCTCCGAGTTGGAAACAGAGGAAGATACAATCCTAACAAGGAGAATCAGGAGAAATGAGCAGGAGGAGGCATTCACCAGCAGCGCAGCACTCCAGGGCATCCACCAGCAGGCATCCACCAGCAGCGCAGCACTCCAGGATGATATGCAGGCATCCACCAGCAGCCCAGCACTCCAGGATGACATGCAGGCATCCACCAGTAGCGCAGCACTCCAGGGCATCCACCAGCAGGCATCCACCAGCAGCGCAGCACTTCGGGATAGGCGGGCATCCACCAGCACTTCTGCAACCTTCCTAGAAGATAGGCCAGATGCTAGCAACGGATCCCATCAACGAGGCAGTGCCCATACTAGCCTCCCAGATGTTCTACTGTATCCAACATGGCTGCCCGATACATCAGTAGAACCTGTAATACCCCTTTTCACAGCCCAGCCAGGCCCTCAGATGCAGACGGAAAATGTAACCCCACTTTATTATTTTCATTTATTTTTTACCAATGAACTCCTAACCTACATTGTGGAGCAATGTAATCTATACGCCAGCCAACACATAGCCAACAATCCCAGTTCCTCATATGCCCGTCCTTTTGTTTGGAAACCCCTCACCGTAGAAGAATTTAAAATTTTCCTTGGCCTAACCCTCAACATGGGGCTGACAAAAAAAAATGAACTCCATTCCTACTGGTCTACCCGACCTATCCACCACATGCCGATCTATTCGTCATTTATGCCCAGAACCCGTTATGAGATGATCATGAGATTTTTACACTTCAATAACAATGCCCAATGCCTCCCTCGAAATCATCCCAGTTACGATAAGTTATTCAAAATTCGGCCCCTAATCAATTTTTTTTGCGCCAGCTTCAAGGAGATGTTTACCCCTGATAGAAACATATGTGTGGATGAATCCCTGGTGCACTTCACCGGAAGACTGGGAATAAAACAATACCTCCCCAGTAAAAGAGCCAGACGTGGGGTAAAATTTTATAAGGTGTGTCACAGGACCACGGGTTACACATATGATTTTATGATTTATGAGGGAAAAGACAGACAGCTAAACCCCCCTGGATGCCCTACCTACATGGGAACAAGTGGCAAAATTGTCTGGCAGCTGATCCAACCATTACTTGGGAAAGGTTACCACCTTTACGTAGACAATTTCTACACTAGTCTCCCACTTTTCCGCCATTTGTACCTGAAGAACACTGTGGCCTGTGGGACAGCACGGACCAACCGCAAAGGCTTCCCACAAAGATTGGTCACCAAGAAATTGAAGAAGGGTGAAATGGCCAGTATGCGAACTGAAGAAGTACTAGCGGTGAAGTGGAGAGATAAAAAAAGAGATGTCTACATCCTTTCAACAATACATGACGACACCTTGGTGGAACTTCAGAGAAGAGGAGGCCCCATACAGAAGCCAAAATGTGTGCATGAGTACAACCTATACATGGGGGGGGGTGGATATGAACGACCAGATGATGCAGCCCTACTTGGCCACCAGGAAATCACTATTTTGGTACAAGAAAGTCGCCATTTATTTGATGCAACTTGCCCTATTTAATTCCTATATCATTTTTTCTAAGTGCACCCAAAGTTCCCTACCCTATCTAAAATTCCAAGAAGAAGTTTTCACAGCCCTTCTCTATCCCCAAGGCCAAGCCCCTCAACTAATTCGCTCCGATGCGTTAGCCAGACTCCATGAAAGGCACTTTCCCGAAATCCTCCCTCTTACCCAAACAGGTCGCAAACCCCAAAAAAAATGTCGTGTATGTGCAAGTAGAGGAATTCGCCGAGACACCCGATACTACTGTCCCGAATGTCCCTCCGAGCCAGGGCTCTGTATTGGAACATGCTATCGGAGCTATCATACTTCACTACACTATTAGTACAGTGAAGGTGATTTTTTTCCACTATCTGCCATTTCTGTGAATGACCCGGACTGTTAACGACTATGCCTCTGCCAAACATGTTTCTGCCTTCAACGTAAATTGACCCGGACTGTTAACGACTATGCCTCTGCCAGACATCTTTCTGCCTTCAACGTGAATTGACCCGGACTGTTAAATGACCATGATTTTTGCCTGCCTCCTGAACTGATCATTTGCCCTGCCACTGTACAGCACAGGGGTCTCACATATGTGAGGGGCTCCAGAAAAGGTTTTCCGAGTGGAGAAAACATTTTTCTCCGGGTTTTTAGTTTTCTCGGATTAGGGTCTGGAGACTCGGAGGCTTCGTAGAGATTTGGGTGGGAAGAAGCCTCTACCCCTGTCCTCAGGTCTTACCTGACCAAGGCCCAATGTACAAAGTGCTGCCTGCTGCCACCTGAACTGGCCATGCCTTTTGCCTGCCACATGACCTTGCCATGCATTTGCCTGCCACATGACCTTGCCATGCCTTTGCCTACCACCTGGACTGGCCATGCCTATGCCTGTTACCTGAACTGCCTGCTAAACCTTGGACTGTACTGAACCATGTTCATACTTTTCCATATCTGTCTGCTGCCTGGACAATTCCTGGACATTTCCTTTGGCTGTCTGGACAAATGCTTTGGCTGCTCTGGAACGGTATTCCTGCCTGCTAAAACCACAGGTGAGCTTTTTTTTTTTACCTTTTGCTCAGCAGAATGTATTTTGGGGTGTAATTCTTGGTGTGTACATGCTATGTGTTAGAAGCCTGGAGGTGCTACTTGCATGTTGGGCCTCTGTATGTGGCCAGGTAGTGGAAAAGTCTCACACATGGGGTATCGCCATACTCAGGACGAGTAGCAGAATGTATTTTGGGATGTCATTTTGGCTATGTACCAGCTATGTGTAAGAAAGATCTTCTAAATTGACAACTTTGTGAGAAAAAAAATAGGTTTTCATTTTCTTTCCACAGTTTCCAAAAACTTGTGGAAAGAAATTACATGTTAAAAAGACTCATTATGCCTCATAGAATATACATTGGGTTGTTTTCTTTCCAAAATGGGGTCATTTTGTGGGTAATTCCATTGTCCTGGTGCTCCAGGGCCTTCAAAAATGTGATAGGTACTCAGGAAATTAAATGTGTAATTTATGCCTTTAGAACGCCTGATGGTGCTATATGGATGTTGGGCCTCTGTATGTGGCCAGGCTGTGGAAAAGTCTCACACATGGGGTATCGTCACACTCAGGACGAGTAGAAGAATGTATTTTGGGGTGTCATTTTGGCTATGTACATGCTATGTGTTAGAAAGATCTTCTAAATTGACAATTTTGTGAGAAAAAAATAGGTTTTCATTTTCTTTCCACATTTTCCAAAAACTTGTGGAAAGAAATGACATGTTCAAAAGACTCATTATGCCTCATAGAATATACATTGGGTTGTTTTCTTTCCAAAATGGGGTCATTTTGAGGGTAATTCCATTGTCCTGGTGCTCCAGGGCCTTCAAAAATGTGATAGGTACTCAGGAAATGAAATGTGTAATTTATGCCTTTAGAACGCCTGATGGTGCTATATGGATGTTGGGCCTCTGTATGTGGCCAGGCTGTGGAAAAGTCTCACACATGGGGTATCACCATACTCAGGACGAATAGCAGAATGTATTTTGGGGTGTCATTTTGGCTATGTACATGCTATGTGTTAGAAAGATCTTTTAAATTGACAACTTTGTGAGAAAAAAATAGGTTTTCATTTTCTTTCCACATTTTCCAAAAACTTGTGGAAAGAAATGACATGTTCAAAAGACTCAGTATGCCTCATAGAATATACATTGGGTTGTTTTCTTTCCAAAATGGGATCATTTTGTGGGTAATTCCATTGTCCTGATGCTCCAGGGCCTTCAAAAATGTGATAGGTACTCAGAAAATGAAATGTGTAATTTATGCCTTTAGAACGCCTGATGGTGCTATATGGATGTTGGGCCTCTGTATGTGGCCAGGCTGTGGAAAAGTCTCACACATGGGGTATCGCCATCCTCAGGACGAATAGCAGAATGTATTTTGGGGTGTCATTTTGGCTATGTACATGCTATGTGTTAGAAAGATCTTCTAAATTGACAACTTTGTGAGAAAAAAATAGGTTTTCATTTTCTTTCCACATTTTCCAAAAACTTGTGGGAAGAAATGACATGTTCAAAAGACTCAGTATGCCTCATAGAATATACATTGGGTTGTTTTCTTTCCAAAATGGGGTCATTTTGTGGGTAATTCCATTGTCCTGGTGCTCCAGGGCCTTCAAAAATGTGATAGGTACTCAGAAAATGAAATGTGTAATTTATGCCTTTAGAACGCCTGATGGTGCTATATGGATGTTGGGCCTCTGTATGTGGCCAGGCTGTGGAAAAGTCTCACACATGGGGTATCGCCATACTCAGGACGAATAGCAGAATGTATTTTGGGGTGTAATTGCAATTATGCCTGCACCGTGTGTGAGAAATAACTTGTAAATATGACAATTTAGTGAAGAAAAAAAAAAAATCTATATTTCTTAATTTTCCAAAGCATTGTGGGGAAAAAATTTCAACTTCAAAAAATTCACTATGCCTCTTACTAAATACCTCAGACTGTCTTCTTTCCAAAAAGGGGTCTTTTGGGGGGTTATTGTACTGTCCTGACATTTTAGGGCCTCAAGAAATGAGATCAGTGCATTAGGCCATCAGTGCATTAGGATTGATACATTTTCAATAATGCGTAGCATGGCTTGTAGACTCTATAACTTTCACACAAACCAATGATCATACAATTATCAGGATTTTTTTTACCAAAGACATGTGGTAGAATACATTTTTGCCTAAATTTTCGACAAAATTAAATTTTTTTGGTTTCTTTTAAAAGAGAAAGTAGAAAATTTTGTTTTTTTTTCAAAATATTCGCTCTTTTTTCGCTTATATCACAAAAAATAAAAAATGAAGTGGTGAATAAATACCACCAAAAGAAAGCTCTATTTGTGTGAACAAAATGATAAAAATTTCATTTGGGTACAGTGTAGCATGACTGAGTAATTGTCATTCAAAGTGAGAGAGCACTGAAAGCTGAAAATTGGTCTGGGAAGGAAGGGGGTGAAAGTGCCCAGTATTGAGGTGGTTAAGTACCACCAGAAGAAGCCACAATAAAATTTTGGTCGTTAAAACTAACACTGCTGATAGCAGTCACCTCGGCTAGAAGGGTCAGTGAACTTTAGGAGGTATCTATCATTGAGCCTTTCTTGACAGTTTTCCCAGATCGGGTAGTAGTGAGGACAGACCCGGGGTTTTTGCCGAAGGTTGCTTCAGTTTTTCACAGATCTCAAGAGATAATTCTACCAACGTTCTGTCTGATTCCAACATGCCCTAAAGAAAGAGATTTTTATAGTCTGCATGTAAAGAAATGCGTTTTACGCTACCTGGAGGTAACAAAGGAGTTTAGAAAATCAAATTCTCTATTTGTTTTATTTTCTGGGTCTCGTAAGGGTTATGCCCCGTACACACGGTCGGATTTTCCGATGGAAAATGTCCGATCGGAGCGTGTTGTCAGAAATTCCAACCGTGTGTGGGCTCCATCGGACATTTTCCATCGGATTTTCCGACACACAAAGTTGGAGAGCAGGAGATAAAATTTTCCGACAACAAAATCCGTTGTCGGAAATTCCGATCGTGTGTACACAAATCCAACGGACAAAGTGCCACGCATGCTCAGAATAAATAAAGAGATGAAAGCTATTGGCCACTGCCCTGTTTATAGTCCCGACGTACGTGTTTTACGTCACCGCGTTCAGAATGATCGTGTGTATGCAAGACAAGTTTGAGCCAACATCCGTCGGAAAAAATCCTAGGATTTTGTTGTCAGAATGTCCGAACAAAGTCCGACCGTGTGTACGCCCTATTACTGATCTTCTAAAAGCACGATTAGTAGGTGGCTGCGGAAATAAAACTTCCCGCGGGGGTAGTGGCCCATTCAACTTGGCTGTAGCAACGTCCTGGGTGGAACGAGCTGGGGATTCGCCAGGTTGAATCTGCAAGGCGGCCACATGGACGAGTTATTCCACCTGTACTCGTCACTATAAGATGGACCTGTTCTCGGCAGCAGAGCAGTCGTTTGGCAGGAAGGTCCTACAGGCGGTGGTCCCACCCTAAGAGTAAGTACTCATTTATCATCTCCAGGTGCTGCCCTGAAAGACGAGGTGAGAAAACCTTAGTTAGACTTACCGGTGACGGTATTTCTACAAGTCTTTCAGGACAGCGCCGATGACCCTCCCTTGTTAATGTTAATGTTAATGTGTTGTGGTTGCTATCTTTTGCTTATATAATTTCAGCATGGCTGGAGGTGCTCGGTAACAACTGAGGCCATGGTGGAAGTGACCAGGCTTTAAAGGAATGACTGCAGTGTTTCCTGGGAAGTGGGTGGAGCTGCGCTCTCTCCAGGTGCTGCCCTGAAAGACTCGTAGAAATACCATTACCGGTAAGTCTAACTAAGGTTTTTGTAGCCAAAATGAATATAAGACCCGGTCTTATTTTTGGGAAGACACGGTATCTATAGCGCCGACCGCTAAACATCTTTTGACTCATTGGTGTATGTTTACCATTTAAATTTGTATCATCATTCTCTGCACAATCGCCATCTTGGGCCACTCCATAATAGGAGTATGTTTTTTGTTAGGACTGTTTACTTTATTCAAAGATTATGTATGTCATATATGTATGAGGCATTCAAATCTTAATAAAATAAAGTACATATATTAAATTCACTGCATGCAAAGTTGTGTTTATGTGAATATTTCTGGGAATAGGGTCCATAGCTTTCATCAGGTTCTTAATAAGGAGTTCATGGCTAATAACCACTGGCCTGGATGGTGAAATACTAATGCAGATTTAGGTTTTGGATTGAAGATGGAAAGTGTAAGTTTTGTCAGGTTTTAATTGCTATACTGAAAGCATTACGCCACGCCCAGCATCATATCTATGTGTACCAAAAGCAGTTCACTCTTTGGGGGTCAATAAAAGGTTTGAGCTGCTATCCTTTGGGTGGTGCCACCAGATGGCATTTTGTTTTGATTTATTTTATATATTTATTGTGGCATATACAGTAAAGGAAAAATGTTATTTCTCACATTTACACTAATAGACTTTTTGACCTTTTGGACCATTCACTTTATAGCATATTTATTTAGTTATAATTTATATGTGTATATACTGTATATGTATGTTTATTATGTGTATGTATATATGAATTATCACAGATTTTTTTTCATAAGGACATTTTAAATATGAATTATTGTCACTGCTATTTATTATGTTATAGATGCATATTTATTAAGCACTTTTTTACTTTTGAATTTATTGTTTCTTATTGGTATCTGTGTTCCTACTGGGAAGACTCAACCCCTCTCGGGGTCACCACTGTCTCTGTGACAGAAAATGATGGGAAATCCATGAGTTGTCACTAGTGATGAGCTTGGGTTCAGTCTAAACCCAGAAGGAAGCTGTCTGTCACATACCTGGTGGAGATCGAGCTGGAGAGGGGAATTCACTTGCACCTCTTGTCCAACACCCCTGGTAGTGGTGACAAGAGGTGTGAAGACACAGAGAAAGGCCAATGTACTGTAGCTGGCATCACCAACTGTTGGTTGCAGAATACAGATGACTGTGGACCACCAGACAAGGCCCTGAGATCGGTACACGGTGACACTTGATCAGGAGTGAAGCCGGGATACAAGCCAAAAGGTCATCAACAGCCAGCCAGGCAGGAAGGTATGGGAATATCAGGCAGAGGCAGGATACAAGCCGATATCAGTTCACAGCTCGGTGGTGAGGTACAGGAGAGGAAGGCAGAAGCAAAATCAGGGTGCAAGCCAAGGGCACAACATGTAGGCAGGAATCCAAACACAGGTCAGAGGAAAACATGTTGGTACACAGGAAGGCGAATATAGCAGGTCAGGGCACATACCAATTTCATACTGTCAGCGCCTGCTGTTGGCGCTAAACTGGCGCACCTTTTAGCATCGCTTTAGCGTTGTTTTAGCGGTGCTTTTCGGCCGCTAGCAGGGTGGTTTTTACCCAAAAAAAGGGTTTAAAACTCCCGTTTTGCGGTGCTTCCAAAGTGCTTTGGATGCGCTGCCCATTCACTGCAATTTCAAACTCAAATTCAAACTTCAAATTCAAACCCGCCGCAAAGATGCTGCTTGCAGGACTTTTCGTAACGTCCTGCAAGCACACCACCCCAGTGTGGAAGGACACACTGCAATGAATGGGAGGCGTTTTTCAGGTGCTTTGCAGAGGCTATTTCCAGCACTAAAGCGCCTGAAAACCGCTCCAGTGTGAAAGGAATCTAAAGCAGGAATTAGTTGAAGACCACTCAGCAATCTGTTCATGTCATAATCCAGCTTAAATTGGCCATTTGGCGCCAATGCCAGTACCGAGTGTGCACGTGTGCATGCATATACCTTGCTCAAAGTGAGGTCTTCTTGTTCCAATATGTGCTGTTCTTTTCTTACACTGCGCCAGCCCAATCAGCTGTGGCTGGGTCATTGCCGCCCTGCAGCTGCACATACACAAAGGGACAGGTATGCTCATGACAGTGTTGACCTAATATGTCCATATTGAGTCAATGTCATTAACCTAATAAGGCCATGTGGCCATATTGAGTCAATGATAGTATGACCATCCTTGCCCCTTTGTGTATGTGAAGCTGAGGGGCACCAATGAACCCAGCTACAGCTGATTGGGTCGCCACTGATAGCAGTGAATCCAAGTTCATCCCTAGTTGTCCCCAGAACAAGAATAAAGGGGACATCTTTAAATGGCGACAGGTATTTATGAAGGCATTATCCCTATTTTGGAATAATTTACTTTCTGATGTCTGATGTTTTAAAGGCATAGTTCATGTTCACCAAAAAACTGCCTATGCATATAAAAGGGGACTGTAGATAAAAACAAACGGTGCAGCTTTGACCAAAGTTGAATAATGCGCTTTGAGGGTTAACTCCCCCTCCGGAACCCACAGGACCACCTCTTCCTAGCTTCCTAGCTCAATAAAAGACAGCCCCTCCCCAACTGAAGTGTTCCATAACCTAGCCTGCGACATACCACTAGGGAGGGAGTCTTGTGCTGACATGAGGATAAGCCAGGAAACAAAAATTATAGTAAGTATCTGGTAACAATTTTCTGCTTTCATGGCCCATCCAATGTCAGCACACATTGGGATATAACTTAGCAAAATAAATGGGCGGTAGAGAACACATGAAAAGAAACTAGTGCTTTCAAACCAAGCCTAAGGCTGGCCATACACTATACAATTTTCTGATTCAATTTCCTTTAGAATTACCTTCAACTATGTAGTGCAAGGGCCTGTCTGATTGCATACAAATTGAAAGGGTTTAGGTTTGACCTCATATTATATGGTTTTGGTAAATCTAAAGGAAAGTTGAACAGGAAAATTGTATAGTGTATGGCCAGCTTAAGTCCCACAAAGGGAACAAGGATTTCCGTGGGGGTCATATACAGATTGGAGCCTGCAAGAAGCATCTGGTCAATGGCTCTTCAGCCCATCTGATGTCTGTAAAAGGCAAGGATCTGAAATTTAATGGAGTTGCATGCCAGACCAACGACTAGCACTGATTGTAAAAATGCCCAGAATATTGGCTAGAGCTATTTTGCTACTTCCTTCACATCCTCTCGTATGTATCATTCATGGATAATCTCTTGGCTTTTACCAAGGTCTGAACCATCTCGGATGAGAATCCCTGCACCCAGTGGCATAGCGTGGGTTGTCAGCACCCGGGGCAAGGCAACTAATTTGCGCCCCCCCTAACCTGCGGACTTTTAGCACTCCCCGAGTCCCTTCAAATACAATAGTACTGACCTACCTGATTCCCATACTGACCACTACACTGAGAACTACACTGTCCACTACACTACATTGTCCACTACACTGACCACTATACTACACTGACCACTATACTGACCACTATACTACACTGTCCACTATACTACACTGACCACTATACGGACCACTATACTATACTGTCCACTATATTACACTGACCACTATACTGACCACTACACTGACCACTATACTATACTGTCCACTATATTACACTGACCACTATACTGACCACTACACTGACCACTATACTACACTGTCGACTATACTACACTATACTGACCACTATACTATACTGACCACTATACTACACTACACTGACCACTATACTACACTGACCACTATACTACACTATACTGATCACCATACTACACTGTCCACTATACTACACTACACTGACCACTATACTACACTACACTGTCCACTACACTACACTGACCACTATACTACACTATACTGACCACCATACTACACTGTCCACTATACTACACTACACTGACCACCATACTACACTGTCCACTATACTACACTACACTGACCACTATACTACACTATACTGATCACCATACTACACTGTCCACTATACTACACTACACTGACCACTATACTACACTACACTGTCCACTACACTACACTGACCACTATACTACACTATACTGACCACCATACTTCACTGTCCACTATACTACACTACACTGACCACCATACTACACTGACCACTATACTACACTGTCCACTATACTACACTACACTGTCCACTATACTACACTGTCCACTATACTGACCACTATACTACACTGACCACTATACTGACCACTATACTACACTACACTGACCACTATACTACACTACACTGTCCACTATACTGACCACTATACTACACTGTCCACTATACTGACCACTATACTACACTGTCCACTATACTGACCACTATACTACACTACACTGTCCACTACACTATACTGACCACTATACTACACTACACTGACCTCCATACTAAACTACACTATACTGACCACTATGCTAACCACTATACTATACTACACTAACCACTATACTGTCCACTATACTACACTAACCACTATACTACACAATACTGACCACTATACTACACTGTCCACTATACTACACTATACTGACCACTATACTACACTGTCCACTATACTACACTATACTGACCACTATACTACACTGTCCACTATACTACACTATACTGACCACTATACTACACTGTCCACTATACTACACTATACTGTCCACTATACTACACTGTCCACTATACTACACTATACTGACCACTATACTACACTGACCACTATACTACACTATACTGACCACTATACTACACTATACTGACCACTATACTACACTGTCCACTATACTACACTGCCACCCATACTGACCACTACACTACACTGACCTCCATACTAAACTACACTATACTAACCACTATACTACACTACACTGTCCCGCTTACAGTCTCTCTCTCGCCCCCCTCCCCCCCCCGGCCAGTAACAAGACTCTCACTCACCTTCTTCTCCTGGCTGCATCGATCCGGATGAGGAGGAGAAGACAGCGGCGGCTCACATTCTTCTCTCCCCTGCGCTCTGCTTGCTGCCATGTTCAGTGTCCAGCGCCCTGTGATTGGGCGTATGGGGGGTCATGTGCGGAGGTGGGACTTCAGGAGCGATCGAGGACAGGCCAGCCCTACGCCTCAAATGACCCCCATACGCCCAATCACAGGGCGCCGGACACTTAACATGGCGGCCGGAGCCCGGGGACACAGAAATTAGAAATTAGGAGGAGGCAGCCAGTGACACATACTGGCGCCCCCCTAAATCTCGCGCCCGGGGCCACGGCACCCCCTGCACCCCCCACGCTACGCCACTGCCTGCACCCCTAGTCCATCTGATTCAATAGCCAGGCAATTAAAAGTATCTCTACGCAGCTGAAAGCCCAAACTTTTGAGTGCTATATGTCCACGTCCCTACACATCATGTATACTATAGCACCATTTGTCGTCATAAGACTTTTTGTGGACATATATAAGAAAACTGAGTATCAGAAAAAAAGATTTTATTTCATTCCATGTAAAACATTTACAAAACATGTTAAAATACTCTCCACTTCGAGGTTCACAACATGTATAGATTCCATGCAAAGTTCACATGTAGGCTCGACACGTTTCGGGAATCTTTCTTCAGGAGCACATGTGAAGGAATCAATACATTGGAATCCACTCTTAAATAGGGGTGCTGAAATGAATCGCTGCATCGCGATTCGGGTGTCCCCGATGTGGCATTGATCCATACAACCAGTATATCGATTTCCGGGTGACATCATCCCGACTTGCCGAGCGTATTGGTAAAATTACTGTGTTTTAATAAATCCAGTGTTACAATCAATGAAGTGCCCCGCTGTATGTGCTTTTTAAAAAAATATGGAATTTCATACCGAATTTCACAGTACAATACATGCCGCTCATGTGACTGCCCTGCCCTGGAATTCTCAGCCCCGCCCCCTCTCTTCTGATCTGATAGCTATAGTCAGCGGGTGGGGCTGAGAATTCCCCGCTGACGTCAGGAGAGACATGAGACGTGAGAGGAGAGAGGCGGGCCGGGCATGTATTGTACTGTGAAATTTGGTATGAAGTTCCATATTTTTTTAAAAAGCACATACAGCGAGACATGTCATTGATTGTAAAAGGGGATTTATTCAAACACAGTAATTTTAACAACAGTAAGTAGAGTACAAATGTGTTTTTTTTTTTACTTTACTTACACATAGTACACGCTCCGTGCTGACAGTTCCCTGGCTTCCCCTTTGCACATTCCACTGTGTTAACTCCTAGTGTGCTGGAAGGTGCAAACAGGAATGCCAGGGAACTGTCTGCCAGCACCAGTAGCGGCCCGTGCATTGTGGGGGGGTTAATGAAGTGATGGTTGCATTTGATTGGCACAAGTGGCTGCATATGATGGGCACAAGTTGCTGCATTTGATTGGCACAAGTGGCTGCATTTACTGGGGACAGGTGGCTGCATAGTGGGCAAAAGTGGCTGCATTCGATGGGCACAAGTGGCTGCATATGATGGGCACAGTGGCTGCATTTGATGGGCACAGTGGCTGCATTTGATGGGCACAGTGGCTGCATTTGGGCGCAAGTGGCTGCGTTTGATGGGCACAAGTGGCTGCATATGATGGGGATAAGTGGCTGCATTTGATAGGCACAAGTGGCTGCATTTGACGGACACAAGTGGCTGCATTTGACAGGCACAAGTGGCTGCATTTGATGGGCACAGTGAGGCTGCAATTGATGAGGGAGGTTCAGTATTTTTCAGTTTGTTTGCGCCTCCCCAAAAATTTTGAGCACTAGCTGCCACTGGTCAGCACAGAGACAGTAAAGGGAAATTCACAGGGCTGTTTGTCAGTTGTGGATTGTAATCCCTCCTGACCTCCCAACAGCAGTGTGTGTGAATGTCTGTACCCTGTAGTGCACCAGATTAGTGCACTTTTTAAGGGAGTGAGGTTATTTTTCATTCAAAGTGGAATTCCAGTCAATTTTTTGTTTATTAAAAGTCAGCAGCTACAAAAAAGTGTATCTTCTGACCTTTAATAAAGACACTCACCTGTCCCACAATCCAGCGACATGGCCACCCAAACCCTCCCTTCTCTCCCCCGCCTGTCCATGGCGCTGGCAATACTACTGTGGGCATCCGGCTGTGACAGCTTGCATCTTCACAGCTGGGTGCGCATGTCTCACTGCGCTGTCCTGCATAGCCGGGCAATCTTTTGGGACCTGTGATGTGTCCCAGAAGATTGCAGGGAGAAAGGGCTGCCTAGGCAGCCCAAGCGGAAGTAGGAGCTCGTCGGTAATCGTGATGCATCACAGAATTGAATCGTTGACCAGATAATCGTAATCGAATCACGAGACCAGTGAAGATGCACACCTCTACTCTTAAGCCTCGTACACACGATCGGATTTTCCGCAGACAGAACCTCAGACTTTTGTTCGAAGGCATGTACCAGGATTTTGTCTTGCATACAAATGGCAAGGAATTTTCGGCCAACAAACACGAACGTAGTGACGTACTACGTGGTTTTTCAGCTCTTTAGTGCCACCCTTTGGGCTCCTTCTGCTAATTTCATGTTAGTAGAAGTTTGGCAAGTGTTGATTCGCGCTTTTCATTTTGCGCTTTTCATTTAGCGCTTTTCAATTTACGCTTTTCATTTCGTTTCAGAATGGCTGTTTGTCAACCAGGCATGTTGCGGAATCAGAGGAGATAACATGTTATTTATTATTGGCCTTGGAGTTATTGCTTTGACCCAAGTCCAGTCCAGGAACAAGAGGAGGAGGCATTCTTGGACCAAAAATTGGTTGCTTTATTAACCACTTCAATACCAGGCACTTAGACACCTTCCTGCCCAAGCCAATTTTCAGCTTTTAGCACTGTCGCAATTTGAATGACAATTGCGCGGTCATACAACACTGTACCCAAACAAATTTTTTATCATTTTGTACTCCCAAATAGAGCTTTCTTTTGGTGGTATTTGATCACCTCTGCGGTTTTTATTTTTTGCGCAGCAAATAAAAAAAGACCGAAAATTTTGAAAAAAAACAAGTTTTTCTTTGTTTCTGTTAAAATTTTTTGTAAATAAGTAAGTTTTCTTCTTCAATGACGGGCACTGATATGGCTGCACTAATGGGCACTGATAAGGCGGCACTGATGAGGTGGCACTGACAGGCACTGATGGGCATTGATAGGTGGCACTGATGGACACTGATAGGTGGCACTAATGGGCACTGATAGGTGGCACTGGTATGCGGCACTGATGAGCACATATAGGCGGCACTGATGGGCAATCATAGGCGGCACTGATGGGTACTTATGGGTGGCACTGGTGGGTACTTATGGGTGGCACTGATAGGTGGCACGGATGGGCACTGATAGGTGGCACAGATGGACACTGATGGGTGGCACTGTTGACACTGATTGGTGGCACTGATGACATTGATGGGTGGCATTGCTGGGCATCACTGATTTATAATGGTGCCAGTGTGATTGGCACATATTGGGCATAATTTGCACATGTGGATGGTCATGGGGTACATACCTGGCCATCCACATGTTGCCTGCTTCCCTGGTGGTCCTGGTGGCTTCCCTGGTGGTCCAGTGAGGGCATCCGAGGGGGGGCTGCGCTGATAAACAATCAGCGCAGAACCCCCCTGTCAGGAGAGCTGCCGATCGGCTCTCTACTCGCGTCTGTCAGACGCGAGTGAGGAAAAGCCGATCGTCAGCTTTTCCTATTGACATTGTGATCAGAGCCGGAGGCTCTTTACCAAGATCGGTGGAGCGGTGTATCAGACTGACACACCGCTCCACCAATCGCCGCGATGCGTGCCCCCATGGGTGCGCGGCGGCTGTTATCCTGAAGTACGTCATATGACGCCCAGTCGGGATAACTGAACCACCGCCCGGCCGTAAATCTGCTATAGGCTGGCGAGGAGTGGTTAATCGTGACCAATTATGTCATATGCCTTTGCTGTGGGAGCTCCAGGAGAATAATCCAGCTGATTTGCAGAATTATCTCTGGATGACGAACCCCTGCTTTCACCAACTCTTGGCATTGTTGACCCCGTATATTAAGAAGCAGGACACATGCATGAGGCTTTTATTTTATTTCTTGGTTGAATAATAATGATTTGATTTGTTATAATTTCTATATTTTTGGATGCATAGAATGCACTTTTTGGTTAAGTTCTATTGGCAGATAGCATGTCTAATTGTATTTGTTTTCTTTTTTTAATGCACAATATAAAAAAAAGGTGGAGAATAATACTTGGCTATGTGTTTTACTTCTAATGACAGTTTGGGAGTAGGCAGTTACATTTAAAAAAATACAATGTAAAATTGACAATGGACACCAACATAGTTGTATCTTTGATCTTAAAAACCATGGGATAATGGTAATGATAATTCATTTGCAATAACTCCATCAGTATCACCAGCAAAGCAGCTTCATTATTATCCCATTAAAGAAGAAGAGAATGTGCGCTGCATTTCGAGATTTCATAATTTGCTACATCATGAATGTTAATTCTCCATTACGAACACTAGTTTACAAGACCGACCGCTTCTGGCTCGTCCTTGCTTCTGAGCATGCGTATTTGTACTTTGGACTTTTGTCCGACGGACTTGTGTACACATGCTCGTAAAATCCGACAACAGACATTTGTCCGCGGAAAATTTTAAAACCTGCCTTTCAAAATTTGTCCGCGGAAAATCCGACAATTGTTTGATGGAGCATACAAATGGTCGGATTTTCTGCCAACAGTCTGTCATCACACAATTTCCGTCGGAAAATCCGATCGTGTGTGTACAAGGCTTTAAACTTTGTGGAAATATCTGAATTGATGTGAACACTGCTGGGCCTTATGATTTGTCCTTTTTACAGAGATGTTTTGAGAGCTCCTGCTGCCATTTGAATATACAAGCCTTAACAACCATTTGGTCATATTGGTGATCTCTTCATGCTGTGACACTATTGGGGGTTTGATCCTCATATTATAGATTGTGTTTGAGACTGCTGGTTACTTCTTGGCTACTTCCGGAGGTCTCTACCTGAGAGGCAGTGGCTCCATCTTGGAGTTTTTTAGATACGCCTCCTTGGGAAAGACATTCAGGTTGAAGATTTTAGTCCATTGATCAAAAGTGGGTTGCAACATATTGATTCCTTCACATGTACTCCTGAAGAAGGATTCTCAAAATGCATCAACCTTACATGTGAACTGTGCATGGAATCTATACAAGTTGGGGGCCTCTAAGTGGAGAGCATGTTTTGCAAATGTTTTAAATGAATGAAATAAAATAGTTTTTTTTGATCCTCAGCTTTCTAATATATGTCTACAAAAAGTCCTATGACTACAAATGGTGCTATAGTATATAGGCTATTAAAAGTAGTCTCACTGGATTGGGGTGCTGTCACTGACCTTGCCATAAAAGATCTAATTTGACTGGAAATGGGATCAGTGGTACTGATGATATCTGGAGGAGCAGTAAAAACTAGACATGTGCATGATGAAAAAATGTGTTTCGTTTGGATTTGTTAATCTAGTTATTTAGTTTTGTTAAATTCTGCTGATTCGTTCAATCCCTACTCGGGATTCGTATTCAGAGTTTGTATTCAGAATCTGTTTTGTCTTTTTTCTTATTTCCTTCGAATTTACAGATTTTTTCGATTCAAAACCTTCAAATTAATACATTTCGAATCGGTTGAAACGAAAATGTTGTATTCCTTTTTTATTCGAATGCGGCAAAGTGAACAAACAAAATAAAAAATCTTAACCAAATTACAAAGACTCTTTAATCACTTCAATACTGGACATTTTACCCCTTTCCAGCCCAGGCCAATTTTCAGTTTTCAGCGCTGTAACATTTTGAATGACAATTTCGCGGTCATGCAACACTGTACCCATATGAAATTTTAATCATTTTTTCCCCACAAATAGAGCTTTCTTTTGGTGGTATTTGATCACATTTGTGTTTTTTTATTTTTTACGCTATAAACAAAAGAATAGCGACAAGTTTGAAAAAAACACAATATTTTTTACTTTTTGCTATACTAAATATCCCAATTTTTTTGGGATATAGGCCGATATGTATTCTTCTACATATTTTGGGTAAAAAAAAAATCGCATTAAGTGTATATTGATTGGCTTGTGCAAAAGTTATAGAGCCTACAAAATAGGGGTTAGATTTATGGCATTTTTATTATTATTTTCTTTTTTTACTAGTAATGGCGGCGATCTGCGATTTTTATCGTGACTGTGACATTGCGGCAGACAGATCAGACACTTTTGACACTATTTTGGGACCATTGCTATAAAAATATACTGATTACTGTTTAAATGTCACCGGCAGGGAAGGAGTTAACACTAGGGGGCGATCAAGGGGTTGAATGTGTTACCTAGATTCTAGCTGTGGGGGGATGGGACTGACTTGGGGAGGAGAGCGATCGGTGCTCCTATATACCAGGAACACACGATCTGTCTACTCTCCGCTGACAGGACGTGGATCTGTGTGTTTACACACACAGATCCACAGTCCTGCTCTGTAACGAGCGAGCGCGAGTACCCGGCGGACATCTCGGCCGCTGGGCATGCGCATCGGCTCCTCGGTGACGTGGCGCGCGCCCCCCATACCACCGGGAAGCCGAGGATGTCATATGACACCCGCCCGGAATGGGGGATCCCATCTGTGGACGTCATATAACAATCGGCAGATAGGGAAGTGGCTTAATCACCTTTGGCTTAACAAAAACAGCATTATTTAGAAATAGTACTCTAATGACACTCACAGACTTTGATTTCAGAAATATGTTTACAGTTAGAATTCGATGTAAAAGTTGATTTGAATTTTGGGAATTCTGACTAATTTAGTTTCGTTATTCGGAGCATTCGGTAAACTTTGTTTATACTGTAATTTGGGTATTCAGATATATCTGAATCTCAGAATAACGAAAAATTTGTCTGAATATTAATTCGGAGCGAAACAAACCGCACATATCTAGTAAAATCCAAGGCAAGTCGAAAGCACCTGTAACAGGTGTTGGCCATTTATGTATTTTCCGAAGCCTGGCTGAAAAACACCCAGAGATTGCATCTCACTTTCCTACCTTGTTGCTAAGACACTCCCAGCTGTTACTGCTAACCCCCACATTTACAGGAGTGAGCTCTTTCTCTAATTCAAACCCCCTCACATTTGTTTTCTCTCCCATGATGCAGTAGTTCTGAGCTCAGTGTTTGAGAGCTCATTTCTGTGATTGTGGGGGTGAGCAGTGACCCTCTGTGTCTCCTAGCAACATCCTAGGAGCAGGGCCGTCTTTAATATTGATTGGACCCTGGGCAAAACTTTTCTTGGGGCCCCCCATGCAGTTTCGCTCTCCACCTGCTCTGAGACATACAATAAATAGCAGCTAGACTCAAAATTAGTTTACTGAATCAGATCAGGTAGCTATTGCGATTGGTTGCCAGAGGTTACAGTGTATCATTACCGCTCATTGACTGGTTGCTAGAGGTTACAGCACACATTACGGCTCACTGATTAATTGCTAGAGGTTACAGCACATGATTTCTGCTTGTTGATTGGTTGCTAGAGATTACTGTGGATATGACCTCAGGAGGGCATGATATACATATCAATGCCGCTGGCCACCGCTATTTACATATGAATGCCGGTAATTTACATGTAAACACAGAGTCTGCAGGTGAGTCATCTGTACACAACAATAGGGCAGAGCTGGGCAGCATTAGTAGCAGCACTTCACACTGAGATATTGGGACACAGCACGGGACTAAAACCTCAAGGGACGAGGGAGGTTAAATTAGGATAGTTGGCAAGTATGAGGCAGCTGCTTTGGGCCCCACAACAATGACAGGGCCCAGGGCAGCTTCCCCTTTTACCCTGCCTTAAAAACGGCCGTGCCTAGGAGTTTTCCAGTCAGGCTGCATGAGGGACTTAAATGGCCTACACCTATAAGAAGGACATTATTCAACTTTGGTCAGAGCTGCAGTTTGTTATTATCTTTAAGCCCCCCTTATCTGAATAAGCATACCTCCCAACATTTTGTGATGGAAATGAGGGACACCTATTAGCAAACATATGTAGGCATAGGACACACCCCTGTCACACCCCCTTAAAGGGGACATAACCAAAAAAAAAGGTTAATTAAATCCACAAGTGTTTTTTTTTACCACTACTATTCCTTTAAATTGGCTTTTAAAATTGACAAATGCAGCAATTTAGAATTTGGATGAAAGGTTTAGCACTGGGAAACACTTTTTGAAAGATAAAAAGTGCATTTTATATACAACTATATATATAATGATAGAGGTGGCTGCAGGTCAGCAGCACAAGGATGAACAGGATGAAAGCTATACAAAATAAATGGCATGCAGTCAGTAATGTATAATACGCATGTAGACAAATGTGGCTGCAAAGCGGTCGCGGAAGAAAAGCAGCACTGATGAGCAAGGTGAAAGCCATCTGTAGGATTTTACAAAGAGACAGAAGTGGCTGCAAAGAAATTGAGGAACAAATGAGGAGGAAAGAGGGACATTGCTCCAAATCAGGGACAGTTCGGAGCTATGCATAGGCAGTTTTGTGGTAAAGATGAACTATGCTGGTAAATATTTAGAATCCTTCTATGTTTGTCCTTGTAATAAGGGCATGTTCACAATTTCCCATCCACGTTGTATTCATCTTACAATGCTTGGAATTCCCTTCCTGTAAACTTGATCTCCTTTCTTGGGCAATAGCATAAAGACTATGCTCAAACCATGCACAGACAAAAGCAATGTGTAAAGGTATGCAGGACAATTTGTGAAGTCACGCCTCGCGATTGAGAAAACTTGATTTGTCTGCAGCAAAAAAAAAAAAAAAAGTCACTCTTCTTTTGCCTCCACCAAGATGGCCGATCTGACGTACGCTGTCACGTCCCCAAAGGCTAGGCCCCGCCCCTCAGCTCCCCTCGCTGTCACCTGTTGCCCCAGACAGTAGGCGGGGGGAAGTGTGCCGCCCCCTAGACGTGACGTCGGGAAGCCAGCGGCAGGTACTGCTCGGGACGCCATGTTGTGAGAGGAAGTGGAGAGCAGAGAGTGTGACTAGTGTGTGGGGGAGAGGAGCTGTACGCTGGAGCGGCACGCATTCGCCAGCTATTGGACGACAGACAGCAGCAGCGGCGGCTCCGCCAGCAGAGCGGCCGGACAGAGCAGGGAGTTCGCTCTTTTCGCCTCTCCCCCGGGACTCGTACGGGAACCCGCTCGCTCGGCGGGGAAGATGCCGCTGGCGCAGCTGGCAGACCCGTGGCAGAAAGTGCCGGTGAAGAAAGTGGAGAGCGAGGTGAGGAGAAGCGGGCATGTCGCCTCATGTCAGGGGGAGAGCCTGTGCCAGGAAGTCGGGCGGGGGGGGGGGAGGGAAGGAAGGGGGGGACCCGTTCACTGCCGGGCTGGAGGCAACTTTCTAACCGGAGTGTGAAGAGCCTGACTGACTATATATGGAGGAGAGAGGGCGGGCAGGTGACAGGAGGGCAGAGCACACTGACAGTACACACATCCCATACATTGTCAGCTCACCCTCATACTGTACATGCTTAACACTGCTCATCTCCTGCAACTTCTTTGCAGCCACTTCTGTCTCTTTGTAAAATCCTACAGATGTCTTTCACCTTGCTCATCAGTGCTGCTGATCAACCGCAACCGCTTTGCAGCCACATCTGTCTACATGCGTAATACACATTGCTGACTGCATGCCTGCATTTATTTTGTATGGCTTTCATCCTGTTCATCCTTGTGCTGCTGACCCCCTGCAGCCACCTCTATCATGTATGCATAATCTACAGAAGCGGTGGTCAGGAGGGGGGAGGGGAGACTAAAGTGTGACACCCCCCCCGACATCAACACAGGGCTGTACATAAAATTTAGTGAATAGTCATGATCAGAGACAGCAGACACACAACAGGATATAGTCAAAGACTCTAGGCATGTTGCGGAGAGGGTCAGAGACTGCGGACAGGGTGTGGGAGAGGATTAGTGGCTGCGGACAGGCTGCAGGAAACGGGCAGAGGCTGCGGGAAACGGCAGAGGCTACGGGCAGAGGCTGCGGACAGCCTGCGGGAAACGGGCAGAGGCTGCGGGCAGGCTGCGGGAAACGGGCAGAGGCTGCGGGCAGGCTGCGGGAAACGGGCAGAGGCTGCGGGCAGGCTGCGGGAAACGGGCAGAGGCTGCGGGCAGGCTGCGGGAAACGGGCAGAGGCTGCGGACAGCCTGCGGGAAACGGGCAGAGGCTGCGGACAGCCTGCGGGAAACGGGCAGAGGCTGCGGCCAGCGTGCGGGAGAGGATTAGTGGCTGCGGCCAGCCTGCGGGAGACGGGCAGAGGCTGCGGCCAGCCTGCGGGAGACGGGCAGAGGCTGCGGCCAGCCTGCGGGAGACGGGCAGAGGCTGCGGACAGCCTGCGGGAAACGGGCAGAGGCTGCGGACAGCCTGCGGGAAACGGGCAGAGGCTGCGGACAGCCTGCGGGAAACGGGCAGAGGCTGCGGACAGCCTGCGGGAAACGGGCAGAGGCTGCGGCCAGCGTGCGGGAGAGGATTAGTGGCTGCGGCCAGCCTGCGGGAGACGGGCAGAGGCTGCGGACAGCCTGCGGGAAACGGGCAGAGGCTGCGGACAGCCTGCGGGAAACGGGCAGAGGCTGCGGACAGCCTGCGGGAAACGGGCAGAGGCTGCGGACAGCCTGCGGGAAACGGGCAGAGGCTGCGGACAGCCTGCGGGAGAGGATTAGTGGCTGCGGCCAGCCTGCGGGAGACGGGCAGAGGCTGCGGACAGCCTGCGGGAAACGGGCAGAGGCTGCGGACAGCCTGCGGGAAACGGGCAGAGGCTGCGGACAGCCTGCGGGAAACGGGCAGAGGCTGCGGCCAGCGTGTGGGAGAGGATTAGTGGCTGCGGCCAGCCTGCGGGAAACGGGAAGAGGCTGCGGCCAGCGTGTGGGAGAGGATTAGTGGCTGCGGCCAGCCTGCGGGAAACGGGCAGAGGCTGCGGCCAGCCTGCGGGAGAGGATTAGTGGCTGCGGACAGCCTGCGGGAAACGGGCAGAGGCTGCGGACAGCCTGCGGGAAACGGGCAGAGGCTGCGGGAAACGGGCAGAGGCTGCGGACAGCCTGCGGGAAACGGGCAGAGGCTGCGGCCAGCGTGTGGAAGAGGATTAGTGGCTGCGGCCAGCCTGCGGGAAACGGGAAGAGGCTGCGGCCAGCGTGTGGGAGAGGATTAGTGGCTACGGCCAGCCTGCGGGAAACGGGCAGAGGCTGCGGCCAGCGTGTGGGAGAAGATTAGTGGCTGCGGCCAGCCTGCGGGAAACGGGCAGAGGCTGCGGCCAGCCTGCGGGAGAGGATTAGTGGCTGCGGACAGCCTGCGGGAAACGGGCAGAGGCTGCGGACAGCCTGCGGGAAACGGGCAGAGGCTGCGGACAGCCTGCGGGAAACGGGCAGAGGCTGCGGGAAACGGGCAGAGGCTGCGGACAGCCTGCGGGAAACTGGCAGAGGCTGTGGGAAACGGGCAGAGGCTGCGGACAGCCTGCGGGAGGAGACGGCAAGGGTGTGAGAGGAGCTGCTTAAGGAGAAATGCTACATGAGACTGCTAGAAATCACTGCTATAACGGGACAATAGGAAAGATTAGTGTCTGCAGGGGCCCAGAGGGCCGCATAAAAAGTGTCAAAGGGCTGCAAGTTGGGCACCAGGGATATAGTCAAAGACAATCGGCATGACATGAGATGGTCAGGGACTGTTGCTAATACAGGAGATGATCAGAGAGTCAACACCTCAAACTCGTGTTCTCAAACCATTTTTGGTGTGGCAGCGTGCTGTGTCCTGCTGAAAGAGGCCACTGCCATCAGGGAATACTGATTCCATGAAGGGATTTACTTGGTAACAATGTTTAGGTAGGAGGGACATGTCAAGTAACATCCACATGAATGGCAGGACCCAAGGTTTTCTAGCAGAACATTGCCCCTGCTAGCTTTCTTTGTTCCCATACTGCACCCTGGTGCCATCTCTTCCCCAGGTAAGCAATGCACATGTACCATCCTCAAGATGTAAAAGAAATGTGATTTATAGGACCAGACCACCTTCTTCCATTGCTCCATGATCCAGTTCTGATGTTCACATGCCCATTATGGTGCTTTTGGCTCTGGACACGGGTCAGCATGGGCACCCTAACCAGTCTGTGAGTACACATCTCATACACAACAAACTGCAGTGCCCATTTTTTCTGCTTTCAATACATCAACTTTAGGGACAATATGCTCAATTGGATTGAGATCTGGAGGCCAATATTCTACTTGCTGCCAAATATATCCCACTGACTTTCAGATGCCATTGTAACAAGATAATCAGTGGTATTCATGTAACCTGTCAGTGGTCATACAGTTATGGCTGATCAGTGTATGTGTAATCCACAGTAAAGACTGCATGGAATTTTTTTTTTATGGCATTCACCTTGTTCATCCTTGTGTTGCTTATCAGTGCTGCTGATCTCCTGCAGCCTCTTTGCTTTGAAAGCATGGCGTTTTATTTATTACAGGTGCTGACATTTTACGTGTCCTATATATTGAGGTGGGTGGGTACATACACAGACACTGTGTTCTATAAATAGTAATAAGTATTCGAAAGCATAGACGTTAATGATGCTCAAGGATCCACTAACTGACTTAGTAAAAATACATTTTGTATCATTTTAACAAAAAACACATAACCAATATAACGTACTGATAACAGTTTAAAAAAACAAAACAAAGCTATAGATCAAGATTTTCTATAGGGATATATAACTCCCTCCTAGAGCTATGCTCACTTGCTATCCCACATTGTATATACATAAATCTAATGGATCCTCGGGCACTATTAAAGTCCATTATTTAAAATACATCTGACCCATGTTGTAAATCGTTGCACAAACTGTTGGCGCTATATAATCCCTGTATAATAATAACATTTATGCAGCGCTTTACATATGCTGTACATTGACATCGGTCCCTATCCCCCCCAAGGAGTTTACGGTCTAATGTCCTGATCTCATATGCACACACCTACTAGGGCTATTTGATCTACCAGCATGTCTTTACAGTATGGGAGGAAACCCATAGAAGTACTAGGAGGACATGCAAACTCCATGCAGATAGCATCCTAACTGGGAATCTTGGAACATTCACCTTTTTGTTTATACTTGTTGTATTTCACTGCTGCTGCTTTTTGTGCAGCGATTTCTTGCCTATATGTATGAACGCCAGTGTGGGTGGGTTACCTGAGGCAGAATTGGGTGATGGGAAGGTAGTGTTGTCACTTTAGAGCAAGACTCTTTGACAGGATCACCAGGTTTTGTTTTTATGAAAACTGCAGCTTTTAAACTAGTCAAATGACTTTTGAATTGACTTTAACATTTATACAAGTGTCAAAGCATTGTAGTTACTGTTCACCATGCTTAAAATTGACTTTAAATCGTTTGTCTAGGTAGGTACCTGGGATACGACTTTGCACACAGTGGTACTTTTTATAGTATAGTGTCACATGCTTTGTTTATTAAATATTGTTGAATTAAAACTATCCATAGGGCGTGTGATGTAGTCATTTGATAGGAATAGATCTTATTGGAACAGTCGAGGTGTATTGTCTGTTCTGCAGCAAGAATTACAGTGAATAATTGAAAACCCTTACAGTTTATAAATGAATTATGATGAGGGAAGAAGCCGGACTATAAGTACGCCTTTATTCTGTACAGAACATTGATGTAGTTTACTGTAGGTGACATGATGAAGGGAGAAGCTGGATGACAGTCTAAGTACATCTTTACGGCATTGATGTAGTTACTGGAAGTGACATGATGAGGGGAGAAGCTGCACTTTATTCATCTGTATGGAATACAACATTGATCTAGTTACTGGAAGTGACATTGTCCTAAAATCCGTCCAATGTGAAATGAAATCAGCAAGTTCAGGTTTTTTAGCAGGACTGAATTCCTACTTTCATCAAATAACTGACAGCTACAAAGGAAGTCCAGTCTTTTTAATAACTGACCTTTTATTTGAACACCTCATTTACCCTTATTAGCTTATTTTTTGGTCTTTGTGTTCTCCAGTGTTTTTTTTTTTTTTTTTTTTTTTTAATTAGTGTGCAAAAGATTTCAGTGATCTGACAGATGTTCCATGTGAGAGTCTGTCCTCTTGCATCACTTGGTTTCCTTTGTTCTGTGGACAAGCCCTGCTAGATTTATTTTGCTTTGCCCCCAGTTTAGATGTCCTTTTCACCCTTTTAAACCTGTCTGAGTAATTGGGCATTGAGAAGCTGCGGAGGAGTGCCAGAAAGCAAATTCGCTGCTGCTGTCATTTCAGTCCTGCTCATCTGTAACCTGACTACCATTATAGCATTCATCGCCCCTAAAACAAGGCAGTCTGGCAGAAAGAGGCAGTGGATTATTTATGAGGTTGGAGACCTCTAGACTCATGCATTTCACTTCTCATGTTTAGAGTAGATATGTCATTACAGTGAGGTATTGGGCCTCCTCCTTTTTTTTTCTCTAGCTAGGATGTGGAATCCTTTTGTATGTGCAGTGCTGAATAAAATATTTTACAGTGCCTATGTATGATTTGGTATGTGAACCTTATTTGCTGATGCTTTTCTAGGTCAGCAGGGTGTGGTGCAGGGCAGTTTAGTTGTGACATGGTACGGTTACTCAGTTTCTCCTCTGACCTTCTGATCATGCTACATCAGGGGTGTCCAAACTTTTTTCCAAGAGGGCCAGATTTGATGAATAGAACATGCTTGAGGGCCGACCATTTTGCCTGACATTCTTAAACCATTAAAATTTGGTCTAAGTGTGTCCGTCCGAGCACTAATACACGGCCCAACAAGAATTCTCTTGCCTTTGTGCTGTGTGTGGTGAATAGATGAGCTTGGGCGTGTTATTTGGATATACCGGATTTAATCAGCTTATAACACGCACCTTCACTTTAAAAATGAAGTTTCAGGAAAAAAAATCTTAAATTTTAAATAAAGAACTGTGAAGCAAAATAAGGGTCAGTGCCCATCAATGCAGCCTAATCAGTGCCCATCTGCGGCCCCTACTCCATTGCCATGAATGTGGCCCCCACCGTATGGACATGAATGCAGCCCCCACTGTATTGACATGAATGCAGCCCCCACCGTATTGACATGAATGCAGCCCCCACCGTATTGACATGAATGCAGCCCCCACCATATTGACATGAATGCAGCCCCCACCATATTGACATGAATGCAACCCCCACCGTATTGACATGAATGCAGCCCCCACCACATTAACATGAATGCAGCCCCCACCGTATTGACATGAATGCAACCCCCACCGTATTGACATGAATGCAACCCCCACCGTATTGACATGAATGCAACCCCCACCGTATTGACATGAATGCAACCCCCACCGTATTGACATAAATGCAGCCCCCACCACATTCACATGAATGCAGCCCCCACCGTATTGACATGAATGCAGCCCCCACCACATTCACATGAATGCAGCCCCCACCGTATTGACATGAATGTAGCCCCCACCGTATTGACATGAATGCAGCCCCCACCGTATTGACATGAATGCAGCCCCCACCGTATTGACATGAATGCAGCCCCCACCGTATTGACATGAATGCAGCCCCCACCGTATTGACATGAATGCAGCCCCCACCGTATTGACATGAATGCAGCCCCCACCGTATTGACATGAATGCAGCCCCCACCGTATTGACATGAATGCAGCCCCCACCGTTTTGACATGAATGCAGCCCCCACCGTATTGACATGAATGCAGCCCCCACCACATTGACATGAATGCAGCCCCCACCGTATTGACATGAATGCAGCCCCCACCGTATTGACATGAATGCAGCCCCCACCGTATTGACATGAATGCAGCCCCCACCGTATTGACATGAATGCAGCCCCCACCACATTGACATGAATGCAGCCCCCACCGTATTGACATGAATGCAGCCCCCACCACATTCACACGAATGCAGCCCCCACCACATTCACACGAATGCAGCCCTCACCACATTCACACGAATGCAGCCCCCACCACATTCACACGAATGCAGCCCCCACCACATTCACACGAATGCAGCCCCCACCACATTCACACGAATGCAGCCCCCACCACATTCACACGAATGCAGCCCCCACCACATTCACACGAATGCAGCCCCCACCACATTCACATGAATGCAGCCCCCACATTGACATGAATGCAGCCCCCACCACATTCACATGAATGCAGCCCCCACATTCACATGAATGCAGCCCCCACATTCACATGAATGCAGCCCCCACCACATTCACATGAATGCAGCCCCCACATTGACATGAATGCAGCCCCCACCACATTGACATAAATACGGCAGCCCCCACCACATTGACATGAATGCAGACTCACCATTGCCGTCAGTGCAGCCTGATTCATGTCCATCTGCAGCCTTGGAGGAGACAGGGAGGGGGCGGGACGAGCGCCAACAGATATACAGGAGAAATTCCTGTTTACACGGCGGCCTCTTTAATTGAAAGTCTCGCCTCCTATGATGGACAAAACAATTGTCCAATGGCAGCGCAGGAGACGGGACTTCCTTTTACACAGGACGCCGTGTAAACAGGAAATTCTCCTGTATCCTGTATGGCGCTTGTCCCGCCCCCTCCAAGGCAGCCAGCATATCTATCTTTTATGGCCCCCAGCGCTCGGGGATTCGTTGGGGGCCACAAAAGATATATATGTCAAAATTACCAGGCGGGCCGTCCGAAACCAGACCGCGGGCCGCGATTGGCCCGCGGGCCGGACTTTGGACATGCCTGTGCTACATCATCCGTGGGTGGTGATGAATGTACGGGAATGGATGGAGATAGTTCAGGATCTTTATACCACCCTGGTGGTGCATGCTGGTGTAATTCTATCATGCAGTATCTCTGGTTAATGAAGGAATCACTTGGGAGAGGAGAACTTCTCAAACTGTGATGTAGGGGATATGTAACCTCTTATTGAAAGTTGCTGATTTTGTCACATCTGCCAGCAGAATTCCTTTTTTTAATTTTTATTTTAAATGATTAAGAGCTGGTTCACACCACAGTGCAAGCATTATGGCATTTGCACTCAGATGTATTAAAGTGCGTTCTATTGTAGCTTTTGATGCACGTTTCTCATGCGTTTGCAATGCTTTTACTTGTAGTTTGAGTGCATTTTTCTGTCAGTCTGTCTTGTGCTTATTTCCTGTGACACCTTCCTTCATGTTTGCTGGTTGAGTGCAGTGTAGAAAAACAAGATGGCAGCAGGAACAGGAAACACTTTATTGTGCTGCAGTAGGATGCACTATACAGCATTGCTGCAGTGATGACCTCCATGGTTAACAGAGGACAGACTTAAAATTAGACTTGGAAAACTTAACATTAACCACTTGCTTACCGGGCACTTAAACCCCCCTCCTATCCAGACCAATTTTCAGCTTTCAGCGCTGACGCACTTTGAATGACAATTGCGCGGTCATACAACACTGTACCCAAATGAAATTTTTATCATTTTTTCCCCACAAATAGAGCTTTCTTTTGGTGGTATTTGATCACCTCTGCGATTTTTATTTTTTGTTAAAAAAATGTAAAAAGACTGAATTTTTTAAAAAAAAATTTATTTTTTTTTATATTTTGTTATAAAATTTTTTAAAAGGGTAATTTTTCTCCTTCATTGATGTACGCTGATGAGGCGGCACCAATGGGCACTGATAGGTGGCAGTGATGGGCACTGATGGGTGGCAGTGATGGGCACTGATTGGTGGCAATAATGGGCACTGATCTTGTACACTGCTAGGTGGCACTGATTGGCATCACTGGTGGGCATTGTTAGGTGGCAATGGTGGGCATTGATAGGTGGCACCTGTAGGCATTGATAGGTGGCACTTATGGGCATTGATACGTGGCACTGGTGGGCACTGTGGGCACTGTGATGTTTTAATGTCTGGGTGCACTGGCAGGGGGTACTGGTGGCATAATTATAAGGCACAATTGAGGCATTATTGCCTCCTCCTCTTCGGGACCGATGTCCCTTGCAGCTGAGCCGGTGATCGGCTTTTTTCTCTCCTCGCACTGTCAGCGCGAGGAGAAAAAAAAACCGATCACAGAGCTTTTGTTTTGATCATGTGATCAGCTGTCATTGGCTGACAGCTGATCACATGGTAAGGGGCCGGGACCGGCCCCTTACACAGATCGGTGATCACCCGAGTCTCAGTGACTCGGTGATCACAGCGCGCTCCACGCGCGCCCTGCAGGGCGCGCGCAGGGCACGTGCACAGGGGAGGCCGTCATATGACGGCCTCCCGGGAATGCAGGTCCGCGCTGTAGCCGTCATTCGGCTATAGCGCGGATAGCAAGCGGTTAATAAATCACCGGGACCAGGTGGCTTGCACCAGAGAGTACTTGGGGAACTCAGTCAAGTAATTGCCAGACCATTGTTCCTAAGTTTTACTGACTGGAATGGTACCAGCTAATTGGAGAAAAGCCAATGTAGCACCAATATTTAAAAAGGGCCCAAAATACATCCCTGGGAATTGCAGACCAGTTAGCCTAACATCAATAGTATGTAAACTCTTGGAAGGGATGATAAGGGACTATATGCAAGATTTTAGTAATGAGAACGGTATCATTAGCAGTAATCGGCATGGATTCCTGAAGAATCGTTCTAGCCAAACCAATCTATTAACCTTCTATGAGGAGGTGAGTTGCCAGCTGGATAAAGGAAGGCACCTAGACATGGTGTATCTGGATTTTGCAAAAGCATTTGACACAGTTCCCCATAAAAGTTTACTGTACAAAATAAGGTCCGTTGGCATGGACCATAGGGTGAGTACATGGATTGAAAACTGGCTACAAGGGCGAGTTCAGAGGGTGGTGATAAATGGGGAGTACTCGGAATGGTCAGGGGTGGGTAGCGGGGTCCCCCCAGGGTTCTGTGCTGGGACCAATCCTGTTTAAATTATTCATAAATGACCTGGAGGATGGGGTAAACAGTTCAATCTCTGTATTTGCGGACTATACTAAGCTAAGCAGGGCAATAACTTCTCCGCAGGATGTGGAAACCTTGCAAAAAGATCTGAACATGTTAATGGGGTGGGCAACTACATGGCAAATGAGGTTTAATGTAGAAAAATGTAAAATAATGCATTTGGGTGGCAAAAATATGAATGCAATCTCCTAACTGGGGGGAGAACCTCCTGGGAGAATCTAGCATGGAAAAGGACCTGGGGGTCCTAGTAGATGATAAGCTCAGTAATGGGCAGGCAATGCCAAGCTGCTGCTAACAAAGCAAAAAGAATATTGGCATGAATTAAAAAGGGGATTAATTGCTGCCAATGTTATTTCACTTAACGTTGCTTTGGACAACACTGCTTAAAGCGGTGTTTCAGCCGTTTGTGTTTATTAAAAGTCAGCAGCTAAAAAGTGTAACTGCTAACTTTTAATAATTGTCTGTCCCAAGGTCCAGCGATGCAGCTGCTCAAACCCTTGGCTCTCTCCCCGGCGCTGGCATTGCAAGTGTGGGCACCTGGCTGTAACAGCTTGTGGCTTCACAGCTGGGGGCATGCTGCACCTTCTCAATGACCAGAAAAAAAAATAACACGCCAAATATGGCATGTCAGGGGGTAAGGAGTGCTTAAAGCAGAACTTTCTCCCTGCAAGGGAAAGGCAAAATATGCTGGTATGTGCCACATACTAGCACATAATGAAATACTTACTTTGAGTCAAAGCTGTCCAGCACCACGCTGTCACCGCTGCAGAGGCTTCCATCTTTCCCGGATTATCTTCCGCAGGGTGCGGCTGCTTGAATGGCCAACCCGCGATGACATTTACGCACATGCGCACCATGGTCATGGCCACAGCACAGAGCTCTGAACGGGTATGCTGTTCCTTCAGAGCGCGTGCACCAGTGACATCACCAAGTGCCAACCAAATATCTCCTAAACAGTGCATATTTGGGAGATAAGCACTTAACCTACAGGTAAGCTTTATTAGAAGCTTATCAAAATGCAGAGTTTACTACCACTTTCACGCTGACACAACACATATGTGGCCGCTGGGCTGCATACATGCGTTTCGGTCTTTGTGCTGGGAGCGTGCCGTGCAGCACGCTCCCAGCACAGTGATCGGGGTCTCACCGAGGGCCCTGTCCTGTACTAACGATCAGGACCCCAAACTTCCATTTCCGGGCCACTTGATTGCTGTGGTAGCCTCTGATCAGTCACTGTGAAGCCCGCCCCGTTTCTCTTTTTGTGAGTGGAGAATAAAGACTCCCTCTATCCTTGCAGAGAGAAAAAAAGTGTGTGTGAAAAAAATTAAATACTTAGATCAAGGTTTGATTTAGGTTAGTGTTTGGGTAAAGTAAGATCAGGGTAAGTATATTTTGGGCAGAATTGTTTTTAAAATTTGTGTCGGTTAACGTCAGTGTGTTTTTAGGTAGGACAAAAAAAAAATCCACACTGTTTTTGGGCTGTACCATGACTACAAACCACAAATAACATACGCATGTGTGGCACGCTGCAATCGTCAGGAGCAGTAGAATTTTATTTTGGGTTGTTCTTTGGTGGTAGGTTATGATAGTAACAAGAAATATACAGCCAAGTTAAAAAATATATATTTTTTTTTCTTACTATTTTGGCCCGGTTTTCCTTTGATGATAAAAAAAAAAGTCAATATCCATTACCACCAAATGAATTTGTCCTGAAAAAAACAAAGTATAATCCACCTGGATACACAAAGTAGTTGTTGGTATGTACGGTTTTACTAACGCATGTCACTGTTGCAATATTGTGCTTAGGCATCAATATTTGTTTTTCCCTTTGGCATGATAGGGGTCAAAGAAGGGCTCATCTGTACTGTACTGCCCAAAATATTTGATTACTGTATATACTCGAGTATAGGCCGATTCGAATATAAGCCGAGGTACCTAATTTTACCACAAAAAACTTACTGACTCGAGTATAAGCCTAGGGTGGGAAATGCAGGAGCTACTGGGTAAACAATGCCCATCTGCAGCCTCACTGTGCCAATTTACAGCCTCACTGTGCCCACCTGTATCATCAGTGCTCATCTGCAGCTGTACCTTTTGATAACTAAAACGGTGGATATCTCCCGCTGTGTCATGCAGTCTGTTCGGTGGCCGACCATTGTAACAAAGCCTGCCTCCTCGTCTGTGATAGACAGAACACTGATACAATGCCGGGAATCTGTATCAGTGTTCCGTCTATCATGGATGAGGAGGAGGCAGGGCTTTGTTACAGTGGACAGCCGCTGAACAGACTGCATGACACAGCGGGAGATGCCCGCTGTTTTAGTTATCAAAGGGACAGCTGCAGATGGGCACTGTGAGGTGAGACCCTCACGCGAGTATATGCCGGGGGGGGGGGGGGGGGGGTTCAGCCTAAAAAATGTGCTGAAAGACTCGGCTTATACTCAAGTATGTACAGCATGGTTGTGTTTTTTTTTAATAGTGTATAAAAGGAAAAATTGATACGTTTGGAATAGTTAACAATGTTGTTTGTTTTTTTTTTTGTTTTTTTTTTTTTTTGTTCAGACACATTTTTTTTGTATCATTTGTTTTATTAGCCACATTGGTGCTCAAAAGTTTACATACCATGGCAGAAATCATGAAATTTTAGCATTGGTATTGAAAATTTGACTGATCATGCCAAAAAACAATATTTTATTTAAAGATGGTGATCATATGAAGCCGTCTATTATCACATAGTTGTTTGTTCTAAATGATACTAGAAATCACCCAAATGGCTTTGATCAAAGTGTATAAACCCTGGAATGTTTGGTCTTGTTTGACTTGGTACAGACACACAAGGTGACACACAGATTAAAATGGACACTAAAGGTGAATTGCCCACATCTGTAGCTTTTTAAATTGCAATTAGTGTTTGTGTATAAATAGTCAATGAGTTTGTTAGCTCTCACATGGATGCACTGAGCAGGCTAGATATTGAGACATGGGGAGCAGAAAAGAACTGTCAAAAGACTTGCGTAACAAGGTAATGGAACTTTATAAAAATGGGAAAGGATATAAACAAGTGGAACATTTGGGGATCTCTTGATACCAAGCCAAGGTCAGGTAGACCAAGAAAGATTGCAGCCACAACTGCCAGAAGAATTGTTCCGGATACAAAGAAAAACCCACAGGCTGCTCTGGAATATGACTGTGTGGTTATTTCAAGGAGCACAAAAGGACAATACTTGAACAAAAATGAGCTGCATGATAGAGTTGCCAGAAAAAAGCCTTTACTGTGCCAATGCCACAAAAAAAGCTTGGTTACAATAGGCCCAACATCACCTTGAGGTGCCTCACAGCTTCTGGCACACTGTAATCTGAAGTGACAAGACCAAAATAGAGCTTTATGGTCACAACCATAAGCGCTATGTTTGGACAGGGGTCCAGAAGGCCTCTAGCGACAAGAATACCATTCCCACTGTGACGCATGATGGTGGCTCGCTGATGTTTTGGTTGGTGTAAGCACTAAAGGCATGGGCAATCTTGTGAAAATTGATGGCAAGATGAATGCAGCATGTTACAAAATCGGTGCCCCAGACGACGTCAGAGTGTGACGAAACGTACGTCGGGCGTGCTGACGTGCTGCATCTACCGTCTACAGTCTACAGGACGGGCGTTCGCTTCCTAGCCGGCCGGCTCAAATGTTTGTTGTTTACCCTTCCGCATGTAAGTGCATTTCTTTTGTTTTTAATAAAAAGTGAAAGCAGGATTACGCTATGTTGCTTTCCTTCTTCCTTTGGTATACCTCCTCTTGAGGTTTATCCCTAGCCAGGGGTCACATCTCCACATAGAGTGATAATTGGAAGAACAGCGTGCTTAATCCAAGCTAAGGTGGCGTGTTTCTCCTTGATGGTTCCACCCTGAAAGGCCCCGACCGGGTTAAGGTCGCAAGCTCTTCCAAGCTTGCCGTTTGGTAAGCACGCATTTTAACAATATCACAGTGGTGCGGTGAAGGACTTATTGATTTCCACCTATCTACGCTTCTTTTATCCACCATCCATGATTGATTTTGAATAGGACGGTTCACCTTGTTTATGTACTTCTATGAACTTGGAGCCTATCCCAAATTTGGGCTTAATATTTCACATATTTGTTTTGGTTATATCATATATAACTTTCTTTATCACAGCGCTGCTCCTTTTGTATTTACTATGTTACAAAATACTGGCAGACAATTTCCATTCTTCTGCACATTCTTCTGCCTCTTGGCCTTTCCAGCAGGACAATGACCCTGAGCACAAAGCCAAGTTGACCTTCCAGTTGTTACAGCAGAAAAATATGAAGGTTCTGGAGTGCCCATCAGTCCCTTGACCTTTTTAATGTTGTCGAGCCACTCTGAAAAGATCTGAAATGTGCGATTTATGCAAGACTACCAAAGACTTTGCATGACCTGGAGGCATTTTGCCAAGGCGAATGGGCAGCTATACCGCCTGCACAAATTCGGGACCTCATAGACAACTATTACAGATGACTGCATGCTGTCATTGATATTAAAGGGGGCAATACACAGTATTAAGAACTAAGGGTATGCAAACTTTTGAACAGGAGTAATTTTCATTTGTATACTTGTTGCCATGTTTTGTTTTGTGATTGTGCCATTCTGTTATGACCTACAGTTACAGAATATGAATCCCATAAGAAATATGTGAACTGTTTTACCTCTCCTTTGCACTTCTGCCTCATTACGTAGCCAGAAAGATGCCAGCACTATTTATGGTTAAGCTTTACTCCTTCCTGGCCTGTTCATTGAATAATTAGTCAGCATTGTGGTAATGTTGAGTCAATTTCCACTAAGCAGACTGTAGCTCAAGAGGTGGTATGGAAATCTAAACTTTGGCATATGCTTGTCTTTCTATCCAGTGCAATAAGAATGTGTGAATCACAATACTGGCTCAACAGAATTAAAAATCCAGCAGGATTTGTCACATATGTTTGTCATTTGTATTTAAGTTACATTTAAAATGGAATTTAAACTAAACTTTTAAGTATATGTAAACCATCACCTTATAAAACCTATTCAGTTTAAAATAGAAATGAAAGGGAAAACATTTGTGTATACATATACATGGTTTTTCCCCTTTTTTATAAGTGATCACATACCTTTTTGTTCTCCGCTGCATAAGGATCTTGGAGAGCTGGGGCAGGAGAAACCGCAGTATAATTCTCTTCTCAGTGAATGGCTGGTGTGTCAGAACAAATGTGATCATTGGAGAACAAGCTGAGTTCTTAGCACAGCTATAAATCTGACTAAGCTGTGCTCTCCTGCATAGTGTGATCAGGGACTCTTCTGTGTGCAGTGGCCACCCCCCTTCCTCAGTTACTTACCTCAGCCTCCTGTCGATCCAGCGATGTCCACAAGAGCCTTGCCTCTCTGTGGGACTCGCACTCCCGATTGGTGTTTGGCAGCAGCAGTGAGCCAATCAGGAGATGGAGAGGCGGGGCCTACCCATGGCTTCGTATGTGAATGGACATGTAGAGCTGTGGGTCGGGAGCGTGCCTGCTTGGCTGTCCCCACAGCAAGCTGCTTGCTGTGAGGACACCCGGCAGGATGGAGGAGGCAGGAGCTCTGGTGCGGGGCCCAAGAGGGGTCAGGGCTGCTCTGTGTGCAAAATCATTGCACAGAGCAGGTAAGTATACCATGTTTGTCCAGGTAAGTCACAATCATAAATAACAATCTGCTACTTATATTAACTTCACAGGAACAATCTTGTGAAAATCTTCAGTTCACACAAAGTTGGCTGATTGCTTAGCTAATCAACCTGAAAAACTAATCTCTGACCCTGGCACAAACAGCTTGTTTCTTAGGATATTTCATAAATCCCTTGGAATGAAAGATCTTCCTTCTAAAAGACAAAATCGTGAATGTTCAGCAGTGTCTGTGGCAGTTGGTGGCGAATCGTTCAGGTACTCTCAGGGACATCATGTCCAACCTGGGGCTGATGAATTTCTGTATCCCAGCAGTTCAGTGGGCTCAGTTATTTTACCAAAGGCTCCCTTCAGTTTCGCCGACACTTAGCAGATTATTCACTATGGTCTTTCCTCACATTCTTGAAACTAACCACAGAGGTGCCCATCTAAAAAATCAGGTGACACAGGGCCACTAGTCCCAGGAAAAATCGAGTCGTCCATTTGCAAGTTATTGATGGCAGTTTGGAAGGCCTTAACTTCCAGGCAGAAGGTATCACCTCTGGTCCTATCAAAGAACACCTCTGCAGTGGCATATATCAAACAAGGGTGCACAAAGAGTCAATGTTAAAGAAGTAAACATTCTTTCATTCTCTGCTACCCATTTGAAAGGGTCTTGCAACCCAACCCAATTGACCAACAGTTCCTTGAGGCTGTCCTACATCCAGACACCTTTGCAGTGAACACGTCTCTATGGTGACTTCTGCAGGTAGACCTTTTTTATTTTTATACAGATTTCAGATTATACAGATTTCACAGATTTTATACTTGTGGTGCCATTCTGGCAGAAGAGCACCACCTTTTTAGTTTATTTTATTTATTTATTTTTTGGACAGACCAGACTGACTTCTGAAGAGTACCTCCAGAAAGTTAAAACTCTATCCCCAGTCATCTTCCAGGACAGCATGTGGGAGAGGCTCTGCCTACCTAATAAAGGTAGCATGCCATCCACATACAAGAGAAGATTTACCTTTGTTATTTGTGTTTCCTAAGACCTAACAGGAACATTTAAAATGATTTATTTTGATTTAGGCCTTCATGCAAGTTGTGGGGGTTTCCCAGTGTATGCTTCTGCATGATTTTAGAGTTAGTGGACCTGGAGGGATTACATATTTGGACTTATCCTAGTTGTGCAACCTTCCGTCTATCACCTTCTCTGTTACACAGGCCATTAATGGCAAAACATGGAAAATGTTCATCTCATGGCTAGCTTTCAGCAAGAGAATATTGACTTCTTTCAGCACGCTTAAGGTTCAGGTGGTGTGTTTATCTGCATCCCTCTCCTCCGATCTTCTGATCTCTCAATCTATAGCTTGGTCAAGACCTCTGTCACACATTGTTCTAAATTGAATCTCTCCTGATCTTTCTGTGGTTTTGCAGCTGCTGACCAGATCACCCTTTGAACTAGTTTCTGGGGTTCTTATTATCTCAGTCATTTTTTATTACACATATGCCAATAAATTTATAGCAGTATAAAGCAAGCGCCAGATCATCCCACGCAGGGGATATGTCTGGCGATACAGAAAAAAGAAAAGAATATAGGAAAAAAAAAAAAAAAAAAAAAAAAAAACCCATAAATTCAATCATACATAAGCTATAATAATACATAAACATAACATAGAATGTAAGGTTTATACCGGCCTAATCTTGTGTTCCTACCCTTCTTCTCTACGAAATCATATCTCTATTACTAATTCAGTACTTCATTTCCTTACAATTTATTCCGCCCCACCCCTCCTCCCCTCCCTACCCCACCCCCCCCCCCCCCCTCCGTCACGACGAACCTTTCGTATTACCTTTGATGTTTCTTTCACCACCTACACAATAACCCTTAATTTCCCTCCTATCCAATATTATGTGTTGTCATTGGTTTTACTGGGTATCCTCCTGTTCTTTTCTCTTCTCCCCCCCTCTGCAGGCCTACACTCGCTTTCCTTCCTCTCAGGTATCTGTCTTCTTCTACCTCGCTGCCTTTCCCCCCCTCAGTCTCTATATCTGAAGCCTCTCTACTATCAACTGGTGTGGGGCCAAGTCCACATCCCCCAACCATGGATGCCATATCGTGTTAAATTTACTCCGGCCACTTCTGCGGCCGTATGCCAAACGTTCTCTGGGGAGAAAAGAATTAACGTAGGCAATCCATTGCTTTACTGTGGGTACCGTAGGGGCCATCCAGTACTTTGCAATAAGTTTTCTGGCGAGGTACATCAGTCTAGTTAACATGAAGTACTTTCCTCCCGGATACATCTTTTTATTTATGGCTCCAAGCAAGTATACAGTCGGGTTTAGGGGGATAGGGGCCTGCGCCAACCTAGAAATGTACTGGGAAACCTCGTCCCAATATCTGTACAGCTTTGGGCACCTCCAAATTAAATGGATAAAGTCCCCTCTATGTACTTTGCACTTGGGGCACAGTGGGGAGTCTCCTCGTCCCCATTTATAAAGCTGTACTGATGTCCTATAGGCCCTGTGAAGAATAAATAATTGTGACAGTCTTTGGGATGCGGAGAGTGACACCACCGGAATAGCCTTGAGCGCCATTTCCCATTGTTTCTCTTCTATCTCTCCTATATCCTCCGCCCATTTGTTTCGGCATTTTAACAATGTATGATCCTGGACTGACCTCAGCAGCTCCTTGTATATTTTTGATATTAATCCTTTCCTTGTGTCTGCCGAGAGGATCTCATTCAAAAGTGATACTGCTGGTACCATCTGAGAGTGTGTTATTTGTTGTGCCTGTAGCGCGTGGCGCAGTTGGAGGTACTGATAAAAGCCCCTCGCATTCAGGTGAAATTCCCTGCATAGTTGTTCATATGTCTTCAAGACCTCTCCCTCATATAATTGTGAGAAGAACTGAATCCCCTTCTCTTTCCAGTGTGTAAACCCCTGTAGTCCCTGAATCTCGGGGTATCTTCTGTTGTGCCAAATCGGCGTGAATGGAAGCACGCCTGTTATTTTTAACAATTTCCGCGCTTCCCCCCATACCTTTTTAAATAGCGTATTTATTGGTTCTGCCCCCTTCATACTAGGCAGATCCATTTCCAAATGAGAGGCCGCTTCTAGCGTGGGTTCCGACATGGTCACCAATTGGTATGTAGGGTCCTCATTTCCCTTTCGACCCCATCCTGCCATTTGTTGTAGCTGTGATGCCAGGAAATACAGCTTGGAGTTGGGTATTGCAAGCCCTCCTCTATCCTTTTCATATTGCAGTGTTTCCAGGCTAATTCTGGGTGCCTTTTTTTTCCAAATCAATTCCCTCATTAGTGTATCAATTTGCTTAAACCATTTTTTTGGTATCCAAATCGGTGAGTTATGGAGGACATATAATTGCTGTGGTGCCCACACCATTTTTATTAGGTTTGCTCGTCCTATGACTGATAGGGGGAGCCTGCACCAGCTGTTGCTTTTTTCTTTCTGCCTAGAGAGTAGTGGTTCCAAGTTCAACCGAAGATACTCGGCCGGGTTCGAGGACACCACTATTCCCAGATACTTAAAGCTATCAACTATTGTTATTTGTTCCGCGCCCGCCGGTAGTCGATCCCTCTGCTGGTCTATGGGCATTAGCGTTGATTTTGACCAATTGATGTCAAAACCTGAGAAGCTACCATATTCTCCCACTATCTCCATCACTGCACGCAGAGACGAAGTCATATCACCCAGATATATAAGTGCGTCATCTGCGTACAAGGATATTTTTTCTTCTCTCTGATATCTACGGAACCCTACCACCTCCGTTGAGTTCCGGATTTTTATAGCTAAAGGCTCTATTGCCAGAGCGAACAATAGTGGAGACAATGGGCAACCTTGTCTCGTCCCCCTATGCAGTTCTAATGGAGGCGAGAGATCACCATTGATGCGTATTCTGGCTCTGGGTTTGGAGTAAAGTAACTCTACCCAAGCTACAAACCTACTTCCCAGCCCGAATCTTTTTAGTGTTTCCATGAGGTAGGGCCATTCCACACTATCAAACGCTTTTGAGGCGTCCAGTGACAGAATGGCCCTACTCCCCGGGTTGTCCACTGGCATCTGAAGGTTCATATAAAGTCTCCTAATATTATCCAAAGTAGAGCGGGTGGGTATAAAACCAGATTGATCACAATGAACCAGCTTGCTAATCACTCGAGATAACCTTTTAGCTAGGACACAAGCAAACAGTTTAACATCCGCATTCAATAACGAAATTGGACGATATGAGTCCAATAGGAGTTTATCTTTCCCGGGCTTTAAAATTACTGTTATTATTGCCTCGTGCATACTATCCGGTAGATAGCCCAATTCCTCAGCCTCCCTTATGGCCTGCAGTAATGGTGGTAAGAGGGCCTCTCTATAGTGGGAATATACCTCTGCCGGAATCCCTTCTGGGCCTGGTGATTTATGGTGATTTGTCCCCTCCAGTGCTTCTCTTAGTTCTGCTATTGTGATTGGGCAGTTTAACAGTTCCCTGTCCGCCTCCGATAATTGCGGAAGCGGACAGGTCTGTAAAAACTGTGTCAGCTCAGACGGGATGTATCCAGTCTTACTGGAATACAAATCTCGGTAGAACTGCTTAAAGCTGCTTAAGATGTCTGAGCTAAGAGTCTGCCTCTTCCCAGATTTAGCCCGTAAAGCCCGAATAGTAGTAGGATCTCTTTGCTCTCTGGCTATAAGGGCTAGGAGGCGGCCAGTATTTTCACCTTCTTCAAAGTGACTTTGTTGTTGAAAGTATCTACTCTTCTCTGCTGCTGATAACCAGACCGAGTTATATATCGCTTGTACCTCCCTCCAGGATTCTTGATTGGGTTTTGATGGATCTCTTATTAGTACCTGTTCCCTTTCTTTCAGTTCTTCCCGTACCTTGTTCTCCCATTCCCTGGAACGTGTTTTAATTCCCGCAATTTCTTTAATAAGGCATCCCCTCAGGAATGCCTTGAGTGCATCCCATACTACCATAGCGCTTGCAGATCCCCTATTAAATTGCAGGAATTCCCGTAGTGCCTCTCTTGTACTGTCTATCTGCGGAAACAAAGTTAACCAATAGGGATTCACCTTCCATAATGGTCGCCCAGGCTTTCCAGTGATGCCCAGTCGTACCCAAAATGGGGAGTGGTCGGACAATAGGCGTGGCTCATATGCTGAGTCCTCTACTAACTGCAGGAGTGCCTCATTCCCTAAGCCCAAGTCAATACGGGAGAAGCCATCATGTGTTGCAGAATAGCATGAATAGCATCTATCCTCTACATGTCTCTCTCTCCATACATCCCTGAGTCCTATCTCCGTAAGGAGGGCTGCAAAAGCAGTCCTGCCGGTACTCTGTCTTGTAGTTCTAGGTGTCAGAGACATTCTATCCTGGGAATAATCTAGAATGTTGTTATAATCACCTAGTGCGAGTACCGGGACATCCGGGTGTGAGGCTATGAATTGAGATAGACACCCAAGCAGAGCTGATGAGAATGGTGGGGGTATATATATTGATGCAATTATGCACTTTAGTCCGTTAATTTTACATAGCAAAAAAACAAATCTTCCTTCCTTGTCCACCCTCTGTTCTATGCATTCAAAGGAGACACCCGAGGAGACCACTATACTAACTCCCCTTGAGTGTGAGGTGTGCATGGAGTGGAACTGAGTCGGGTAACTCCTTGAACGCAATAGGTGGGAGGAATCGGGACACAAATGCGTTTCTTGTAAACAAATTATCTGAGGTTTCATTTTATCAAAGTATCTAAACATTACCCTTCTCTTATCTCTATCCCTCACCCCTCTCACATTCCATGTCATTAAGAGTAAACCCTTTCCTTTCCCCTTTTCCTTACTCATATAAGGGATCGTACCAGTTTAGATAATTATAAGGCAAAGGACAACAACATGAGCAAGGGATAAAAAAACAGTTATCCCTAGAGATTTACCTGCCCCTTGGGTCCCCTCAGTGTGTGGTACATAACTGTCGACCTTCCTCCTAGTCCCTTTACCATCAGTGATTGAACTTAAGAGGTATTTGTGTATGAGCTTATACTTGTGGTGTTTTTCTTTGTTTATTAAAGTTGTGCGTTTCCCACCCACCCTTCCCCAACCTCCCCTATCCCCCTCCCCCCACTTTCCCACCCCCTACCCTCCTGACTCCCCCACCCCCTCTCCCCCCCACCACCCACCCTCCCTTCCTGCCCAACTGGGCCTACCCTAGGGGCTATATTCCAGACCTCCCGCATACTCTCATTCCCCAAATTGCACTGGCGTACCTTGCCGGTGCCATACATTTCAATACCCCCTTTCCCCAGGGGTCCCTGTCCCACCCCCTCCCCCCCTCCCTGACCTTATTAGTGCTATTCATGTGTTCTCCTTTTTATACTATATAAACAAAACAGTTTTTATCGTGAATGCTCAGTGTATTCTAAGAAATATATATCAAACTTTTACTAAATTATAATCCTATTCCTTCAACCATGTTGGTGCTGTTCAGGTGATTTAATTTTTTGTGGTTATATACAAAAATAATCTATCATGTCAATTCAGTAAATTTAGTTAGTGTATTCTAGTCTTTACTATTCTGTAGTCTATCCCTATACCCCTTTCTCATTTTTACGTGTTATTTATTATTTACTTATTTCTTTTAAATGTGACACTTATTATCTCACCCTCCCCTCCCCTCTCCCCCCTCCCTAATACCTCAGAAGGGCAACAAAAACAGCAAAACAAAACACACAAAAGAAAAAAAAAAAAAAAAGTCAAGGGGGCCCAAAAGGGCAGCTCCCCCCATGATCTAATTAGTCTCTGGCCTCTCTTCTCCTTCATTTCGAGTTGTTCTCTCTGTGTTCTCCAACCATTCTTCTACGTTGCGGGGAGTATCAAAAAAAAATGTCCCATTCCTTGTAGTTATTCTCATACGGGCAGGATACAGTAGGGCATACTCCATCTTTTTTTGCTGTAGCACACGTTTAATCGGCATGTATGCCGCCCTGAGCTTTTGCAGTTCCGGGGAGAAGTCCTGGTATAGTGAAATTCGTGCCCCCCTGTATAGGATCTCTCGCTTTCCGAAGCAAAGACACTTTATCTCTAAAATTAAACATTTTCATGATTATAGGTCTTGGGTACTCCTTGCCCTGTCGAGATTTGAGGGGGATTCGATGAGCCCGTTCAATGCCAAAGAAAAGAGAAAAAGATGTAGCCCCAAATGTCTCCTTGATCCATCCCTCCAAAAATTCAATAGGGTCAGATCCCTCACTTCGTTCAGGCATGCCTATAACTCTTATGTTGTTTCTTCTATTTCTATTTTCTAGTTCGTCTATTTTAACTGATTGATTTTTTATGCATTTCTTCATGTCTGTCAATTCTTGTCTAAGCGGGGATAGTATGTCTTCCACAGAGCTTAATCTCTCCTCTAGGGCAGTTGTTCTTCCCTCCATTTCTTTCAGTCTACCGCCCATCGCTATGAGTTCGTCTCTTATGCTCTTTAACTGAGTATCTAGACCAGAGATTGATTCCCTACATGCAGTAATCGCACACAAGAGGTCCCTCATTGATGGTTCCTCCGCTCCTCCACTTTGGCCTCTCTCCATACCAGCCTCAGTTGTACTGGGTAGCCTTTTAGATTCTGTGTCACCACTTATAGTGTCGAGTTTACCCACTCCGTGGCCTTTTGTGGGCGGTACTGCGAGTGGACTTTTTTGCGGCCAATATTGGCCCACTACTTTGGCTTTTCCTGCTCGCCAGGGTACTCGTTTGATTTGGTTGTTGGGGTTTTACTGGTGAAAGGGATGTCCTTGAGAAACGCTCTAACTTTGTTGCGGCCGCTGCTGCAGCTACTGCTGCGACTTTCGCTTGATTTATCTGATTTCTTGCAGAGCGTGTAACCTGGCCTCCTGCTTGGGGCGGCTGATTTTGAAGCTGGTGCTGGTATACTTTTTCCTCTGCTACCCGCTTCCCAGCCATGCTATTATGCCATGGGGGAGGGGTAAAAAAAAAAAAAAAATCAAAGAGAAAAAAGGGGGAGGGATAAGAGGAGGAGGGGGAGAGAAAAAGGAAAAAAAGAAAAAGCACTTTCCTTTAGCAATTTGAGATATAAAATTGTTACAGTCCCGGTCTATTGGTTTGGCATGCAAAAAAGTGGTATCCCAAAGATAGCACTCTATTTAACTCTGCCGCCACAGCGTCGTCTCAATAGCACTTGGGACGGTAAACGGACACTAAGACAACGCCATTTCACTTGCAACTGATGTTTTAATAAGCAGCTTATATCCGCGGTCCCACTGGTTCTATTAAAAGAGAAAAAAAGAAAAAGGAGCCTCATACACCGTCACCCCGTCCGTCTCCCACATCAGACTGGGAATGCTATTTTCCTCTATTACAGGTGTTGCTTCAGTAGGATAGATAGAATCAATAAGTAATGAGGCAGTGAATTTCAATTTAACCAGGGTTACACCTTGCAGACTTAATTATGTCTCTTCAGGTCCCAATCAGTCAGAGGCCAACTCAAAAGCCAACTCTTTAACCAAGTACCAGGGATAAGAATCATCTGTTGCAAACATAGCATGTAAAAAAAAAAAAATAGGAAAGTTTTCACCTATGTCCGGGGTCTTCTTGGCGACACTCCAGTTTTCACAGCATTGTGTTGTAGTTACGATTAGCTTACTTCGCTCCCTGCCCTGCTGCTGCTGCTGTGTTCGGCCAGTTTCAAATGCTGCTGACAGACCGGGGGGGGCCTCTCACGCCGCCCCTATGGCTCCGTCTTCCTGGCTCTCCTCCGCCACGCTTACTCCCACCGCCACTGCTGAAGCTGCTGTTACCGCTGCCAAGGCGTCTCCTCATTCGGCCACTAGCACGCTGGAGGGGTCTCTCACACCCCGCCTCAGCTCCATCCACCGCGGCCGCGCCGGGATCAGGTATGCTCGGTAGCACTATAGTTCAAGCCGGGTTCCGCTGCTTGTGCTGCCGCTTACACCACTGCATATACCGGTAGTCTTCTCAGCCCGTAGGTTAGCTGGTCAGAGAGGAGGGAGAGGAGATCTCACACACCCTCTCACTCCCACATCCGGTCACGCCCCCCTCTCATTTAATCAGTTTCTGGGGTTCTTAAAGCGGAACTCCAGGAATTCAGCCACTTTTGTAAAATCTGCTGGGTTACTATGAGTGAAATCCAATATGGTGTATGCGACTTTCTGACCTTATCTCTTTAATTTACAACTGATAGTTTTATAACTGTCACAATACTCCCAGCGCTCTCTGAAAGAAGCTATACCGCCTAATCTCACACAGCAGCTCTGCCCACACCTTGCTTATGCTGCTTGTTCACAGAAGGCTTTTTATTTTGTGAATGTGTTCACATTATACAAAATGCTCTGATTGGCAGAAGGGGAGGTTTGGGCCCAGCAGCTGCATGCAAATCTCTGAAGATACAGAAGCTGAGACCAGAAGGCCCAGTGTCAGAGCGCCAGAAGTATAGCGATAGCTATGCACCGTGAATTTGACATCAGTCCACACGGTAGCATGCACCTCATTGGACTTAACTAATGTCAATTCCAATCCAGCACATTTTAAAAAGTGGCTGAATTTCTGTTAAGAGGAGTAAAGGAGTTTTTTTTTTTTTTTTTTTTCCCCTATTAATACTTACCTAGGTGGATGCAGCATGGGTCCGATGCAGCATCTGTCCCCCGGCGCCTCTACACTGAACACCGCCGATTGCTCGCTTTTCACAGCTCTGCTATCAGAGAGCTGTAGATGGTCAGTCACAGCTCTCCGCTCTGCCCCTTCCTCGCTCATTGGAGCGCTGGGCTGTGGAGGGGGCGGAGTGGCCATCTCGGGCTTTCAGCAGCTCGCTGAGAGGCTGAGCCGGGTGTCCGTCCAGGCACCTGGCGGATCCAGACTTCGTGGTTGGGATGACGCAGTGCCTGGATTGACATTGGTGACGTCAGCAGAGAGCAGACTTCGTTCCAACGAATTGCACTCCTGTGTTCCATAGAAGTTACGCCAAACAAGCTTTGGCTATTCTCCTCCTTAAGTGTTCTTTTATCCCATATCCAGGACAGTAGGGATCTGCACCACTATTTAATATGTTTGGCTGTTCTTCTTTTTTATCTTGAGCCTTTGGGCTATGGTTTACATGCTGTCATGTGAACCTACCTCCATGTGAAAACACTCTCTAACCTGAAGATTGGCTGATCAAGTACAGAGTTCTGTATTATGGGTGGGCAGTATTTTCTGTTTTCAGTATGAGCAAGTAATTTCATTAAGAAAAATGCTTACCTGTGCAGAATGTAGAGCAAGTGGTATAAACCCCCTGTAATGTATTAGAAATACTTATGTGCAAGTGAATCAGGCAGGCAGATACAGGGAAGGAATTACAGGGTCTATCCTCAGACATATGACTATTGAAGTGTTTTGTGTCTGCAGCACATGGAACAGCTATGACACTCGCTGGAAATTAATAGATCAGAAATATCTCGCCTATTCGGGAAACTTAATCTGAGCTGTTAAACACTGCAGTGCTGGTGGGCCACACTTATGTCCCTTTTTTTATTTATTTATTTTTTTCTTATAGAATCTAAACTGCAGAAAGGGACAATTGATGTCATCTCAGTGTCTTACAACACTAACGTTAGTCGGCAAGGTTGTTAATCAGATGATTTGCCCTCACTAAATTTTATCTTGGTTTCTAATTTTAATTTTTTGTCTGAGAGTAATCATTTTTTTTTTTTTTTTGACTGGGGGGCGGCTGTCCTTGTCTGTAATTGTCCTTATCTTTCTAAGAAGTCTGTAGGCTTTTGATTGGAATAGATTGCATATTTAAAGCTAAGTTCCACCCATATAAAAATGTAGCTGCTGTCTTTTAATCGTACACTCACCTGTTCCATGGTCCAGTGATAGGGGCGAACAAAGCCCCGCTCCTCTCCCCTCATCGGCGCCGGTATTGTGACTGTGTCTTCACAGCCAGGTATGCGCGAGCCGCACTGTAATTGGCCAGGCAATCTTCTGGGACCTGTGACGATTGGAGGGGGAGAGGTGAACTTCCGGTTCAGCGGAGCCCCGGGAGGGAGTGGGGGAGCTGGATGCCCCTAAAAAGGTTATCCACCCCCCCAAAATGACATGCCAAAAGTGGAATGTCGGGGTCACCTTCACTTAAAGCGGAAGTTCCATTTTTGGGTGGAACTCCCTTTTTAAACTGCAGCTTCCATGTGTAGTCTGCTTTCTCCTGGCCATCTACAGTACTTTGAAAGGAGGATGGAAATAAAATCAGTAGTTTCTTTCTAAACAACTTTTGAAATTCTTCACTTGCATGAAAGTGTAATCTTCAGTAAGAATCTGAGATGTGATGTGTTTGTTCTTGCATAATTTCTCATCTTGTCAGTTCAGCAGGAGCAGAATCTATTTACTTTTTCTGCAAGATGTATTAAAGCTTTTGTTAACCAAAAAAAAAAAAAGATCCTGCTCCTTTAAAGCATGTTATATGACCGTACTTGTCCTGTGTCATTTTGCCCCCTGTAACGCCTAAAAAAAACAAACTGGCTGATCCTGACAGTTTCTGCCCTCCCCTGTGTAAACTGATCACTCTGTATCATGGCTGCTGAGACCAGACACCATGGTCCTTTTACGTGCCTCCGCTATGTGCTCTCCTCTCTACTCCTGTGTTCTGCTCCCCCCCCCCCCCCAACTCTGCACCTGACAGTGCTGCCCCTCCCCCCTCCTGCTTGCATAACACTAACCTGTATACACAATCATCATTGCCTCCTATTGCAGTGTCCCCCTCCTGTGTGTGATTTATAAATGCTGCAAACACCTCATTTCACAGCTGTGATTGAGATCACATGACCAGCCAGCTCTCTCCTCCTCCCCTCCAGACTGACGTCAGCAGGGGAATCTCAGCCCCTCCCGCTGCATCTCTGAGGAAGAAAAAAGAGCTGGCTGGTCATGTGATTTCAATCTTGGCTGTGAAATGAGGTATTTGCAGGATTTAGATTTATAAATCGTACACAGAGGGGGCTACTACAATAGGACACTAGGAGGCAGTGCTGATGGTGTATACGGGTTAGAGTGGCTTCCAACCAATTTAAGCTCTATTATACTAAAAAAAAAAACCTGAAAATAATTAGTGGTTGTAAAAGTAGGTTTTCCTTTTTTAAGGCATTGTCTGCATTAGACCCCTTTTACACTGGGGCGCTTTTCAGGCATTTTCGCGTTTAAAAATAGCACCTGAAAAGCACCTCTCAAGGCTCCCCAGTGTGAAAGCATTCAGGCATTCACACTGGGGAGGTGCGCTTGCAGGACAGGAAAAAGTCCTGCAAGCAGCATCTTCCGGGCGGTGCGGTAGCGGTGTATACACCGCCCCTGCCCATTGAAATAAATGGGGTTTAAAAGTGCTGCTATAACAGCGGTAAAGCGTCGCTAAAACTAGCGGCGCTTTACCGCTACCACCTGCACCGCCCCAGTGTGAAAGGGATCTTAAGATAAAAAGCTTCTGTGCACAAGCAACCTAGCATCCCACACGAGTGCCCCCATAGCAAGCGGCTTGCTTCGGGTCACTTAGCAGGGAGAGGAGCAACAGCATGGGACCTCAGAAGAGGATCATCAAGGCATCTCTGTGCAAAACCACTGCACAGAGCAGGTGAGTATGACATGTTTGTTATTTAAAAAATGTAGTCACTTTAAAATGTGAATGCAAAGTTGTGAAACCATTTTAGCTCAAATACTTAGCTGCATAGTTTTTTGACAGGTTCTTCCTGTTTATGCTTGAGAATCACTACATTTAGGACATTTGTCCTAAGCTGTGGTTTTTATACTAATCTGCAAGAATGACATCCTTTTTTTTTTTTTTTTTTTTTTTTTACTGGTAGTTGACACCTTGTGTTTCATGTACTATTTGAAGCTTGAATTGCATTTGAAATTGCTTTTCTTTCTATAAAAATTGGGTAAAGCCCAGGTAAAATACACTGTAGAGTGCTTTGCACTGTGCAGTTGCAATATCATGGTTTCCACCTAGCGGTCATGGAAGATGCGCTAGTACCTAACCCAGTGTTTCTCAATTCCAGTCCTCAAGGCACACCAACAGGTCATGTTTTCAGGTTTGCCATTATTTTTTTGGAGGTGATTTGATGAGTTTCACTGCTTTAGTAATTACCACAGCCGTTTCATCTGAGGGAAATCCTGAAAACATGACCTGTGGGTGTGCCTTGAGGACTGGAATTGACAAACACTGACCTAACCCTAAGGGTAATATTGTGTGGTCACTTTGAGGAGTTTTTTTTCTTTTATTATTCTGGTGTTAATTTGATTTAATAGTGCAATTGTGATATTTTTTTTTCTGTGGTGGTGACCCATTTATAGTTGCAGCAGTGCAGGGATACCACAGGGGTGAAAGATCTTTCTTGGCTGCAGTGACGTTGGGGTAGAGGCCCTTTCCTGGCTGCTGCAGGAGCATTGCCAAAGTAGACTTTTTCCTGGCTGTAGCAGCGCTGCTGAGGCAATTTTTCTGACAGGGAGGCCCTTTGCTAGGCGCAGCGGTGCTGGAATAGACAATTTAACAAAACAATATAGCTGTTCTACTGCTTTCTTTCCGTATAAAGAACTACTGGTGCAATTTACATCGAAAAGTCCGCACAATTACCCTTTTGTAATTCTCTAAATCCTGCAGCATTTGTGTGAGGTTTCCACACTCTCTGCCTTCTTTGTATGTAAAATTGTGTTTTTTTTTTTTGTTGTTTTTGTTTTTGTTTGTGTGTCTGTGTTTTTTGTTTTTTCTTTGTGCAGGAAAAACTTAGTGCCTCATGTTCACTGCTGCTGGTAAACAGATGTTTAGGAGCAGTTGGTCATTTTTTTTTTCAGCTACTCCTGAACTCTCCTCTGTTATCTTATCAGTACGGGTGCTTTCACATCGAGGCGTCGGCGGTAAAGCACTGCTATTTTTCGCGGCACTTTACCTTAGTTTCAGGGGTGCTATTCGGCCACTAGCGCAGCGCTTTTAACCCCCGCTAGCGACCGAAAAGGGGGTAAAAACCGCCCGCAAAGCGGCGCTGATCCATTGATTTCAGTGGGCAGGGGTGCTTTAGGAGTGATGTATACACCGCTTCTACAGCGCTGCAAAGATGCTGCTTGCAGGACTTTTTTATTTTTATTTTACAGTCCTGCAAGTGCACTGCTCCAGTGTGAAAGCACTCGGGCTTTCACACTGGAGAGACAGGACAGGCTCTTTTCAGGCGCTATTTTTAGCGTTGTAGAGCCTGTAAAGCGCCTCAGTGTGAAAGCATTCTAAATGTACACAGGGTCGTTTATAATCGTTTTTAGGCAGTTGAGTTTAGAAGCATTTTTTGGAACTCAAAAAATGGGTTCAGACCGATGTTTAGAGGCATTTAAAACGCCAAATAGACACTAAATGTTGCTAAACACGGTAACTCACGTTTAGCAGTGTTTCGTTTACAGGCATTTTTCATTTTTTTTACAGTTAACAAAAAAACGCTTCTAGACGCAAACGCGGCTAAACTGACATTTTTAGACGCCGGTTTCTAGCTGTCAAGTATCGTTCAGGAGAGGTAATCAACGCCCCTTGTACATGATGTCTTAGGCTTCATGTACACTGCTGCTGGTAAACGGACGTTTAGGAGCAGTTGGGTATTTTTCTTTCAGCTGCTCTTGAACTCTCCTCTCTGTTATCTTATCAGTACATTTACACAGGGTCATTTATAGTCCTTTCTGGGCAGTTGAGTTTAGAAGCATTTTTTGGAAAGCAAGAAAATGCGTTCAGGATGGATGTTCAGAGGCATTATAAATTCCAAATGCCTGTAACAGCTTGTAAACATGGTAGCGTTGGTAGCGTTTCGTTTACAGGCGTTTTTAATGGAGATACAGTTTTGACTGCAAAAAAAAAGCTTCTAAACGCAAATGCGGCAAAACGGAAATTTTTAAATGTCGGTTACTATCTGTCAAGTTAAATCGTTTAGGAGAGGTTTTAAAACATCCCATGTACTTTAAGCCTAAAACCCCCCAGATCCCCATCAGGTCAGACTTGGCGTACAGTTTGTGATGAACTGTTGGCAGACAGCTAACATCCATCTCTACTCCTGCAGTGCTTACACTATACAAGCAGCGGCTGCAGATAACATCCTTCTCCTTCTTCCTCCCACACTAGAAGAGGTGGGGGGTGATCTGGCCAGGGCAGAGGAAATCCAGAGCATGCAGCTCCAGCTGAACTGCTATGTGCAATGTATGTCACAGACACCGCATAGAATAGGCAGCAGGTTAGCCCCCTTTTGTTTGGCTCAGGATCTGCTCCAGTTAGAATTGTGCACCATTTTTAACCCCCTCCCCATTTTTTGTATGTTTAGGCTCGGAAAAAAAAAATTCTAAAACAGTTTCAAAAGTTTGTCAGTTGACAAAGAAACAGTTTGTTTTAATATTACTGGATGAACCCTCTGCACACTGCTATACCCTGTCAAGCAAACTTTACAATAAAAATAGGGATATTTAGTTCACACATATTGGCAATACTGTACATGTTATGCTACTGTGGACACAATGCCAACCTGGGACAAACACACAAAAGAAACACACATCTGAGCGCAGGTATATCTTGCTTCGATTGTATTGCAGGTCAGCGGCCAGACCTGAACTGTGTAGCTCTCCCCCATTTTGTCTGTTTGGCATTGTGTCCACAGTAACATTTACAGTGGCAAAGCAGAGTAGGACTGGCTAAAGAGGGATTACTTTGATGCAGTTGGCCAGCTTAAAGGGGAGTTCCACCCAAAGGTGGAAGTTCCACTTTAAGGTCTCTTCTTCGGCTCCTGTTTGTGAAACAGAGCTTTTGGGGAGGAAGGGGGAAAGGGTATCCGATTTTTGACAGGTAGCCCAACCCTTACAGGTCTATAAACCTATCGCTGAGACTTTGCTGGAAGACGTGCTACCTCAATTATGACAAACAGGGTCTCTAATTTTGCTTAAAAAAGGTTTTCCATGGTTATCTGGGAATCTTGTGTCCTGCATTAAAGGAGTACAGCATATGATTCTTTGAAAGATGTAAGTTTTTTTTTTTTTTATATGTGACATTCACTGCAGGTTAATCGCAATATTTTAAAACAGGCACCAGAACCATACACCTGCATTTACTGTTTTGAGAAACTCATATTTACTTCCTTAAAAATTAACCCCAAAGTGTAGCAACACCGCTACTAAGGGCTCTTTCACACGGGGCGGATCAGTGAACATCCGCTTGCTCAGCGGGGATAGCTCCGCCGATCCCCGCTGAGCAGGAAGATGACAGGTGCATCGCTGCACACTGTGCAGCGACGGACCTGTCAGAGCGCCGCTCTCCCCTATGGGGGGATCGGATGATGACGGTCCGTAGTGTCCGTCGTCATCCGATCCGATCCGAAAACGGATGGAAAAGCAGGTTTTTCCTCCGTTACACTTTTCGGATCGGAGCGGGTCGGATGTCAGCGGACATGTCACCGCTGACATCCGACGCTCCATAGGGATACATGTATGTCCGTTTTTCATCCGAAAACGGAAGGGTGAAAAACGGACATACGGATCGCTCGTGTGAAAGAGGCCTAAATGGTCACCAGGCAAGTGCTGTGATCATTTTTTTTAATACACAAAGCTCTTTTCTTCTCAAATCTTCACAACATCAATGTTGCTCTTCAGGCTCTGCAAATGTTGGGCTGGTGGAAGGATTAGGGACATACTATGAAGTTCTGCCTGTGTACCTGTGATTTTGAATTGCATAGGAAAAGACCCTAAAAATAGGGAACTTATGTACCCCCCAGTACAGTGGGACTTTATAGGCGAACGGGACGATTACATTTAAGTAAAAAATCTGTAACGTAAAGATTTTTTTACTTAAATGTAATCGCCCCGTTCGCCTATAAAGTCCCACTGTACTGGGGGGTACGTAAGTTCCCTATTTTTAGGGTCTTTTCCTATGCACCAACTTGGGATGTTGGCAACATGTTGAAGGCACCCCCCCCCCAATATCTACATGAAGAGTCCCATTTCAATAAGAGGATTGGAAGAGACTTGGATAAAGTATCGTTTAAGTATAGAAGATTTGTCATCCAACTGTATATCCAAGCAGCGCAACTTCCTAAAATTGTTGTTTAACTGTCGTTAACACCAGTAATGTGCACCTACACAGTCTCTTAATGTATTGCTATGGTAAATCGCTTACCTCCTGCTGCCATGGGGAAACGTCCAGGAAACAGATTTATTTCCCACTATTCTTTCTTCCCGAGGGCTACCATGGCAACAGATGATCCTTTACCCTCTTCTGTATCAATATGCATCTTGGTTATAATACAGGCTCTTGCATCATTTTGGGTATTTAATCTGTTTAATAGCCGAGCATGTAAGGTGTTGGGGCGTGATACAGGAGATTCAGCTGATCGAATGCTCTTGTAGATATTGAAAGTTCTCCACAGAATGTTCTATCATGGATGTTTGCATAAAAGAAAACTGGTGAGTACATCTGTTGGCTTCAAAATCTTCTGTGCCAAATGCTTTCTCAAAGGCATCATTGCAGAATGTGGCTTTCATGACCTTTTACATTCTTGAATTCATTGTATGTTTAAGTGATCCTTTGAGTCATGTTTGCAAAGGTTTAATACACTTTGTATTCTGCTTACTGGCTAGTTGTTTCTGATTTGTATTTTGTAACCTTCAGTAGGCTTCTGATTTCAGTTTAAAGAATATGTTACACCAACATTATATGTGCCTGCTGTACCATATACTTGTATGAAAAAGTAACCTGTTCTTTGTGTTGCTTCCCTTGTGTGATCCCTGGTGTTTAGGTCAATCCCTCTGCTTTCCTATTAAAAACTGACCACACTAAGCAGGAAAACAGAGTGGTCAGTTCTCTAGCTGTGCTGGGAACTCAGCCTGCTCTTCTGCAATGATGCAGCTGAGAACAGAGGGAATGTGATCACTTATAAAAAGGGGGGGAAAAGGTCTTTATGTATTTTATATCTATACACACATGTTTTGCCTTTCATTTCTATTTTAAACTGAATAGGTTGTTTTACAAGGTGATTGTATTCATACGCTTTAAGTTCAAATTGTGCTCATGATCAAGTAATGCTTGTTACCCCAAAAATAAGATTATCTGTGTTTTTTTGCTCCATATAGTTTTTTTTCTAAATTTGTATAGCCATTTTATATACCACGTTCATTTCCCATGGTTCCTTTTTCCTTTTTGTGCTGGTGAGGTCAGTTTGCATACCTGCAATCGCTGCTGGAGTTGCGTTGACATGAATAACACCACTTGCCTGTGTTGATGATTATCAGGGAATGTACCACCCTGTCTGTGACATCATCCACTCCCCCCCCCCCCCCCCCCCACTACGCAAAAGTGGGACCCTATAGACTGTTCTGCATTCACGTGACTGCTGAACAAAACCTTTATGAAAGGTTACACACTTTCATTTGTGGCTGTTCTACAAGGTGCTTTGGTTGTATTGAGATAATGTTAATATTCCCATCGCACACTTTCCTGGTTCAGGCTCAGAATTAGCGGGTGATGTAGCAATATCCAGCTGGAAACATCACAGATCAACGTTTACATTTACCAGCACACCACGGATCACCAATATAGTCTAAAAAGCTTTTGTATTTTACTAACGATACCTGATATGTACAGGCTTTTGTTTTAATAATTTCAATAAAACTTTTTGAAAACAAAAATAAAAAGCTTTTGTATTGAAAAATGATCACCTCACAAAAAGGTGCAACATTTCGGAGCTGCTCAGGACAAGGAATGTTGCTCCTGACGAAGGGGCGCTGCGCTGCTCTGAAACATTGCGTCTTTCTTTTTGTGATGTGATCATTCTTCATTAAAAAAAGCTTTTTGGACAACATTGATGATCCGTGGTGTGCTGGCAAAAATGAATGTTGGTTGTATTGAGTTCACATACTTTCAATTTGTATTAATCCCAAACCCTAAAATTTGATATATTGCAGCTTAACAGTCAGATGTGGTGGCTGCTTTCGTTTTTTCTCCTTTTTTCTCCCCCCCCCCCCTCTGTTTGTTTTTACCTGGTGATCTGGCCATCCCACTTCCTGTATTAGGGGGCCTATACTCCTAGATGAAGGAGCAACAGGAACGCCTTTGGGACAGCAGCATTGATAATCAGGGGAGGGTAGTGTTGGATTAAAAGATTTGGATACACAAACAAATTGATGCCAAACTCCAGGTAATACTTTATAAGCATTTACGGTAACAGTTTTGTTGCTTTTGGCATAAAGGTTTTACAGAGATGGATACATAGATGGATATCTATATATCTATCTATATATCTATCTATCTATATATCTATCTATATATCTATCTATATATATATATTATATATATATATATATATATATATATATATATATATATATATATATATATCACACTATACTGACATGTTACAAATTGGTGGACGTGGGGGGAATAAGTGAAATAAAATGAAGGGAAAGGACAAGAAAAGTGTGAAGGGGACTGTACAGAGTCAGCATATTGGAAGCTGGCATCTAATAAGCATAAAAAAATAATAGAGAAATAGATGGTAAGGTGTTAGTACATGTAAGTATCCAGATGCGCACCCAGAAATATTAAGAGTACAAGTGACCTAACTTACCAAGAAAGTGAAATACAAATCTAAAGAGATAGAAACTATTAACCATCAACTAGAGAGACACAAAAGTTATATGTATAAATCCACATACAGAGGTATCTGGATATACAGAAAAATATAAATAAATCGTAAAAGCCGATAAGGGAGTATAGAACTAGGTGTCATATGTTGGCGATCAAAAGTACAAGTGCCTAACTTACCAATTGGACCAAGTGCAAACAAAAAGGAGTGCGTGGGATCTGCCAACCCTCCCTAGAAAAAGCCCAGGTGCCAAGTATAAAATACATATATATTGTGTAGCTCCTCCCCCCTCCCATAGGTCTGCAATAGTAGTAATCTAAATAAAGGGGTTGAACCAGTAAGTAGATGGAAGGTGTGCTGATAAAAAGGAAAATCCGATCGATTTTGTGGGTACCAACCCATTTACCAATTGTGATTAGGAGCGCCCATAGGGTCGTCCATGTGGTAGGTCCAGAGATGGCGATGCCGCAAGCAAGAGGCGCATGTGAGCCTCTATATATTCCAGTGGACTATAGCTGCTCCCCCGCCTCCCGTCACGCCTTGCAAGCCGCAGTCAAACAACCGCGTGCACGTGGCGAGAAATTCCTTCATTGCGGTGATGCTCTTCCGGTAAAAAACGGAAGTTACATGAGCACCCCAGTGTGCGCTATTGGCAATGCACGATACAAATCTATAAAGCTGTACACATGATCCGTAACGCAAGGGAGGACAATAATACTCCACGTAAGGAGAACTGAGGGGGGAAAAAAATATATATATTGATTTTATTTATGGTCTATATAGTGATTGACTTCTGGGCACATTTAAAATCCCCATCTCCAAGTGCCCCCCCTTTGGAGAGACCTGGGACACGCTTCTTTCCTCATCATTTAGAGGATTGTCCTAAATATTCTCTTTATAACCACTCTAAACCAAACAAAAACAAGTGTTTCCTTCAGTTCTACTTTAAAGTGGTGTTCCACCCAAAAGTGGAACTTCCACTCATCGGATTCCCCCCCCCCTCCGGTGTCACAGTTGGCACCTTTTTAGGGGGGAGGGGGGGTGCAGATACCTGTATATTACAGGTATCTGTACCCACTTCCGGCATAGATAGCCGCAGAATCTGCGGTTATTTACGCCACTTCCTGTCCCCCCCCCCCCCCCCGCTGTCTGCTGGGAAACACACGGGTCCCAGAGACAGCAGGGACCAGCTGTATTGCGCTGCGCGACTCACGCATGCGCAGTAGGGAACCAGGAAGTGAAGCCGCACGGCTTCACTTCCTGATTCCCTTACCGAAGATGGAGGTGGCAGCACCCGAGGACCGAGAGACGGTTCGGCCTCAGGTGCCGACATCGCGGGCGCCCTGGACAGGTAAGTGTCCATGTTTTAAAAGTCAGCAGCTGCAGTATTTGTAGCTGCTGACTTTTAAAAAAAAAAATTTCGGCGGAGCTCCGCTTTAGGTGCATAGATTACAATGTTTTTTTGTTTGTTTTTTTTTCCTTCTTTTTGATGTATGCTAATCACCTCCTATACCAGACTTATGAAGTTGAAGATTCTTTTGTTTCAGCTTTTATTAATTTTACTGTTCTAATAGAATATAATACTGTCATTTGTAAATGCATTGTTGCTTGATCTTGGCAATCACCCAGATATGATTTTAGAGATGCAATTGTACTGTGGTTACGTCATTTTCTATGTAGGTGCCTTTTTATATTTCTGTAGATGCAGTAAAAGGTGTTAGCGATGCATGTTTGTGCACACCTTCTGGTTGGCAGAGGTGGGTGGATGATGATCTCCACCTCGGCCAAGCAGAAGAAACCTTGTATTCATTGAAAAAAAATTACAAGGCTTTTCCTCCTAAATGGTGGAGATTTGGTAAAAGCAGTTCTGCTTATATCCGGCAGCAGTGCTGTGTATAGTACACAGCACTAGTTGCTACAGTATATTAAAGCCTTAAAGTGGAGTTCCACCCACTTTTACAACTCTTCAGCATCCCTCACTAAACTGTGTTCTGTAAACAAATTGGATATTTTTTTATTTTTTTTCTCAGCGCCTACTGTATATCTGCTGTGTTCATTTTTCACTTCCTCCTCCCTGGCCGCGGCCCATCGCATCATTTCCTGTTTGCAATGCCTTCTGGGAAGGGACGGCAACTTCCTCTGAAACTGCCGTTGCTATGGAAACCTAACCTGAAACCTATTACACTGCTTGTACTGCACTGAGCATGTGCGAGATCTGCAAGGATGAGATCCAGGGAGAAATACAGTCTGGCTTCAGAGGCCCACACTTAAGATGGCCACGGCCTGCTGTAAGTTTATAAAATAACAAACTACTGCTATAAACTAACAAAACAGACCTCAGTGTACAGACTAACTTTACTAGAATACATTAAGCTTGTGTATTATAGGGGTATTTTTATTTAAAAAGTATAATTTCGGCCGGAACACCACTTTAAAGTGCAGGAAACCTGTAATTGTTTACACACATTTTTGTAAAGGCACCGTTTGTGGACTGTGTGTATGTATGTGTATATGAGATAGATAGATAGATATATATATATATATATATAGATATATCTCACACATCCTCACCGGCCAATTTATTGGGTGCACCTTGCTAGTACTGGATTGACCCCCTTTTTGCCTTCAGAACTGCCTTAATTCTTCATGGTATAGATTCAACAAGGTGTTGGAAACATTCCTCATAGATTTTGGTCCATATTGATGTGATTGAGATGATTTGAGCTTTGTGACATGGTGCATTATCCTGCTGGAAGCAGCTATCAGAAGATGGGTACACTGTAGTCATAAAGGGATGGACATGATCAGCCACAATACTCGGGTAGGTGTTGCATTTAAAGAGGAAGTAAACCCTGATGGGTTTTACTTCCTCTTTTGTTCCCTGCAAAGTACGGTAAAAGCATAATGTGGCAATTACCTGCAAATTAATTCCCCCGCAGATGGCCGGGTCCATCTTTACTCCTCTTCCTTCCGGGGCCGTGGACTGTGGCTCAGTGATTGGCCAAAGTCGCGTGCCGTCTGCTCCCGCACATCTGCACGGGCCCTTTTAGAAATGGCACGATCGTTTAGGAGATATTTCTAGTACCTACAAGTAAGCCTTATTATAGGCTTACTAAGGTAAGGTAAAAGTGGTGTGTAAGGGTTTAAAACCACTTTAACCGCTTCAGTCCCAGAAGATTTTACCCCCTTCCTGACCAGAGTACTTTTTGTGATTCGGCACTGCGTCGCTTTAACTGACAATTGTGCGGCTGTGCGATGTTACACCAAAACAAAATTGACTTCCTTTTTTCCTTCAAATAGAGTTTTCTTTTGGTGGTATTTGATCACCTCTGCGTTTTTTATTTTCTGCGCTATAAACAAAAAAGCGACAATTTTGAAAAAGAGAGGCAATTTTTTACTTTGCTATAATAAATATCCCCCAAAAATATATTAAACAATTTTTTTTTCCTCAGTTTAGGCCGATATATATTCTACATATTTTTGGAAAAATATGGTTATTAAATTGGTTATAGCATCTACAATATAGGGGATAATTTTATGACATTTTTATTTATTTATTTTTTTATTAGTAATGGCGGTGATCTGTGATTTTTTCTTTTCTCCTGTCTGCGACATGTCGGACACTTTTGACACCATTTTGGGACCATTGTCATTTTATACAGTGATCAGTGCTATAAAAATGCACTGATTACAGTGTAAATGACACTGTCAGGGAAGGGGTTAAACACTAGGGGGCGATCAAGGGGTTAAGTGTGTCCTAGGGAGTGACTGGGGGGGGGTATGGGCTACCACTGACATGACAGGGAGCAGTAGATCCCTGTCATGTCACTAGGCAGAACGGGGAAATGCATCCTTTACATGGGCATCTCCCCGTCCTGTGGCTCCGTGACACGATCGCGGGACACTGACGGATAATCGAGTCCGCGGGCACGCTGCCCGCTAGCTCCGCCAATTAAAGGGGACGTACAGGTACTCCCATTTGCCCAACGCTGCCATTGTGCCAACGTATATCTGCGTGCAGCGGTCAGCAAGTGGTTAACCTCTTGACATCCACGCTATGGCCGAATGACGGCCACAGCGCGGACCTGAATTCATTCATATGACGGCCTCCCCTGTGCACGCGCCCTGATGGCGTGAGTAGAAAAAAAAAGCTGATCACCGGCTCAGATGTAAGGGACAAAGGTCCCGAAGTGGAAGAGGCACATCTGCCTCATCTGTGCCACCTAACAGTGCCACCCAACAATGCATACAGTGCCACCTAGCAGTGCTGCCTATCAGTGTAAGTGATCAGTGCCCATGACTGCCACCCATCAGTGCCCATCAATATTACTGTGCCCAAATTTATACACCTGTCTAATTTCGTTTTGATGCATATTGTGCATTTTTTGTTAATCCAATAAACCTCATTTCACTACTGAAATATTACTGTGTCCTTCAGTTATTTGATAGATCAAAATGAAATTTCTGATCCAAACACCCAAATATTTATAAATGACAATCATGGAAATTGTCAGGGGTTCCTAAACTTTTGCATACAACTGTATGCTTTGGGTCATTGTCATGCTGAAAGATGACGTTTGTTAATTTTTCAGCTTTCTAGCAGAAGCCTGAAGGTTTTGTGCCAATATTGACTGGTATTTGGAACTGTTCATAATTTCCTCTACCTTGACTAAGGCCCCTGTTCCGGCTGAAGAAAAACCGCCCCAAAGCATATGCTGCCACAACCATGCTTCACTGTGGGTATGGTGATCTTTAGGTGATGTGCAGTGTTTTGCGCCAAACAAATCTTTTGGAATTATGGCCAAAAAGTTCAACCTTGGTTTCATCAGACATTTTCCCACATGCTTTTGGGAGACTTCAGATGTGTCTGCAAAATTTTGCCGGGCTTGGATGTCTTTCTTTTGTAAGAAAAGGCTTTCGTCTTGCCACTCTACCGCATTGCCCAGACATTTGAAGAATACGGGAGTTTGTTGACACATGTATTTACATCACAGAAACCTGACATTTTAACAGGGGTGTGTAGACTTTTTATATCCACAATTCAGTGCAGAGCCGTTCTCTGTTCACAGCTGACAGCTGTCAGAAAAAAAAAAATGCTGGCAAAGTTTATCACAAAGCTCAGCAGCTGAGAGATAAAGAGAAACAATGTATCATTGGGTTCTTTTTAGATCAAAGGGATGAACTTCGGTTTGTAAATAAGGTCAGTTTAACCACTTAACCTCCCCGGCGGTATTCCCGAGTGTGGCTCGGGGTTAAAATTCAGTCCCATTAGCGGTAACCCCGAGCCACACTCGGGATCGCATTGCAGGATCCTGGTGCAGCTTACTTACCTTGTCCCCAGGATCCTGCGATGTCCCCTGCAGTGTCCGTGGGCTCTGTCCTCCACCCGAAGCCTCTCTGTGCCAGGCTCCGTTCCCTGCGTGCGTCGCGACGCACGGGGGCGGAGCCTGGCGGCAAATTCAAAAAATTGTAAAAATCATAACGCATACAGTACTGTAATCTTACAGATTACAGTACTGTATGAAATGATTTCACATCCCTTTTGTCCCCAGTGCTTTGGCCCATGCCCTGCATGCAGTTTTATATTATATATACTGTTCTTTCTGCCTGGAAACTGGAGATTGTCCATAGCAACCAAAAAGTGTCCCTTTACGTCAAAAGTGGCTTTAGACCAGCTAGAAAACAACGATAGTAAATTAGAACACTTGCAGAATTGAGCGATAGTGAATCGTGGGCAAATTTATTTTATTATTATTTTTTTTTAATTATTTTTATTTATTATGTTATTTATGTTTTTGTGTTTCAAACTTTCATACCCGGGATGTCTACTAGACTCTTGTTTGGACAGATTTAAGTGCGTTATTGTTAAGAATTACAGGCCTACAATATAAAACGCCAAATTTCCATGCAAAATAATTGTACCACTTTCAGCACCTAAAATCCGAAATAATCATACCGCCAGGGAGGTTAAAGACTAAAGCTTTTTCTGACATTTGTTGCTTACAAGTTAAAATCTTTTTAGCTAGAAAATTACTTAGAACCCCCCAAACATATTTTTTTTAGCAGAGACCTTAGGGAATAAAATGGTGGTCGTTGAAATATTTTGTCGCACTGTATTCATGCAGCGGTCTTTTTGAAATGCATTTTTGGGGAAAAAATACACTTCAATGAATTAAAAAAAAAAAAAAAAAACTAAACCGTAAAGTTGGCCCAATTTTTTTGTATAATGTGAAAGATGTTGCGCCGAAAATTGTGAGAATCGTGATCTTTATTTGAAGCAAAAATATTGTTCTCATTTTACCCAGAATCGTGAGATAGAGATATAAACACACATTACACACTTTGATGCTTTTTAATTTGACAGCACTGAGTAATTTGGGGGTAGGAGTCTATCAGCATGGCACATCTTGCCTTGGAAATCTTTGCCCACTCTTCATTGCAAAAACGTTGCAAATCTGATTACGATGGCACCTCCTGTGCACAGACCTCCATGTCACCCCACAGGCTTTCAATTGGATTCAGGCCTGGACTCTGGCTGGACAATTCCAAAACTTTGATCTACTGGTGAAGCCATTCTTTGGAGGTTTGCTGTGGGTTGCTGTCACGCTGAAAGGTGAAAATCCTCTAAAGTGGTAGTAAAGTCCTGTTCTGCTACTTATAAAAAGCTTACCTGTAGGTAAAATTAATATCTGTGCACAAAATATTCAAATAACTAGCAGGCGGTTACATCACCGGTGCATGTGCACTGTGCTCTCAATGGATGGCATGCCAACCAATGAGAGAGCTGTGCTGCGCTCAGCAGGACAAACGGTGACAGTAAGTGTCTAACAGCAGATAGAACTGGATAGCAATAAAAACCTGTAATGCCACGTACACACGATCGGAATTTCCGTCAGAAAAAACTTTGGATGTTTTTTTTTTGACGGCATTCCGCTCAAGATTGCCTTGCATACACACGTTCACACAAGTTCTCTGAACTTTCGACCATCAAAAACGAGGTGACAACACTACAATGAGCCGAGAAAATGAAGTCCAATGCTTCCGAGCATGCGTCGAATTGTTTCCGAGCATGTGTGATTTTTTTTTTTTTTTGCGCGTCCGAATTGCATATAGACTAACTATTTTTCGGTCGAGAAAAGTTCTTATCCGAAAATGCGAGAACCTGCTCTCAATCTTTTGCTGGCTGGAATTCCGCCAGCAAAAGACCGATGGAGCATACAGACGGTCGCATTTTCCGACAAAGAGCTCTCATCTGAGTTTTGCTGGCGCCATTTCCGATCGTGTGTACGCGGCATAAGGGTTTCTAACCTATTCACACTCCTTTTTAAAACTAAAAAATAAGTTAACACCAGGCTTACACTTTGTCTCCAGCATGTATTTGAACACTACATTGAGGTTGTTAAGCAGATGTCTAATACAGTGGAACCAGTGCATGATGCATCTACCTGTGGTGATACTTTACAGGTGTGCTGCCAAAGAAGCCCATTCATTTTGACAAAAAATTACGCCTGCAGTGTTTTTTTTTTTTTTTTTTTTTTGCAGTGTGCTATGATAAAGTGTGTGTGTGTGTGCGTGTTACTTCAGTGTTCTAGGTGTGAATGAGCTCTAAAACTGATTGCATGTTTTATACAGTATTGAAATGCTGTTCTGACACATTTTTGTGCTTTTGAACGTGTTTTCCCAGGGGAGAAAAAATGTCTGTATAAAAAAAAAAAAAAAAAAAAAATTCAAGCCTAGTAGTTTCTGGTAAATTACAGCAGGCTGAATTTTTAAAAAAGTGTAACATTTGCATTAAAAGCAGATAGATGAAATGTGTACCATAGAAAGCAATGCTCTAGAACTCTGTGCACTCTAGTTGCAGCTTGAAGTATGGAATAACAAGTGTAAAGGTATAAACTGCTGTTGTACTGCTGTCTGAACGGTGGGTATGTTTTAATGAGAAGAGTAATACAAAATGTTCGATAGGAATAAGTAGAAACTTACACTATACATGTTATGCCCCGTACACACGATCGGACATTCCGACAACAAAATCCTAGGATTTTTTCAGACGGATGTTGGCTCAAACTTGTCTTGCATACACACGGTTACACAAAGTTGTCGGAAAATCCGATCATTCTGAACGCGGTGACGTAAAACACGTACGTCAGGACTATAAACGGGGCAGTAGCCAATAGCTTTCATCTCTTTATTTATTCTGAGCATGCGTGGCACTTTGTGCGTCGGATTTGTGTACACACGATCGGAAATTCAGACAACGGATTTTGTTGTCGGAAAATTTTATATCCTGCTCTCAAACTTTGTGTGTCGGAAAATCCGATAGAAAATGTGTGATGGAGCCCACACACGGTCAGAATTTCCGACAACAAGGTCCTATCACACATTTTCCATCGGAAAATCCGATCGTGTGTACGGGGCATTAGAGTGTTAAAGTGGTGTTCCACCCTAAAAAAAAATGCATGAATGTGCCAAAAAAAAAACAAAAAAAACATTTTGAAGTTTTTTTTTTTTTTTTTTTTTTTTTTTTTTTTTTTTTTAAACTTACCTCTAAATGCCTGTTGCTAGGGAGTCCCTCGTAGTCTGCCCCTTTCAGTGCCTGGGCTGGTGACATCACTTCCCCTCGGCACAGGAAGGGCTCGGCTCTGCTCCCTCCCTCTTGTCAATCATCTGGGACCCATTACAGGTCCCAGATGACTGAGCGGCCGATCGCGCGCGGCGCTGCTCGCGCATGCGCAGTGGGTGCCCGGCTGGGAAGCCACAGCCAGGCGCCCACAGTTGCAATGCTGGCGCCGCCGAATGGAGAGGGAGACGAGCGGGGTTTCGATCCCCCGCATCGCTGGACCCTGGGACAGGTAAGTGTCCAATTAAAAGTCAGCAGCTGCAGTATTTGTAGCTGATGACTTTTTTAATTTTTTTTTTTTTTTTTTAAATGGGAACTCCTCTTTAACTAGCTTTCTTAGGCTTCATGTACATTTGGCCATCATTTTACGGTGGTCATGGGAAATCACAAAGAGCGTACCAGGATTTTTCTGCGGTTTTGCATTTTTTTCCTGTGGCCGCCGGTAAAAACATTGCTATCCTGAACGCGATCCTTCCATGTTCAGGAGAGGGAGGTTGAACCTCACCTAACTGCAGCAGCTCCTAAACTCTGCTAAAAGCCTATATGTACCTTGACACACAGAGCACAATTCACTAAAGAAAATCACATGCGTTTTGGCAGTCACGACGTGACCACTTAACGAATGCGATAATGAAAATGTAAATTCAGTACTGGGCGTATGCTGTATTTAGCGCAAACACCAAAAAACACTTGTTACACTTAATTTTTTTTTGGAGGTAACAAAAAAAAAAAAAAAATTTTTTTACATTTTTTTGTTAGGCACCACTTAAGCATTGCACCCACGATTAGGAGATCTGATATGGGCAGGCAGTTACACTCTGCATAATCTAATTCCAGCATGGTTAGTGCTGATACTGGCAAATAAAACTGCAGCTAAAAATCTGGGATATTTAAATAAATGAAAATTCCCTTTTTCTGGCAGATCAGAGGTCCTAATGTGCTGAGTGGGAAAAGTAGAAATGCTTATGAAAACGATAACACTTATCCCCCCCCCCCCCCAGTGCTTTTTTTGCTGCAGTTAGTGTACCAGAGTCTTAGCCATGGGTTGTGTTGAGAACTATGTGCTTTCTATGGGGAAAACCTTTGTACTGCATATGTCCCTTTTTTGTGTATTCGATTGTAAGTTCTTATACCACTTTTACTGGCTTTCTCCTTTTTTAATACTTTGGAGTCATAGACTTTGAACAAGTATATAACAGGTGAAAATCAGAGGGCAGCACAGTGGTTGTGGTTAGCGCTTCCGCTTGACAGCACTAGGGTCGTTGGTTTGAATTCCATCCCTGTGCCTGCGTGGGTTTTCTCCGGGTACTCTGGTTTCCTCCCACACTCTAAAGACATGCTGGTAGGTCAATTGGCTCCTGTCTAAATTATCTCTAGTATGTGTATGTATGAATGTGAGTTAGGAACCCTTAGATTGTAAGCTCCTTGAGGGCAGGGATTGATGTGAATGTATAATAAAAAATGTAAAGCACTGCGTAAATTGATGGCACTAAAGAAGTACCTGTAATAAATAAAATAAGTCCTAATTATTTACATATCTGGAGGAATGGACTCGGTAGGTGGTAGGCTGCATTCACACTACAGCGTTTTGGATCGCGGGCAGATTTGCAACGAATCTGCCCGCAATTTGACAGTGCTGATGTGTGAATGACAAATCGCGGGACTCGCATTTGAGATGCATTCATTTAAATGACCCCTCAATTCGCGGTTCGGGTCTGCAGCGCGATATGTGCTGCAATCCGCATCACGGGAAGCACAAAGCCCCCAAAAATTTCAGGAGCTACTTTGGGGCGACATGCCTCCCGTGATGCGGATTGCATCGAGACAGGCCTGCACTGCGATTTGGGTTGTCATTCAAATGAATGGCATCACAAATGTGAGTCCCACGATTTTTCATTCACACATCTGCGCTGTCAAATCACGGACAGATTTGTGGCAAATCTACCCGCAATTCAAAACGCTGTAGTGTGAATGCAGCTTTAAAGCCAAAGCTTCAACGTGCCAGCTAGCATTTTCAAAAGGAAATGGCAGGGATAGCATTCCACAAATCTTAAGACAAGTTTTTTTTTAATATTTTTAAAGCAGAACTCCATGAAAAAATGTTTCCTCCCATGCAGTGGGGCAATGCCCGCACTGCATGGGTTAACTGCTCATTTTTGTCTAGGGGTGCACCCAAAGGCTATACATACCCAATCCTTCAACTGGAAAACAGCACTCGCCCACGTCCAACAGTGGACTTTTTCTGCCATCCTCCCTTCCAGAGCTGGTCTATGGGCGTGATGACATCAGGAACAGTCCATACAGACCGCTAGTGTATGGGGGCAGGAGTGACAGGGAACTGTCTTGCACTCTGAGAATTGGCGGATTAGGTAAGTATATTTCCGCTCTTCTCACCTCTAAACTAAAATGAGCAATTAGAGAATAAGTTCACTTTTACAAAAAACTTTTTTCAAGTAAAAAAAATGTGCATTTATTTTTTTGTTGGGAGCCTGGAAAGCATTGCACCCATGATCAGCAGATCGTGGGTGCTATGCAGGGCTCTTGAAGACTGTGTAAGCTGTTCGGCCGTACGTCGTACTGGCCATACCTGGTAAATCTACCGTGGAAACTTCTTGTCATTCTATAACAGAGTTCCTGAACAATGCTCTGTTCCTCTCTTCCAACTGTTTTCATGTATTGTCAACCTGTCTTGTGCCCTTCTCATTTGTGCAGTTATGTTCTGCCTTTGTTATTGTGAGAGAGCCTGCAATGATATGCAGCCGTTTATAGTTATAAACCGTTAATAGTTTATAATAGCGCTTTAGCAAACAAATTGTCATCCACTTAGGGCTACTTCTACTTGAGAACTAAGATGCAGCCAGTTACTCTTGATTTTTCAATGCAATGGGTCTTGACTCAGCCGTAGTGAGGGTAGCAGGCTTGTGTTGGTACTAAGCTGCTTGAAGAAAGAAGAGTTCCCAGACCACATGACAATACTTTCTCCAAAGCACCTGGGTAGATGGATGGAAATCCAGCCTCTTGCCCTTTTTTCACTTCCATTATTGAGCACACATTTGTGAAATTCAGATCGATTGTCAGTAAGGCTGGGTTCACTCTATTGACATCGCATGTGATTCGCAGATCACATGCAATGTCTGTGCGATGAGAATTCAGTCATACAGATTGTATGGCTGAATTTGCATCGCATTTGGACCAAAATGGCGCAGGACCCTTTTTTTTTTTTTTGGTCTGCAATGGAATCGAATCGCATGGGTGTTCACACCCATGCGATCCGATTTCTGCACCATTTCGCACTGCAATCTTTTTCATTAACTTTGTATTGAAACCCGCAGCAGTTTGCATAGGGCAGTGTGAACTGCCTGCGTGAGACATGCGATGTGAGAACCTGCACATGAATCGCGCTGGTTCCCGCATCGCTTATGTGTGAACCCAGGCAGATATTTGTTAAAAATCTCGCAAATTGTGCAACCTATGACTGATTCTTGTATGTTGTGACAGTAAGTTGTATATAATTCTGTTGCAGAATTGTTTTAGAAATTTGTCACGAATGGGATTTTGTCTGCAAAGCGGTCGTCTTTATGTTTACTTTCCTTATTGCCAATGTGGCAGGATTTTCTTCTATGAATTGGTCACAACAATAGCGACACAGTACAAGTGTCGCAAATAAGAATAAGGTGTATTGCTCTCATGTGTTTGTATTAATGAAAATGAAATTAAAATGTCACACAGGTTTCATGAATTTGGCTTGAGGCTTCTGACTGCACCCATACCCCAAGAAATGTCTCAATTGCCTTTTTTGATTGCCCCCTGTATGTTGTAATGAAACTGGATGGAGATTAGTTAACAATCAGTGATTATAGTAGGACTCCCTAAAGGAGAGGTTTGGGATTGCTAAAAAGAAAAAGAAGAAACAAAACCAGCATTAGTTTGATGTTGAAGCTGCCACCTGCTGGCTCTAGGCTAGAGAACAGAGCGATCACATGACCACTGATCATTCATTCAGTTCTCAGTTAGCTTTGCCGCTCTAGCTCTCACTAGAGTGCCAGGAAGGAGAGGAGGCGGAAGCTGCTAGCTCTAGCCACACGCTGGGAGGCGGAGCCAGTTGCTGATCAGACATCCAGTGGATCCCAACAATATGGTCCCTGCTGAGCCGGACAAATTTTAATCCATGCATGGACACTGCAACCGCTCTGTCGGATTTTAACCAGTTGATCAGAGCTACAGGCTTATAGCCTGCAGCTCTGATCAATGTATTCTGACGAAAGGGGAAGTTTCCAAGCTGTCAGAATACAATAGCTCAGCGGTGAGGATTCTCCCATCCACATTAAATGTGTTGATGGGGGAATCGGAGAATTATATTTTAAAAATAGCATATTGAAAGGGGGATTAAGCTACTGCTTTAAGTCCATTGACAATAAGATGTATATTAAAATTCTCAATTAACCCCTTGTTTGCCATAGTATAAATTGCATATTTGTATTTACATTTAGAATATGCCCCACTTAGTTTTTGACTAAGAATGTTAAATATCTCCTGATTAAATTAAAGTTTTATTTCTATGATTATTCTCCCTGTACCTTCATGTTGCTTTCAAAATGCTTGTTTTAATGTTGTGTATTTGTGCTCAGTTATGCTAAATATTTCTCTCGTACCTTTTATAGAATGGACAGCAGTTTGTGGAAGAATCGATGTGTGAAGAAGACAGCGAGACCAACGTGAGTATTTTTGTTTTAACTAATAAAAAAAAAAAAATTCAAGAAATAAAATATTTTTTAATATCAATGTTAAACTTGGTCTTTTTAGACATTTTTTATTCAGGATTTTGTATCTGGCTTAGTATTGAGGTCTATTTTGTTGTATTTCAGCTTTGAGGACTTAGTGTATTTAAAGCCAAACCTTGCTTTTGTATACACAACCCCAATTCCAAAATATTGAAATTCTGTGTAAAAGCTATGTAAAAACAGAATTCACTGATTTCAAATCTCCTAAACACCTACCGTATTTATCGGCGTATAACACGCACATTCATTTTAAGAGGGAATTTTCAGGAAAAAAACCTAAATTTTAAATAAGGGACTTTGAAGCAAAGTAAGGGTCAGTGCCCATCTGCAGCCTCACCATTGCCATCAATGCAGCCTGATCAATGCCCGTCTGCAGCCTAGAGGAGACAGGGAGGGGGTGGGACGAGTGCCGACAGATTACATACAGTGAGAATCTCCTATGATAGGCAGAACAGTGGTCCAATGGCAGCCCAGGAGACAGGACTTCCTATTACAGAGGCTGCCAAGTAAACAGGAGATTCTCACTGTATGTAATCTGATGGCGCTTGTCCCGCCCCCCTCCCTGTCCCCTCCAAGGCAGCTAAAATTGAAGTATTGGCGTATAACACGCACACGCTATTTGCACCCAACTTTCATGGTGAAAAAGTGAGTGTTATACGCCAATAAATACAGTATTTTATTCACAATAGAAAATATATCATTTTTAACCACTTCAGCCCCGGAAGGATTTACGCCCTCAATAACCAGGCCATTTTTTGCAATACGGCACTGCGGTACTTTAAAGCCGAGGTCCGCTGAAAAAAAAATTAAAAGCCAGCAGCTACAAATACTGCAGCTGCTGACTTTTAATATATGGACATTTACCTGTCCAGGTAGCCCGCGATGTCGGCAGCCGAAGCCGATCTGTCCTTCGGCTCTCGGCTGCTGCCGCCGCCATTCTCGGTAAGGGAATAAGGAAGTGAAGTCGTGCGGCTTTACTTCCTGGTTCCCTACTGCCCATGCGCGAGTCGCGCTGCGCGTCCTCTCAGGTCCCTGCTGTGTTCTGGCACCTGGGGGGAGGACGGGGTAGGCGCCGAAAGTGGCATAGGTCACCGCAAGCGCCGCGGTGATCTATGCCAGGAAGTGGGAGCAAATACCTGTATTAGACAGGTATCTGCTCCCTCCTCCCCCCTGAAAGGTGCCAAATGTGACACCGGAGGGGGGGAGGAATCCAAAAAGTGGAAGTAACATTTTTGGGTGGAACTCCACTTTAACTGACAATTGTGCAGACGTGCGACATTGTACCCAAATGAATGTCCTTTTTTTCCCACAAATAGAGCTTTATTTTGGTGATATTTGATGAACTCTGCAGTTTTTATTTTTTGCGCTATAAACAATAAAAGACAATTTTGAAGAATTTTTTTATTTTTTCTGCTATAATACATATCCAAAAAAAAAGTAAAAAAACTAATTTCTTAAATTTAGGCCGATATGTATTCTTCTAGACAGAGGGTCAGGAGTCATGCAGCCTCATAGGACAATCGGAGGAGAATGAAAACTCCTATAAGCTTTAACCATTGCTCGGTTAGACACACATAGAAGTCACAAGACTGCTATATAGTGCTGATGAGAATGTTGTGGTTTTTTTTTTTTTTTTAGCAGTTTATATTTTTACTAATATAATTGGATTTCCATGTTCTGTGTACTGTGGACGACGAGATATAGTGAATGTGGGGTCCTGGGTTTACTAAGACTTTAAGAATCCCTCGCTTCCTGTCTGAGAAAGTGGCGACTAGGACAGGGAATAGGAATAATCCCTGCAGCAGGGACATATACACCAGTATAAACCTGAAACAGGACCTAAGCCTCCTACTGAAAAACAAATTACAATGTTTTCATAATTTTTGTATGGTAGCCTTTTTTTTTTTTTTCCCCCTTGCAAAACCCCTCCTTTTTTGCTTCTTTATTAAATTATTCATAGCAGGCTATTTTGCTATAAGTACCTGTAATGCTGTATAGTGGAAAGCCAGCTTTTATGTTCAGCAAGGAATGTCCTGGGGATGGTTCTAGTGCCAGGCATTTTGCCAGAGATTTTTGTAATCTTTGAGATTTGGAATTCTAAACAGAAAAGGCACGCAAAGACATTCACACAAACACGTCTAGTATCCATGTCTGGAAACTGGTTAATGTCTACCTTTCGTTAAAAGTGCCAGATTTTGCTGATATTTTAATTTTAAGCAAAATGTGATAGGCCTCTGTCTCATGGCATGACCAAGTTCTGATTCTGTCTGTAATGCAGTGGGTTTTATGTGAGACACCAGTTCAGTTTGGCAGTCCCCTACATGGGAGAAAGAAATTCATTTTATCCCATGCTTTTATCTGTTGATTTCTGAGAAATAAAGTTGTATTCTACCTATAATAGTGACATGCAATACATGGCTGTAGTGGACAGTCAGCAAAAGCTAGTGATGAGGCCTAATGCTGTTGGTCTCAACATTACAGTAAGTCTTTGTGCTTCAAACACATTCCTAATCTTAATTTTAACCAAACATAAAGGTAAAACAATAATCTGGCTTAAAGTAAACTTGTGGCAACAAGACATTAAACACCACACTGCCTGTACATACTTTTTTTTTTTTATCATGATAGGGGACTACAGTCATGGTCACACTTCCCAATCTCCTTGGCTACCTATTGGTCCATTAGGCCATCCTTTGTGGTTTACACTGTTTACATGCTATGGTTTTCAGACATGTTACTTAAGCTAGAAAAGGCATAATTTGCAGTTATTGCATTGATTTGTATCCATCCCAACACAGATGTACTTTATGTCCTCAGAACTGAGTCTAGGGGCAGGTGCAGATGACATCACCAGGATACTAACTTGACACACAAAGCAGTGGGAGAGCCTGCAGTTGGTGTTTTAAAATCTAAAATTTAAAATGATGCTACAAAAAATGTTCCCTCTTGTGTTTAACAAGAAGTATTCATGAATGAGAACACAACAAAGTCCCACACTACCTTCTGTGGTCAAAAGTTTTAGTAATAGTGAACAGACTAGAGTTCAAATAGGATCCGCCAACACAGCATCTGAAGCCACAGCAAAAAATATTCTGTTTCCTTCACAACCCCAAAAAGACCCCACATGGATGGATTGGACTATAGAAAGAATTACATCATGTAATACAGCCCCCACAATCTTTTAGACATAAACTAATCGTATTTGAATCCCAAAATAAATAATTTTATTCATCCTAAAATACAGGCTTAGTTCTTAATGCAATCCCAGAGATACTTCATAGTCTAAAACAGGCAATAGACAATAACAGGCATGGACCTTTGGCTGCTCTGTGCCTCTGGACTCTCAATGTTAGCAAGGCTCATACTGAACTCATCCTAGCTCGGCTCACAGCAAGTAGGCTCCGCTCTTATGTGTTTTGTCTTGTGTGGATTTTGTCAAGGGGATGTTAAGTGCTGCTCCCGTATGGATTATATCGGCGATCCCTATCCCTGCATGGATGGTTTGAACCGGACCTATAAACTCCTGGAACTTGCATTATTAACCCAATCCCTCTCACTGCACTGACCCAGGTTCCAATAGCACCTAACATATATTGCTTATGTGTGGCTTAACTGTCACTAATAAAACAATGTCCACATTCAGACCTTTAGGACATAGGGTTTCCAATATATAGATTCATTTAGTTTTTCTGTGAAATGGGTCTAGCCCTATTAACACCTCTCCAATGGGGCCTAACTGTCTCTACACCCCAAAATTGAAGACCACTAGGATCTTTGTTGTGTACCTCCCTATAATGTGCACTATGGTTCTTACAACCAATTTCAATGTTATTATTATGCCCTGAGATCCATTTATTCAAAGGTATTTTTGTTTTGCTTATATATTGAAGGCTGCATGAGCTTTCTAAGGCATTAGACGTACATGAATAGTATTGCAGGAAACAAAATCCTTAGACCCCTTTCACACTGAGGGCGTTTTGCAGGCGCTATAGCGTTAAAAATATCGCCTGCAAACCGCCCTAAAACAGCTGCTCCATTCACTCCAGTGTGAAAGCCCGAGGGCTTTCACACTGGAGCAGCGGTGTGCTGGCAGGGCGTCAGAAAAAGTCCTGCCAGCAGCTTCTTTGGAGCGGTGAAGGAGCGGTGAACTCACCGCTCCTCCCAATTGAAATCAATGGGTCAGCGCTGCTATACCGCCGGCAAAACAATGTGGCAGCGTTTTGCGGGCGGATTTAACCCCTTTTCGGCCGCTAGCGGGGGGTTAAAACCGCCAGCTAGCGGCCGAACAGCGACAGTAAAGCGGCACTAAAAATAGCGCCGATTTACCGCTAACGCCCTAGGCGGCGCAGTCTGAAAGGGTTCTTAATCACATATACCTCGTCTGTGTAGAAGAAAAGGATTTCCTTCTCTTCACATTGAACCTTTTCGCCTTGCAGTCTGTACATCTTCCACCTGCAAAAAAACAACTGAATCTAGGAAGGTACATTTCCTGTTGGATCCATCACATTATGCACTTCCAAAACTGGGAGCTTTTCTATAAATACATTTTGGTGTTCTGGGTTGTTAATGGGCCTAAATCCTGATCATTCAATAATACATACCAATATTTGTATATTTTTTTAAACATATCTAGAGCCTTATATTGGGCATTGAATCTAAATCTAGTAATAAAACTCCACTGGTGTACATCATCATAAGGAGTTCCCTTTTCTTTGTCTCGGCAAAAGTTTACTAGAGACTTTCTAAACCTCCCTAATGATACTATCTATTTCAGCATGTGCATAACCTTTCTCCACAAACCTATTCTTTAAAATTTCAGCCTTTTTAAAAGCTTGCGGAGAAAGGTTATGCAAGTGCTGAAATAGATGGTTTCATTAGAGAGGTTCAGAAAGCCCCTAAGGAACTTTTGCTAAGACGTAAAGAAAAAGGAACCCTTTAATGATTTAAACCAGTGGAGTTTTGTTAATACAGCAGCTGCATGTATTGATGATGGAAATTGTTTGGACGAGCTTGATCCAACCGATCTATTTAAATTTTAATTAAACCTGGAGTTGGGCTTTAACGTGGAAATAAACTCAAGTTTATAAAACACTGGTGGCAGGCAAATTTTTATTGCTGAGGAAGTTGTATATGTTTCTACTCCACATAATAGTCTTGTCTGCCTGCCAGCAATGTTTTTTATTTTTTTTATTTTTTATTTTTTTGTGAATAAAATATGCATCTGCAGTTCAGTGTACTATCCCAGCATCTGGTGGGTGACAGGATGAATTACCGGTAACTCCTGTGTGCAAGTCATTGACCTGGTAGAAAGCTGGGTGACAATATCAACAGTAGTGATGGAACCGTGAGGGACATCATGGCTGAAGTGATGCACATTGTGCGTGCTTACCTATTATGGTGATATTCGGACTGACACCACATACTTAGGAATTCTAATCCTTATCAAAGAGGAAGGTAGAGTAGTATATTTCTGGCATATAAACAGTTATTTTTCTGTACTTGGTGTGTTTATTACCTTTGCTGCCACCAGCAAATGTCATATGTTGGCGGCCCGGAGTTTGTTTACATTTTATCAGCCCACTCTTGTTTTTTTTTTTTGTGGAAGTAGTTTACAGCTGCCCGATCACTCCTACTACTGAGGTAACTTTGCCCTCTATGTAATAGCATTAATGTTGAGTAACCAATAAAAAAAAAAAAAAAAGGTTAAATAACCACCCCGGATAAAAAAAAAAAAATTCCCATGCAGTGGAGCTGTGACTGCACTTCATGAGTTAACTGGTTGGTTATTTTTGTCTAGGGGTGAGGAGAGTGGAGATATACTTATCTGATCCTCTGAACACAAGGTCGGTCCCCTCCTCTCCTGCACGCTAGTGGTCTTGCGCATGGACTGTTTCTGACATTACACCCATAGACCAGCTCTAAACGTGAGGATGGAAGAAACCGACAACTACAGGACATGGGGAAGCACTGTTTTCCAGAAGATCAAAGGATCAGGTAAGTATAGCTTTTCCTTGTTCCCCTGGACAAAACGACCAGTTAACCTGTGCAGTGTAGGCACAGCCCCACATGCATGGTAAAATAAAAATTTTGCCTGGAATTATTTAAGTTTAACAACGTTTTTTTTATTTAAAAAAAAATATTGTTTTTAAAGCCTTCTCTCCCCCACACCCACACACAGCATGTATACACCTATGTATGAAAACATCAGTTTCATCACGCTTTTTGGGTATCGGCATACAGCTTGGAGTAAGAGCAATAATTCTAGTAGCACCATTCAGTTGCTTTAAAGTGGATGTAAACCCTCTCCTAGACCCAGTGGAGTGAACAGCCACAGATGATGCACAGAGATAAAACAAATCTCCCTACTTAAGTTTTACATTTTATATCTGCTGTCTTCGGCTTTCTATAGTCTTTAAAAAGTGAACATTGTGTTAGAATTTTTACTTCCACTTTCAGCAGTGGGTGTGGAGTCTTGGTATACACTGTGTGGCAGCTGACTGGAGGAAAGACAACCTGACCCCCCCCCCCCCACCATAGGCAGAGGTAGAAAGAAACATGCAGAGCTGTGCTGTGAAAAGACTAGCTCTCTGCTAATCTATTTATAGCAACCTTCCAGACACAATTTCCTTTTCATTTCTATCACAAGAAATGTAAACATCCCTCTTAATGGAAATAAGGGATGACCAGTCATCGTTATGAAGAAGACCCCAGATCTCTCCTGTGCCCTGGAAAGCATGAAATCATTGAAAAAAAAAATCTTTATCTCACGCTTTACCAAAAAAAAAAAAAAAAATGCAGTGTTTACATCTGCCTAACTGGAAGTGACGTCTCTGCCTGCTTTCTAGACCATAGGGATGGACGGGGACCAGAAGGTCCTTGGCCTGCTCTGATCACCCGTTGGCACCGCCGGATCGGGTACCGGGCTTCCTGATCGCATGGAAGAACCTGGAGAAGTGCTGGAGGGTGGCGAGAGGGGGAGGGTGTCCCTTCCCGCTGCCTGTAAAAGCAATCGCATTGCCGGCTGTAAAAAAAAAAAAAAAATTCTGTGGTTATAGCATGCAGCTGCAGGCATCCTGGTATAACCGGAATAGAGGGGAAGCCTTTAAAGGGAGACGCTTGTTCTGCTGACAACTATGAATTCCTAACTTTGCAGGGGTTCCTTTCATTCCACTTTTGTTTATGGGACAGGAAGTGAAATCGCCCCAATGGGACATAGATGGCAAAAAAGCTGACAGGAGTTCTAACTTCCCCTTACTGTATCCAAAATGGGGGGGGGGGGGGGGGGGGTAGGTTTTTGCCTTTTTAGTTTTTCAACTAGGAGTTGCGCTGTAACCTATAATGCTGTCTGACACCACTTTGCTGTAGTGCTAAAAATTCTGAATGAGCTAAAATTTCCTATTTGTTTGACAAGTTCAGTTGAGTTCTATTTTCATTTTTGTCACTTGTTTTTAAAGATGTGGGCTGTGTTTGGTCAACTTCTATAAATATTGCTTCATGTGAGCATATTTATTTTAGACAGAATGTATACACACATGGATTTTGGAAAAATCTGTTACGCTAAGACACAAATACACGCTAGACACTTAAAATAGCATAATTTATTTTCTGCATCCGGAAGGCTTTTACCTTCTGATTTATACACACTGACTACACAATATTGTTTTATACATAAATATTATTTTTTCATTGTCTTCATTTTAAAGCTTTTTGTTGCAGTTGTAGGTATTGGTAAAGAATAAGGAAAATTTACTTTTTATATGTACTTCATTCTTAGTTTTAATTTTGATTTACTTTACTTTCTGAACAAAAGTAATCTATATTGAAAAAATTACCTTTTTAATGAACCCTTTTTGCCCTTCACCCATAGCTCTTTAGCTTGTATGGTTGAATCCAATTGATCTTTCATTCAGCCCACAGGCTGTGGATCTATGGTTAGCCCTGATCTCCTATTTTATTTATTTTTTTATTTAGTATGTGATACTTAAAGTGGTTGTTATTAAAAAAAATGAATACCTGTTCCCTTAAAGCATGTTATACAGCACAGTGCTTGTGCTGTGTAATTTGTCCCTTTTGTAACACCTAAAATACCTGGCTGATCCTGCCTGGTGCTTCCCTCCCCATTGTAGACTGACCACGTTTATCATGGCTGCTGAGCCCTGACACTGGTCAGTTTACGTACCTCTGTCATCCGCTGTCTCTCCTTGCTCCCTCTCTCCCCCCTCCCTGCATGTCAGCTGTGTCAGTACCGATCACTCCCCTCCTGCAGCAAAGATTACGGTTTCCTTCCTATAATCCCCAGTGTTTTATTACAGTTCAAATACTCCGACTGATGTCAGCCCCACCCACTGTAGCCTTCAGATCAGGGAAGACATCGGCAGTCGGTCACGTGAGTGGTGCGCTGAAATTGTGCATATAGCGTAATTTTTTTATAAATATAATGCGCAGGGGCACATACTGTAATACAACACTGGGGATTATAGGAAGAAGAAAAGTGGGTTTATAACCACTTTAAACTGTCTAATCCCTAAAACAAAAGTGTAATTTATTGCAGGTTACCAATGCCAAGATGCGAAGTACGTTTTCGGCAAATGCAGAAAAACTTCTGTTCCTGCTTGAAATCTTGTAACTTCATGTTCACCAGATTCCCATTTAGTGCCTGCAAACAGTGCGTTTGTGCACAGAATGTGCCTTTCCTGCACTGCGTTCTGGTATGAACTGGCCCTTAACTAATTTTTTTTTTTTTTTTTTTTGTGAATTTTAGGTTCACCAGAAATTCTGCAATAAACTGCAGCTACAGACAAATGTGCGTTTGACTTGTTAAACACAGTAAATGTAGCACACTTGGCATCTGGCAATGGCATGTTTATGATGAACACAGAAGAGAACGAAAGGTTTACAGATTAGATTTTAGAGGAAGTTCATATATCCTGTGCCTCAAACTAGTCCTGGCTTCATTCCAAATGCAACATTACTGTCCCCCCCCCCCCCCCACTCCGGTCTTCTAATTTTATGCTTATGGGTTTTTGTAATGGGTTCTCCATGTATATCTAATTATTGGTGTTACCTGAGTAATTAAGCCAAGCTTGTATTTTTCTTCTGGTAATTGCATAGGTTTAATGGATACCAGTTACTGCATAGATAATGTTATGCCCTATACGCACTGCTAGGTTTTTATTTTTTCGTTCAACCCAGCGGGCTGAACAAAAAAAACCCCCGACTTCTCAATTTTGGAACATCTGTACTAATAATCCTATGTTAGTACAGCAATCTTCCCTGTTGTGCTATTGTGTTCTGACAGGGGTCCGTCCCCCCGCAAGAACACTCTAGTCAGCGATCTCAGCCATTGGCTAAGAGCGCTAATCAGGAGCCAATGTGCAGACATTTTTTTCGGTCATGCCCATTTGACAGAAGCTGGCCGAACCAACTGAAGTACACATGGACCATTAAACCAGCCAATGCTGCCCAACATTCGGCCCGTGTGTACTAGGCTTTACCCTGATATGTAGACAAGGGATGGACCTTCAGTTTAAAAAAAAGTTTGAGACCACAGTTTAACCTAAGCAAATTTGCTTTTAGAAAAATGTGTGTTGATGGGCAAAAGTAGTACAGGAATCACTTTGGTAATTGGGGCCGTCTCACCGATTCGGACGGTGCTATTGCCGGCAATGGCTGCCGATTTGGCATGCCAATTGGCCCGATGTGAACATGGGCTTATTGTCCAAGCCTAATTGCACAAGCTGAAGTTATAACCTGATTGGCTACCATGCACAGCTGCACCAGATTTTGCACTCTCTAGTTTTAGAAAATCAACCCCTTAGTGTTGATGGGAAATCCCTCCTGCGGAGAAATTGTTTTCTCCCGGTGGGACACAGTGAATATTGCTAGCGGCTATAGCCACTGGCAATAGTCACATCAAAAGTCCAATCGGCTGGTTGTACCTAAGTTGACCGATCAGCTTGGGTATAATCTCTTCCCCCTTTTAAAGCCGGCCATAAATGGAACCATTTTCTTTCCTGCAACTACAAATCGAAAGAAAGAAAATCGCTCGATTTTCCCCATTAAGCCAGTCAGAGTTGAAGGGGGAATTCCTCATGCGGAGCTACAGCCGCCTTGCCCAAACATGGTTCAAATCAAACCGGCTTAAGTGCAGCCAAAATCAAAAATGGAAAGATGAGCACGAGGGACATAACTCGCTCAGAGTAGGATGTGTCCCTTGTGTTGATTCCGCTGCTGGTAGTAATTCTCCTCCATCCTGCAACACAATAGAGCTGAATTGCTTCACAATGTATATAATCGTCTGTTCTCTGTCTAATGTATTTGTAGACGATTGGAAATGTTAATACAGTAAATGTTAAAATATTTTTTTTAACTCCCTAAAACTGGTCCCTTGTTGCTTTGCACAGCTTATAACAGATTTGGAACTGTGCTTTAAAGTGGTGGTTCGGCCAAAATTCTACTTTTTAAATAAAAATACCCCTATAATACACAAGCTTAATGTATTCTAGTAAAGTTAGTCTGTAAACTAAGGTCTGTTTTGTTAGTTTATAGCAGTAGTTTGTTATATTATAAACTTACAGCAGGCCGTGGCCATCTTAAGAGCCCTTGCACACTGGGGCGGGGGGCGGCGTCGGCGGTAAAACGCTGCTATTAGCGGCGTTTTACCGTCGGTATGCGGCCGCTAGCAGGGGGGTTTTACCCCCCGCTAGCGGCCCAGAAAGGGTTAGATTTCAATGGGCAGGAGCGGTAAAGGAGCGGTATACACACCGCTCCTTCACCGCTCCGAAGATGCTGCTGGCACGACTTTTTTTACCGTCCTGCCAGCGCATCGCTCCAGTGTGCAAGCCCTCAGGGCTTGCACACTGGAATGAAAGCAGCGGCACTTTCGGGGCAGTTTGCAGGTGCTATTATTAGCGCAATAGCGCCTGCAAACCGCCCCAGTGTGCAAGGGCTCTAAGTGTAAGCATCTGAAGCCAGACTGTATTTCTTCCTGGATCTCATCCTTGCAGATCTCGCACATGCTCAGTGCAGCACAAGCAGTGTAATAGGTTTCAGGCCAGGTTTCCATAGCAACGGCAGTGTCGGAGGAAGTTGCCGCCCCTTCCCAGAAGGCATTGCAAACAGGAAATGATGCGATGGGCCACGGCCAGGTAGGAGGAAGTGAAAAATGAATACAGCAGATGCTGAGAAAAAAAAAATATATATATCCAATTAGTTTACAGTGCACAGTTTAGTATGTAGTAGTAGTAGTTTAGGATGCTGAAGAGTTGTAAAAGTGGGTGGAACTCCACTTTAAATCTAAGTATTGTACAAACTTTTCTGTTTTCCAAAAGTCCTGCAAACCTGCTCATCTTTCTGTCAGGTAAAGAAAGAAAAAAAAATTATATTTTTTTTTGTTTCAGTAGCTTTGTTGTCATTGAAATTTTTTCTTTAGTACCTGTGTCAGGCACTTTTCAAAACCTGCTAAGACAAGTTTGGTCACAGATTTTGATTGCGTAATACGTAAGTAATGTTTGAAGTGTGCAGAGAGGAAATACTTTGTGGTCATTTACATAGCTGCAGAGAATTTCGGATTTAACCTTTGGTTAGTTGAGCTTTTTATTAACCTAACCTGAAATGCTTGTTTTTTCCTTCTTTACTTTGACAGCTCTCGATTCTTTGTTAACCACTTCGGCTCTAGAAGGTTTTACCCCCCCATGACCAGGCCATTTTTTTGCGATACGGCACTGTGTTACTTTAACTGATAATTGTGCGGTCATGCGATGCTGTACCCAAATAAAATGTTTGTTCTTTTTTTTTTCTTTCCACAAATAGAGCTTTCTTTTGATGGTATTTGATCACCTCTGTGGTTTTTATTTTTTGCGCAATAAACAAAAGACCGACCAATTTTGAAAACAAATTAAATATTTTACTTTCTGCTATAAAACTTACCCAGTTAAAAAATGGGAAAAAATCAAATGTCTTCATCAATTTAGGCCAATGTGTATTTTGCTACATATTTTTGGTAAAAAAAAAAAATCCCAATAAGCGTATATTGATTGGTTTGCGCAAAAGTTATAGCGTCTACAAACTGGTATATTTTATTTTTTCCCACTAATGGTGGCGATCAGCGATTTTCCAGCGAGATTGCGATGGTCAAATCGGACACCTAACTGACAATTTTGGGGGCCAGTGATACTAATAGTGATCAGTGCTAAAGGATATTCACTGTCACTGTACTAATGGCACTGGCAGGGAAGGGGTTTACATTTGGGCTAATGAAAGGGATAAATGTGTTACCTGGGAGGGCTTACTAACTGTTGGGGAGCTGCTTTGACTGGGGGAAGGTAAAGATCCGTGTTCTTAGCAGAAACACAGGATCAGTATGTTGCCCTCTCACAGAACGGCAGGTCCGCCTTGTTTACATAAGCAGACCGCCGTTCTGCCTGTCTCCCGAACGATCAGCGGCTCCCGGTTGACATCACATCCGCCGGACCTTCTGATTGGCTCCCACTGTGTCCAATCATAGCGGGAGTGTGTTGGCGGCGCGTGTGTGTGCCCCAGACCCGGACGTGTCAGATCACGTACCTAGTCTGGTACAGAGCGGGCACCCTGCCACAGTATATGTGCCGTGGGGCTGTTGCTAAAAGCTTAAAGGCCAAGTTCACCTTAAAAGAGAAAATGCACATTTTTTTGCAGGTAAACTGTTTTTACTGGAGACATTGCACCAATGTCGTGCATGTCTCCAGTAGATTTGCAGTGTGAGCTGTCTGCCGTACATCATTTGACCCCATGAACTACCACAGCGCTCAATACAGAGGCTTTCGGTACTAGTTGCAGTTCATTCATTTACAGAACTCTGTGAATGATTGACGCGGCCGTGTAGGCAGAGCACTTCTTTCAAAAAGTGACAGCTTGTACAGGAAACTGTCACAGCAAGAGTTTGGATTGACGAGCCGTTGTAGGAGCGGGAACATGTTACATGTTCCACCCTAAAAATGGGTGAAGCATGTAACGTGTTCCCAAAGCTGAACTTACTTTTATTTTAAAGCCAGAGTGCCAGTTCACACCAGAATTGCACAGGAACGTGCTCTGTGTTCCTATGTGATTCAGTGTGATTGCGTTTTTTCAACTCATTAATTTGGGCTAAAATCTTATTGGCTCACACCAAAAGTAGTGCATGCACTACTGTTAAAAATGCACTAACCAGATTGCATGGTATTAAAGTACCATGTGATCTGGTACAGACAAGTGCACTGTTTGCGATCTGCTTTTGGAGTGTTATTAGGATTACATTGTAACCCGCAGCAGATCGCACATGCAGTGTGGAAATGCGCATGGAACGTGGGTTTCTTGCACCATGTTTTGGTGTGAACGAGCCCTAACTCTAGCCAAAACCTTTTCTATTAGATTTGGACAGTGTGGAAAATAGAGCCTTCTGGGAGCCATACGTACAGCTTAGATTGTGATTGAGCTATGCAGTGACTGTTGCATTGACCCGGACACAGAGCCTATGCATCCAGGTTCATGCCTGCATGCAGGACAGCGGTAGTAAGAAAAAGTAAAATGGTTCTGCAAGGGGCTGATTGCATGTATGAACAAGCCCTGCAAGGGCACAGAGAGCCTAAATCCTCATACACACGATAGAACTTTGTACAAACTTTCCCGTTGATTTTTGTACAAAGGGCATTGGCCGTAAACTAAGCATACACACTGCAGGACTTTTTAATCCAACTTTCACCAAATCATGTGGTTTTTCAGCTCTTTACCACCACCCTTTAGTTAACTTCTTTATTGTCTGATCTTTTGCATTGGTTCTGAGCATGCGTGTTTGTACAGTAGGTGACCGCGATATTGTGTCAATCTCACCGCTGTTATCGGCGAGATTTGACACCTGCGAGCCCCGTCACGGGAGCCAGCGCCGAGCTGGCTCGCTCATTGGGAAAGGAAAAAATGTGTTTTTTCCTTTCGAGATGAGCGACAAGCGTTGCCGACAGGTGTTTGGTATGAATCATGAGCAGGAACTCCACGCCAAATTTTTAATAAAAAACCGGCATGGGTTCCCCTCCATGAATATACCAGGCTCTTAGGTCTGGTATGGATTTTAAAGGGAACCCACTACGCCAAAAACACGGTGTGCGGGTCCCCTCCAAAGTCCATACCAGACCATTATCCGAGCACACAGCCCAGCCGGTCAGGTAAGGGGGTGGGGACGATGCGAGCGCCCCCCCCCCCCGAACAGTACCAGGCCGCATGCCCTCAACATGGGGGGTGGATGCTTTAGGGCAGGGGGGCGCCCTGCGGCCCCCCCCACCCCAAAGCACCTTGTCCCCCCATGTTGATGAGGACAAGGGCCTCTTCCCGACAACCCTGGCCGTTGGCTGTCGGAGTCTACGGGCGGAGGGCTTATCGGAATCCGGGAGCCCCCTTTAATAAGGGGCCCCTCAGATCCCGGCCCCCCACTTTATGTGAATGAGTATGGGGTACATCATACCCCTACTTATTCACCTGGGGGAAAAAGTTCGATAAAAAAAAAAAAAAACACTAGACAGGTTTTTAAAGTAGGGAAGTCGGAAAAAAACCCCCGGAGCTGCTTAATAAATTACTTTTAAAAACCTGTCTAGTTTTTTTATTAACACTTTTTTTCCCCAGGTGAATGAGTAGAGGCACGATGTACCCCATACTCATTCACATCGGGTGGGGGGGCGGGATCTGGGGGCCCCCTTATTACCTAAGGGCCTGGTATTATCTTGGAGGGGAATTCCTTCTCATGCTCGCTGCAATAGGAAAATTTGTTTTTCCTATTGCAGCCAGCGTGAGATGTACAGTACCCTGTTGCCGAGAACCAACGCGATGGGATCGCGCTGGAAACATTCTCGCGGGCAGGTACTGTAGTTTGTACAAAAGTCCGATGGTTTTGTGTACACACGATCGGACTTTGCTCCATCGGACTTTTGTTGCCAGAAAGTTTGTCTGTTCGCACAGCCAACAAAAGTCAGATGAAAACCGAAATAGTTTGTCCGATGGAGCGTACACATGGTCGGATGTTGCCTTAAAACGGCTAATTTGCATGTTTGTTGTCAAAATGTCTGATTGTGTGTACGGGCCTTTAAGAACACTACAGTGCAATATTGGCAACAAATGCAACCAGTTTCATCAACGAGTGGGACATGGCATGCCAGAGGGCAAGATCTGTTGTATATTTTCTGGCATACTAAAGAATTTCGCACTAGACAGTTTAATCCTTTCATTTTCTGTATAAAATTGTACCAGTCTAATCTATGTGCGCCTACTATTCATAGTTTAGAAAAACTGTTGTAGTCGTGCTTTGTGATCAATTTGTGATTGGGCTAAAATTGTAGATTTCTTATGGCCACCCTAAGGCCTTATTCACACTGACAATGTTAACTATGTGTTTATATGCATCTCTTCTATAGGACATTTCTCAATGCATGTAGTGATTTTAAATGGTATGATTCACACAGAGTTTACCTGTGTCTAGGTGCTTTCAGTTCTTTGCATGTAGAGAAGGCAGATAAGAGACTCTGAACGCTTGTGTAAACTATGGTAAACGTATAGAAATGTATGTAAAGTACATATAAATGCAGGGGAACTTGATCTGGGAGCAAAAAGTTTACTTGAATATCCAGATAATTTCTCCTGCTTTTATATAAACTAAACAAAGGAGGATTGTGCCAATGTAGTGCAAGTTTTCTGTTTTAGGCCTCATGCACACGAGACGCTGTTAAACACGCGTTCAGAGGCAGTTGGACACTTTTTTTTCAACTGCCCCTGAACCCTTTCAATGTTATCCTATGTGTCCATGTACACAGTCTCGTTTTTTTGTCGTTTTTAGGCAGTTGTGTTTAACCACTTGAGCCCCGGACCATTATGCTGCCTAAGGACCAGAGGTCTTTTTCCAATTTGGCACTGCGTCGCTTTAACTGCTAATTGCGCGGTCATGCAATGCTGTACCCAAACGAAATTTGCGTCCTTTTCTTCCCACAAATAGAGCTTTCTTTTGATGGTATTTGATCACCTCTGCGGTTTTTATTTTTTGCGCTATAAATGGAAAAAGACCGAAAATTTTGAAAAAAAATGATATTTTCTACTTTTTGTTATAAAAAAAATCCAATAAACTCAATTTTAGTCATACATTTAGGCCAAAATGTATTCGGCCACATGTTTTTGGTAAAAAAAATGTCAATAAGCGTATATTTATTGGTTTGCGCAAAAGTTATAGCGTCTACCAACTAGGGTACATTTTCTGTAATTTACACAGCTTTTAGTTTATGACTGCCTATGTCATTTCTTGAGGTGCTAAAATGGCAGGGCAGTACAAAACCCCCCCAAATGACCCCATTGTGGAAAGTAGACACCCCAAGGAAATTGCTGAGAGGCATGTTGAACCCATTGAATATTTATTTTTTTTGTCCCAAGTGATTGAATAATGACAAAAAAAAAAAAAAAAAAAAAATATTTACAAAAAGTTGTCACTAAATGATATATTGCTCACACAGGCCGTGGGCCTATGTGGAATTGCACCCCAAAATACATTCTGCTGCTTCTCCTGAATATGGGGATACCACATGTGTGGGACTTTTTGGGAGCCTAGCCGCGTACGGGGCCCCGAAATCCAATCACCGCCTTCAGGATTTCTAAGGGCGTAAATTTATGATTTCACTCTTTACTGCCTATCACAGTTTCGGAGGCCATGGAATGCCCAGGTGGCACAAAACCCCCCCAAATGACCCCATTTTTGAAAGTAGACACCCCAAGCTATTTCCAGAGAGGCATATTGAGTCCATGGAATATTTTATATTTTGACACAAGTTGCAGGAAAGTGACACTTTTTTTTTTTTTTTTTTTTTTTTTTGCACAAAGTTGTCACTAAATGATATATTGCTCACACAGGCCATGGGCATATGTGGAATTGCACCCAAAAATACATTTAGCTACTTCTCCTGAGTACGGGGATACCACATGTGTGGGGCTTTTTGGGAGCCTAGCCGTGTACGGGACCCCGAAAACCAATCACCGCCTTCAGGATTTCTAAGGGTGAAAATTTTTGATTTCACTCTTCACTGCCTATCACAGTTTCGGAGGCCATGGAATGCCCAGGTGGCACAAAACCCCCCCAAATGACCCCATTTTGGAAAGTAGACACCCCAAGCTATTTGCTGAGAGGCATGGTGAGTATTTTGCAGCTCTCATTTGTTTTTGAAAATGAAGAAAGACAAGAAAAAACTTTTTTTTTTTTCTTTTTTCAATTTTCAAAACTTTGTGACAAAAAGTGAGGTCTGCAAAATACTCACTATACCTCTCATCAAATAGCTTGGGGTGTCTACTTTCCAAAATGGGGTCATTTGGGGGGGGTTTGTGCCACCTGGGCATTCCATGGTCTCCGAAACTGTGATAAGCAGTCAAGAGAGAAATCAAAAATTCACGCCCTTAGAAAGCCTGAAGGCGGTGCTTGGTTTTCGGGGTTCCGTACGCGGCTAGGCTCCCAAAAAGTCTCACACATGTGGTATCCCCGTACTCAGGAGAAGCAGCAGAATGTATTTTGGGGTATAATTTCACATATTCCCATAGCATGTTTGAGCAATATATCATTTAGTGACAATTTTGTGCAAAAAAAAAAAAAATTGTCTCTTTCCCGCAACTTGTGTCGCAATATAAAATATTGCCTCTCAGCAAATAGCTTGGGGTGTCTACTTTCCAAAATGGGGTCATTTGGGGGGGTTTTGAACTGTCCTGGCATTTTATGCACAACATTTAGAAGCTTATGTCACACATCACCCACTCTTCTAACCACTTGAAGACAAAGCCCTTTCTGACACTTATTGTTTACATGAAAAAGTTTTTTTTTTTTGCAAGAAAATTACTTTGAACCCCCAAACATTATATATTTTTTTAAAGCAAATGCCCTACAGATTAAAATGGTGGGTGTTTCATTTTTTTTTTTCACACAGTATTTGCGCAGCGATTTTTCAAACGCATTTTTTGGGGAAAAAACACACTTTTTTAAATTTTAATGCACTAAAACACACTATATTGCCCAAATGTTTGATGAAATAAAAAACATGATCTTAGGCCGAGTACATGGATACCAAACATGACATGCTTTACAATTGCGCACAAACGTGCAGTGGCAACAAAATAAATACATTTTTAAAAGCCTTTAAAAGCCTTTACAGGTTACCACTTTAGATTTACAGAGGAGGTCTACTGCAAAAATTACTGCCCTCGATCTAACCTTCGCGGTGATACCTCACATGCATGGTGCAATTGCTGTTTACGTTTGACGACAGACCGCCGCTTGCGTTCGCCTTAGTGCGAGAGCAGGGGGCGACAGGGGTGCTTTTTTTTTTTTTTTTTTTTCTTTATTATTTTTTTGCTTTTTTATCTTATTTTTAAACTGTTCCTTTCATTTTTATTTTTTTTTAATCATTTTTATTGTTCTCTCGGGGAATGTAAATATCCCCTATGATAGCAATAGGTAGTGACAGGTACTCTTTTTTGAAAAAATTGGGGTCTCTTAGACCCTAGATCTCTCCTCTGCCCTCAAAGCATCTGACCACACCAAGATCGGTGTGATAAAATGCTTCCCCAATTTCCCAATGGCGCTATTTACATCCAGCGAAATCTAAGTCATAAAATGCTCGTAGCTTCCGGTTTCTTAGGCCATAGAGATGTTTGGAGCCACTCTGGTCTCTGATCAGCTCTATGGTCAGCTGGCTGAATCACCGGCTGCATTTTCAGGTTCCCTGTTGAGACAGGAGAGCCAGAGAAAAACACGGAAGACGGTGGGGGGGGGGCATTCCCTCCCACGGCTTGTAAAAGCAGTCTAGAGGCTAATTAGCCGCTAGGATTGCTTTTACATGAAAGCCGACCGCTGGCTGAAAAGAATGATACCAAGATGATACCTAAACCTGCAGGCATCATTCTGGTATAACCACTCAAAGTTGTGAATGGCGTACCTGAAGACAAAAAAATGGTTAACAATAAAGCACAGTAAACGGTAAAGTATAAAAAATTGCATACCTGAAAAGCAAACATGATAAAACATAATAACAATAAAACATTGCAGAATAGAATACAGTAAAAAAGAGCAGAACAATAGAGAGAATAGAGAGAGAGAGAACAATAAAACGACAACTATTTTTTTTTATTTTATATATATATATATATATTTTTTTACACTTTTTTTGTAACTAACTTTTATAACTGTAACCGGTTCCAGGTTCGGGTCTCTCAAAATGCGATGGCATCTTGGGAGACCCTGTGAAAGTGTGCCTAGTCTGTGCAATGCTGTACCCTACGCTAATACTCAACTAGTGCATGGTAGCGTTCAAAACATTCACCAATGCAAAGACCAGGATTGTCAGGACAGGAGGGACAATAATAGCGGGTGTCACGCCTATATCCGCGCTAGCTGCAGACACAATATCTTTTTTGGGGGCGTTCGCTGGGTAGGGGTACTCGGGAGGACATAAAGAAAATGCCTCTCATGCAGCCGACTGCATTTGGTTGGGGATGTGAATGGGGGAAGTACGGGCGCTGCAGAAGCGGTGGGTTCCCAATTAGGATTGGCGAATGCAGTAGGAAGGGCACTATGGGCACGACGGGCCTGTGTTTGTCTTTTTGGTGGCAGCGGGACACTACTTGTGCTTGCCACCTCACCAGCTTGAACTGCACTTATGGGACTCGCCACGTCACCAAGTGTTACTGCAGTGCTGGTTTGACTACGACCGGGGTGTACTAGGTCGCTGGTGCTTGCCAGTTCACCAAAACGCTACCAAAAAATCTGTTGGCGATCGCAGGGATCAGGCCTGACTCTGCGAACGCTGCAGTTATGCGTTTTAGTGTTTTGTAAGTGACAGTGATTGATCGATACTGCACTTGGGTGGGCTGGGCTGGGCCGGGCGGAGGGGCAAAACGCAGGTGCTAGCAGGTATCTGGGCTGATCCCGCTAACACTGCGTTTGTGAGAACCCTAAACTGCTGGGGATGCTAGTATAGATCTGATCGGATCAGATATTGATCCGTTCAGATACTATACCACTAAGGGTGGTGTACAGTGCGTGCGTGGGTGTTAGCGGTACTGGCGCTAACCTGACGCTGCCTGGGGCTGGTGCTTGCCAGTTCACCAAAATACTACCAAAAAAACTGTTAGCGATCGCAGGGATCAGGCCTGACTCTGCGAACGCTGCAGTTATGCATTTAGTGTTTTGTAAGTGTCAGTGATCGATCAATACTGCACTTGGGTGGGCTGGGCCGGGCGGAGGGGCAAAACGCAGGTGCTAGCAGGTATCTGGGCTGATTCCGCTAACACTGCGTTTTTGGGAACCCTAAACTGCTGGGGACACTAGTATAGATCTGATCGGATCAGATATTGATCCGTTCAGATACTATACCACTAAGGGAGGCGTATGCTGCGTGCGTGGGTGTTAGCGGTACTGGCGCTAACCTGACCCTGCCTGGGGCTGGTGCTTACCAGTTCACCAAAATACTACCAAAAAAACTGTTAGCGATCGCAGGGATCAGGCCTGACTCTGCGAACGCTGCAGTTATGCGTTTAGTCTTTTGTAAGTGACAGTGATCGATCGATACTGCACTTGGGTGGGCTGGGCTGGGCCGGGCGGAAGGGCAAAACGCAGGTGCTAGCAGGTATCTGGGCTGATCCCGCTAACACTGCGTTTTTGGGAACCCTAAACTGCTGGGGACGCTAGTATAGATCTGATCGGATCAGATATTGATGCGTTCAGATACTATACCACTAAGGGAGGTGTATGCTGCGTGCGTGGGTGTTAGCGGTACTGGCGCTAATCTGACGCTGCCTGGGGCGACGCATATCACCGCCGGGCGATCAGGGGGCTAAACCTTTATTCGGTAATAAACGGCGGGTGCCCTGACACTATAAAAAATAAACAAACTAACCAGCGTCAACCGTAACGGTTATACGGTGATCAGTGGTGAAAGGGTTAACTAGGGGGCAATCAAGGGGTTAAAACATTTATTCGGTAGTATATGGGGGTCCCTGACGCTATAAAACGCTGACGGCGAACCTAAATATTTATGTCCCTAACAAGCGTCACCAGCGACACTAATACAGCGATCAGAAAAATGATCGCTTAGTGACACTGGTGACAGGGGGTGATCAAGGGGTTAAAACTTTATTAGGGGGGTTAGGGGGGTACCCTAGACCTAAAGGGGGGTAACAGTATCTGTCCCAACACTGTAACTGTCACAAACTGACACTATGCAGTAATCAGAAAAAAAAAAAAAAAAACTGCTGGTGTCAGTTTGTGACGGGGGGGGGGGGTGATTGGGGGGGATCGGGGGGCGATCGGGGGGGGGGGGGATCGGGGTGTTTTGTGTGCCTGGCATGTTCTACTGTGTGTGTGTGTGTTGGTGCACTCACATTGATGTCTTCTCTCCTCGGGCCGGAACGGAAATTACCGACCCGAGGGGAGATGACATCATTTCCTTTGCTGCTGTTTAGCATACAGCAGCAAAGGAATGATTCGATTGGCCGGCGGCGATCGCGAGGGGGGGGCCACGAACGGATGGTCTCCCCCTCACCACCAATCGCCGCTGGACAAACGACGACCGCCTCGGGCACCGGGGGGGGGTCCGATCGGACCCCCCACCCGCGGAAGGCAAATCACGTACACTGTACGTGATTTTGCCTGTCCGTGCCACTTTGCCGACGTACATCGGCGTGAGGCGGTCGTCAAGTGGTTAACCTCATTTTTCCAGAAGCAAAAAAATGGGTTCAGACGCAAAAGTTTTCTACGTTTCAGACGCCAAACGCCGGTACCGGCGTTTAGCCGCATTTGCGTTTATAAGTAACATTTTATGACCCAATTTTGGGGCCCCATATCTTGGGGCCACTTAGTGCTAGGAACCCCAAATTTGGTATGCAAACACTACAACGTATCCAAATTTAGGGTTCCTAGCACCAAGTGGCCCTGAGATACGGGGCCCCAAATTCGGGTCACTTATACCTCGTTTCCACTGAGCGGATAAGTTCGGGTTGGTACAGTTTGAATGGCCTAGAATGGTCCGGTCTATTCTGGTGAGCGTTTCCACTGCAAGTGGGACCACAAGGGGCCATACAGGGTTTAGAAAAAATGCCTCAGCATAGCACAACAGAGGGTTTTCTGTCAGCCAATCAGTGGAATGTGTCAATATATACATAGCTGAAACACATGAAGCATAATACCAAAAAATTGAATATTAGACGGGATATAGTAAAGTCCCAATGTATAGCTATGAATCTGATACAAGAGAGTCCCAAACATAGGCTAAATATGAATGTTGGACTGATGTAGAAATCTTCTCTTGTATATCATGAGTTGTACGATCATGGGAAGTGAATAGATGGAATACGCTTACCAGCAGGAGTGGATTCGGATGCCGGTGACTCCGAATATTCAATTTTTTGGTATTATGCTTCATGTGTTTCAGCTATGTATATATTGGTAATGATCACCATGTCTGATGTGCCTTTTACCATTTGGTTATCATTTTTAGTGCTGCATTTCACTTTTACTTCTGTTTACAATATTGGTCATATTTTATGTATCTGCTTTTCACATTGGGTTAGTGCAGTGTTATTTATATTTTCAGTGGGATGTATCGTAGCTCCGCCCTAACCGAACCGTTCCATTTTCTATGGCCCCACATCTGAAGCAGGACCCTGAATGGAACGGTACGGTTCGGTTGTATGGGCCGCTTTCATAATGGAAACACCCAAAATAGCGTACCGTACCGTACCGAACCGCTCAGTGGAAACGAGGCAAAAATGTCATTCTCTGCTGCAGAAAAGTGCTTGACATTTTGCGACCCGATTTTGGGGCCATGTATCTCGGGGCCACTTGGTGCTAGGAACCCCAATGTTGTTGTGCTAGTTCCTCTGTGTTGGCACACCAAATTTGGGGTTCCTAGCACTAAGTGGCCCCGAGATACGGGGCCCCAAATTTGGGTCGCAAAATGTCATTCACTGCTCTGCAGACGCTTCTAGACGCAAACGCGCCTAAACGTGGCATGCAAACGCGTCAAAACAGGCGTTTCTAAACGCCAGCTTTTAAAAACGTGTTCAGCAGAGATTGCACCAGCGTCTTGTGTGCATTACCAGCAGTAGCATAACATTTGCCAATTGTTGCTAGCTGATTTCTTTGAGATTCTATATTCCTGAAGCACTGAGACAACCTATACCTTACAGACACCATTGGCAGCAACTCACTGAAAAGTTACCAACCCAAATACGTTTTGGTAAAATATAAAAATATTGACCTTTCAATATCAATTTTTTGAGGCATTGTTAGTGTTTACAATGAATGGATGGACCTAGATCTCAAACTCCAGATTGTGTAGGGCAGTGGTTCTCAACTCCTGTCCTCAGGACCCACCAACAGGCCAGGTATGCAAGATAACTGATATACATCACAGGTGATATAATTTGATGCTCAGTGATTGCAGTATTCTAGTCTGCATCTCCCCAAGGTAATACTTAAAATCTGGCCTGTTAGTGGGTCCTGAGGACAGGAGTTGAGAACCACTGCTGTAGGGAATTTGAGATTCATTCTGCAGATGAAAACCATGGGGGGTGGGGGGGGTAGTAGACATGGTGGAGCATTGCTCTCTGGACCATAATACCTTGTGCACACTGGGTCCTTAGCCTTTGTGCATGCCCAGGGATAACAGGTGCAGCATTTGGCCCACTGCCTGCAGCCTGTGAAAATCTAGGAGAGGTTAAATGTGGGGCTGCTGTACCATGTGGAACTTGCCTTGAAGAACTCCAGCTTTTCCTCCCCAAAACAGATTGGTTGTGCATGTAAATGAATCGCAACCCCAGTGTCGGTTTGTGAGAGTGAGAAGGCGGCAAGCGGACATCTTGTAACACCGACCAGAGTCATGCATTTCATACTTAATTTTAACAGTGAACTGCGCTTATATAGTGAAATACCCTATTTGAAAATCCGTCTGACTGTTTAGATGTTGAATTTTAAAAGCAGCGGCAAGCCTGGTGACCTCACAGGCTGGGTAATCTGACAGAACACCGCTGCTTTGAAAAATCAAACAGTCTGATGGATTTCAAAATACTGAATTTCACTATATAAGCCGAGTTTACTGTTAAAAACAAGACTCCGGTGGGTGGAACAAGATGTCCGCTTGCCGCCTTCTCACTGTATCCTTATTGTGGATGAGTGCAGGGTGTAGCAAGATGGTGACGGAACGTCACTTCCGTTACAAAATCTGACGGGTCGCTAATCTGACAAAACACTGGCTATGGGAGTCACTTGTAGCAGTTCTAGGAGTTGATGTGGGTGTTTCTGGGCCTTCATGTGAGTGGTGAAAGCAGAGTATTGGAATTCTGCTCTCACCAATCACTCCATTCCTATCTGCAATGAACAGAGTGCTGTACAGCAGGAAGTGTAACCTTACAAACCATTTATTGGACAAGAAATGTGCTATTATTATTATTATTATTATTATTCAGGATTTATATAGCGCCAACAGTTTACGCAGTGCTTTACAATATAAAAGGAAGACAATACAGTTATAATACAATAAAATACAAGAGGATTAAGAGGGCCCTGCTCAGAAGAGCTTACAATCTAATAGGGTGGGGCAGGTGGTACAAAAGGTTGTAACTGTGGGGAATGAGCTGGTGGAAGTGGTAGGAGATTAGTTGGAGATGTGATAGGCTTTCCTGAAGAGATGAGTTTTCAGGGATCGCCTGAAGGTAGCAAGAGTAGGGGATAGCCGGATAGATGGAGGTAGCGAGTTCCAGAAGATGGGAGAGGCTCTGGAGAAATCCTGGAGACGAGCATGGGAGGAGGAGATGAGAGAGCTTGAAAGCAGGAGGTCTTGAGAGGAGCGGAGAGGTCGATTTGGATGATATTTGGAGACAAGATTAGTGATGTAGCTCGGGGCAGAGTTGTGAATGGCTTTGTATGTTGTGGTTAGTATTTTGAATTTAATTCGCTGGGTGATTGGGAGCCAGTGTAGGGATTGAAGGAGAGGGTTGGCAGACACTGAGCGGTTGGTAAGGTGGATAAGTCTGGCAGCAGCATTCATGATAGACTGAAGAGGGGATAGCCTATGGAGAGGTAAGCCAATGAGAAGGGAGTTGCAATAGTCAAGGCGAGAGATAACAAGGGAGTGAATGAGGAGCTTGGTGGTTTCATTTGCTAAAAAGGGGCAAATTTTAGAGATGTTACGGAGGTGAATTCTACAAACTTTTGACAACGATTGGATTTGAAGCTGAAATGACAAGTCAGAGTCTAGGATTACACCTAGTACCCTGGTGTGAGGGGATGGACTGATGGTTGCATTGTTGATTTTGATGGAAAAGTCATGGAGGGGGGCACGGGCGGGGGGGAATATTAATGGCTCAGTTTTAGAGAGATTTAGTTTAAGGAAGTGGTGCGACATCCATGCTGATATGTCAGTTAGTAAGTTAGTAATGCGAGAGGAGACTGAAGGAGTGAGGTGAGGAGTAGACAGATAGATTTGGGTGTCATCAGCGTATAAGTGGTATTGGAAGCCGTGGGCAGTTAAGTCACCGAGGGAGCAGGTGTAGATAGAGAAGAGAAGGGGTCCAAGAACCAAGCCTTGGGGGACCCCCACAGAAAGGGGCAATGGAGAGGAGGAGACAGAGTTGTAGGTGACACTGAAGGAGCGCTGTGATAAATAGGCAGAGAACCAGGATAGAGCAGAATCTCGGAGGCCAAGGGAATGTAGCTTATTGAGAAGGAGCGGGTGGTCAGTATCAAAGGCCGCAGAGAGGTCAAGTAGTAGGAGTATGGAGTACTGCCTGTTGCTTTTAGCAGTTAGTAAATAGTTAGTGAGTTTTAATAAGGCAGTTTCCGTGGAGTGCTGCGAGCGAAAGCCAGACTGTAAGGGGTCAAGAAGGTTATTTTCATTGAGGTAGGAGCTAAGACGGTTGTAGACTAAGCGTTCTAGAAGTTTAGAGGTGAATGGGAGCAATGAGATGGGTCTTAAGTTGTTCAGGTCGGTAGGGTCCAGTGAGGGCTTTTTAAGAATGGGAGTGATCTGCGCATGTTTTAGAGGGGAGGGGGAAGATGCCACTAGAGAGGGAGAGATTGAAGATGTGGGTGAGGGAGCATAGGATAGAAGAAGAGGGTGACCGTAGTAGTTGTGAGGGAACAGGATCCAAAGGACAATTGGTTAGGTGGGCATCCGAGAAAATTTTTGTAACCTCTTCCGTAGTAGCCAATTCAAAAGAGGAGAGTGTTGAATGTGCTGCTAGGCAAGGTATGTTGGGTGGGGAAGACGTACGCACAGTGGAGTTATCCTCACGAATTGCATCGATCTTGTTTTTGAAGTGATTGGTAATCTCTTGGGCAGTGAGTGAGTTAGACCCCTTTCACACTGGGGCGGTTTGCAGGCGTTATTGCGCTAAAAATAGCGCCTGCAAACCGCCCCTAAACAGCCTCCGCTGTTTGTTCAGTGTGAAAGCCCGAGGGCTTTCACACTGAAGCGGTGCGCTGGCAGGAGAAGAAAAAATCTTCTGCAAGCCGCATCTTTGGAGCGGTGTATTCTCCGCTCCTTCACCGCTCCTGCCCATTGAAATCAATGGGACAGCGCGGCTATACCGCGGTAATACCGCGGCTACAGCCGCGCTATACGAGGGGTTTTAACCCTTTTTCGGCCGCCAGCGGGGGGTTAAAACCGCACCGCGAGCGGCCGAATACCGCGGTAAAACAGCGCTAAAAATAGTTTTACCGCCGACGCCCCCTACCGCCCCAGTGTGAAAGGGGCCTTAGTGGGTAGAGGGGGGTGGTGGACGAAGCAGAGAGTTAAAGGTTGAGAAGAGCCGACGGGGACTGGATGACAAGGAATTAATAAGAGAGACAAAGTAGGCTTGTTTGGCAGCATGGAGGCATGAATTGTATTTTAGAAGGGCAGATTTATATAGGGTGAAGTCTTGCAGGCATTTGGTTTTACGCCACAGTCTTTCAAGAGCACGGCAATGTCTCTTGAGATTTCTAGTGTTGTCAGTTTGCCAGGGTTGTAACAGTCGGGGCCTGATTCTGCGTGTGGTTAGAGGAGCAAGTGCATCTAGTGATGATGAGAGTGAACTGTTGTAGACAGGTGGCCAGGACAGGACAGGGGAGAGATTATGTCATATAGGTGGTCAGTAGCAGAATAGAGAAGAGAAAGGTTAAAGTGGCGAAGGTTTCTACAAGTAATTGTTTGCTGCTTGGAGGGATGGGTGGTTGGAGGCAAGGATACAGTGAAAGTAATTCTAGCTATAGAGGGCATACAACTATAATACTGATCACATGATCGTTTCTTTCTGCTCTGATTTCATTCTTTTTAACAAACAGCAAATTGTCTTTGTTGAAGGCATGATTGGTAATGTGTATATAGTGTTTGCGCACACAATACAGAAACTCTATTTAGTCGCACACAAATCTTTGGTTGTTGTAAAGTGTATGTGTAGTCACCAAACACTATAGTTATTGTGAGCAGAAACGCGCACTCATTCTACACAAAGTGTGAATGGGGCCTTAGATGCAAGGGATCACTACTATACTAGAATCATTGCAGTCTTAGAGCTTGTTTAAATTAATGGTGTAAAAATGCAGCACAACCACAAGGTTTTACCGACGCCCCCCCCCCCCCCCCCCCAACCGCTCCCCTTTAGCTGAAGGGGCAGTGGCTGGGGGTGAACACATGCCACGACTGCGATACTCTGCTTCATGGCTGTGGTGGGAATTATACTTCCTGTTGTGCTTGGTGGGCACTACTGCCTGCCAGACACAACCAATTCTAGAGAGTGGAGCCACACCGTGATTGCGCACAATGTGGATGTTTGCAGTGCAGTACTGCAGCATTTAGGGGGTTAAAATAGGTGATGAGGAAGAGATGCAACTCCTTCTCACTGCCTGTCAAATGCTCTCTGAAGAGTGATCCTAATACATATCACTCTTTAGTTTGCAAAACAGGTATAAGTGTGTCATTCCTGTCTTGCAGCATGCCGACAAATAATGGGAAGGGCTATGAGAGGGTATTATGAAGGTGTATCCTTCATATGTAAATGACTGCACAGAGTGCAGGGCTCTGGGAGGGCGGGATCTAAGGGGTGACCCTCTCCCTGTTCACACTGGTTGGCGTATTTTACTAGGCAGGACTGAATTCTTATTGTGCTCCATTCAATCCTGCCCAGCAGCAGCACAGCTAGCTTGCAGAACAGGCTGTGTATAAAGCAGTTTCCCATTTGATTTTGAATACTGCTGTGATCTGTGAGGCGGGGCTTGGGAGGTTTGCACTCTTCCTGTAGATGTGACTGGGCGGGATTGAATACTAATTAGGATGTATTCTATCCCACCCATCAGAGCTGTGAAGGAAGTTGCATCATTTTTCAGAGTCTCTAAGACTACAGGAGGTGTTTTTAGGCTAGAGATGCAGCAGAAAGTGGTTATGGAAATGTCTCAGTCTACATCAGACTCTACAGACTGTCACATGGTATGACGCCACAACTAAACCCAGAATATCAGAGGATCTGCAGACAGAGCAACATGGTAGAGCGGTATGATCTCTTCTAGGACTGATAATTCCATTCATTTCTAGTGAAAAGAAAGTTGGAGTTCAGCTTTAAGGACTGTATGTGTTCAGAGATGTATGCCCAGAATGCAGGTATTCTGCATTCTGAGCAAACCTTTTCAAATGCATATAGCCCTAAACAGCATTCAGCTACTACTGCATAGTTCAGCCTTTCATAGAACTTGACAGGCTGCTGGTAGTGAGGCTGGATCCTGCAGCTGTGCCTCCCGGGTGCACAAAAACACAGATTTGAAACACGTAGGCTAAACGCCTAATGTGCACGCAGCCTAACTCTGCATTTATTTATTTTCACCAACAGGAGCTGATCCAGAGACAGAGGACCATACATTTTGGGATCATGCTTAAAATATATGTAAACAAAAGTACAAAATGTAATATATTGTAGTTTAGTAGTCCATAGATTTGATGGCTGAATTGGTATTTTTTTTCAGGTTTAATACATTTTCTGTCAGTACAGTACCATACCTGTTGATCCCGTTAGAGATCCAGTAACCTTGTCACTTCCTATGCTCTGAACAGAAATCCCAGACAATGTTATCAGCCTCCCCTGTTTTATTCCATAAATTGTGGAACAACTCTGTCCTTTCTGCTTGCCATTCTTAAGATTGTTGTTCCTGTGCTGAAGGGCCTATGAGCAGGTATGAGTGTGGTGGTAGGCTGCACACTTTTCCTTGCCATACCCGTATGCCTGGTGTGCAGGGCTGGCAGCTCGAGTTGGGTAGCATATTCCAACCTGATGAACAAGATCACGTGACCATATTCAGCAATGAGGTAGCAAAGCAGAGTGGATGTTAAGTTTGCTCATCATTGCCTTTGGATATGCACAGTAAAATGGATATGAAATATAGCAGTACCTCATATTTAATGCTCACAATATTAATGTCATCTGATAGATTCCAGGATTTGCCTGCTATTTGACACTTGGTGTGCAAACTTAATGCATCCAACTCAAAAGCTATTTGGATATCAATGAATCATGCTCAGTAGGAAAGTCCTACAGCAGGTGGCACTGCAGGCAAGATCAAGAAATATGACTGCTGTAGAATATGTGGCTGTGCAGTGGTGAGGCACTCATTTACATTACTAGATATTCATAGCACTGTGTATTTTTTATTCATATAATTCTATTTGTTTATCAGCATTTTCCTGTGGTCCTTGATTTGTGATGGTTGGTCACCTTTTTCTGTCGCTATTTTCATTTCCATACCTATATTGAGACTACTTCCACATAAAATAGGTTCATCATTGGTGGGTAATACAAATTATTTACTACAGCTATACGAATCAATACTAGGCCATTACAAGTTCAGCAAACTACAGCTTATTCCATTAAGCTAGAGCTAGAAATAGGCTGGTTTCCAGGTTGCTGATTCAGCATTTAGTGCTACACATTGCTGGCTCTTCCCTATAAGTGAGCACATAAAGCAATGTTTTATTTTAAGGAGGAAACCTTTGCATCCTGCATCTTGTAATGTGTCTAAATAAATCTCCTCACTTCCTGTTGGAAATGCTGTGTTGTCAAGGCTGTCTAGAAGAGAATGATTGTGTGGATTTCTTTTTTCTTTTTTTTTTCTTTTTTCTTTTTTGTAAACCGCATGCTTGGGATCATTTTATAGCATGTTTTCTAATGTCCTACTTAGGGAGAGGACAGGAAGATAAACCAAGGGAAAAGGTGCTTAAAACTTTCTACAGCCACACACAAATACTTTGTATACTGATGGACTTTACATCAGGGCTTGACAAATTTGCTTGGAATCTAGGAGCCAGCTAAAAAAGTTAGGAGCCAGGTTTTTTTTTTTTTAAACGACCAACAAAGCTTTATTTTCAATATAAAAATTAACCAATCTTAAATTTACACAGAGACGACTAGAACGAATGTGACTGCTTTTATTTCCTGCCATGCAGGGACATAAGACCACCATATTCCCGCTAAGGATCCAATCAGGTCCGCCTGAAAAACTGACAGGCGAACCTGATCAGACAGCGCATGTGAAAGGGGACAAGCAGGGAGATGACAAATAATAAATTCATTTTAATTAACCACTTCCTTCCCGCAGGACGACTATATACGTCCTGTCTTTGCAGAGAAATACCGTTGTTATGGTAGCAGCTAGCTACCATAACCCCGGTATCTTCTTCAAGAGCCGGCGGTTCTCTTTCAGATAAAAGTGGTCTCTGCAGCAGATTCGCAGCGAGATCACTTTTATCGGCGGCAGGAGAGGGCCCCCCCTACTGCCGCTCTCCGGTTCCCTTCACCGCTTACCGTGGCCGTCGGTAACGGCGGAGGCGATCCGGATCTGTCCCTGGCCTGACATGGAGACGAGTGAGAGGAAGATGGGCCCCCCGCCCATCTCCAAGTCATTGCAGGGCGGAAGCGACGTCAAATCGTCACTTCCACCCATAGCTCTTGAAGGGACATTTTTTTTTTTTTTTCAAATGACAATTTTTTTTTTTTAATGCATTTTAGTGTAAATATGACATCTGAGGTCTTTTTGACCCCAGATGTCATATTTAAGAGGACCTGTCATGCTTTTTTTCTATTACAAGGGATTTTTACATTCCTTGTAATAGGAATAAAAGTGACTTTTATTTTTTCACTGTTCTTTTAAAAAAAAAAAAAAAGTTAAAATAAATAAGAAAAAAAAAAAATTAAATGTGCCCCATCCCTTGTAATAGAAATAAAAGTGACACAATTTTTATTTTTTTTTTTAAAACAGTGTAAAAATAAAAAATAAAAAGTAAAATATATAAGAAAAAATAATAATTTTTTTAAATGCGCCCCGTCCTGCCGAGCTCGCTTGCAGAAGCGAACGCATATGTGAGTAGCACCCGCATATGAAAGCGGTGTTCAAACCACACGTGAGGTATCGCCACGATCGTTAAAGCGAGAGCAATAATCCTAGTCCTAGACCTCCTCTGTAACTCAAAACATGCAACCTGTAGAATTTTTTAAACGACGCCTATGGAGATTTTAAAGGGTAAAAGTTTGTCGCCATTCCACGAGCGGATGAAATTTTGAAGCGTGACATGTTGGGAATCAATTTACTCGGCGTAACATTATCTTTCACAATATAAAAAAAATTGGGCTAACTTTACTGTTTTCTTATTTTTTTAATTAAAAAAAGTATTTTTTCCCAAAAAAGTGCGCTTGTAAGTCCGCTGCGCAAATACGGTGTGACAGAAAGTATTGCAATGACCGCCATTTTATTCTCTAGGGTGTTAGAATAAAAAATATATCTAATGTTTGGGGGTTCTAAGTAAAGGGAAGGAGATGAGCAGGCAGTGAAAACAGGCAGGGGAAGCTCCATTAGCATTGGTGGTTGTCTTGTAATACCAACGGCCACCACCAGAGGGCGCCCGATTGCAGAAGGAACCAGGAACCATAGGACTGCAGTAGGCCGCAAAGCCGGGGCCTCAATTACCGGCGCGGCCCAGCGCGATCGCGGCGGGAGGGGGGGTGGTGGTCGAACGGACACAGGATACCCCAGCTGTGCCGCCCCAGGCGCCAGGTCGCTAATTCTAGTCGCAAATGCGACCTGGCGCCCGGGGTTTGTCGAGCCCTGCTTTACATGACATTGAGATTTATAAAGATGTAAAAAAAAAAAAGTGATGCTTTTTGCACTAACACGTTCCCCATATATTATTTAGGTCCATATTGAATTACATTTTTGAATCTCTATATAAGTTAAATATTGAATTGCAGTAAAGCCCTGTTCCCTTTAGCGTCCTGTGAAAGAACAGCTTGCATCTCTCTACAGTAGGCATCATTAAATGGTAGACCGCAGTCCAGGTCCAGACTAAATGATAGTCCCATCCGAACCATCACAGTCAGGCAATTAGGAGCTTGCTCTCTTGCCCATTGTCCTATAAATCCATTTACCGGTTCTTCTCCTCTGCCAAAGCTTTCATTCTCACAGTAGGGTAACAGGCGGGAGGCAAAGCAGTTCTGGACAGAGGAACGGGAGATGCCACAGTTACCTTTTCAAGTTAAGAAGTGGGTGATTGGTTGCTAGGTCGCAGGGTGGTCCTGGAAAGCAATCAGATTGTTAGAATAAAAAGTTGGGCAGCTGCTGCCCTCTGTCCAGGGCTGCACCTCTCTGCCTTCAGAGTAGGGCTGTGAATGGGGTGGTTATGTCAAGGGGGCTGAGGCCACTGCTCTAAAGGCTGGGGGGTGATGCGAAGGGGGACTAAGAACAATGGTGTAAAGGGGGCTGAACAATGCTGTGATGGTTGTTGTGGGTTTGGGGTCAGGAAAAGGCTTTGAAGGGGTTAATGATGTAAGGGGAGCCACATCTCCCTATGTCCAGCCGAGGAGGGGAGTCCCCGGCAGCCGAGATACTCCTGCAACATTGCTGGATCTAGATGGGGCTCAGGTAAGTATGAGGGGGGCTACCGCACACAGAAGTTGTTTTTTTTTTTTTTTTTTTTTTTTTTGTTTTTTTTATCTTAATGCATAGTATGCATTAAGATAAACCTTCTGCCTTTAAAACCACTTTAACTTTGTTCTTCATTATCTCTGAGGGCTACAGTACCAAGCTCTTCTGTTCAATCCTTCATGTTGTGGACAGTAGAAGGGTGGGGTTCTGTGGTCCTGATACAAGAGGGGGAGTGAGCAGTCATATTTGCTTATCACCTATACAGTAGTTTTGTTCCTGCTTTGCAGTGCCACACATTAGTAGTTCTTTACTGCTGTTTTTCAGTGTAAAGCTGGCCATAGACAGATTGATATTTGGCCAATCTATCAAGCAACTTCAGTACAACCAGCCTTTTTTTTTTTTTGGTACAATCACTGCCGCTGGCTATGGCCAACAGCAGTGATCATTGTATTCTAACAAAGAGGAAACCTACTATAATGCAGTGGAAGGGATTCCCCCATCAACACTGTTGGTGGGGGAATCAAGCGATATTCTTGCCTTTCTTATTATTCTTACCTGTGGTTGAAGGCAAGAAAATTACATAATATATGGCCAGCCTTAAGCCCCATACACACTTAGATTTTCTGCAGATTTTTGTCTTCAGATTTACCAAAACCATGTAGTGCAAGGGCCTGCCTGATTGCATACAAATTGAAACTCCTAAGGTTTGACCTCCTATTATATGATTTTGTTAGATCTGAAGACAAAAATCTGCAGAAAATCTAATAGTGTGCATGGGGTCTAGGTCTGTGAGTCAGCCATTCATTGAAAACAATGCATTTTTTTATGCAAGGGTTTTCGCACTTGAGACTGCATTGTCTCTGAGCTGGTTTCAGGCAGACCTCATTGCCCCCTGTTACAAGGACATGCAGCTTAATTTATACTGCAGTGTGGGCAATCTTACAGTAATCCACACTGTGAAAAAGATTCTCTTCATGCGTTCAAATACATTTTACTTGTCCTATGCAAGATTTTTTTTTTTTTAATAGCTTTAAAGGTTTAGTTCACCTTTTCAGAAAAAAATTAAAAGGTGAACTAACACTGTACACCCACCCCTACCCTGTAGTGATATAAAGACTCTTAGGTTTCACCTTTTGATGACCTATCTAGTACAATGCACGTGCATTAGGACCTCACAGTCGCATAATAAAGAATGAAGACACAACCATTTTTTGAAAGATGTTGATTGAACCGTCCCAGGAAGGAAGTAGTCTGTCTTATATCAGCATGAGCAGAACATGCTGTAATTTCAAGAATTTAGTAAGGTTATCGTATTTTTTTTTTTTTTTTTGCCATGTTAAAAAATGAGTTTAAAAATATATACAGTTTTCATTAAAATAGTACATGGTGATACTGACCTTATTTCTGCAAATTTATTTATGGGGTAAGGCCCCATTCGCAAATCGCGTAGCCATCCTGCTAGCGATTTTAAATGTGCAATTCACCTCTGAAGCACATTTGCCGTGCATAGGGCAACCTATTCATTTATTCATTTGAGTATACTGACCTATGTGCATTTATCATGCCAAAAAGTTTTAGGGACCAAATGTTAGCTGAGCAGGATTCCCCCATCCACCTCCAATGTGTGAGAGAATCGTGTCCTTTTTTTTTTTTCTTTCGACCTGCTGGTTGAATCCATATTGGAGGTGGATGGGGAAATCCTTCTGCTGAGCTAGTTAGGAGACTTCCTCACTATCAAAATACACTGATCTGCGCTGCCAGCTATAGCCGGAAGCACTGATCCAACGGCAAAAAAAAATCTGTACTGTAAACATCTTCTAAACTTGCACCGTCTAGGAGATATCTACTATATACGCTTGTGCCGACGTCATCGGCGCATGCGCACTGAAGGCACGGCCGGCTCGTGCCATTTCTTTAGGACCTGTGCCGTGGCGGGTAGCACCCGCACATGCACGGGAGTGACATCATAGCGGCTCCAGCCAATCATGGCACCGGAGCCCGCAAACTCAGAAGCATACTAGCTCATTATGCCTTTTCTTCTTGCAGGGGTTTTTTTTTCTATCAGAGGTTTACAACCTCTTTAAGGTTTTTTTTTTTTTTTTTGTCAGTTTTTACCGGTTTCCTTCATTGCAACTAGTTTTATGTGATCTGGGAATAAGTTTATTCTACCATCCCACACATCTTTTAGTTAGGTTTTTATATAAAGACCTTTTCTGTCTCTGTTTTGGTTAAACTGTTTTTATTAGAAATTTTACTCCAAACACTCACAAAATGTTGTATACAGTACATGTGTATAGGATTATGTCATTGTCTAAAATAAAATGCTCAATGTGTAGGACAGTGCTTTGGTTCTTAATACTGATACAGAGAATATAAAGGAATGGCATTGATATCCTTTTACAGATCTGCATTCCATGGTTTTAAAGCGATATTGGTTTGGATCCTGCTAAATGTCAATGGAACGTCTAATAATTGAAAATTGTGCATGAATGTCCATTCAGTTCACTGGGTCCAGGTGTGAATAAAGTTTTGTTTGAGATAAATATTTCCTCCAGCTTCTTATATGATTTATTTTGTAAGCCCCTTCTGACGCAGATCCGATTTGCAGAAAACACAAGGGGCCAAAAATGCTATCTTCAGAAGGTGTGTTTTTTTTTTTTTTTTTTTTTTTTTTTTTAATGGAAGCAAATGAGCCTGCTGTGGTGATGAGCAGCATTCTTTTAGTTGTTTGGTACCAGTTGCGGGGGTTCTCGGTACAGAGGATTTCTACATTAGAATGTTGATATAATTGGCCACCCTCACCACTTTTTGTAACTCCTTTATTTATTACAAGCTATAGAAATCTTGAGAGAGAGTGAAGTCTTTCTGGATATCTTCACTTTCTCTCTTATTTAAATGGTCTGTCAGTGTCTTGAAAGGTACATTACTTCCACACTCCCTGGCACATGCATGTAAATACCCCTTATTTGCAGTGTATAATTGCTCCCCAAAGACTTTCTCATGCCAACACTGGTCTGACTTGAAAATTTGCCTTGTATCCAGGACTGCAATTAAGCACTTTGTGGTAGTGGTGGAGCAAAAATAAAGCCCTTTACTTAGTTTATCTGCTTAACTTGTCTGCAGAACATTCCGTCTTGCGATTTTCAGATAAAAATAGTACGCAAAATGTATTCAGTGACTTTACTTTTATACCTAATCCTTTGCATGTGTTTAAGTTGGTGGGGATAGCATGGACTTCAGACGTCTTCTTACATGGTATACCAGTCGAAGCAGCAGCATAATTTGTCCTGTTCAAACTGCGCCTTTTTGTCTCTTGGAGATCAGCTCAGGAAATTCATTCTCTACATTTTGACTTTCTGTTCTTCCTTCTTGGATAAAATATATAGGGCATTCTAATGCAAGGATTCATAGCCAGTAGTTTTTCTGTTTGTTTAGGAGGAACCTCAAGTTATGATGTGCTGCTGCTTTATATCTCTACGAAAGAAAGCATCTGTGAGCGACGGTCACTGTCTGCCATTGCAGGATTCCTGCTTCCTGCTTATCTCATGTCCTGCAATCTCAGTTTTTGTGTGCAGAGGTGTTTTTTTTTTTTTTTTGTCAGAGGAAGCATCAGGACTCCTTTTGCTAGCAATCTCTGACTCTCCCTTCACAGGAAATTTTCTAATTGCCGGAACAGCTGGTAGCAGCAAGAACTTCAGGGGTTTGGCCTTCCTCTTGTCAGATGTCTGTGCAGGAAAGTCCTAACAGTATGGTTTTGTGGCCATGTTGAGATTTTGGGGTCTTGGCTTACGGTCTTTTCGGGTAAGCATAATTTTCTGTTTGTGCGGTGATATCATTCCCACTCCCACCTCCCTAAAGTGTGGGTGGTGAGACTGGGCTGTTTGCACTGCTTTGCTTTCATGAGTGTTTTATTTACAAATGAACATGTAAGATTTTCTAGTGTACTGAAAGTTTAATATATAACACAATGAGACCCTATTTCATCACATTGTTGAAAATCATTGTCAGACTTTTACAAAGTGTTGCACTGCTGCCATGGCAAATGCACTTGCTGCTAGCAATGTTACAATTCATAAATCTGCTGTTTGGGAGGCTTGTGAATCTAGCTCGTTTTGTGTTGTTTAGTCTGTGTTTACATTTAATGTCTTGTCCACTTAGAATGCAGTTTTATCAGTTTTGGTGGATGCTGGCACACACAATGAGATTATCGGACGGGTGATTGTCCAGTTTTTTTTCTTGCATGCTAGTCTCATTTCGAAAATAGGTTACAAAAATTCTCCTACGACAGAATAAGATTTCAGAAGCGACGTATTGCATTGTATTTGTGTTGTATTTTCAGATGAAAACACTACTGATTAAATAAAACATTTTGTGTGTTTGACCCTTCAGATCATTTCGGACACCCTGTCCTGTCGGCTCCCGAAAGCTGTGTACGAACGATCAGATTATCCTATAATCTCTTCGATAACAGTATTTCTCGTCCAATTTTCTGATCGTGTGTACTAGGCTTTACTTTTGGGACAGTTAAGTAAACAATTTTGCAGCCAGAGGAATACAATGCTAAGGTGGTTTAGTACATCTGCTGGCTGAAAAGGTGAAAAGCCTTTGGCTGATTTAGTACAGCAGACTCCACCTTGAATAATAAAAAAAAATTAATACTTACGGCTATCCTGACCATTTATTGGTTTTTATAATTGTCCTCCAAATATTTGGGAATTTTATATTAGCATTTTATATATGTTGTACAGTTTATTTTTGTACAGCATAATTTTATTTTATTTTTGAACAACTGGTCTGAAATGTGCTTAAAGTATATCTAAAGGCAGTGTTTTAAGTTTTTTAATAAGAGTTTTTTAATACTCCATCTGTCTTATTAGATTTCCCCTCACTTTCAGTCCTGTAGACTTGAAAGTAAGTGAGCGGATCCTTCCAATTTGAGGCAAATCCCCCTAATACAGAACTGTTCCCTATTGGAAGTTTTCACCTCTACTCCTGTTCTGGTGGCAGCTGAAATTTTTGGATTTGTACATTGGTGATCAGGACAATTAGAGTGAATCTCCCTAAGGCCGGATTCACGACTGTCGTCCTACTTTACCCTGCGACATCAGTCCTACTTCGGTTCTACTTCAATACGACTTCATTGATGAACAGGATAAGATTTTGTTCCGACTTTGAGATGGTCTGGCTTGTCCTTTGACCAATAAAAACAATCCGTGTGACATTCCTTTTACTGCTGCTGTAGTCACCATGTGGGATGCCACAAGTCGGATGGTTAGGGCAAGGATCCTACTTCAATGATATTCAATGGGCTGAAGTCGGAACAAAGTAGCGCAGGAACCTTTTTCAAAGTTGGACTGATTGTGTCAGACCAGTTAAGACAGTTGCTGTCCCAAGTCGCAGGGCAAGTCGCACAAGTGTTAATGGGACCTAACAGACACATGGACAGCAATTAAATATAAGCCCTGCCAGGTTATTTATTCAACTGTGTCCTATTGGGGAGATTTCTCTTTACTTCTATTCCATAGCCAAAAGGGGAAGTTGCATGAAATCGCTCCCAAAATGAGGGAAACCCTGGTTATCACCTGGGTCACCGGAACTAGTGTTCCCATAGAAATATTTCACCCAATTACTATTCTGGGGACAACCCAAAATTTGGGATTTTCTTTTACTTTCACTTTTCAGTAATAATGGTGAACATGACAAATAGAGGGTTAATCTCCATAAGGGGGACAAAGGCAGCAATAAAAACCTGACAGGTGTTTTAACCTCTTTCACTTTATACAAAACGAAAGATAAAGTTTCACACTCAGGACATGACTTACTGACCAAAACGGTAGTATGGGATGGCTTCAGCTCTGCTTTCCACCCTGAGGGACCTCTCAGGGTGGGTTGGCATCCTGAGTGCGGTTGGCTACCAAATGCTTAACTCTGGAGCTCGCCCGCAAGATAAATACCCTTCCCCCGGGAGAGCGCTTCTCCTAGTGGGTTATACGATGCGAGGAGGAGCTGATAGCGCCGCCGGGGGACCCTAGAAGAGGATGATCGGGGCCACTCTGTGCAAAACGAACTGCACAGTGAAGGTGAGTATGACCTTTAGCCACTTTCGGACCAGCCGCCCAGTTTTACTGCGGCAGGTTGGCTCCCCTGCATGAAACCACGTAACTGTACGTGGGGTCCGGATAGCAGGCGTGCGCCCGCTGCACACCGGGGATGCCGATGCTCGTGGCCGGCCATGAGTGATCGTGAGCTGGAGACACAGAACAGGGACAAGTGTGTGTAAACATACACTTCCCTGTTCTGTTCTGACAGGAGTGACATATCGTGTGTTCCTATTAGCTAGGAACCACAATCTATCACTTTCTGTAGATAGTCCCTCCCCCTTCAGTTAGAATCACCTTCCAGGGAACACAGTTAACCCCTTCACCGCCCCCTAGTGTTAACCCCTTCACTGCCAGTGACATTTTTACAGTAATCAATGCATTTTTAATCGCACTGATCGCTGTGTTAATGCCAATGGTTCCAAAAATGTGTCAAAATTGTCCGCCGACAGCCCCCCCACTTCAGTGGTGAGGAGGATCTGTCTGAGAGCATTACCCACGCACTTGCTGGAGCGGAAGGTAAGGGCCCCCTCCTCTCCTTCCCTGGAGTGGTGTGGGGCTCGGGTACTCCCTGGGGTAGTCGGTCCCTCTGGGGTTCTTCTCCTCATCCCCCCCCCCCCCTAACCTTCCCCGGGTGAGGCCCAGGCCTCTGGCTTAGGTGCTTCGGACACTCTGTCCACCCCCCCCTCCAGGGTTGTCACTATGGGGGGTACACCTTGGCACCTGATGGTTGGGTGGGTGACGAGGCATCTGCAGATCCGCACCCCCTGCAAGTGGCACTCCACTAATTTTAGGTCGCTGCTTTGCGGCCTACTGAGCACTCTCGGCGGGCAGCCGAAAATTAGGCTGCAGCTTCTGCGGCCTACCGACCGACACGCGGGGCGGCTGAGGTCGCTGCTTTCCATTGTGGGCATCTGCCCTCCTTCCTCTGCTCTAGCCTGGTCCGGTCACCCCGCGGACCTGTGTACTCGCGGTGGGCGGCTGAAAATTTAGGCCGCAGCATTTGAGGCCTGCTAGTCCGCACAGCCACGCCGGGCGCCTTCTTCCAGAGGGACGGCGCTGTGTTAACCTTGGGATTTTTCGTTGCCCCACCCCTCATATTTGGCGCTGCTTTGGGATGTCCCTATGGTTCTGAATAATGGAGCACTGTGTCTGTCAATGAACGAAAGAGAAAATGGGATTTTTGTCTTGCTGTAAAATACATTTCTTTGAGTTCATTGACAGACACAGCACCCACCCCTCTAAGGAGTTTTGATGCTTCTGACACTGCTTGTTACTAAACTGAAGGCCTATAGCAGAGAGGGGGATGTATATCACCTAAGACTGCCCATAGGCGTAACCAAGTCTTTTTTCTGCCTAGTGTCCTACTCCTGTAGGGGCAATATATCCCTATGGTTCTGAATAATGGAGCGCTGTCTGTCAATGAACTCAGAGAAATGGATTTTACAGCAAGTCAAAAATCCCATTTTACCCATTTATATTTACTAAAATAATTGCATTTCCATGTTCTGTGTACTGTGGGAGACCAGATATAGTGAATGCAGGGTCGTGGGTTTAGTAACACTTTGAGAGGCTAGGAAGTCCATGTTTACCTTAATTAACCCTGTCTTTACTATGCTGGCAGATCCTCATTATCAATTGTAAACTAGGTCATAACATTGCCTGTCCTATTAAAGGTTTAAAGATCCCAGGGCTTGAATTCTGCAATGCATGTTATTGAGCGGAAGCTGACTCTGTCCCTACCTTGTCAATCCACTTTCACTTTGAAGTTGAGGATTTACAGTGTTCACTTTAAAAAAAAAAAAAAAAATCTGAAAAAGTAAACTAACACTTTAAGGTATGCTGTATGAATGGGAACTAAAAGCTAACATACAGTGGAGTTTCCCTACACTTTAAGCCTACATCCTACATTGAAAACAATCATGTTGGGAGACTGAGGGCTGCATTAGCCATTTGTTTGCTTAGTCATCCATTCGATGAAATGGTATATATGCATGCGTGTTTGGGGAATAAAGGATCATTATGGGGTCTGAATTAGCAGATCTCTGCATGTATACACATCGGTATTCTGTGCTAATAGTTTGAGTGAAGCAAAGTGTGGTGACTTATCTAGTTTCCTGATTTCCTTCAGTATTTTTGTGGTAGATCTGTGGCACTGCTGTGCAGCTTGCAGAGTAAGTGGCTATTCACATTCAAGCATATTAAATTTAAAAAGCACTAGGTAAGCAAGGAAACGTACAGTGCGTTCATAAGGTATTCAGACCCCCTTCAACTTTTTTCAATTTTGTTATGTTGCTGCCTGATACTGCAGTTTAAATGCATTTTTTTTTCTCCTTAATCTACACTCCGTACCCCATAATGACAAAGTGAAAACAGAATTTTAGAAATGCCTGTGAATTTTTTTAAAGAGAGAAAACTTAAATGATCACATTGGCATTTGTATTCAGACCCTTTGCAACAACTCTTGAAATTCTGAAATGGAGAAAGTTTGGCACAACTAGGACTCTTCCAAGAGCTGGTCACCTGCCTAAACTGAGCACTGGAGGGAGAAAGGCCTTAGTAATAAAGGTGACCTAGAACCCGATGGTCACTCTGACTGAGCTCCAGAGATTCTGTGTGGGGATGGGATAAAGTTCCAGAAGGACAACCTTTACTTAGCCCTTCACTAATCTGGACTATGGCAGAGTGCCTAGACGGAAACCTCCCCTCCATGTTTAGGGCGCTGTTAACTGCTAGCTGACCAGCTGCCGCAGTTATGCCCCATTTTGGAAAGTAGACACCCCAAGCTATTTTCTGAGAGGCATGTTGAGTCCATGGAATATTTTATTTTTTGACACAAGTTGCGGGAAAGTGACAATTTTTTTTTTTTTTGCACTAAATGATATATTTCTCACACAGGCCATGGGCATATGTGGAATTGCACCCCAAAATACATTTAGCTGCTTCTCCTGAGTACGGGGATACCACATGTGTGGGACTTTTTGGGAGCCTAGCCCAGGGCTCGACAAACCCCGGGCGCCAGGTCGCATTTGCGACTAGAATTAGCAACCTGGCGCCTGGGGCGGCACAGCTGGGGTATCCTGTGTCCGTTCGACAACCCCCCCCCCCCTCCCGACACGATCGCGTTGGGCCGCGCTGGTAATTGAGGCCCCGGCTTTGCGGCCTACTGCAGTCCGATGGTTCCTTCTGCAATCGGGCGCCCTCTGGTGGTGTCCGTTGGTATGACAAAACATTCACCAATGCTAATGGAGCTTTCCCTACCTGTTTTCACTGCCTGCTCGTCCCCTTCCCTTTACTTAGAACCCCCAAACATTATATATATTTTTTATTCTAACACCCTAGAGAATAAAATGGCGGTCATTGCAATACTTTCTGTCACACCGTATTTGCGCAGCGGACTTACAAGCGCACTTTTTTTGGGAAAAAATACTTTTTTTAATTAAAAAATAAGAAAACAGTAAAGTTAGCCCAATTTTTTTTATATTGTGAAAGATAATGTTACGCCGAGTAAATTGATTCCCAACATTTCACGCTTCAAAATTGCGCCCGCTCGTGGAATGGCGACAAACTTTTACCTTTTAAAATCTCCATAGGCAACGTTTAAAAAATTCTACAGGTTGCATGTTTTGAGTTACAGAGGAGGTCTAGGACTAGAATTATTGCTCTCGCTCTAATGATCGTGGCGATACCTCACGTGTGGTTTGAACACCGCTTTCACATGTGGGCGCTATTCACATATGCGTTTGCTTCTGCAAGCGAGCTCGGCGGGACGGGGCGCGTTTAAAAAAATTTTTTTTTTTCTTATATATTTTACTTTTTATTTTTTATTTTTACAGTTTTAAAAAAAAAAAATTGTGTCACTTTTATTTCTATTACAAGGGATGGGGCACATTTAAAAAAAAAAATTTTTCTTATTTATTTTAACTTTTATTTTTTCACTGTTCTTTTAAAAAAAAAAAAAAAAAAGTCACTTTTATTACTATTACAAGGAATGCAAAAATCCCTTGTAATAGAAAAAAAGCATGACAGGACCTCTTAAATATAAGATCTAGGGGTCAAAAAGACCTCAGATCTCATATTTACACTAAAATGCATTAGGAAAAAAAAAATTGTCATTTGGAAAAAAAAATAATAAAATGTCCCTTTAAGAGCTATGGGTGGAAGTGACGATTTGATGTTGCTTCCGCCCTGCAATGACTTGGAGATGGGTGGGGGGGCCCATCTTCCTCTCACTCGTCTCCATGTCAGGTCAGGGACAGATCCGGATCGCCTCCGCCGTTACTGACTGCCACGGTAAGCGGTGAAGGACACCGGAGCGCGGCGGTAGGGGGGGCCCTCTCCTGCCGCCGATAAAAGTGATCTCGCTGCGAATCTGCTGCAGAGACCACTTTTATCTGAAAGAGAACCTCCGGCTCTTGAAGAGAATACCGAGGTTATGGTAGCTAGCTGCTACCATAACAACGGTATTTCTCTTCAAAGACAGGACGTATATAGTCGTCCTGCGGGAAGGAAGCGGTTAATTAAATTGAATTTATTATTTGTCATCTCCCTGCTTGGCCCCTTTCACACAGGCTGTCTGATCAGGTTCGCCTGTCAGTTTTTCAGACGGACCTGATTGGATCCTTAGCGGGAATATGGTGGTCTTGTGTCCCTGCATGGCAGGAAATAAAAGCAGTCACATTCGTTCTAGTCGTCTCTGTGTAAATTTAAGATTGGTTAATTTTTATATTGAAAATAAAGCTTTGTCCGTCGTTTAAGAAAAAAAAAAAAAACCTGGCTCCTAACTTTTTTAGCTGGCTCCTAGATTCCAAGCAAATTTGTCAAGCCCTGGCCTAGCCGCATACGAGGCCCCGAAAACCAAGCACCGCCTTCAGGATTTCTAAGGGCGTAAAGTTGTGATTTCACTCCTCACTGCCTATCACAGTTTTGAAGGCCATAAAAAGCCCAGATGGCACAACCCCCCCCCCCCCCAAATGACCCCATTTTGGAAAGTAGACACCCCAAGCTATTTGCTGAGAGGCATGTCGAGTCCATGGAATATTTTATATTGTGACACAAGTTGCGGGAAAGAGACAAATTTTTTTTTTTTTTTTTTTTGCACAAAGTTGTCACTAAATGATATATTGCTCAAACATGCCATGGGAATATGTGAAATTACACCCCAAAATGCATTCTGTTGCTTCTCCTAAGTATGGGGATACCACATGTGTGGGACTTTTTGGGAGCCTAGCCGCGCACGGGACCCCGAAAACCAAGCACCGGGGTCAAGCACCCCCAGGGGGGGTTTGAACTGTCCTGGCATTTTATGCACAACATTTAGAAGCTTATGTCACACATCACCCACTCTTCTAACCACTTGAAGACAAAGCCCTTTCTGACACTTTTTGATTACATGAAAAAATTATTTTTTTTTGCAAGAAAATTACTTTGAACCCCCAAACATTATATATTTTTTTAAAGCAAATGCCCTACAGATTGAAATGGTGGGTGTTTCATATTTTTTTTTCACAGTATTTGCGCAGCGATTTTTCAAACGCATTTTTTGGGGAAAAAACACACTTTTTTAAATTTTAATGCACTAAAACGCACTATATTGCCCAAATGTTTGATGAAATAAAAAAGATGATCTTAGGCCGAGTACATGGATACCAAACATGACATGCTTTAAAATTGCGCACAAACGCGCAGCGGCGACAAAATTAATACATTTTTAAAAGCCTTTAAAGGTTACCACTTTAGATTTACAGAGGAGATCTACTGCTAAAATTACTGCCCTCGTTCTGTCCTTCGTCGTGATACCTCACATGCATGGTGCAATTGCTGTTTACATTTGACGCCAGACCGACGCTTGCGTTCGCCTTTGCGCGAGAGCAGGGGGGGACAGGGGTGCTTTTCATTGCTTTTTCATTTTTTTTTTTTTTTATTAATTTTATTGTTATCTCAGGGAATGTAAATATCCCCTATGATAGCAATAGGTAGTGACAGGTACTCTTTTTTTTAAAAAATTGGGCTCTATTAGACCCTAGATCTCTCCTCTGCCCTCAAAGCATCTGACCACACCAAGATCGGTGTGATAAAATGCTTTCCCAATTTCCCAATGGCGCTGTTTACATTCGGCGAAATCTAAGTTATGAAATGCTCGTAGCTTCCGGTTTCTTAGGCCATAGAGATGTTTGGAGCCATTCTGGTCTCTGATCAGCTCTATGGTCAGCTGGCTGAATCACCGGCTGCATTTTCAGGTTCCCTGTTGGGACAGGAGAGCCAGAGAAAAACATGGAAGACGGTTGGGGGGGGGCATTATTCCCTCCCACTGCTTGCAAAAGCAGTCTAGAGGCTAATTAGCCGCTAGGATTGCTTTTACATGAAAGCCGACCGCTGGCTGAAAAGAATGATACCAAGATGATACCTAAACCTGCAGACATCATTCTGGTATAACCACTCAAAGTCCAGCAACATACCAGTACGTTGCTGGTCCTTGTTGGGCATATATTATAAACTTTTTTTTCATGCAGCCTGTGGGCTGAACGAAAAAAAGATATTGATCGGTGGGTATGCCCACCATTAGAATACCTCCCTTCATCCACCCACTTCTAATGATGGGCATACATGCACTGTTTATATATGCCGAAGCATGGGAGCATCCGCCCCAAAAGGTAGGAGCAAATCGCTCCTCCACCCACTGCTGCCCCCACGCTTCGGCATATATGCTGAAGTATGTAACTGTGGTGGTGAAATCACCTCCGACAGCGCTGGAGTCACGGCTTTATATATCGTGGGAGCAAACGCTGTTGCTGTCAAGATAAATAAATCCGCGCTGCAACTGAATGGCGTACCTGCTAAGCAAATGATGGTTAACAATAAAACAAAGTAACATTACAGTATAACAGTAAGACTTACCATACCTGCAAAGCAAATACAAAGAAAAAACATAGTAAAAAATAAAACATTTAACGCAACCTGTGCCTAAAATATATATATGCCGAAGCATGGGGGCATCCTCCCGCAAAAGGCAGGAGCAAATTGCTCCTCCACCCACTGCTGCCCCCACGCTTCGGCATATATGCTGAAGTATGTAACTGTGGTGGTGAAATCACCTCCGACAGCGCTGGAGTCACGGCTTTATATATCGTGGGAGCAAACGCTGTTGCTGTCAAGATCAATAAATCCGCGCTGCAACTGAATGGCGTACCTGAAAACAATAAAATGGTTACCAACAAAACACAGTAAACAGTAAAGTATAAAAAATCTGAAAAGCAAACATGGTAAAACATAATAACAATAAAACATTGCAGAATAGAATAGAGTAAAAAAGAGCAGAACAATAGAGAGAGAATAGAGAGAGGGAGAACAATAAAACAACAACTTTTTGGTTTTTTTATTTTATATTTTTTTGTTTTTTATTTATTTATTTATTTTTTTTACACTTTTTTTTTAGTAACTTTTAACTTTTGTAACTCGTTCCAGGTTTGGGTCTCTCAAAATGCAATGGCATCTTGGGAGACCCTGTGTTAGTGTGCCTAGTCTGTGCAGTGCTGAACCCTTCGCTAATACTCAACTAATGTATGGTAGCGTTCAAAGCATTCACCCATGCAAAGACCAGGATTGCCAGGACAGGAGGGACAATAAGACCGGGTGTCACGCCTAAATCCGCGCTTGCTGCAGACACGACATCTTTTTTGGGGGGCTCGTTGGGTAGGGGTACTCGGGATGGCATAAAGAAAATGCCTCTCATGCAGCTGGCTTACTGCATTTGGTTGGGGAAGGTGAGGTAGAGCACCCCCTGGAAACAGAAGGGCTCTGACGATCTCTTCCTGGAATTTAAGGAAGGATCCAGTCTGTCCTGAAGCTCTGTATAGCACATGAGCGTTCAGCAAAGCCAATTGAAATAAATAAACAGACACTTTTTTGTACCAGCGTCTGGCCTTACGGGCAACTAGGTACGGCGCCAACAACTGGTCGTTGAGGTCCACCCCTCCCATATTAAGGTTGTATTCGTGGACACAGAGGGGTTTCTCCACAACACCAGTCGCCGTAGTAATTTGGGTCGTGTCTGCATGAAGGGAGGTGAGAACGAAAACATTCTTCTTATCCCTCCACTTCATAGCGAGCAAATTATTATACTTCAAGCAGGCTCTCTCCCCCAGCCTAAGACGGGAATCTACAAGCCGCTGGGGAAAGCCCCGGCGATTAGGTCGCACGGTGCCACATGCTCCAATCTGCTGATCAAACAAGTGACTAAAAAGTGGCACGCTCGTATAATTGTCCACGTACAAGTGGTACCCCTTTCCGAATAAGGGTGACACCAAGTCCCACACTATCTTGCCAGCGCTTCCTATGTAGTCAGGGCAGTTTGTCGGCTCTACGTGACTATCTTTGCCCTCGTAAACCATAAAACTATATGTATAGCCTGTGGCCCTGTCACAGAGCTTATACATCTTGACCCCGTATCTGGCACACTTGCTGGGAAGGTACTGTTTGAATGACAAGCGGCCAGAAAATTTAATCAGGGACTCATCAATGCAGACAAATTGATGGGGGGTAAACAAGTCTGCAAAACGGTTGAAGTGGTTTACGAGGGGCCGAATTTTGTAGAGCCGATCGTATGCAGGGTCTCCACGAGGACGACAGAGTTCATTGTCGTTGAAGTGCATGAACCGCAAAATCTGCTCGTATCGTGCCCTGGCCATGGAAGCAGAGAACAAGGGCGAATGGTAAATTGGGTCAGTGGACCAATATGACCGCAACTTACTCTTTTCATTCAACCCCATGAGGAGGGAAAGGCCCAGAAAGATCTTAAATTCGGAGACCGTGATTGGTCTCCAATCTCTGGCAAGGGAGGACTGGGGATTAGCGGCGATGTGTTGACCAGCGTATAAATTGCTTTGGTCCACAATAGATCTATAGAGATCTTCGGTGAAAAACAGTGAATAAAAATCCAGTGGCGTAAAGTCAACTGTTTCCACCTGAATTCCGGGTTGGCCAGTGAAAGGGGGAAGTACGGGTGCTGCAGAAGTGGTGGGTTCCCAATTCGGATTGGCGAATGCAGCAGGATGGGCACTATGGGCACGACGGGCCTGTCTGTGTCTTCTTGGTGGCAGCGGGACACTACTAGTGCTTGCCACCTCACCAGCTTGAACTGCACTTATGGGACTCGCCACGTCACCACGTGATACTGCAGTGCTGGATGTACGACCAGGGTGTACTAGGCCGCTGGTGCTTGCCAGTTCACCAGAAGGAATAGCGGCGCTAGTACTTCTCTGCTCCATACGAGAGCCCTGCGGTTCTTGCACTTCAAGGACAGAAGAAGAAGTTCGGGGTCTGGTACGCCTGACCCTAGCAGGGACCACAACTCTGTCGTCAGAGCTATCTGTCATGGAGGCGCTGTCCTCTACAGGTTCGTATTCTGAGCCTGAACTTGACAGATGAGTGACTTCCTCTTCACTATCTGTCATGCTCAGAAACGTGTAGGCCTCTTCACTAGTGTACCTTCGATTTGCCATTTTGGGCTCTAAATTTAGGGGTACACTAGTGAGACTCGCAGGCAAAAAAGCTCCTGACTGTCAGCGACTGTATCAAAACGCTACCAAAAAACTGTTAGCGATCGCAGGGATCAGGCCTGACTCTGCGAACGCTGCAGTTATGTGTGCTTAGTGTTTTGTAAGTGTCAGTGATCGATCGATACTGCACTTGGGTGGGCTGGGCAGGGCTGGGCCGAGGGGCAGGTGCTAGCAGGTATCTGGGCTGATCCCGCTAACACTGTGTTTATGGGAACCCTAAACTGCTGCGGAGTATAGGTCTGATCGGATCAGATATCGATCCGCTCAGATACTATAGCACTAAGGGAGGTGTATGCTGCGTGCGTGGGTTTTAGCGGTACTGGCGCTAACCTGACGCTGCCTGGGGCGACGCAGACCTTAGCTGACCCTAAAAATGTAATTTATATCACCGCCGGGCAATTAGGAGGTTAAACCTTTATAGGGTAATAAAAGGCGGGTGGCCTAAAACTATAATAAACTATAAAAAACTATAATAAACTACAAAAAACAAACTAGCTAACCAGCGTCACCCGTAACACTTATACGGTGATCGCTGGTGAAAGGGTTAACTAGGGGGCAATCAGGGGGTTAAAACCTTTAGCAGGTAGTATATGGGGGTCCCTGTCGCTATAAAACACTGACAGCGAACCTATATACTTACCTCCCTAACTAGCGTCACCTGTGTCACTAATACAGCGATCAGAAAAACGATCGCTTAGCGACACTGGTGACGGGGGGTAATCAAGGGGTTAACCTTTATTAGGGGGTGTTAGGGGGGCACCCTAGACCTAAAGGGGGCTAACCTAACTGCCCTAACACTTGTAACTGACACAAACTGACACCAATGCAAAAAAATGCTATTGGTGTCAGAGTGTCAGGGGCTACAGGGGGGTGATCGGGGGGTGATGGGGGGTGACAAGTGTGCCTGGCGTGTTCTACTGTTAGTGTAGTGTTGTGCAGACTTACTTGATGTCTTCTCTCCTCGGCGCCGCAACGAAAAGACCGGCTCGAGGAGGGATGACATCACTTCCTTTCCCTCTGTTTACTTTACAGAGGGAAAGGAAGCATTTTCATTCGCCGGGAGCGATCGGGAGGGGGTGGCCAACAATGGATGGCCTCCCCCTCACCTCTCATCGCCCGGGAAGAAATGGCGACCGCCTCGGGCACCGGGGGGGACCGATCGGACCCCCCACCCGCGGAAGGCAAATCACGTACATGTACGTGATTTTGCCTGTCCGTGCCACCTTGCCGACGTACATCGGTGTGAGGCGGTCAAGTGGTTAAAAAAAAAAAAACAGTATTTTGTACTTTTTGCTATATTTTTTTTCAAAATTGGAGCTCTTTTTTTGTTTATAGCGCAAAAAATTAAAAACTGCAGAGGTGATCAAATACCACCAAAAGAAAGCTCTATTTGTGGGGAAAAGACATAAATTTTGTTTGGGTACAACGTCGCACAACCACGCAATTGTCAGTTAAAGCGACGCAGTGCCGTATCGCAAAAAATGGCCTGGTCAGGAAGGGGGCAAATCCTTCCCGAGCTGAAGTGGTTAAATAATGGCACCGTAACCACATCCCGCATTTTGCTGCGGTTCTGGAAACACAGGCAGAATCGCGCAATTCTGCTTTCGATCTCAATACGCTCATGTGTGAATGAGTCCTTGGCAACAACTCTGTAAATGTCCTAGAGTGACCCAGCGTCCTGACTTGTCTTGAACACTATTGGACATCTCTGGAGAGACCTGAAAATTACTGTCCACTGATGGTCCCCATCCAACCTAACTGAGCTTGAGAGGATTTGCAAAGAAGAATGGCAGAAAATCTCCCAATCCAGGTGTGCAAAGTTTGTCGCGTCATACCCAAAGAGACTCGAGGTGTAATTGCTGCCAATTGTGCTTCAACAAAGTACTGTGAAGGGTCTGAATACCTAATTATTTGTGAGATTTCAGTTTTTTTTTTCTTAATAAATTCAGACATTTCTAAAATTCTGTTTTCACTTTGTCATTATGGGGTATAGATAAGGCTCTATTCACACTAGTACAACTCCAAAGTCGTGCAACTTTCATGCAACTTTGGATGGGTGAGACCTGGATGCGACTTTGGCTTTGACCAGTGGTAATGGGCAACTGTCGCATGTAAAACATTCAGGTGCGATTTTCATGCAACTTTTGAGGGTAAACATTGAAGGCTACGGCCCTAAAGTTGGACCAAAGTAGTGCCTTTACTTTTAAGTTGCATAGATAGTAACAGTACTCATTAGAAAACATGTCCAAAGTTACCTGACAAGTAGCACAAGTTTGAATGAAGACTTAATAAGAAAAAAGAATTGAAATCAGACTGCAACATAACAAGATTGGAAAAAAGTGAAGGGGGTCTGAATGCACTGTACATTTATATAAGATGGCTGCGCCTACCAATGACAGCAAAATGCCTTCCACCAATGTGGACCTAAGAAAAACCCAAATTCCCCTGGGTTTGAATGCTGTATTTCTGATTAAGGATGGGCTCAGGCTTGTTCTCAGCTCCACGTGCCCGCCAGGAAGCTGACACTGCGGATGCGCAGCGTTAATCACAGGTAGTGAAGCATTTCCCGATCTGTGCAGCCGCGCATCGGGAAATTAGCGCTGCACAGTGTCTGCTTCCTGGCGGGCACGTGGGGCTGCGAACAATAGCCCATCCTTGTTTCTGATTAATGCGTAAAAAATCCTGTAGTATGACACAATCAGGCTTGTTTGTAAAGGGTCATACTACTCCTTCAGAGTTTGAAGTTATGCATCTTAAAGCAGCTAGTACAGTGACGATTATTCTAAGTCGGTTGATCTGGGTTATAATTTTTTCAAGAAGTTGTTTTTTTGTTAATGCTTTGTTTCGATGTTTTGTTTTAAAGTGTATGTTGTCATTTGCTTGGGAAGAAAAAAAACACAGTACACAGATGGCATACAATCTTTTTCCCATAACCAGTCTGTCCCTGATCTAGTGAGATCTCGCGTACCAGATTTCATAAATGCTTATAAAAATCTTCCCATGTGAACAGCACTCTCGTCCATTCCTATGGATTTCAGAGCATGAGCTTGCGCAATGAAAATTGCAGTGAACTCAATTTTTCCACCTGGAAAAAAATCATTGTCCACTCTTCACTCTCAGACATTTCAAAATGAGCATGAAAATTACTGTAAGGTCATATCATTAAGGTGGACTTGAAATGAAAATTTGGCATATTGTAATGAACATTTAAAACAATAATTGTGCCTAAGCAGTACCCTAAAAAAAAAAGCATCTTCTGTTGAATTTTTAAATAGTGTGTCTAGGACACCATGGTTGTATATCTGCTTTGTGAAATCTTAAGACACTGTTACCTGTGGCTTATAGTCTCAGTGCTCTACCAAGTTGGCTGCCTCCACACAGCAACAGTGCAGATCAGTCTGTAATGGGGCAGGCAAGGTCAGCTGCATTAATGGCAATAATGGAAACTAGTCCTTTGCCCGCTGCCTGCGTTCTTTTAGGTACAGCTTCCAGAGTTCAGTCCAACTTTTTACATTTATGAGCTGGAGTAGTATGTTGGATCAGTTGTCTACCAATGGATTTCATCTTCATTTTACTATTACTTGCGGGCTTGAATTTGCTCAGTACCTGTGTGCCCAAACACCTGCCACATTCCACACTTATACTGAAGCAGTACTGGTGTAATAGTAGATTGTGCCCAGTTTCATGACTGCCAGATTGATCTATAGTAGGCTTTCTTAACCAGTTTTTCATGCAGGGCCGATCCTAGGTTCAGACGCCTGGATGCAGAAATATTTCTGGCACCCCCGCATGGGCCTGGTCATCTTACTAACCCCTCCTTTACAAATGTTTCTATGGCAACGAGTCAGTGGCACAACACCTGAGGATAATGCTCAACAGCATATCACCAGTAATTCTAAACTTAAGTTTACGGTGGTTTTAATAAGCCTAAACTGCAAGCATGCCAACCACATCCTGAATTTTACCAGCATTGACTAATCACAGCTCTACTATTTAGCAATGTGGGGATTTGGAAACCAGAAATAAAGAACTTGAATGCAGTAAAAGTCTGCAGCTCCCGCTGGCTCCTTCAATATTTCTAATCTGATCAAGGAAAATTTAATCCCTCCAAAGGACGTGTTAACACTTAAATTATCCCAACACCATGCTTGATATGGTGTTGGGGTGATTGAATTACTTTATTTCTATTACTACATTGTAATATACAATCGTTCAACTCACGAAAATGCAGAATCAGTGGGAACCCTGAGCTTGTCGCCTGCTGCCAGGTGCAGCGGGGCACCGTCGCCTGCCGCCAGGTGCAGCGTGTCACTTGCTACCCATAGCTTGTCTTTCTCTCCCTCCCCTTCAGCTAGGCATGCTGGGGGCTGAAGTTTCCCCCTTAGGTTTGCAACGGGCCTGCCAGTCCTCAGGACTAAATGTCCCACGATCTTCCTTTCTGCTCCTTTTTTAGATTGATTTTTTTTCCCTGGCCAATAGGAAGGGGAGAGGAAGAAACATAGCGGCTGTCCTGGCAAACACTGCTCCTGAGTACAGCAGCACAAGGGGAGGGGGGGTAGAAGAGCCTGCAGTTGCGCTCTCTCCATACAGAGACAAAGCCACTCCGACCTGTCAACAGTGGGGAGCAGGATAACAGGAGAAGGTGGGAGGGGAAATAGACAGGAAACAGAGAGCCCTCTGTGCCCCTTGATGTTCGGAGCCCCCCTCTGCCTTAACTCGCAACGCATGGGCGCGGTGCACCCACCCAGGATCGTCCTGGTTCCAGGTTCCTCTAGAGCATGGGTCTTAAACTGTCTAAACAAAGGACCAGTTTACTATACTTCAAGCTTTAGAGGGGCCGGATTGTGGCAGCGGGAGTAGAAAATGGCCTGGTGTCGGTAACAATGATCTATCGTTGGTTTCAGTGGGAGAAATAGTGCCCCATCATTGGTGTCCATGATAAGAATAATGCCCCATCATTAGTGTCAGTGGGAGGAATAGTACTCGATCATTGGTTTCGGTGAAAGGCATAGCGATCTATTAGTGGGAGGAATAATGCTCCATCACTGGTGTCAGTGGGAGGAATAGTGCCCTAAGGGCCAGATAAAGGAAAGCAAGGGGCCACAGTTTGGAGACTACTGCTCTAGAGGCTGCTAGGAGTGCCTTGAGGAATCATGGACTGATTTCCCTTCCCACCTGCAATGACTACCAATGTAAGAGGGCATTTCTTCACTGACCACAAAGATAATACACTTTATACGGACTACTAGTGTAAGGAGACTGATGATATAGTCAGCCGGGAATACGAGGATCGAGTCACCACATCTCATAGATAATTGTAAAAAGTATGTATGCGCAAAAAGCGGCAGGATTTTTAGGATGCCAAAATGAATATAATCCATTGTACTATACAAATATTGAAAACGGCAGTATTCATAAAACCATCAAAGATCCATGCAGTCATCATGTAAATACAGTAGCTTCAGCTCAACATGTTTCACCAATCAATGGCTTTCTCAGGAGACATAACATGAAAGTCACAAGTCCATCAAGTTCAACCTATGTGTGTGATTATATGTCAGTATTACATTGTATATTCCTGTATATTGCGGTTGTTCAAGTGCTTATCTAATAGTTTTTTTAAACTATTGATGCCCCCCACTGAAACCACCGCCTGTGGAAGGGAATTCCACATCCATGCCGCTCTTACAGTAAAGAACCCTCTACGCAGTTTAAGGTTAAACCTTTTTCTTCTGATTTTAGTGAGTGGCCACGTGTCTTATTAAACTCCCTTCCGTGAAAGTTTTATCCCTATTATGGGGTCACCAGTTTGGGATTTGTAAATTGAAATCATATCCCCTCTCAAGCGTCTCTTCTCCAGAGAGAATAAGTTTAGTGCTCGCAACCTTTCTTCATAACTAATGTCCTCCAGACCCTTTATTAGCTTTGTTGCCATTCTTTGTACTCGCTCCATTTCCAATACATTCTTCCTGATGACTGGTGCCGAGAACTGGACAGCATACTCCAGGTGAGACCGGACCAAAGTCTTGTAGAGTGGGAGAATTATCGCTTTATCCTTGGAGTTAATCCTCTTTTTAATGCATGCCAATATTCTTTTTGCTTTGTTAGCAGCAGCTTGGCATTGCATGCCATTGCTGAGCCTATCATCTACTAGGACTCACAGGTCCTTTTCCATCCTAGATTCCCCCAGAGGTTCACCCACTAGTGAGTAGATTGCGTTCATATTTTTGCCACCCAAATGCATTATTTTACATTTTTCTACATTAAACCTCATTAATTTTTTCAGATCTTCTTGCAAGGTTTCCACATCCTGCAGAGAAGTTATTGGCCTGCTTAGCTTAGTGTTGTCCACAAATACAGAGATTGAACTGTTTACCCCATCCTCCAGGTTGTTTATGAACAAATTTAAACAGGATTGGTCCCAGCACAAAACCCTGGGGGACCCCATCTCCCACCCCTGACCATTCCGAGTATTCCCCATTTGTCACCACCCTCTGAACTCTCCCTTGTAGCCAGTTTTCAATCCATGTACTCACCCTAGCCATCTAGTCCTGGTGATTTATTAATGTTAAGTTTCCTGAGACTATTTCTAATTCTGTCCTCTGTTGGCCTTGAGCGTGCTTCCTGTGATGTGTAATGAGGACAAACACTGCAGTTTTGGTTACTGAAGCCCCCCGATTCCGTCATGAAGACTGAGGAGAAGAATACATTCAATACCTTCGCCATCCCCCCATCCTTTGTAACCAGATGTCCTTCCTCATTCTTTATGGGGCCAATATGGTCTGTGCTCCCTTTTTTACTGTTTATATATTTAAAGAATTTCTTGGATTTTTTTTTTTGCTCTCCTCCGCTGTGTCTTTCGTGTTCTATCTTAGTCGCCCTAATTGCACACTTATGCCCTGTACATACGATAGGATTTTCCGACAGCAAAATACCATGTTTTTTTCCCGACGGATGTTGGCTCAAACTTGTCTTACATACATACACACGGTCACACAGTTGGTCGGAAATTACTAACGTCAAGAAGGCGGTGACATACAACACGTACGACAAGCCGAGAAAAATGTTTAATAGCCAGTGCTGCTCTTCTGCTTGATTCCGAACATGCGTCGGAATTGTGTACACACGATCGGAATTTCCGACAACGGATTTTGTTGTCGGAAAATTTGACAACCAGCTCTCAAATTCTGTGTGAAGAAAATGTCTGATGGTGCCTACACACGGTCGGAATTTCCGACAACAAGCTCCTATCAAACATTTTTCGTTGGAAAATCCTATCGTGTGTACGGGGCATAGCATATCTTTTTGCATTCTTTGTAAAGTCTGAATGCTGGTGATGATACCTCAGCCTTTGTATTTTTTGAAGACCTTCTCCTTTGCTTTTGTATGCATTTTTACATTGGAGTTAAGCCATCCAGGACTTTTGTTTTCTCTTTTAAATTTATTTCCCAATGAGGTGCACTGGCTAATGCCCTTATTTAATATGCTCTTAAAGCAAACCCATCTCTCCTCCGTGTTCTTTGTTTCTAAGATTTTTATCCCAATTTATATCTTCTAGCAAGGTTCGTAGTTTAGGTTAGTTGGCTCTTTTGACATTGTGTCTTTGTGTGCCCCTTGTGTTTCCTATTTGTGTGATTTATACTGAAGCCAATTGACCTGTGATTGCTGTTTTCTAAATTGCCCCGTATTTCCACATCCGTGTTCAGGTCTGTATTGTTGGTAATTGGTATAACTAGTAACGCCTTGTTTCTAGTTGGTGCATCTACCATCTGACCCATGAAATTGTCCTGCAAGACATATAGGAACTGGCGAGCCTTAGACGAATGCGTGGTTCCCAGTATTATTTTCTCCATAGCTTTATCCCTTTGGAGCTCTACCCATAAGGATTCCACCTTCTCCCTAGCACCCTTATTGATGTCATCTCCCGCATTCACTTGTACATTATTCTTGCTATATAGGCATACCCCTCCCCCTTTTTTACCCTCTCTATCCCTGCAATAAAGGAAATACCCTTGAATGGTTGCCAGCCAATCATGAGAGCTATTGAACCAGGTTTTTGAAATTCCCACAAAATCTAAATCCTCCTCGTTCAACAGTATCTCTAGTTCGAGGCGAAACATACACTAAAGCGGCCGGGGCAGCAAAGTGTAGCAAAGGAGTATCTCTAGTTCACCCATCTTGTCCGCCAGGCTCCTGACGTTGGTGAACATGCCATGTAGTTAAGACCGGTCGCATACTGTCCTCTTATTGGGTGTTCCGAGATTGCAAATAGGACTTGTTACTATACTTACCTTGGGTTCATGTGCTTTAATCAACCTACCACTAATGCCCCCAATACTATCCTCTGGAATATGTTCATTGTTGACTATCTCGCCTAGTTTAAAAACCCTACTAACTTTTTGGCCATCTTCACTCCCAGCAGATCTGCACTCGCCTCATTTAGGTGCAGCCGGTGCCTTCTGTAGAACTGGTGACCGACAGAAGTCGGCCCAGTTCTCCAGGAACCCAAACCCCTCCTTACTACACCAGCTCCTCAGCCACGTGTTTACTTCCCTAATCTCCCTCTGCCTTTCTGGTGTGGCTCGAGGTTCCTGAGAATACTACCTTGGAGGTCCTTTTCCTCAGTTTAGCTCCTAAGTCCCTAAAATACTTCTTTAGGACACTCCATCTGCCTCTGACTTTGTCATTGGTGCCAACGTGCACCATGACAGCTGGGTCTTTCCCAGCCCCTCCCAGTAATCTGTCCACCAGATCCATGATGTACCGAACCTGAGCGCCCGGTAGACAGCATACAGTTTGGCGCTTCAGGTCTTTGTCACAGATTGCCCTCTCTGTCCTCCTAAGAATTGAGTCCCCTACCTCCAGAATCTGTCTGTCCTTTCCCTTTTACACCCCCCCCCCCCCACTCTCACTGGAGGATTTCTTCCCCTGGCAGCTAGGAGAGTCCCTCAGCTCCAGCAGTGCTGGTCCCTGACTGCTATCACAAATGTCACTCAATGGAGCATACTTATTGGAATGCTCCAGTCCATCGGCCTCCCTGACACTTCCCCCTTTATCCTTCCGAACTGTCGCCCATATACTCATTTCTAGTGCCTGCACCTCTTTGTCTCCACCCGCCTCTTTGCTTCCCCCCGCCTCTTTGCTGGCCCCTGCCGGGTACGTTACCGGCTCTCCTTTAGTATATGGAGGGTCTTCTCAGTGCTGACAGTTGCTTCCCTAGATTCAGAACCTGGGCTTCCGGGGAAACAATGCTTACATTTTGCACAGCAGTATTTGCCCTCGATCAGATGATCAAGGAATGCATACATGCCGCAAGATCTACACCGAGTCGCATCTCCACACCCGCCGGCATTGTACCTACTAATGTAATGAGGATTGGGGATTATACCCTGTCCAAATTGCCTAGCAACTAGCTTCCTGACACTAATACTCAACAATACAATACTCAGGTACTCAACATGACAATACACATGCACTCGCAGACCACGTGTGCTCGCAATACACAGGTACTAACGATACACACACACACACACACACACACACACACTACTCAGGTACTACCTGACACTAATACTCAATACAGCCCACGTGCACTCGCAACACTCATGTACTTACGATACACAGGTTCTCACACTACACAGGTACTTGCAATACTCAACAAAAACAGTTACTCCACAATACACAGCGTCCCCGCTAGACACAGTCAGTCTTCTTCCTTTTTTTTTTTTTTTTTGGTTAACTGGTGATGACTGCTCTGGTGATTCATTCAGGCTGAAAACTTAAACCAGTCTGCCCAAATGTTGAAAAGCTGCCCAGATAATCACATTTAGTCAGCTGTGGTAATCCAACAAGCAAAAAAGAGCACTATTGAGAATAGAGGTCGACCGATATATCGGCCGATATTTTGCTATTTTTACTTAATCGGCATCGGCCGATTTTGCTGATAAAAAAAGGCCGATTATAACTGCAGCGGGACTTGCAAATGACTTGAAGTCAATGCAAGTTGCCTGAAGTTATCTGTGGAAAGACTTCTCTCCTCCCTGGCAGCCTGCCAAGTCTGATAAGAAGAAACATTGTATCTCTTCAGGTTCTTTTATCAATGAGCTGAACTCCCAGTGGAGGAGTTCTCAGTTTAACCATTTAAAGACTTAGGCCCCTTTCACACGAGGCGGGCTCCGTTTCTACGGAGCCCGCCTCGGTCCGCCGGCTCAGCGGGAGATCAGTCCGTTGATCTCCACTGAGCCGGGGAATGACAGGTCCCTCTCTTCTCACTGAGCGGGGAGGGGCTTGTCAGGCGTCGCTGCCGCCTATGGAGGGATCGGACGAAAAAGGACAGCGTGTCCATTTTCGTCAGATCTCATCCGATCCGCCAGCAACGGACCTGGACGTAGAGCCATCCGTCTGCTTTTCAGCGGATCGGACCGGGTCGGATGTCAGCGGACATGTCTCCGCTGACATCCGACGCTCCATAGACTAACATGGAGCGCCCGTTCAGGTCCGCCGTCAAAACCGACAGGCGGACCTGAACGGTCCAATCGTGTGAAATGGGCCTAAATCTTTTCTGACACTTGTTGCTTACAAGTAAAAATCCTGTATTTTCTGCTAGAAAATCACTTAGAACCCCCAAACATTATATATATATATTTTTTTTTAGCAGAGACCCTAGGGAATAAAATAGCGGTTGTTGCAATATTTTATGTCACACGGTATTTGCGCAGCGGTCTTTCAAACGCAATTTTTAAAAAAAAAATACACTAATGAAATAAAAAAAAAAAATAAGCAGTAAAGTTAGCCCATTTTTTTTCGTCCAAAAGTTTTGATTACCTGTTTTTGTGTATTTAATATTTAAGATATAGTTATTTTTTTTAATCTAAATTATACATACAAGTGAACTGATTGAAAGTTTGTTTTGTTTAATAAATGTTTAAATGTAAAAAAATTTCTGTATCACTTATTACTTAAGGTTGCTTTCACACTGGAGCGGGCAGGCGTTGACGGTAAAACGCTGTTAGTTTTAGCGGTGCTTTACCGTCATTTTAGCGGCGCTATTCGGCTGCAAGCGGGGCGCTTATAACCCAGCTAGCGGCCGAGGAAGGGGTTAAATGCGCCCCTGAAGCCCTGCTGCCGAAATGCTTTGCAGGTGCTTCGGCAGCGGTGCACATTCATTTCAATGGGCAGGAGTGGTGGAGTAGCGGTATACACCGCTCCAAAGATGCTATTTGCAGGACTTTTTTTTAGCATCCTGCCAGCGCATCGCCTCAGTGTGAAAGCACTCGGGATATCACACTGAGACTGCAGGGGAGCCATTTTGCAGGCACTTTACAGGCACTATTTTTAGCCCAAAAGCGCCTGAAAAAGGCCCCAGTGTGAAAGGGGTCTAACTGTTAAATATTTTTGAGATGAAGGGGAAAAAAAAAACAAAAAGGAAAAAAAAAAACGGCGTAATATATCGGCCACCGCGATTTCTAAATATCGGCATCGGCCAGAGAAAAACCCATATCGGTCGACCTCCAATTGAGAATTCCCAGATATAACAGCTGAAAGCACCTAAAAATCCTCAGCTCGGTTCACATAATACCAATTTCTTACCAAATAGTTTATGCCTGCTGGCTTCAAGGCTCCCAACATGGCACACGGCTGCAGCAAGGAGACCACCACCACATGGGTCTATTTACAGTATCTCACAAAAGTGAGTACACCCGTCACATTTTTGTAAATAATTTATTCTATCTTTTCATGTGACAACACTGAAGAAATGACACTTTGCTACAATGTAAAGTAGTGAGTGTACAGCTTGTATAACAGTGTAAATTTGCTGCCCCCTCAAAATAACTCAACACACTGCCAAAAATGTCTAAACCGCTGGCAACGAAAGTGAGTACACCCCTAAATGAAAATGTTCAAATTGGGCCCAAAGTGGCAATATTTTGTGTGGCCACCATTATTTTCCAGCACTGCCTTAACCCTCTTGGGCATGGAGTTCACCAGAGCTTCACAGGTTGCTACTGGAGTCCTCTTCCACTCCTCCATGATGACATCACGGAGCTGGTGGATGTTGGAGACCTTGCGTTCCTCCACCTTCCGTTTGAGGATGCCCCACAAATGCTCAATAGGGTTTAGGTCTGGAGACATGCTTGGCCAGTCCATCACCTTTACCCTCAGCTTTTTTAGCAAAGCAGTGGTCATCTTGGATGTGTTTGGAGTCGTTATCATGTTGGAATACTGCCCTGCGGCCAAGTCCCCGAAGGGAGGGGATCATGCTCTGCTTCAGTATGTCGGTGTATATTGACATTCATGGTTCCCTCAATTAACTATAGCTCCCCAGTGGCGGCAGCACTCATGCAGCCCCAGACCATGACACTCCCACCACCATGCTTGATTGTAGGCAAGACACACTTGTCTTTATACTCCTCTCCTGGTTGCCTCCAGACACGCTTGATACCATCTGAACTGAATACGTTTATCTTGGTCTCATCAGACCACAGGACATGGTTCCGGTAATCCATATCCTTAGTCTGCTTGTCTTCAGCAAACTGTTTGCAGGCTTTCTTGTGCATCATCTTTAGAAGAGGCTTCCTTCTGGTGAGAGAGCGATAACACCAAAATTTAACACACCTGCTCCCTATTCACACCTGAGACCTTGTAACACTAACGAGTCATGTGACACCGGGGAGGGAAAATGGCTAATTGGGCCCAATTTGGACATTTTTACTTAGGGGTGTACTCACTTTTGTTGCCAGCGGTTTAGACATTAATGGCTTTGTGTTGAGTTAATTTGAGGGGACAGCAAATTTACATTGTTATACAAGCTGCACACTCACTACTTTACATTGTAGCAAAGTGTCATTTCTTCAGTGTTGTCACATGAAAAGATAGAATAAAATATTTACAAAAATGTGAGGGGTGTACTCACTTTTGTGAGATACTGTATATCCCTCCGACCTCCCTGGTGTGACGCCGCCGGCGAGATGCGAGCGCAGCCATTAGCTTTAAGGCCTTTTTGTGAGATAATTCAATGGAGGACATGGTGTTTTTTTCTATTTTGACAATTTAACCTTTTTGAATATTTATTACAATACTTTTTTTTTTTTTCAGCCCTGTTGGGTGGCTTTGGTGAGATATCAGGGGTCTAAATAGACACCTGACATCTCCCCTTTGCGACAAGGAAAGGGACTGAGGACAGAGATTCCCCAGTTCCTTTCTCTGTAGCCACAGCTGCACTGGAGATGAATGGAGAGGCGAAAGAGGCTCCTCTCCATTAATAAACTAAAGCATCATAAACATAGTTTATGATGCTCAGTTATGAATGGACAGTCGGTGATCACTGACTTCATTTGGAAAAGGAGGGAGCTGGTAAATCACAGATTTACCGGCTCCTTCCTCCGTTGAAAGATCCAGGACAAAGGGGGGCGGAGGAGCGCGGAGGGGGGAAGCAGAGCATGGCGAAGAGAGCGGAGCACGGAGGGGGGACAGGAGCATGGGGGGGTGGGCTGGAGGAGCACAGAGGAGGATACAGGGACAGTCAGGGGTGAAGGGTGCTGAGGTGGGGGGAGTTACAAGCACCGATCCCCCTGTATAGATTTTAATATAGCAGCTGAAAGCCTCAGGAGGGGGGAGAAGAGGAGAAGCGGCTGTCAGCTGCTTTATTGAAATCTATACAGGGGGATCGGTGCTTGTAACTACCCCCACCACCGCACCAATCTTCCCTGACTCCCCAAGTATCGGATCAAGCATCGGGGCATTTTCTCAAGTACAAGTACTCGGGCAAATGCTCGGTATCGGGACAATCCTAATATAAATAGACCCAAGTGGCGGAGGTCTCCTTCATGCAACCGTGCGCCATGTTGGGAGCCTTGAAGCCAGTAGGCGTAAACCCTTAGATGGTAAGAATTTGTAATATGTGAACCAAGCTATTGATTTTTAGGTGCTTTCAGTTGTTCTGGGAGTTCTCTATAGTGCTTTTGTCTTTTTTGCTTGTTGGATTACTACAGTGATTTTCAAAGTATTACTAAAGGCAAAACTGCCCAACTAAAGCGTGTAGAGGAATTAGTACCCCTGTCAGGTTTTATCACTGACTGTGACCCCGTTAAGGAGATTCACCCATTTTGTCCTGTTTATCATCATTGAAAGTGAATGAAAATCCCAAATTTTGGGTTATCTCCAGAAATGTAGTAGAGGGGAAATCTTCCAACGGGGACACTAGTTCTGGTGACCTGGGGGTTCCCAAGGAATTCCCTTAATCTGCAGGGATTTCCTCTCCCTTCCTGTTTGGATTTGGGACAGGAAGCAAAGGGAAATATCCGCAAATGGGACACAGATGGTGATAAAAAAAATCTGGGTTATTTCCCTCCTTTACTCCAAAATGGGAAAAAAGTGCCTTTAGTTCTACTTTTTAAAGCATTCTCTGTATTAAAGTAAAAAAAACCTTTTACATGAAGCTCCTCTCTAAATATTCAGCTCTGTGCTTGAAAGCGGTGGCACTTCTCTCCCCCTCCTTACTGAACCCTTTTGCCCCTGCTGCTGTCAATCAAATCCAGTGGCAGGCAATGGGGCTGAGCCACACTATCAATAGATACACACTGCGTGGCTCAGGATCGAGCATGCATGAGTGCAATGGTTTTACCAAAGCACAGAGCAGGTAAGTATAACAAGTTTGTTAGAAAAAAAAAAGATAGAGACTTTACAATCCATTTTAATTCTGTATGTTTTGGTTGGAGTAGCTTTCAAACGTGTATTCTTTTCATGTACGTTACATAGTCAGATTCCCTGCTCATACTACACTGTCACCAATCTGTTGTGATTATAAGGAATGGTACTGTAACATGTAAATTGATGATGCTTTACTGTGCAGAGCAGTTTAATGTATAATAGAGCAGCTTGCTTGGCACAGCATCTCGCTATTACACATAGCAACACTGTAACACACTTGTCAGCTTGAACTAAAATTATCTGTAAGTGCTCATAAAACTATCTTGCGTTGTTCAGAAGAGGAAAGCATGTGATGCCAAATGTGTTGACACGTCTGTCTGTGCAGTGTAAAAATCCTTTGTAATCTGTAAAAACACTGAGAGCTATCAAGCTGAGCACTCACAAGGTGATATATCTATATGGAATGAAGAATGTTTCCGGATGTCAAACAGGAAGTGAATATTCTGTCATGACAGAAAATTTGCCTTATGCCTCATGTACACTGCTGCTGGTAAATGGACATTTAGGAGCAGTTGGGCATTTTTTTCAGCTGCCCCTGAACTCTCCTGTTATCTTATTAGTACATGTACACAGGGTCCTTTATAGTCCTTTCTAGGCAGTTGTGTTTAGAAGCTTTTTTTGGAATGCCAAAAAATGGGTTCAGAGGCATTTGGAACGCTGCCAAGCGCAGTACCTTAGCAGTGTTTTGTTTACAGACGCTTTTCATATTAATGTTTTTTTTTTTTTTTTTTTTTTTTTAACAAATGCTTCTAGATGCAAACGTGGCTAAACGCGGCATGTAAACGCGGCTAAATGTCCGTTTTTTTAGACGCTGGTCTCTAGCTGTCAAGTTAAATTGTTCAGGAGAGGTTGAGCAACATCCCGTGTACATGAAGCCTTAGGCCCCTTTCACACGGACAGCTGTTCTGCCGTTGTAAAAGCACTTTTTTTTTATTTTGAAATTCCAGGACTCCAGGCACAGCGATCACTTGCATTTGTACATTGTGATTAGCTGCGTTTACTTAAGTTTACATGCAGCTGCGGTGGAATATCCTTGCCATTCCGGATGTGCTTCCTGTTGTGTTTCTTTCCTTGTTGCGGCTGCTATCTGCAGGTGAAATGGTACACCGTGAGAACCTGCAGCTAAGTACAGATAGCTGCAATAAATCAGTCCTGGACGCAGTCAAATTTATTTTTTCTAACTGCACCAAACCCCATGTAACAAAACCATTGCTAAATGCAGTGTGAATGGGGCAATAGGAAAGCATTGTCTGAGTTTAGCTGCGGTAAATAACTTGATCTATCCGCAACTAAAAGCTGAGATCTATCCGCCCGTGTGAAAGGGCCTTAGACACATTATTTTATAAGCTTAAAAAGTTTTAGAAAGAAAACCGTATCTGTTTTGTTTTCATTCCTGGAAAAACTTTTGAGCCATTATATATAATTTTACCATGTCTATTATAAAGTGGTTGGACACATGTAATGTGTCCTCGCTTTTAATAAATAGTGTTTACAGATGTGAATACTGGGAATTATTAATAGGGATTGGTGCTGTGCATAGCAGCTACATTTATTAAAGCAATTTTCTACAGGGCATTATTTATAGGCAAAACCACTAGCATGTGATAAACTGTGTGCAGCAATTTTATGAGTTGTGTTTTTTTTTTTTTTTTTTTTTATAAATGCTGTCTTACTTTTTTTCGGTAGTAATCCTTTTAGCATTGATATATATGCTGCTGGTGGAGGTCAATTTGCTCCATATGGGGAGCAACTGGTGGGAACTAAAATCACTAAGGGGCTGTATGTTAGGCCTCATGGACACTGTTTTTTTGTAAACGCTGTTTATCAGGAGAGGGGAAAATCAGCGTTATAAACTGCATGTTTTCAAAACCGTTTAGGTGAGTTTAGCAGAGTTTAGGAGTTATTCTGGCCTTTTGAAAAAAAAGGCTAATGTGCTATATGTGCCTAGAGTTTATGCGCGTTTTAACGGCTTTCAGCATTTTTTGTGGTCAGAATTCCCACTCATGAACGCGATTTTAGGATTCAGCATTCAGAAAACTGCCTAAAAACGCCTCTGCTGATAAAAACGTCCATGTGTTAGAGCTGCACGATTCAGGCCAAAATGAGAATCACAATTTTTCTGCTTAGAATAAAAAAATCACGATTCTCGCGACGTAAAATCTTTTACATTTATACAAAAAAAATTGGGCTAACTTCACTGGTTAGTTTTTTTTTTTGTTTTTTTTTTTTAATTCATTAAAGTAATTTTGCATTTGCTGTGCAAATACGGTGTGACATAAAATATTGCAACAACCACCATTTTATTCTCTAGGGTCTCTACTAAAAAAATATATGTTTTGGGTAAAGTACCGTAATTTTCTAGCAAAAATAAATGATTTTAACTTGAAACCAACAAATGTCAGAAAAAGGTTTAGTGTTTAACCGGTTCAATACAGGGCAATTTCACCCCCTTCCTTCCCGGCCAATTTTTAGTTTTCAGCGCTGTCGCACTTTAAACGTCAATTGCGCGGTCGTGCGCCGTTGTACCCAAAAAAAATTGACGTCCTTTTTTCACCACAAATAGAGCTTTCTTTTGGTGGTATTTGATCGCCTCTGCGGTTTTTATTTTTTGCGCTATAAACAAAAGCGTGACAATTTTGAAAAAACACTATTTTTTACTTTTTGCTATAATAAATATCCCAATTTTTTTTTTTAAAACAAATTTTCCTCAGTTTCGGCCGATACGTATTCTTCTACATATTTTTGGTAAAAAAAAATTGCAATAAGCGTATATTGATTGGTTTGCGCAAAAGTTATAGCGTCTACAAAATAGGGGATAGATTTATGGCATTTTTAAAAAAAAAAATTATTTTTTTTAGCGGCGATCGCGATTTTTTTTTCGTGACTGCGACATGGCGGACACATCGGACACTTTTGACACATTTTTGGGACCATTCACATTTATACAGCAATCAATGCTATAAAATTGCATTGATTACTGTGTAAATGTGACAGGCAGTGAAGGGGTTAACCACTAGGGGCGGGGAGGGTTAATATGTTTCCTAGGGAGTGATTACTAACTGAAGGGGGAGGGGACGCTCAAGGGGAGGAGACCGATCAGTGTTCCTCCGTCCCGGGAACACAGATCGCTCTCCTCAGAGCTGACAGGCTGTGGATCTGTGTGTTTACCCACACAGATCCACATGCCGGCCCGGTTAACGGGCAATCGCGTGTCCCTGGCGGACATCGCGGCCGCCGGGCACACGCCCCGGGTCCCGAGCAACGCGGCGGGCGAGCGCTCCCGGCGGCCCGGAATCCCAGGACGTCATATGACGCCCACTCAGGATGGGAGATCCCATCTGTGGACGTCATATGACAATACGCCGGTACTGAAGTGGTTAAACTGGCCTCATTTACACACAAAGTCTATTCCTTTGACAATTTTTTACAATGTTTATACCAGGGCTTGACAAATTTGCTTGGAATCTAGGAGCCAGCTAAAAAAGTTAGGAGCCAGGTTTTTTTTAAACGACCGACAAAGCTTTATTTTCAATATAAAAAATAACTAATCTTAAATTTACACAGAAAAAGACCGCCCCGCTAGAGGCCTGAATAGCGTCACTAAAACGACGGTAAAGACGCGCTAAAAATAGCGCCGCTTTACCGCCGACGCCCCCCGCGACTCGGTGTGAAAGCGCTCTAAGGGTCCGATCAGGTCCGCCTGAAAAACCGACAGGCGAACCTGATCAGACAGCCCGTGTGAAAGGGGCCAAGCAGAGAGATAACAAATTATTTATTTTTTTCCTAATTAAAATTAATTTAACAGTTTTTATATAATATAAATAAATAAAAATAAAATCTATTACGGAAAAAAAAAAAGGCTATCCCCACATTCACTTCCTTCTCTTCTCCACTTTGGGAAGGAGATGGGCAGTGAAAACAGGCAGGTATTTCGCATTAGCATTGCTGGTTGCAATACCAACGGCCACCACAAGATGGCGCCAGATTTCAGAAGGACTCCAGAACTACCGAAGAAGGCCGCAAAGCCGGGGCCTCAATTACCGGCCGGCGCGGCCCGACGCGATCGCACGGGGGGGGGGGGTCGGAGTCCGCACAGAGACAGGATACCCCCAGCTGTGCCGCCCCAGGCGCCAGGTCGCTAATTCTAGTCGCAAATGCGACCTGGCGCCCGGGGTTTGTCGAGCCCTGGTTTATACTTAGTTCCACTGCTAAAGAATGTTGTGTTTCTTGGCAGACTGCCTTTTTTTTTACTTCCTTTATTTTGATGGCTGTGGCTTCAGAAGAATTCTTTGCATAGCAAGAATCGCTAAACACTTTGGTCAAGATCGCAACGGGGGAAAAAATTGCGATAACGATTCTTGACGATTAATCGCGCAGCTCTACCATGTGTGCATGGACACATAGGATAACATAGAGGGGATTTTAAGGGCAGGGAACAAAAAAAACGCCCAAACTCGCAAAACTGAGTTTAACAGCAGCAGTGTGTATGAGGCCTTATATTTAATGTATGTAATGTTCATGAAAATCATCACACTGAGCATATTACAGTAGATGGTCAGACTTCAGACATACTCAAGGAATGATAAATCCGTTTTTGGTGGGATTGTCGTAGCGTTGCACCAATACCGGTATCGGTGCCGATACTAAGCATTTGCATGAGTACTTGTACTCGTGCAAATACTCCAATACTACAACTGATACTTTCAGGCTCGGTTCATCTGTATGGGCTGGTTTGTAGTGCGATTTCAAAGCTCGGTCCAGCGCAATTTCTGGTGCTGTTCCAGTGTGAATTGTAGTGTGTGAGATTAGAAATCGCACCTGATCTGGACTGAAATCGCGCATGACTCTTTCAAATCGCACTGCGGCCAGCCCACACATATGTGAACGGGCTGTAAAAACTCACTGAAACGCACATGGAAACTGATGTCTCTGCAAGTGAAATGTGTGTGTTTTCCCATCAGTTTTCATGCATGTATGTTGTGAACGAGCCCTAAAAAAAATCCTCTCGCTTGACACTAAAAATAGGTATCGGTAATTGGTATTGCCGAGAACTTGAGAAAAAGTATCGGTACTCATACTTGTCTTAAAAAAAAAAAAAATCTTATCTCTGCATCCCTAATTTGTTGTCTCTGTAGAACTCTAGTGAGAGATTCCAGCAGTCTCTTCAATCTTGATGGGTGCCCCCTGATCTCTGGGCACGTTTACACCAGTGCATTGCGATAAAGCATGTTCATTTAAAGTGGTATTTGCTTGTTATGTGCTTTGCATTAAGCAGCCTGTTCAGTTTGAATGGGCTGCTAGAGCACCGCAAGCCATGTAAAACTGGTCAAGCCCTGTGCATTGTGGTGCTCTCTTAGGTGTTTTGGGGTGGCGCTCAGCATGCAGCTCTGTTTTGTGCTGTACAATTTGGTCTTTTAATACACAGTAAAGGTCACCTAACCGCAATGCACTGATGAGAATGTGGTGTGGAAATGCCCAAAACTTCAACGTTGGCAGAAACAAATCCTGCAGCTATAGAAGGGAGATCACCCTGCTAAAGTCACTAAGTGGGTAACACAACCCATCAGACACCACCCACAACTGAATTGTATGTGCTTTTGGTAATCTATGCTGCCTTCAAATTCTTTACCTCTGTCCATATCACTGTGATGTTTATTTTGCTTTCTTATTCTCTATACCTAAATTATGAGCTGTTATTATCTTTATGACTGTGACCCTTCTGCTCTCTTGCTGTGGCTTGTAGTCTGCCTTGGTGTGAGAAGTTCATTCTGTTAGCCATGTGTTCCCCCTATGCAATCCTGACTAATTAATTGGCAATACCCCCACCCAAACTCGGTATAAATGTAGGCCTTCTCTAGGGGATGCACAGCCAGGGGTTTGCACAGGCAGGCATTGCTTTGGCAACTATCATCTTGGATAAAGTATTCATATTGGATTAAGTATTGCACTTCGGCTCAGCACTGCAGCAAATGCACAAAGCGAACATCCACAACCGACTACTGCAACACACTAAACAGACTACAGGTGACCTGATTCTCATCTAACTTTTTCATCTCTCATGCAGGCTTCCTCTCAATCTCACCACTCTGTATCATGCACTCCCTACTTTTCCTTCTCACAGTTGCATCCTCTCTCCTTAAATTTTCTCTTCTTCACCCCATAGCTTATATATGTCACCCTCGCCCCTGTCTTCACCTTATTACTGCACGTATCAGCTCCTGCTAATTCTGAACCCATATACCAATAAAACTTGCAGGACACTGGGATGTGTCCCCCCCACATAAGTCACACTCCCATATCGCCTCTCACCCTTCTGCTTCTCCTAACTTCTGGAGATATTTCCCCAAATCCTGGACTGCCATCATTTACCTTCGGCCAACATACCAAGCACCCTCCATCCTCTGATAGCCGCCTCAATCCACACAATCTCATTTCTATTCCTCTTCTGCCTAGAACCAGCCTCCCCTTCTCCTGTGCCCTTTGTAATGCCCACTCTGTAACCAAATCACCACCATCCATGACCTATATATCACAAACTCCCTGAACCTACTTGCAGTTACTGAGACCTGGATATAAGAATCTGACTTTCCTTCTCTTGCTGCTCTCTCATATGGTGGCCTCCTGTGGACTCACTCTCCCAGGCATAGTGGACAGAAAGGAGGTGGTGTTGGAAGCCTCCTATAACCTCAAAGCACTTTTCAGGTTCTTCATCCACCCCTCTTTCTGTCCCCCTCCTGATTTGAAGCTCACTGTATTCATCTATTTTCTCCAGTTTCATTGAGAATTGCTGTGATCTATCGGCCCCCTGGACTGATATCAAGCTTCCCTGACAACTTCTCTGCCTGGCTACCCTACTTTCTCTCTTCTGAAATTCCAACAATCATTCTTGGTGACTTCAACATCCCTGTTAATCTTCACACTCCCGATACTTCTAAGCTACTGAGCCAAACATCCTCTTTTGACCTAAAACAATGGACTCTTTTGGCAACTGCCTTGATCTCATATTCTCTTACCAATGCACTCTGCACAACCTCTCCAATATTCCCTTTCCTCTATCTGATCACCACCTTAGTTCACTCTTTCCTTATCTTCCTCCTCCTTGCCTTCCAACTACCAAACTCTTACCCGTAGAAACCTTTGCCATCTTTACCCTTCTCTTCTTTTTTTCTGATACAGATTGTCTCTACGACAAAATCTCATCCTTGTCCTGCCCCAACTTGGCCACTTCTGTCTACAACAGTTCACTGTCATCCACCCTGGATACATTTGCCCCCCTCACTACACACAGAATCAGGCCCCTACCACTACAACCCTGGCAGACAGACAATACCAGAAGCCTCAAAAAACAGAGCCGCGCTCTTGAGCGTCTATGACATAAGACTAAGTCACAACAAGATTTCAGCTAATATAAATCTGCCCTCCAAAAATACCATTCCTGCGCCCTCACTGCCAAACAGACCTACTTAATAAATTCTCATTAACGCCCTCTCACGCAGTCCCCGTCAACTCTTTTCTACCTTTACCACTCTACTTCGGCCTCCATTGCCTCCACCCACTAACTTGCTGCCCAGGAGATTGTTAATCACTTTAAAAATAAGATTGGGAAAATTCGTCTCGATCTCCACTCTACAGATATCTCTCTCACTTTACACTCCTCGTCCTCTTGCACAATCAATGCTTCCCTCTTTTAACCCAGCTACTATAGAGGAAGTCACTAAACTTTTTTTCTAGCACCCACCTAACCTCCTGCCCCCTGGACCCTGTTCCTTCGCAAATGCTACGATCACCATCTGGCTCTATCCTACACTCATATCTTCAACCTCTCACTCTCTACTGGCATCTTCCCCAACCCTCTAAAACATGCGCTAATCACTCCCATACCAAAAAAGGCCTCACTAGACCCCACCAATCTTAACAACTTAAGACCCATCTCTTTACTCCCTTTTGCCTCCAAACTTCTTGAACGTTTAGTCTACAATCGACTGAGCGACCACCTCATTGAGAATAACCTTCTTGATCCCCTTCAGTCTGGATTTCGCCCACAGCTCTCCACAGAAACTGCCCTCCTAAAACTCACAAACTACTAACGGCCAAAACCAACGGTCATTATTCCGTACTCTTACTCTTGGACCTTTCCGCTGCCTTTGATACAGTTGACCACCCCCTCCTCCTCAAAAAACTCAATTTGCTTGGTCTCACTGGCTGCGATCTCCGTTGATTCGAATCTTACCTATCTCACCGCACCTTCAGTGTCACTTGCAACTCAACGTCCTCCTCTCCAACTCCTCTTACCGTTGGGGGTCCCCCAAGGTTCTGTCCTTGGACCTCTACTGTTCTCAATCTACACATCCTCCCTGGGTCAGCTGATAGCCTCCCATGGCTTCCACTACCATTTATATGCTGATGACATCCAAATCTATCTCTCTGGCCCTCAGCTCACCCCATCAGTCTCCTCACGCATCGCTGATTTACTAACTGACATATCAGCCTGGATGTCAAACCACTTCCTCAAACCGAATCTAAAACTGAGCTCTTAATATTTCCTCCCCCGCATTGCCCCTTCCCCTGACTTTTGTCAAGATCAATGGCACATCTATCAGTCTGCCCCCACATGCCAGGGTGCTAGGGGTGACCTTGGACTCTGAACTGTCCTTTCAGGCCCACATCCAATCCCTGTCCAAATAATGCTGCCTTAGCCACCGCAACATCTCCAGAATACGCTCCTTTTTAACTGACACCACCAAGCTTCTAATTCACTCTCTGGTTATCTCTCTCCTCAACTACTGCAACTCCCTACTCATTGGATTACCTTTTACATAGACTATCCTCCCTTCAGTCCATAATGAATGCCGCTGCAAGACTCATCCGCCTTACCAACCATTCAGTGTCCTCCACCCCTCTCTGTCAATCCCTTCACTGGCTTCCACTCACCCAATAAATAAAATTCAAAGTACTAACAATCATTTACAAAGCCATCCATAACTCTGCCCCCAGCTACATCACTAACCTAGTTCCAAAATGCCAACCAAACCGCTCTCTCTTCGGTCCTCCCAAGACCCCCTGCTCTCCAGCTCCCTTGTCACCTCTTCCCATGCTTGCCTCCAGGATTTCTCCAGAGCTTCTCACATCCTTTGGAACTCCCTACCCCAATCTGTCCGACTGTCCCCTAATCTATCCATCTTTAGACTATCCCTGAAAACCCTTCCCTTTAAAGAAGCCTATCCTGCTTCTAACTAATACTGTTTTGCTTCCTCCATCAGCTCATCCCCACAGCTATTACCTTTTGTATCAATTGACCCTCCTTTTTAGATTATAAGCTCTAATGAGCAGGGCCCTCTGATTCCTCTTGTAACTGTAATGTCTGCCTTTATTTTGTTAAGCGCTACGCAAACTGTTGGCGCTATATGAATCCTGTATAACAATAATAATAATAATTTTATATGGTTTGCTTTTTTTTTTTTGTCAAGTGCTACTAAAACAAATTTACCTGATTGCTGAAAGCCAAAAAATACAGCTAGTAGACCTAGTATTTCATTTCTTTCTAGCCTATTTCTATTAATCTGACTGACCTTAAAGTTTGTAGATGCCCGTACATTTATTTCCTTAAATTCTGTGACTTGTTCATTATGGCCCGTTGATGGGCACTGCTGTGTCACACATTCCGCAGAGCCATCCTTGTGAACTGCAGAGGTGCTGAGAGGAGGAGTCTGTGAACCATGGGATATGTAGTCCTTAGAAATTGAAAGTAAACAGCAGAGCAAATGCTGCAGAGCATGTTTGGAATCCAGGAGGTTGTTGAAAGATATGGCCAGCAAACAGGCAGGACTTACAACTTTGAAAGTAGAATTTTCAAGTAAGCTTATATTGGATTGTCAAAAATACAGTGACTATACAGGTGCATCTCAAAAGATTAGAATATCATCAAAAAGTTATTTTTTTTCAGTAATTCGATTCAAAAAGTGAAACTCCTATATTATATAGATTAATTACACAGAGTGATATTTCAAAGATTTTTTATTTTTTTGATGATTATGGCTTACAGCTAGTGAAAACCCAAAGTTCAGTATCTCAGAAAAGTAGAAAATTTACAGAAGACCAATAAAGAATTTTAATACAGAAATGTTGGCTTACTGAAAAGTATGTCCAGTATAGTATACACCCTATACTTGGTTGGGGCTCCTTTTGCATGAATTATTGCATCAATGTGGGGTGGCGCAGAGGTGATCAGCCTGTGGCACTGCTGAGGTGTTTTGGAAGCCCGGGTTGCTTTGATGACGTCCTTCAGCTCGTCTGCATTGTTGAGTCTGGTGTCTCTCCTCTTCTGCTTGACAATACCCCACAGATTCTTTATGGGGTTTAGGTTAGGCGAGTTTGCTGGCCAATCAAGCACAGTGATACCATGATCATTAAACCAGGTATTGGTACTTTTGGCAGAGTGGGCAGTTGACAAGTCCTGCTGTAAAATGAAATCTGCATCTCCAAAAAGCTAGTCAGCAGAGGGAACATTGAAGTGCTCTAGAATTTCCTGCTAGAGGGCTGCGCTGACTTTGGACTTGATAAAACACAGTGGACCAACACCAGCAGATGACATGGCTCCGCAAATCATCACTGACTGTGGAAACTTCACACTGGACCTCCATGCAGCTTGGATTCTGTGCCTCTCCACTCTTCCTCCAGACTCTGGGACCTTGCTTTCCAAATAAAATGCAAAATTTACTTTCAGCCAAAAAGAGGACTTTGGACCACTAAGCAACAGTCCAGTCCTTGTTTCTCCTTAGCCCAGGTAAGACGCCCCTGTCGTCTTTGGTTCAGGAGTGGCTTTACACAAGGAATATGACAGTTGTAGCCCATGTCCTGGATACGTCTGTGTGTGGTGGCTCTTGAAGCACTGACACCAGTCCACACCTTGTGAATCTCCCCCAAATTCTTGAATGGCCTTTGCTTCACAATCCTCTCAAGGCTGTGGTTGTCCCTGTTGCTCGTGCACCTTTTTCTACCACTCTTTTTCCTTCCACTCTATCCATCAATATGCTTTGATACAGCACTCTGTGAACAGCCAGCTTCTTTAACAATTGCCTTTTTGTGACTTACCCTCCTAGTGGAGGGTGTCAATGACGGTCTTCTGGACAACTGTTAAGTCAGCAGTCTTCCCCATGATTGTGTAACCTACTGAAGCAGAATGAGAGACCATTTAAAACGGAAGTAAACCAATCCATAAAACAGTTTCATTTCTGGCACGTGCCGGAAATGTAACGCTCCCATTGGTTGTGGTTTCAATCAAACTGTCAAACTATCCAATGGCTGGTGTCATAACTGATTACATGTGCAGCATCATGGCAGCTGTGGATTAAACGGGAAACCGATAGGGGGTTTTACTTACACTTTAAAGGCTTTATAGGTGTTTTGACTGTATTAGCTGATGAGTGTGACACCATGAGTCTACAATATTGAACTTTTTCAAAATATTCTAAGTTTCTGAGATACTGAATTTTGGGTTTTCACTAGCTGTAAGCCATAATCAACAAAATTAAAAAAAAATGCTTAAAATATATCACTTTGTGTGTAACAAATCTATATATTATTAGTTTCACTTTTTGATTTGAATTATTGAAATTAACTTTTTGATGATTATCTAATTTTTTGAGATGCACCTGTAATATGTATTGCTATTACAATGCCTGTGTTAAAAAAAAATGAAAATGTATGTTGTTACCAATGATTCCCTTTTATCTTGCATGTTAGTCCACCTTTGATTCATACAGTAAAAGGGAAAAAACTTTTAGAAATTAGTATGCTTGAAATTATGAGCAGAATACTTGCCAAGGAGCATGATCATGGTATAAACTGGTTAGAAATGTGACATAAATGCACACTTCCTTTTTTTTTTTCTGGGTACAGTTGAAATAAGTGACGATAATGTAATTTTGGAGTCACACAAAGGTTCAGTGTTGAGGAAAGGAAGTGCTGTGGCAGTCATAAGACCCACATGCTCTCCAGTCACGATGTCTTAATCATCATGGCTTACACGTGGCCAGTAGAGTTTAAACTTTTGTTCTTGAGTTTCACATGTAGGCATTAAAATGCTTAGTGGTTACATTATGAAGCTCAAACTGCAGACCATTACGTCATCCTGTTTTATCTATTGTGCTGAAACTAGGAGTCATCCAGATTCCATATCTTCCTAAATGTACAAACTAGAGCTCTGTGACATCTTGTGTGTGGGTCTCTCTTCCCATTAAGTGCTATAGATTATAGACTGTGATGTTAAACTTGATCCAAATTTGAAATTCGTTCCCTCGTAATATTGCCTCTTTAGTTTCCAGTCTACAGTGTAGTTAATGGAGGAGGTGGACCTTTTCAGTCATCCGCCCATCCTCCATTCACAATTGGCCTTCTATGAATGAAATGCATAGTACAGGCTATGAATTGAGGAAGTGGGCAGAAAGGGCTGCATAGTAGGGCAGTCCTATTGCGTGTGCAATAAGTCTGGGGCAAAGCCCACATGAGCATGGGTACACCATTGCTATTTATCCTGCCTTACCCTGATATGATTAATGCACCGGGGAATTGAAGTGGAAACTATACTTGCCTCAGTTCCAGCGATGTGGTGTCCCCTACCTGGCCACTGACTTCTTCAGGTGGCCGGTTTACGTGCGACAAGTGCCGTGTCGCGCATACATTTACGCTGCCTCTTCCTGTCTTTCAGCGTGAGAGTTTCCACCCACTGCTCTACCCCCAATGTTTTCGGGTTTCCTCTGCTTGCTTCCTTGCTGCCCAGGAGTGACGATCACTTCTAGCCATATTCACTTTCCCTGCTTCCAAGGCGCTCCTTGTTTTTTTTAATAGCTGCCACAGTGGACCGCAATATGACCGTTCCTAAGTGCAAAGGGACCAGACCCTTAAAGGTCCTAAGACTGTCAAAACTTTTCTAGTCCAGTCATTACTAAAAGCTTTTTTTTCAGAACCTGGTCTACTGGCAAATTTACACCTCCAATACACTTTACTGAGCTAAATTCTATGGGGGAGGCATTTACTGAGCTCCCTACATGTATTTTTTATTTTATTTTTTTACACATGGGTACACCCAACCACTGTGCAACTGCATGCAGTGATGACAGGGGAGTTATTTGCTTCCTGTTGCCAAAGTTACAGAAAGTAATATGAGCAAGACCTATCAGCTTACAGCTCTCCGCACCCTATTTTGCTGAGCACAGAACACTTTACACTCCAGCGGAGCAACAAGCAGAGTTGCAGATGGGGTTGGCATTGTAGGCAGTTACAAGAGAGCGCAAAGAATGCATTAAAGTGGTTATTAACCCAATTGCCATATATTGCTCTGACGCACATTACATGCTTCCCTAAGCATTGCAGCATGTCTTTTTTTTTTTTTCCTGGTTCAAATACCTTATAAATAGGTGTTATAAACTCAGTCACATATTCCCTCTTCCTTGCTGTCCAGAGCAGCGAGAACCAAGTAGGAGGGACCCAGATTCCTTCTGAGGTATGCAGGATCCATCAAAAGAGGAAGCTGTGATCTTTCACCCCATCACATGACTGTGATAAGAAAAATACATGAAAAAACAAAAATGACGTGCAAATGCACCAGAAAGTTTGAAGACCGTACACAAAGCATATCTATGTTGTAAAAACATAAATTTGATTCCTCAAAAACTAACTTTGTGGGCGGGGTTACTCTTGACAGTTTCGCTTTTGCAGACTTGGGATCATTATCATTGAGCAAGCAGAGGAATTATAATTCCAGGTAATATAATTAATTGGTCTAGCTTGCTCAATGCTTATATTGCAAGATGCATGATGGCAACTTACTGTTACATGATGTATGCATGTCATATATATTTTTTGAAAGATTTAATAGAATTATTATATTATATATTTCAAAGTAAATTAATATTTATGTCAATATAACCATCAATAAATTAATTGATATATTTTTTATTTATACCAAGTTATTTAAAATTATCATAATAATAAATATTTTATTAATAATAAATTATAAATAATATTGCACATGCATACACATTTACATACATGCATACATTCATTCATGCATACACACATGTACATACTCACATGTGTGCATGTAAGACGGGAAGAAGCAGTATGCCGCATGTGCGGACATGGTACAGGAGGAGCTGTATGCCGCATGTGCGGACATGGTACAGGAGGAGCTGTATGCCGCATGTGCGGACATGGTATAGGAGGAGCTGTATGCCGCATGTGCGGACATGGTACAGGAGGAGCTGTATGCCGCATGTGCGGACATGGTACAGGAGGAGCTGTATGCCGCATGTGCGGACATGGTACAGGAGGACCTGTATGCCGCATGTGCGGACATGGTACAGGAGGAACTGTATGCCGCATGTGCGGACATGGTACAGGAGGAGCTGTATGCCGCATGTGCGGACATGGTACAGGAGGAGCTGTATGCCGCATGTGCGGACATGGTACAGGAGGAGCTGTATGCCGCATGTGCGGACATGGTACAGGAGGAGCTGTATGCCGCATGTGCGGACATGGTACAGGAGGAGCTGTATGCCGCATGTGCGGACATGGTACAGGAGGAGCTGTATGCCGCATGTGCGGACATGGTACAGGAGGAGCTGTATGCCGCATGTGCGGACATGGTACAGGAGGAGCTGTATGCCGCATGTGCGGACATGGTACAGGAGGAGCTGTATGCCGCATGTGCGGACATGGTACAGGAGGAGCTGTATGCCGCATGTGCGGACATGGTACAGGAGGAGCTGTATGCCGCATGTGCGGACATGGTACAGGAGGAGCTGTATGCCGCATGTGCGGACATGGTACAGGAGGAGCTGTATGCCGCATGTGCGGACATGGTACAGGAGGAGCTGTATGCCGCATGTGCGGACATGGTACAGGAGGAGCTGTATGCCGCATGTGCGGACATGGTACAGGAGGAGCTGTATGCCGCATGTGCGGACATGGTACAGGAGGAGCTGTATGCCGCATGTGCGGACATGGTACAGGAGGAGCTGTATGCCGCATGTGCGGACATGGTACAGGAGGAGCTGTATGCCGCATGTGCGGACATGGTACAGGAGGAGCTGTATGCCGCATGTGCGGACATGGTACAGGAGGAGCTGTATGCCGCATGTGCGGACATGGTACAGGAGGAGCTGTATGCCGCATGTGCGGACATGGTACAGGAGGAGCTGTATGCCGCATGTGCGGACATGGTACAGGAGGAGCTGTATGCCGCATGTGCGGACATGGTACAGGAGGAGCTGTATGCCGCATTTGCGGACATGGTACAGGAGGAGCTGTAGGACGCCTGCGCGGACATGGTACAGGAGCAAAATAGTAAAATAAAATAAAAAACCAAGCGCTGAGATGGATACAATTTGATAAATGAGTGAAAATATCCAAATAAAATTCCAATAAGAACTCGATAAAAAGGTTGACTAATCAGATACAATTAAGCTGCTATCAATAAAAGGTCATCAAAATCCCACAAAGTATGAATAAGATATATAAAATTGATGCGCTCTAATCACTGATCAGTCAGCATAAATAATGTGACAAATGTGCAAAAACATTACAATAAGTGCAAAGCCTGTGATGAAATAGTTGAGTAAATAAAATTTTTTAAGGGCGCCGCTGTTTTCAAAGTGGACCCAGGGCTGGTGGTCTTGCTGACCTACCGTGAAATTTCACACTTTCCCAGTAGCCCAGTGCTTTTGAAGTATTTAGAAAAGATTATGAAAATGTGCATTGTGCTGTGCTTGTAGGATTGACAATACAACATTTTAAATTGTGGCCACTATTGCATTACTTTTGCTTGTGAATCAAAATCTGTTTATTGGTGTCAAAGATCAAAATGCATGATTACGAAAGATTTATATTTTGGCACCTTAAACACGTTGCGGGGTATTCACAATTGTAACGTGGCAGTTGTGTCAAATCACACGCGAAGCTTCACCTCCAAAAAAGGAGCTTCTTTGGACAATAAGCTTTGCATAATGTCGTCTGCCACTTAATTCTGTTGCGCGACAATTACATCAAAAATGCAACATGTTTGAGGTTACACAACAAACGCCTTAAACAGATGCACATTTTGCTATAAATGACTGTAAGCCTAAGTTCACATTGATGCGATTTGGCATGCGACTTGACATGTCAATTGCGTGCCAAATCGGTGGCTATTGTCAGAAATGGCACCAATTCCCAAAAGTAGTTTCTGTACTACTTTTGGTTACTCTGGGTGCAATTTAAATGATCATCTGTGCATGAACCCGCACAGATGTCTCTGAAATCGCCCCCCAAGTTGGACTGATGTGGAAATGAAATCATGCGAGTTCAAGTGAACTCGCATGATTTCAATCCCGCAGCAGTGTGAACCTAGGCTCAAAGCCTTTAAAAGGTTCAAGAGTTTGTGTGGTACATTTCTTGTGTGCAGTTTAGCCCATTACACTCAATAGGCTGCCCTATGTGGAACCTTGTGTGCGTATGAAATAACAATATTGAAAAAAAATGAAACACAAATGCATGCTTCATGCAGATATAAATCTTTCACACCATGTCCGCACATGAGTCTCATATGAATGCTCTGTGGGTTTCTGTGTAATAGTTCACGCTTGTGAGATAGACACCACATGTGACTTAAAAATGAATCTCACTGCATTCATGTGTGCATTACATATGTATGTGCAGTGCAATTTGAAACACATTTTGTATGGCTCATATCACATTACATTTGCCAAAAAATGGTGCATTACCTGATTATTTTTGCAGTTGAAAGTGAACCTGTGTGAACACCTATGCTATTATGGCAATTGCACTGCATTTAGCAATCTGGGTGTGGTTAAGATAACCTTGACCCCTGCAGCAGACTGGATGTACACAGTGTGCTGCTGTGTGAAAACGCACAGGATGTGCTGCATTTCCAGCATTGCTTCGATGTGAACCAGGGCCCAAACAGATCGAAAAAAGCAGTCTGACACAATCGCATTGCATGGGTGTGGAGGAAATGAAGGGTCCAGGACCAATTGGGTGTGTATTGCAGCCATACAAACTGTATGGCTGAAATGGCACCGCACAGACATTGTATGTTATGTAAACAGGAATGTGGCATGATTCCTGTGCGAATCACATACTGTTGGTGTCTACATCATACAAATATAAACCCACTGTGGTTATATTTGCATGATCTATTAGATGATCTATTCAGCATGATTGCTTTAAATGATATATTTCCAGGATGTCATTGTATATGACAAGTAATAAAGTCTAGAATCCACTGTGACTGCAAACAGTCATTTTATAATATAGCTATGAAAAGCTAAATGTATAAATAGTTATTTTAATTCTCCAAAATGATTAACTGTTGAAAACTTCCAAAATGAATCTGCAAACTGCTCTCTCCCTTGATAGTAGTGTTGCTACCATTAAGGGGGAGGAGTAGCTTCAGTTAAACATTGCATTTCAATCAACTAAGGCTGGCCATACATGATCGAATTTCAAAAGAATTTTCTTTTGAAAATCAGAAAATTTGTGCGTTTTGTGAGCCGATGGTGCCACCATTGATTTTAAATTTCGGCCAACCAAGCCTTCAATTTCACCTCATGTTGCTACAGAAAAGAATTTTTGTGGCTGGGAATCTTCTTTTCTTTCCAGGAATTTTCTTTTCATGCGCATTTCTTTTTCAATTACATTTCTCGCAAAATTCTCCCATCATTGATTAGAAAATCGTTAGCTTTTCAAAAAATTTCCAACATGTCCGATTACTCAAATTTGATTGCCTCACGAAAATCAGCTGTTGCTGCAGCCCACTAATGGTGCAAAATGCGAACGATAATTCTTAGATAAGATTTTCGAAGAAAAATTCTTTCAAAATTCGACCCATGTATGGCCTGCCTAAGTCTTTACAAGAGGAGAGGGACAAGGTGGGCTGGGAGTGAAGGAGATTGTTTGTTTTATGACCCAGGACTACGGTGTTGACAGGAAGAGGGAGGGGGGAGCTGAAACCAGGCAAAGAGGAGAGAAAAGACCTGCAATGACAGACACGAATTTAGACCACAGTATCTTGGCTCAGCAGCCATGATAATCGTGTAAGACAAAGACAATTCCATAGCTCAACTCACCAACCAGTCTGCTGACCAACCAAATTAGCCTGTCTAACCGTCTGTTAAAAGCAGGGGTTTAGTAGGCACACATTTGCAAACGCATGTGAAAGCTGCAAGGCCTCGTCAAGGCACCCTGTATTACTTGCAGTCCTAACACTACTAAATGTATAAGTGTCTCCACAGTGGAAGCACATGCATTAAATGGATAGGTGTGAGACAGGTGAGCCTGGAGGCAGCCCAAGCCCCCTTAAAGGGACAGGAGCACATTGGACACCCAGCAAGAGCACAATGGCAGCAAAGGTGTCCAGTGTGTCCCCGACCGCATTTACAAACAGTAACAAAACACTGGCCACCGCCCACACCCATAACTGGCCTTCACAGTAAGGAGCACATGGAGGGCATATACATGTAAGACAAAGACAATTCCATAGCTCAACTCACCAACCAGTCTGCTGACCAACCAAATTAGCCTGTCTAACCGTCTGTTAAAAGCAGGGGTTTAGTAAGCACACATTTGCAAACGCATGTGAAAGCTGCAAGGCCTCGTCAAGGCACCCTGTATTACTTGCAGTCCTAAGCCCTAGGACTGCAAGTAATACAGACGGTAAGACAGGCTAATTTGGTTGGTCAGCAGACTGGTTGGTGAGTTGAGCTATGGAATTGTCTGTCTTACATGTATATGCCCTCCATGTGCTCCTTACTGTGAAGGCCAGTTATGGGTGTGGGCGGTGGCCAGTGTTTTGTCAGCAGCCATGATAATCGTGGTCTGTTCTCAGGGAGGAAACCAGGTGCTGGCATGATCAAATGGGTATTATAAGAGATACAGAAAAGGAATGCAAAAAGCAAAAGCACCGAGCTGCAGCTTTCACATTAAAGGGACACGATCGGCATTATTATTTTTTTTCGGGGGTTAACAAACGCTTAAGGTAAAACAAATTCCACATTTACAACCACTTCAATTGAATAGGAGGGCCACCCCTCTCCCTGTTGATTAGAAAGAAGCCGATGGTGACCAGTTGACTTTATATGAAATAAGAAAGGTGTCAGGGAAAGAAGGCAGTTTTGTCTATTTTAAGATAAAAAACATTCATAACAGGCATGCAGATTTCTAACTAGTTCTAAAAGATTTGTTGTGCCTGGAGTTCAGCTGTGAAAATGTATTAAACCTGAAAATATACTTTATTTCAGCTTACCAATCCTTAGATGTGGTGGCTGCATTAGTGTTTATTTTTTTAGGCTGGTTTCCTCCCTCTGGTGATCTGGCCAGTAACGCACCTCCTGTATTGGACTGCCCCCACTATGGATGAAGGAGCACAGGGGCACCAGCCTTGTCAGTCTGGGGGGAGGGGATGTTGGATACATTAGCAGATTTAGATACACTAACAAACTGAAGCCAAACTCTGTCTTACACTGCAGTTACAGCAGCAGTTGTAAGCCGGGTTTTTTTTCCTTTTGGTTGGGATATAGGTTTTTCATAAATAAAAGCTGATCATTGTAAGCACCTCTGTCAGTGTCATAACACTGATATGTTTGCAGGAGAGCTTGTTCTGTTGAAAAATAGACTTGCTGCCCGGATCCCCAGGTGAAAATAAAGGAAAGAAACAAATGCAGCCTCCAAGTCTAAGAATTGGTAAACTGCAATTTAATAAATGTTTACTTTTGGCTTTAATGCCACTTTAAATTTATGCAAGGAATTTGAGGCCAGTCATAGCATATCATAAGGGTAGATGTGACTAAATGAAAAGACTCAGCGTGGTACAAGCAGCACAGGAATAAAGAGAAAGGTGGGCAAAGTAACACTTGGCAGTCTGCTTGTTCTGACTAATCAGTGATATTGTAAATGAAATGGCAGATAGTGACTAATTCTGCTTCCGCTTAATTCTGAATGTGAAAGGCTTTCCTTCTAAACAAATGAAATATGTTGGTTTACTGGAGATAACACAGCTGGCAGCCATGTAAGCAAGACTGTCGTCATAGGCCAGTGCTGCCAATTCTTAAGTCCAGTTGTAGATGGCAGTATGTGCATTTTAAATCTGCCAGTTAAGACCTTAATGCATGAAACTTTCAGAAATGAATGTGTTCTTCATATAACTCAAATATTATCCAGCACCAGTGAGGGGTCCAAGCTGTGCTCTGCGGGGTTTCTACATAAATGAAAACGCTATCCATTGAAAGCTGTTCTTTTCTGAAGATTGAATATGTAGCTTGACACAAGTGACCTTAGACAAGGAATTGCAAAATTGTTGCTGAATTCAGTGTATTATACAGGATATGAAAATAATAAAAAGCTAAAGTACTGCATCCACTTTTTTTGTGCGTGATTCACCTTGTGATTCACCTCGTGATTCACATGGCAAACCGTGCCGATTTGTAGTTCAGGGTTAGACTGAGAGCCGTTTTCATTTGATTGTGGTTTATTTTCTTACTGAATGCCCTTTCCAATATGGAAAATGCATAAATGTGATTGAATTTTTTTTTTTTTTTTTTTTTAAGTGAGAATTTTGTCATAGGTGCACCCCAATGGTCAAAGTGGCCTGCTCACACAAGGCACAGAAGTAAATGACAAGTGGTACAATGTGCATTAATTTGAACATGCTTCAACCTGCAATAGAGAATACATTTGATAAAGGAACTTGCAAGGATAGAAATAAAAGCTGAATTTGTTTAAAGCAGAACTTCACCCATAACTTAATAAAATGTTCTACATTCCACGTTAGTAATTATGCTACCAAAATTATTGTGTGCATTCAATTGCCTTAAGCATTGCTCCTGTTTCTTCTTGCTGGTGGCTGCCATTTTGCTGAAGCCCAGAGCCCCTGAACAGCAGTAAATCATAAAGTAGAACTAAACCCATCGATTTATCAGTTTTAAAAAGAGTTAGCAATTCCGGCATTCCAGGAATGTAACTGTCACATTTGCTTGTGTCCTCAATTAAACTGTCAAACCATCAAATGTTGGCATTTGCAGATCAAACTGAAGCAGGTTCCTTGACTATAAAGGATAGGAGGGTTTGATTCGACTTGTCAGGTTGTCAGCAGATTGGCCTCTACAAATGCCTAAAATTGGAGATCAACTGAGCATGTGCAGAGCAGGGTGTGACAGTGTATCACTGGGTTTTAACCGCTTTAGATCCGGGCTATTGTCAAATGACGGCAACAGCGCGGATCTAAATTGCCGGGACTACGTCCATTGACGTCGTCCCGTGCACGAGCGGCCTGCGCGCCCCCTGCAGGGCGCGCACGGTGATCAGCGAGTCTATGAGACTCGCCTGATCACAGATCAGAGTAAGGGGTTGGTCCCGACCCCTTACCACATGATCAGCTGTCAGCCAATGACAGCTGATCATGTGATGTAAACAGAGCCGGTAATCGGCTATTTTTCCTCCTCGCGGAAAAAAAAACCCGATCGCCGGCGGCCGTGATCGGGACATCAGATCATCTAACACAAGGCAATAGGCAGCAGTGCTGCCTACCAGTGCCCACCAGTGTCACCCATCAGTGCCCACAGTGCCATCAATCAGCGCCACCCATCAGTGCCCACAGTGCCACCCATCAGTGCCCACAGTGCCACCCATCAGTGCCCACAGTGCCACCCATCAGTGCCCACAGTGCCACCCATCAGTGCCCACAGTGCCACCCATCAGTGCCCACAGTGCCACCCATCAGTGCCCACAGTGCCACCCATCAGCACCCACATCAGTGCCACCCATCAGCACCCACATCAGTGCCACCCATCAGCACCCACATCAGTGCCACCCATCAGCACCCACATCAGTGCCACCCATCAGCACCCACATCAGTGCCACCCATCAGCACCCACATCAGTGCCACCCATCAGCACCCACATCAGTGCCACCCATCAGCACCCACATCAGTGCAACCTATCTGTGCCCATCAGTGTCACCTACCAGTGCCCATAAGTGCCCATCAGTGCCGCCCATCACTGCCCATCAGTGCCGCCCATCTGTGCCACCCATCTGTGCCGCCCATCCGTGGCCATCAGTGCCGCCTTATCTGTCCCCATCAGTGCCGCCTTATCTGTCCCCATCAGTGCCGCCTTATCTGTCCCCATCAGTGCCGCCTTATCTGTCCCCATCAGTGCCGCCTTATCTGTCCCCATCAGTGCCGCCTTATCTGTCCCCATCAGTGCCGCCTTATCTGTCCCCATCAGTGCCGCCTTATCTGTCCCCATCAGTGCCGCCTTAACTGTGCCTATCAGTGCCGCCTTAACTGTGCCTATCAGTGCCGCCTTAACTGTGCCTATCTGTGCCCATCAGTGCAGCCTATCAGTGCCCACCAGTGCCGCCTCATCAGCGCATATCAATGAAGGAGAAAAATTACCTGTTTGCAAAATTTTATAACAAACTATTAAACATGATTTTTTTTTTTTTTTTTCAAAAATTTCCATCTTTTTTTGTTTGTTTAGCAAAAAATAAAAACCCCAGCTGTGATTAAATACCACCAAAAGAAAGCTCTATTTGTGGGAGAAAAATGATAAAAATTTCATTTGGGTACAGTGTTGTATGACCGCGCAATTGTCATTCAAAGTGCGACAGCGCTGGAAGCTCAAAATTGGTCTGGGCAGGAGGGGGGTTTAAGTGCCCAGTAAGCAAGTGGTTAAACAGTATGGTCACTTTTTCTTTTCCAATGGTTTTATTGAGAATTTTCAGCAGAAAAAAAGTAGAACTCAACGGGTACATTGACTACAAATAAGGCACATCAGTTTTGTTTCAGAATACAGAAATTTCTTAACATAAAAAAACCACATAGTCGATATGAATTATTCTATGCACAGAACTCATGAATGTCCGGACTGGTACACTTTTTTTTTTTTTTTTTTTTTTTTAATGTTTTACATCACTGTACCTGCAAAAGGGGCCGGCCTGAAGTGATCTAGCAGGACTAAATTTTCTAACTAAAGTTCCACTTTAACACTAAACACTTCCCGACCAATGTACATATATATGTCCTTGGGGGAATGGTGGTAAAAGCAGTATTATGGCTAAAGCTGCAGCCATGATCCTGCTGTCATTCTTTAGAACCTGTGATGCTTTTTATTTTTCTTAAAGTGATTCAATCAGCTTAACAGCCTCCTGTACACTTTAACAAGCAGTGTAGGGGTGACCCAATCCATTGCTCGACCTTTTCGGCCTCTCCTGTCCCACTGGGTGGTCTTGCCAGCTGACCATAGAGACAAAGGAGGAACTTCCATTCCCAAGTCAACTGCATGGTGCATGAAACCGTAAGATTTCCGGTTCTGGCTGTTTGTTTACCATTCATTATTGGTTAGTAAAGCCGCTGATCCATCCAATCTTGGTTTGATTGGCTACTTTGGAAGGCAGAAGAAAGGTATGGGGTCTAATAGACCCCAGATCTTTTTTTAGTATAGCTGCCTATGCCTTTTACGAGGCAATATTAAAGCACAACATTTTTGGTATCCATTTACTTGGCACTTTCATTATAATCCTGACTTTACTATCTAAGGATTTACTGACCTAACACTAGCATTCAAGAGAGAAGATTAGTCTTTTCAGATTTCATTGCCTGCATACTAGTTCCAGAGTGATGTCAGATGACAGCCTTGGAGCATTCACCTTTAGCCCACGTTCACGTAGTACCGATTTGACATGTCAAATCGCATGCCAAATCGGATCCTATTGCCGGCAATGGCACCGTCCCAAAAGTAGTTCCTACAGTACTTTTGCCGACTTCGGTGGCGATTTGAATATAGATCTGTCCATTAACCTGCACAAATGTCTGTAAAATCGCCTCCGAAGCAGGACTGAAATGCTGGTTTAAAATCGTGTGAATTTAGCTGAACTCGCCCAATTTCAAACCGGCCCTCAGTGTGAACGTGGGCTTAAAAACAAGTCAATGATGTTAGAATGGACCTTTCTCCAAACATTTTTACTTTAAGTGCCTTTTGCATCCACTTCTGGTTCCCCTTAAGGCACTAATGACATAGCCCTGGTTGTACAGATACCCCTTGGAAGGTAACATCACTAGTGCCTTCAGGGAGATCTCATACCTAAACTGTGAGATCTCGCAGTACTTTCAAACTGCGCATGCACGAGATGAAGCGTACCGCATGTTCATCTCACGCATGCATGCACTGTACACTTGTTTTTTTTTTTTAAAAAGGGGGGAGGGGGGAATATTGTGAGGTATTTTTTTTTTTTTTTTAAGATGGGCGTATTGTAGAGCTGCACGATTCTGGCTAAAATGAGAATCGCCATTTTTTTTGGCTTAGAATAAAAATCAAGATTCTCGTGGCGTAACGTCTTTCACATTTATACAAAAAATTGGGCAACTTTACTGTTTATAGAGAAAATTGGTGTGTTATGTGCCAATAGGCAATTTTTGCGATACTGTGAATGGAAAATGTTTTGGCATTGTAAACAACTGTTTTGTTTTGTTTTTTTATAATATGTAATAAAGATATTTGAATTTTATAAACATAAAGTCCATCAATTTGTTCAGTTAGTTTACCAACTTTACTGTCTAGCTTATTTTTAATTCATTAAAGTGTGTGTGTTTTTTTTTTTTTCAAAAAAAAATTGCGTTTGAAAGACAGCTGCGCAAATACTGTGTGACATAAAATATTGCAACAACTGCCTTTTTATTCTATTGGGTCTCTGCTAAAAAAAAATGTTTGGGGGGTTCCAAGTAATTTTCTAGCAAAAAATACTGATTTTAACCACTTCCCGCTCAAGGTACATCATATGACGTCCTTGACTTTGAGTGGGGATATCTGAATGATGCCTGCAACTGCAGGCATCATCCAGATATCGTTTTTTTTTTTTTTATCGTTATGACATCACATCCAGGCTGGCGGAAGTAAAAAATGCCAGGGACTTGGCAGGAAAGTCTGAGATTGTTCATTTTATTTTATTTTTTATCTCAGCATTTCCTGCCTGGAGGAGAGATGTGGGGGCTTATAGACTCCACATCTCTCTATAAAGAGGACATGTCATACACTATTCCAAGGGATATTTACATTCCTTGTAATGGGAATAAAAGTGATCAAAAAAGTTTTTAAAGGGAAAGTGTAAAAATAAAAAAATGTCAATAAAATGTAAAAAAAAATGAATTTAAATCGCCCTCATCTCCGCTTGCTCGCACGCATAGGAGAACGCACACGTACGTCACGCCCGCATATGTAAACGACGTTCAAACCACACTTGTGATGTATCACCCCGAACGTTGGAGCGAGAGCAATAATTCTAGCCCAAGACCTCCTCTAACTCTAAACGTGTAACCTGTAAAAAAAAAGAAGTTAAAGTGCCACCCATGGAGATTTTTAAGTACCAAAGTTTGGCCCCATTCCATGAACATGTGCAATTTTAAAGCGTGATGTTAGGTATCGATTTACTCAGCCTAACATCATCTTTCACAGTCTACAAAAAAATTGAGCTAGCTTTACTGTTTATTTTATTCATTAAACTATTTTTTTTATTTTTTTTTAAAACCCCTTTGAAAAATCACTGTTCAAAGACCGTGTGACATAAAAAGTTGCAACAACCGCCATTTTATTCCCTAGGGTCTCTGCTAAAGAAAAATATGATGTTTGGAGGTTCGTGTAGGAGCGAAGTGCCAGAATAAGCCTGGGCTGGAAGTGGTTAACTTGTAAGCAATAAGTGTCAAAGTTCATTCCTTTGCTCTAAAAGGACTAAGTGTTACAATGTTTCTCTTTATCTCTGCCTAAGCAATGTTGTGAGAAACTTGGCAGGCTGCCTGGTTTCTTTTTTTTGTTTGTTTTTTGTTTTTGACAGCTTTTGGTATGAGCAGAGAACTCTCTGCAATGAATGTAGGAAATGCTTTTTTAAGATCGGGAGAGGAGTAGAATCGCGATCTCGATTCTTTAGTGATTAATCGTGCAGCTCTAGTGTATATTGTTGTACATCACTCCTCCCCGTATATGCATAGAAGCACAGAGCTTTTCAAAATTTCCTCTGTTAGCAAGGCAGAAAGATCTTTGCAAGCTGTCTCATCCATTTCACTATTTCCCTCACATAGACTAATGCAGCTTTTTGTTGTAAACAGAGTATACCAAACACCAGACTTTTTATAGAATATTGATTTACGCTTTGACTCCTGTTGCTGCAATTGTTGCAGACTCCACGGAAACCTGAAGCTCTGAATCTCCCATGGCAATGCTCCAAACTTAATGCTGGCCAAGACTTACCACAACCCTCTAACATGTTGGGTACCTTTAACCACTTAAGCCCCGCTCACTGTATATATACGTCATTTTTTTGGAGATGGATATCTCGGTAACGGCAGCAGCTGCTGCCACAACCGAGATATCCATCTTTACAGTGAGCGATTCTGTACACGATAATGGTGGTCTCTGCGGCGGGTTCGCCGCGAGATCACCGTTATCGGCGGCGGGAGAGGTGCCACCCCCCCTCCCGCCGCTTACCGGAGCCGTCGGTAGCGGCGGAGGCGATCGGGTCCTTTCCCTGCTGAGTTATGGAGACAAGTGAGGCCAAGATGGCCCCCACCCGTCTCCATACCATGTGACGGCCGGAGCGACGTCATTCGACGGCTCCGCCCACTCTCTTAAAGGCACAAATATTTTTAGTGTCATTTTTTTAAACGACTTTTTTTTTTTTTTTTTTTTTTTTTTTTTTTTTTTTTTTTTTTTTTGCATTCTAGTCCAAATATGAGATCTGAGGACTTTTTGACCCCAGATCTCATATTTAAGAGGACCTGTCATGCTTTTTTCTATTACAAGGGATGTTTACATTCCTTGTAATAGGAATAAAAGTGATCCAATTTTTTTTTTTAAAAAACAGTGAAAAAATAAATAAAATAAAATAAATAATAAAAAAAAAAAAAATTTTTTAAAGCGCCCTGTCCCGACGAGCTCGCACGCAGAAGCGAACGCATACGTGAGTAGCGCCCGCATATGAAAACGGTGGTCAAACCACACATGTGAGGTATCGCCGCGACCGGTAGAGTGAGAGCAATAATTCTAGCCCTAGACCTCCTCTGTAACGCAAAACATGCAATCTGTAGAATTTTTTAAACGTCGCCTATGGAGATTTTTAAGGGTAAAAGTTTGACGCTATTCCACGAGCGGGCGCAATTTTGAAGCGTGACATGTTGGGTATCAATTTACTTGGCGTAACATATTTCACAATATAAAAAAAAATTGGGCTAACTTTACTGTTGTCTTATTTTTTTTTTCAAAAAAGTGAATTTTTTCCAAAAAAAGTGCGCTTAGAAGACCGCTGCGCAAATACGGTGCAAAAAAAAGTATTGCAATGACCGCTATTGTATTCTCTAGGATGTTAGAAAAAAAACAATATATAATGTTTGGGGGTTCTAAGTAATTTTCTAGCAAAAAAACCTGTTTTAAACTTGTAAACACCTAAAATCCAAAACGAGGCTGGTCTTTAAGTGGTTAAATATTGATCTCACTACATTCATTTTAGGTAGTTTTGATTCTTCGGAGGCATATGAATCCCTGGTGGTCTCCAGATAATTGTTTGTTGCACAAGATTGATAGCCAACAAATGGGTCTGTACATCTCCTCCAACTATGGACTAATGGTTACAAAAGCTTAATAGGTGTTTAGCATGTGAGAAACACACTTGCTTCCTATGCAATGCCACATATAAATTTGATTGTATCTGACCCCGCAGGTTAGGTGCAGCATATTGTTCTGTCACCTAAGGTATAAGAACATTTACCCTGTGGCCTCAATTTCTTGGGTTACTGCTCTAAGTGCATGGATTGCATAATGTACAGTACCTGACCGCGAGATTGTGTTTCCAGCGCGATAACATCGCGCTGGTTCTCGGCGACAGGGTACTGTGCATGTCGCGCTGGCTCACTCATCGGGAAAGGAAAACTTTGTTTTCCTTCCGCGATGAGTGACAGGCAGTGCTGACAGCTGTCTGGTATGAATCCTGAGGCGGGCACACCGCGCCAAATTTTAAATGAAAAAAACGGCGTGGGTTCCCCCCAGGGGCATGCCAGGCCCTTAGGTCTGGCATGGATTGTAAGGGGAACCCCCTACGCCGAAAAATCGGCGTGGGGGTCCCCCCCCAATCCATACCAGACCCTTATCCGAGCAAGCAGCCCGGCCGGCCAGGAGAGGGGGGGACGAGCGAGCGCCCCCCCCCTCCTGAGCCGTACCAGGCCGCATGCCCTCAACATGGGGGGGTGGGTGCTTTGGGGGAGGGGGGCACCCTGCGGCCTCCCACCCCAAAGCACCTTGTCCCCATGTTGATGAGGACAAGGGCCTCTTCCCGACAGCCCTGGCCGTTGGTTGTCGGGGTCTGCGGGCGGGGGGCTTATCGGAATCCGGGAGCCCCCTTTAATAAGGGGGCCCTCAGATCCCAGCCCCCAACCCTGTGTGAATGCGTTTGGGGTACATGGTACCCCTACCCATTCACCTGGGGAAAAGTGTCAATATAAAAAAAACACAGTACACAGGTTTTAAGAGTCATTTATTAGTCAGCTCCGGGATCTTCTTCCGACTTCGGGGGGTCTCCTTCCGACTTCTCCCGGTGTTCGGCCTCTTCTCCCGGGCCCCGCCGCTATCTTCTTCCAGCTCTATTGCCAGCGAGGGGGCCCGGTCTGCTGCCGCTGTCTCGCCGCCGCCGCGGTCTTGTCGCCGCTGTCTCGCCGCTTCTTCTCTTCTTCCCCAATGTTGACACAACGCTCTCTCCCGCTCGAATGCTGTGTGCGAGCTGCGGAGCCATTTATATAGGCGGTGACCCCGCCCCCTTACGACGTCATTGTCCCAGCATGCGCAGGGACTCTGGGGTCACGCCCCCTTATGACGCCAGAGTCCCTGCGCATGCTGGGACAATGATGTCGTAAGGGGGCGGGGTCACCGCCTATATAAATGGCTCCGCAGCTCGCACACAGCATTCGAGCCGGAGAGAGCGTCGTGTCAACATTGGGGAAGAAGAGAAGAAGCGGCGAGACAGCGGTGACAAGACAGCGGGGACAAGACAGCGGCGGCAAAGTGTAGCTCATAGCCTGCGGTGAAGCCACAAGGCTTCACTGCCAGTTTCCCTTAGTCAAGATGATTGAAGAATCTACTTGGGTGAGGACATCACTAGGTAAGTGTCCTTATATTGACCACTTGCCAACCGTATCACGCAGATATACTGCGGCACAATGGCTCTCCTGGGCGAAATTCTGTACGGGTATGTCCTATATTTCTTCAGCCACCAGAGTGCGCGTGGGGGACCCGATGCGCTTGGCCGGCGGGCACGATCGCTAACTGCCACGTGCGATGGCATGCACGAGCGCCAGCACGGGGATTTGTGTGTGTAAACGCAAATCCCTGTGCTGTCAGAGGAGAGGAGCACAAATCTTTTCCTCTTACGAAGTTCTCCTAGTCACTCACATCCCCACACAGTTAGAACATGCTGAGGGAACATACATTTACCCCTTGATCGCTCCCTAGTGTTAACCCCTTCCCTGCCAGTGACATTTATACCGTAATCAGTGCATTTTTATAGCACTGATCGTTGTATAAATGCCAATGGTCCCAAAAAGTGTCAAGTCTCCAATCTGGCCGTCGCAATGTCGCAGTACCGCTAAAAATCGCAGATCATTACTAGTAAAAAAAAAATAATGCAATAAATCTTTCCCATAGTTTGCAGACAGATTTTATATATATATATATATATATATATATATATATATATATATATATATATATATATATATATATATATATATATATATATATATATATATATATATATATATATAATTTATTTATTTTTCCAAAATTGTCACTTTGTTTTATAGCGCAAAAAATAAAAGCCGCAGAGGTGATTACCACCAAAAAAAGCTCTATCTATGGGGAAAAAAGGACGCAAATTCCGTTTGGGTACCACGTCGAACAACCGCACAATTGTTAAATCTTCTGGGGCTGAAGTGGTTAAGTCAGCAGCTACAGTATTTGTATTTAATTTTTTGGGGGAGATTGGAGCTCCTCTTTAAAAAATCTGATTGAAAAAATATATCAGCACCCAAGACTCACTTCAAAAAAGTGTTTCTAAGGAATATATATATATATATATATATATATATATATATATATATATATATTTGTTAAACATGTGTTACATAGGTTTAACATTTTTGCAATAAATATATATATTTTTTTCCTTTCTGTAGGATGAAGCCAATATAAACGAGATTGCAATCACGCACCATGTAAAAGAGGGACATGAGAAGGCTGACCCTTCGCAGTTTGAGTTGCTCAAGGTACTTGGACAGGGCTCATTTGGAAAGGTGAGTGTTTCATGGCATGTGTATATAGGCATTTCTTTGCATCTGAACTGCTTTTCTTTCCCATATATATTATTATGAATGTAGTAGCAGCTCAAAGTAAACTTTCAGTTCTCTGGACAAGCCCCAGTTTGCTGATTGGACAGTTATGGGAAATGCAATGCGCTGATGAGGTCATTCTTTTTCTGTTACTCTATTCTGTCAGCATGATTACTGCCAGCTAAGGTTTCCACCTTTTCTGGGAAAGTTTACCAGCTTTGTGATTTATTATTGACGTTTGCAATAAATCCCATTTTTACCAGCTGATTGAGCTTCCTGCTGTCTCGGCATGTGTGGTTCTAAAGAGCCTGACTGTCTCCTATTGCTGGCCTTCCATTTTCCAGTTAGAGTGCAGCTATGTTTAGAATTACAAGGGGCTATAATGTAAGGATCAATTCAGATACATGGTTTTCATTTAAAAATTCCCTTACATTCACCAGCCACTTTATTAGGTACACCTGTTCAATTGCTTGGTAACACAAATTGCTAATCTGCCAATTGCATGGCAGCAACTCGGTGCGTTTATGCATTTAGACATGGTTAAGACGACTTGCTGATGTTCAAACCGAGCATCAGAATAGGGAAGAAATGGGATTTAAGTGACTTTGAATGTGGCATGGTTGTTGGTGCCAGACAGGCTGGTCTGAGTATTTAAATAAACTGCTGATCTACTGGGATTTTCACGCACAACCATCTCTAGAGTTTTTACATAGTGGTCCGATAAAGAGAGAATATCCAGTGAGCTGCAGTTGTGTGGACGAAAATTACTTGATGTCAGAAGAGAATGGGCGGACTGGTTAAAAAAAAAAAAAAAGGTAAATAACTCAAATAACCACTCGTTACAACCAAGATATGCAGAATACGATCTGAACGCACAACACATCAAACCTTGATGCAGATGGGCTACAGCAGCAGAAGACCACACCAGGTGCCACTCCTGTCAACTGAGAACAGGAAACTGAGGCTACAATTCGCACAGGCTCACCAAAATTGGACAATAGAAGATTGGAAAAACATTGCCTGGTTTGATGAGTCTCTCGATTTTCAGCTGTGACATTCAGATGGTAGGGTCAGAATTTGGTGTAATTAACATGAAAGCATGGATCCATCCTGCCTTGTATCCACGGTTCAGGCTGGTGGTGGGGGATATTTTCTTGGCACACTTAGTACCAATTGAGCATCGTTTAAACACCACGGCCTACCTGAGTATTGTTGCTGACCATATCCATCTCTTTATGACTACAGTGTTCCCATCTTCTGATGGCTCCTTCCAGCAGGATAATGCACCATGTCACAAAGTTCAAATCATCTCACCACTGGGTTCTTGAACATGACAATGAGTTCACTGTACTCCAATGGCCTCCAGTCACCAGATCACAATCCAATAGAGCACCTTTGGGGTGTGGTGCAATGGGAGATTCGCATCATGGATGTGCAGCCGACAAATCTGTAGCAACTGCGTGATGCTAAATCTGAGGAATGTTTCCAGCAGGGTGTAAGAAATGCTGCGCTAACCCAATAGGACAAATAAGAAAACAACAAAAGCAGCTAGCACACAAACAAACCAAGTCAACTCAAGATCTAAATAATTAAGTACAGCGCTGAGATTAACCAGCATAAACTTGAAGCATGGGTGAGAAATTCTATACACCTGTGAAAATGTGAAATATAATAGCAAACCAAATGTGAGAAACAAGCAGTAAGCCTGCTGGGTATAATAAAAAAAAAATGTCTATAGTGAAAGATGGGGCAACAAGGGACCAAAGTCCATGAAGTATAAGATAAGTGGAAGTCTTCTCCAAGAGGGAGAAGGAGAATGTTTCCAGCACCTTGTTGAATCTATGCCACAAAGAATTAAGGCAGTTCTGAAAGTAAAAGGGGGTCCAACCCGGTACTAGCAAGGTGTACCTAATAAAGTGGCCGGTAGTGTAAATGCAAAACTGCATTTATTAGGATTTTAAATTTGCCTACAGTCTAGCTTTAAGGTAGTGTGCATGATGGACTTATGGCTATCACAAAATGGAAAAAGCATATGAATATTTTGTTGTGGTGTAAAACAAAAATGCGTTTGGTACCGAATAATGAAATCATCACTGACATTGCTATGTATTTACCAGCGATCTGTAAGTATATTTTTAGCCAAGCTTGTAGTGCCATGACTGATCAATTCCCCTATGTCCATGTATTCATTGCTGTGGGGGCACCCGACAGGAGGAAGTGGCCAGGAGCGCCGGCGTGGGACCCGAGAAGAGGGAGGATCTGGGCTGCTCTGTGCAAAACCACTGCACAGAGCATGTAAGTATAACCTGTTTGTTTTTTAAACAAGACTTTAATATCACTTTAAGCTCGACACTTAATTAAATCTACACAGGGCAGCATGTAGTGATGCATTATAGTGAGCCAAAACATGGTGTGCAAAAATGTAACTTATCCTACTTTTTCCAGAGCACATACCAATGCAGTTCATAGTAATAAAACATGAGTCTGCCTTGTGTTGGGACTGCAATAGTCAACATTGCCCAATGCAGCCCAACAGGGATGGTGTAACTAAGCCCCTTAAAGTAACTGCAGTGTTAAACAATAAGAACCCTTATTTTGACACTGAATTCTATGTGTATATCTCCAAGTTATGGGAACAGGCAGATCATATCTACTTTTGACACCATGGGCCATACATTGACCAATGCAGGGGGTTATACTAAAAAATGGGTTGTATAGCTGGCCAGGTATGCCCCTGTTTGCATGCCTGCTGGGGGGAATGTGAATAAAATTGCTTTCCTGGAAAAGTTCTGATTCATTAGATAAAATACACACACGTGTGTGTTTTTGCTCCCTGGGGGCCTCTAGCTCTTGTAATGTAATATCAGGGTATAAATCTTTGCCCTGCTCTGTTTACTTTTAATAACCACAGTATCATCTGCTTCACAGGTCTTTTTGGTGCGAAAAATCTCAGGAACCGATGCTGGTCAGCTATATGCAATGAAAGTATTAAAGAAAGCAACACTTAAAGGTAAAATTCTATAGAACGTCCTGTGAGCCTCCACTAACAATAATAAACCAATAAATCCTCTTTGAATCAGCTGCAAGCGGTAAACATGTCTCATAAACCATGTAAAAGTACTAAAATCACGTTAAAAACGCTGCGCTATCAGCTTAAGGTGAGCCTTCATTACATGGGGGGGAGCACCTGAGTGAGAACACAGCGTCTGATTATCGCATTACTTTCACAGCATACTGAATCGCATGGAGTGTGGAGCACCTGCAAATTGGATCAATTTGAACTTTGCACAATGCACTTAAGCACTTTTTTATAATTTCAGTATTTGGATCTATTTAGATTTCCACTGACTTATTTGCTTTAATATTTTTTATCACTATATAAATGCACATTGTCAGTTTAATTGGCTATTAAGCACGTGTCTTTTTATATATTTTATACATTATTATTACCACAGTGTAGAGGATATATTTTTACCAGTTCAGAGGCTTTTTGTTTATACCTTTAATAGCGCAGCGTTTTTAATGCGATTTTAACACTTAAAGGTAAATTGCTTATCTTAATTTTGTCTATTCCTATATAATTTTAGATCTATTCTGTCAATATTGTTTGTGTGGGATTACCAATACCACTAATAAAAAAGGAATAAGTAATAAATACTGTATATAATGTTTCATACAGTTTTGAAAAGAGATTTAGAGTGATAACCGTCCTTCACAATACTTTAGTAAAAGCTAAGCGATCTGGGACATCTAAACAAACCCAGCAGAATGCTAACATGTTTTATCCAAAGCCTTAGTCACCATTTTGTTTTTGGTTTTAATACCGCTTTAAAGAGGAGCTTCAGTCAATTCTGCAAAAAATTAATAGCCAGCAGAAACAAAAACTGTTGCTGCTGACTTTTAATAAACACACTCACCTGTCCTAAGATTCAGCACCATCCTCACCTGAGCCGCCCCCCCCCCCCCCAAAAAAAATATTCCAAATATGGCAGGGGAAAAGACGGTGGGAGTAAGAGCAGAACGTCCCCCTTTGGGTGAAATTCTGCTTTAACTGTTGCATTCATCTGTATCCAGTTTTATCCCTTCAGCTTGTAGTGAAGATTTTCTGGTCATATACACTTAGGTCCATATATATTTGGACACTGGCACAATTGTTGTCTTCTGTGGACGTCCAGGCCTTTTTTTTTGTTGCTGAGCTTACTAGTGCGTTCTTTCCACAGAATGTACCAAACTGTTGATTTGGCCACTCCTAATGTTGCTGCTATTTCTGTTGGATTTATTGTGTTTTTGAAGCCTTACAATGGCCTGTTTCACTTGCATGGGCAGTTCCTTTCAACGCTTGATGTAGGTTCACAGCAATAGATTCCAAATACCACACTTAGAATTAATTCCAGACCGTTTACCTGCTTAACCACTTCTGCTCCGGAAGGTTTTACCCACTTCCTGACCAGGCCATTTTTTGCAATACAGCTTTATTTTTATTTTATTTATTTTAGGTACTTATATAGCGCCATCAATTTACGCAGCGCTTTTACATATACATTGTACATTCACATCAGTCCCTACCCTCAAGGAGCTTACCACCTAAGGTCCCTAAGGCCCCTTTCACACTGGGGCGGTAGGGGGCGTCGGCGGTAAAACAGCGCTATTTTTAGCGCTGTTTTACCGCGGTATTCGGCCGCTAGCGGTGCGGTTTTAACCCCCCCCCCCCGCTGGCAGCCGAAAAAGGGTTAAAACCACTCGTACAGCGCGGCTTTAGCCGCGGTATAGCCACGCTGTCCCATTGATTTCAATAACGCCTGCAATAACGCCTGCAAACCGCCCCAGTGTGAAAGGGGCCTTACTCACATTCATACATACTAGGGACAATTTAGACAGGATCCAATTAACCTAGCAGCATGTCTTTGGAGTGTGGGAGGAAACCGGAGCACCCGGAGGAAACCCACGCAAGTACAGGGAGAACATGCAAACTGCAGGCAGGTAGTGTCGTGGTTGGGATTCGAACCAGCGACCCTTCTTACTGCTAGGCGAGAGTGCTACCCGCTACACCACTGTGCCACCCAGTGACAATTTAACTGACAATTGCGCGGTTGTATGACGCTGTACCCAAATATAATGGATGTCCTTTTTTCCCACAAATAGAGCTTTCTTTTGGTGGTATTTGATCACCTCTGCGGTTTTTATTTTTTGCTATAAACAAAAAAGACGACTATTTTGAAAAAACAATATTTTTTTACTTTCTATTCTAAAACATCCTCAATATCTAATTTCTTCCATTTGTATTCTGCTACATATTTTTGGTAAAAAAAAAAAAATCCCCAAAAGTGCATATTGATTGGTTTGCGCAAAAGTTGTAACGTCCAAAAACTATGGGATAGGGATCATCAAGGATTTTTAGCGGGACTGCGACATTGCGGCAGACAATACTGACAGTGACACTTTTTGGGGATCAGTGACACCAATACAGTGATCAGTGCAAAAAAAAAAGCACTAACACTGTATAAAGGACAATGGCAGGGAAGGGGTTAACATCAGGGGCAATCAAAGGGTTAACTGTGTTCCCTCGGTGTGTTTACTGTGGGGGGGGGGGGGAACGGATGTTCCTGATTAGCAGGAATCGGATGTCTCTCTTCCTGTCTGACAGGCCGTCCTGTCTCTCCAGCGAGCGATTGCCGAGGGTGGCCGCGGGACCCGCTGATTGGCTCCCGCTGTGTTCAGCCACAGCGGGAGCATGGCTCCAGCGGCGTGCGCCCCAGAGCCAAACATGAGAATCATGTACAGGTATGTAATTTTGTGCTTAAGAGCCGCCCTGCCACAGTTAATGTAAATAGGGCCGTCCTTAAGTAATTAATTGATGAAAAATAACGAAGGAGTAGCCCATACCTGGCCATGAAACCGATTTTGATTCAATTGTCCAATTACTTTCGGTCCCTTGAAAAAGGGGAGTGGCATTGGCTATTCTTAAGAGCTGTAATTCCTAAACCCTTCCTCTGATTTGGATATACCTACCCTCAAATTAAACCTGAGAGTACACACTTTCTGCACATATCCATTATAGAACCATAGCTTGAATATGTTTTGGAAAATACATTAAAAAAGCTAAAATGGATGCTGTGTAAGCCGCATCTAATTCGCATAGGTGTGAACGAGGCCTGAATGTTCTGTGATACATCACAGCGGATGGCTTGCAGTTCTCAATGAACTACAAGGGTGCTGGTGAACGTCCTCCTAATTCATTGACCTTCCTGCTCTAAAGGGCCTGCCAGTATCGGAGGTACAGGCAGACCGCTATCCTGAGAGTCTGCAGGAGCTGGACCTTGCACCTGCGATCTGCCGATCATGGGTGCAAAGCTCTTACCTGCAAAAAAATGCGTTTTTATTTTTTAAAAATTTTTTTCAAACGGAGAATTTTGCCTTTTACATGATGAATCCATGATTCCTGGTGGGGTAGCTTGAATCCAATGTGTGTATTCTGTTTGCAAGTGATTGGTTTCCATGCAGAAAACCAGTAGTGAAAATTTTCTAATCCTAAATCTGATAGACAGTAATTTGGGTTCAGGAAATGCTGTCATGAAAGGTGATCGCCTGTTTACAGTATATAAATCAAAGTGCACTTGCAATACTGCAAGCAGGTTGGCTCTTTATTGCCAAAGAAACATGTAGTGCCTCTTCTGCAGTAAATTAAACCTACCTACCTGCTTGCAGTCTTTTTTGGAATTGCATGCGCAGCTCAGTTTGCATTTCAGCACATATTCTGTGTGCTGGGATAACATGCACAGGAGTGATGTCATCCCACGCCAGCCAGGGACCCAGAAGAAGCTGACCAGGCGAGGGATGTCGGATCGCTGAAGAAGAGGCAAGTATTGGGGACTTTAATTCCACTTCAAAGTAGAATTCTTCAGTCTAAACTCCTGCTGGCTACTCCATGGTGGCTGGAGGGGAGGGAGCACTGACAACAGTCTGTTTTTAAACTTTTTTTTTTTTTTTTTTTTTTCAAAGTCACCGGGCCTCCTTTTTTTAGTTTAGCTAACTCAGAGAAAAAGAAAATTAAAGCAAAAATGAAGTTCGTTCATATAACGATCAATCAGAATACATTTTCTGCTGGAACCTGATTGGTGGTTGTTGAGTAATTACTTTTGTGCTCATTTTCTTTTCTCTGTTTTGAATAAATCAGTCAAATCTTGTGTTGCCTTATAGCATTTGTTTGGCTATAAGTCATTTTGGTGGAGTTTTTAAAAACAAATGCTATAAGTCATTTTGGTGGAGATTTTAAAAACACTTGGAAGCTTAACTCCAGCTTCTTGCGATAAATAACAATTCGCTTCCTTAATGCCTTTTTTGTTCACTTTACCAGATTTCCAGGTCTTTAAGGCAATACTGCAGCCACATACAGTTTTTAAATACATTTATGTGAACTATTTTACATGCCAAAGTTTTTTGTTTTTTTGTGTGTGTGTGTTAAATGGTCACTCAGCACTGTTTATTCCCTGTTCACCTTCCTGTTTTCAGGTTCTCTTTACTCTTCCCCTCCTTTAGGCTGCATAAACATGGCCCTTCCCCTTCTAGCGACTTTCCACTACCAGAAGGTTACAGACACAAGTTCAGCTACCCCCAACACTAAACATATGTTAAAGTATGTCAACTATGATCAAAACAATATACGTGACACAATAAAAAACTATATTTACTTTTACATTTGGACTTTGCACTTTTAAACAGTAAGACGAAAGATGTGATGAAAAGTAGTTGTATCCAGCCTGGTAAACGATTACAGAATAAACATGCTTTGAAAAAAAGTTGTAGAGTCTTCCACCAAATCTTGTCAAACAAGGCTTACCGGACAACCATGACCTTCTTGTAATAGGAAGGTCAAAATGTGCATCTGCCCCAAAGGGCCTCTGAGTGCTGGAATACATCCACTCCTCATATAAGGTACTTCCTAAGAATCCTCAGTCACATATCCATATGTATTCATACCCAGGATAAAGATAAACTCCACACAGTGTGTACGGATAAAAACTCACTTTTAATAGGAAAAGGAATAAAATTCACAATGAATAGTGCTTGGTATATACACTCATGCCACAGCAGGCTCTGCCCCTACAAGTTTCATCACACCTGACTTCTTCCGAGGCACAGACACCATGACGGGTCATCGCAAATTTATACACAGAAAAGAAAACCAAGCCTCGCTTTGGATATCATATTTCATCAGTGTCTGGTACCGTGACCTCAATCTGGAACTAAAAGGCTTAAAACGGAAAGAGGACCTGGAGCTCATCCAATCTAGGACGGATCTGATGGGGTAAAAGAAATTTGGCCAACAGTTAGCCTTACCCGATGCAAAGATCCGCTTTCACCATCAGCCTGAGGTGTATAATGACCAATTTAGAAAGCCTCTAGGGGTGGTTGTCCTCTGAAATTAACTTGTCAGCATATAGAAATTGGGAAAACCCAAGGAATTTCTTCAATGAGGACAGGCCGGTGAAATACTAAATATCGTTTATTGATTATCCACAATGACTAAATCAAACACATATATATTATTTAGAAAAATTAAATAACACCAACCTCCAACACATAATCTAAAATGAGACTAAACGTCTAGATGAAAGACAGATGGCCACCATATCTGGATCGTACACTCCAATACAATCACACACACATGCAGACACACACCGATCCTGGAATCGGATCTGGGGATGGGATCTTAAGAACATGAAATTTAAATGGGTAAAAGGTGGAAAGATAACTTCCTTGTAAAAGATTTATGTGGTAACACAATACTTTTCCCAAGTGATTCAGCAGGATACTGCTTATTAAAGAAATGTTCAGTAAGAAACTCCCATAAAGATGTGGAAGAAATGTTAATCATGTGTTGAGATCTCCCCGAGTTTTAACAAGTTGTGGATGCTGTGCATAGGGGTCCGTTAGTTGGCAATCATGAGGGCACTGTGATGGTAAGTTTGAGACAACGAATAGGTATAATATGAGGTGACTTGGTACAAGTAGGAAACGGGATACACTGGTAATGGTTCCCTTACGAATGATAGGAATAAGATACAGCTTACCGTTTAGCCTCCTCTGTACGGATAGTCATAACCTCCATAATCTTGTCTCGATTTCAATCACCTCTTATCATGCCGACCGCATTGGAAGCCTGGTAGTGGATATCCAATGGGGATGGTTCCACCCTTAGGTGGTTAGAAAGGTTAGTAGTCCCGGATCCTGAGGCTTCAGCAGTTGCAGGTATATATCCAGAGTCACGGACCGGAGCAGCACCATAGATGTTAATAAAGACAGCAGTTAATGATGCATATCGACCAAGTGAACTGCGCTGGCAACTAAATGTATAAGATATATAAATAGACAAAAACCACAAAACACCACAGGTGATGGTAAAGTGACACGTGAGTGTGAATATGGATGTGTCAGAGAACTGGACCTGCAGCTCACGCAACTAAGCCGACACTCAGTATACAAGCGCTGGACTGCACTACCAGAGCTCCAAGACCCTCCACAGAATTATATCAATTGGTGTATATAAAAATGGCAGGATCATGGGACGATGCACTACTTGGACAGATGCATCTAACAAGCCTCAGAGATAGCAATTGAGCATACAATGATATAAATAGAAATAAAAATAAAAATAAATATATAAATAAAATTATGGCATATCAATTGTGCACAAATGAGGTGACATGGAGCAAACCACTCTGCAAATTTCAGATAGCACAAGGAAACCAATAAAATGTCATCTACAATATACTCCTTCATGGGGCAAATGATGAACAGACTTCCACCGTTTTCATCTTTTCCACCAACCAGGGCCAATGGTGTAGCGATGCAAAACAGATTACTCGTAAACCCACAGAAGCACACGTTCCACCGAAGGAGAGAAGAGAGGTATATAGCATAAAACCTTAAAATACCAAAGGTCACCTGCGCATAAATGCGCTACTCACGGGACCGGTAAGGAAAGCAGGCATTCAGATATTTCGGTCGGTTCGCCGCTCTTGGGCGTGCGTTCCACCGCCAGGAAGTGATGTCACTGGTACAAAACAAACGAACGTAGGCAGGATGTTGCGTCGACGCGTTTCGCCCCTCCCCCAGGGCGTTATCAAAGTTATCAAAGTCTTTGATAACGCCCTGGGGGAGGGGCGAAACGCGTCGACGCAACATCCTGCCTACGTTCGTTTGTTTTGTACCAGTGACATCACTTCCTGGTGGTGGAACGCACGCCCAAGAGCGGCGAACCGACCGAAATATCTGAATGCCTGCTTTCCTTACCGGTCCCGTGAGTAGCGCATTTATGCGCAGGTGACCTTTGGTATTTTAAGGTTTTATGCTATATACCTCTCTTCTCTCCTTCGGTGGAACGTGTGCTTCTGTGGGTTTACGAGTAATCTGTTTTGCATCGCTACACCATTGGCCCTGGTTGGTGGAAAAGATGAAAACGGTGGAAGTCTGTTCATCATTTGCCCCATGAAGGAGTATATTGTAGATGACATTTTATTGGTTTCCTTGTGCTATCTGAAATTTGCAGAGTGGTTTGCTCCATGTCACCTCATTTGTGCACAATTGATATGCCATAATTTTATTTATATATTTATTTTTATTTTTATTTCTATTTATATCATTGTATGCTCAATTGCTATCTCTGAGGCTTGTTAGATGCATCTGTCCAAGTAGTGCATCGTCCCATGATCCTGCCATTTTTATATACACCAATTGATATAATTCTGTGGAGGGTCTTGGAGCTCTGGTAGTGCAGTCCAGCGCTTGTATACTGAGTGTCGGCTTAGTTGCGCGAGCTGCAGGTCCAGTTCTCTGACACATCCATATTCACACTCACGTGTCACTTTACCATCACCTGTGGTGTTTTGTGGTTTTTGTCTATTTATATATCTTATACATTTAGTTGCCAGCGCAGTTCACTTGGTTTATATATCTTTAAAGTACAGTACTTTCACTCTGCAGCTGCAACACAGTTTCTTCCTTTTTTCTTTTTTCTTTTTTGGTCTCAAAAATATTATATATTTGCGAGCGCTGTATTGTATGATTTTAATGATGCATATCGGCTCGGGATGAGCTGGAGGGGGATCACAGTGAATGGTGGTGATCACCATGTCTTCACCACGGACACCGTGATAGTATAATGCTTACATGTTTCGCTTGACATCAAGCTTCTTCAGAGCATGCGCAGTGGTTCAAAGTCCTTGTTTGTTGTATTAAAGCCGGGAGAGCCCCTTGATGCTGATCGGCCTCGAATACTAGCATGTGTAATCTCTTACTGTTAAAAAAAGAATGAAAATTTAAGGAGTTTAAAAATACTACTAAAAAGAGCAAAAGGTAGTATTTGGAAAGAAGGGGAAAAAATCCCGATCTTGTTGTAAAACTAAGAACCAAAATGAATGGTTTCTAGGTGCCCTCCAGTGGCCAGATCCGAGAAAATTTTCATAAATTTATGTATGCATAATTTATCGCCACATAGTGGGCAAAATACTCACTGGCCACTTTATTAGGTACACCTTGCTGGTACCGGGTTGGCCCCCCTTTTACCTTCTGAACTGCCTTAATTCTTCGTGGTTTAGATTTAGACAAGATTTAGATTTAACAAGGTGTTGAAAACATTCCTCAAAGATTTTAGTCCATATTGACATGATAGCATCACGCAGTTGCTGAAGATTTGTCGGCCGCACATCCATGATGCGAATCTCCCTTTACACCACACCCCAAATGTGCTCTGTTGGTTTGAGATTTGGTGACTGTGGAGGTCATTGGAGTACAGTGAGCTCATTGTTATAATCAAGAAACCAGTTTGAGATGATTTGATCTTTCTGACATGGTGCTTTATCCTGCTGGAAGTAGCCATCAGAAGATGGGTACACTGTAGTCATAAAGGGATGGACATGGTCAGCAACAATACTCAGGTAGGCCGTGGCATTTAAACTATTCTTAATTGGTACTAAGGAGCCCAAAGTGTGCAAAGAAAACATCCCCCACACCATTATACCACCACCAGCAGCCTAAACTATGGATACAAGGCAGGATGGATCCATGCTTTCATGTTTACACCAAATTCTGACCCTACCATCTGAATGTTGCAGCTGAAATCGACTCATCAGACCAGGCAACGTTTTTCAATGTTCTTGTCCAATTTTGGTAAACCTGTGCGAATTGTAGCCTTGGTTTCCTGTTAGCTGACAGAAGTGGCACCTGGTGCGGTCTGCTGCTATAGCCCATCTGCTTCAAGATTTGATGTGTTGTGCCTTCAGATGGTACTCTGCATACCTTGGTTGTATCGAGTGGTTATTTGAGTTACTGTTGCCTTTCTATCATCTCAAACCAGTCTGCCCATTCTCTTGACTTCAACAAGGCATTTTCATATACACAAAAGCTGCTCACTGGATATTTTCTCTTTTTCTGACCTTTCTCTGTAATCCCAGTAGATCAGCAGTTTATGAAATACTCAGATCAGCCCGTCTGGCACCAACAACCATACAACTTTCAAAGTCACGTAACCTCCCTAGCAGTATTCCCGAGTGTGGCTCCGGGTTAATTTTCATTACCAAAAGTGGTAAGCCTGAGCCACACTCAGGATTGCATCGCAGTATCCTGGTACAGGTTACTTACCTTGTCCCCAGGATCCTGCGTTGTCCTCCTCCCAATGTATTACTGTTCCGGGCTCCGTTCCCTTCGAGCATCGCAACGCATGGGGGCAGGGCCCGGCGGCAAATTCAAAAAAGAACAAAACACATACACACCCATAATACACTGTAATCTGTAGATTACATTACTGTATCAAATCATTTCACATGAGTTTGGTCCGTAATGCTTTGTCCAGTGCCCTGCCTGCACTTTTGTATATACTGTTCTTTCTGCCTGAAAACCTGAGAACGTCCATGGCATGCAAAAATCGTCCCTCTACATCAAAAGCAGTTTTAGACCAGCTAGAAAACAGCAATGGTGAATTAGAATCACTTGCAGAATTGAGCAATAGTGATTCGTGGGGAAATTTGTCATCAGACACTGAATTTCAGTGTTTTTGATTTGTTATTGAATAAAATTTATTAATTATTTTTTATAATTATTTAATTTAATTTATTTATAGTTATTTATGTAGCCCCCTGTTCCTAAAATTGGGGCTTTAGTGTAAATTTAGTTTTTGGCTGAGCTGTAAACCTCTCAGACTGATTGTATAGTTTATTTGGTTCTACTCTAAATTTAATGGAGTTGTGCATTTCTCACTGTTGCCAGTAGGTGTCACTAGGACTAGGTTGAGCTATGGAATGATTATTCTTTTTCCAGAACAGCCCAGTAGGAGGTTCCTGGCAGAGCCATGTACTCACTTCTCTTACCTCAGGGCCCTCCTGGCCTAAGGATGTGTTGCTGTGAGCTCTGCAAGTAGGCCCAGAAGCCTGTCTGGGGCTTACTAACCCTGCGGTGGTCCTTAGGCTGTCTTGCCCTTGTGCAAGATGCCAAGCCAAACTAAAGAGACCCAGGGGAGGACCCTTGCTGGAGAGGGCCAGGAAGAAGGCTGGTCTCTCATGACGGCCTTGGGACTCGTTTGGAGGATGCACCTATACCCAAACTGCTTTTACAGTGTTGCAGGATGGCTTAAAGGTTCTGACACTCTGAAACTGAATCCTATTCTGCAATCTAAACCGTGGTAACTAGCTCCTAACTGCTAAGTCTGTGAGAGAGACTTACCCAAGAGTGCTACTGGCTGCCAAGTCTGAGTGAGGCTTGTCCAGAAATGCTGCTAGGTCTGTGTAAGTGGCCTATCCAGGTATTCAAGATCTGCTAAAAGAGAAAGCTGTTTTACCTTTGGATTTAAGGAGTCTGCAAGTGATCTGAGACCTCCCCTAACCCTCTCTCCTACTTCTTTCAAGTTCCTCATTAAAGCATTGAAAAATGTCTTGAGCGACTGGCATGCAAATTTTGTCCTAACTTCCCATTACAGCCCTGGGGTGAATGTCAGCTCGCTCCCTGCCTCTGGAGGTACCTCCTTCCCTCCGGTAGACCCAGGGGGGTGCTACATTTATTATATTATAATTTATGATTTCATGTTTCAAATTTTATCATACCCGAGATGTCTACTAGACTCTTGTTTGCACAGATTTAAGTGAGTTGTTCCTAAGAATTACAGGCCTTCTATATAAAACATCAAATCTTCATGCAAAACAATGTACGCTTTGACATTCAAAACTCAGACCTAATCATACCGCAAGGCAGATTAAATCCCCTTTCTTCCCCATTCGGATGCACTGTTTCAAATTCAGCAAGTCGCTTTCAGCGCGTCTAGATGCCTAACTGCATTGAGTTGCTGCCATGTGATTGTCTGATTAGCAGTTTGTGTTACCAAGCAATAGAACGTGTACCTAATAAAGTGGCCAGTGAGTGTATATGAAGTCATTTTTAAAAAAACGGTACTCAACAGTATAATCGATATAAAATAAGAATGTTTAAATTCAGAGATCCAAAACATAAAATATACAAATAATAAAAAAAAATTATAAAAATATTACATGATCTGATGGAACCACAGATTAAATACTATAACACCACTGCACAAAATTAATAACACAACACATTCTACCATATCCTATCCCCTTCCAGAAAGCTGTTGCAATACCACTACTGCAAAGTGCTAAAGAACCATCAATCATAATTTTAATATAGTTTTTGTCCATCTGTCTAAAATCAGGGCATTGTACTCTGAGAAACATTTTTTCTTTTTCTGACCTTTTACTGTGTCCACTTATACCAACATGGAGCATCTAATGTAGGGAAATTGCCGCATCTGGGTTCCATTGACATCCCAGTGGATACAAAAATAAATATAAAACTGGTATAATCCACCCAAAACTAGAAAAATATCACTGATTAGGCACCATAGAGATATTTTTACTGTCTCTGGTCACATTCATAACATGTATTGCGTTTATACAGTTTGCATAGTATGTTTAGCCACAAAAAGGATCTCCCTTTGTAGGTGTACATATTGCCTTGTTTATTTCCTACTACTTTACTATCTTTATTGTGAGGAATAAGCTCAGCAGCTGGTTGTGTGTGACTCCCTGGATAGGTCCACAGCACAGTTTAAGCCCTGGTTCACACCACTGCGACTTGTCATGCAACTTAATTCAATGTCGCATCCCATTTATGGCAATGGAACTGTTCAAATTCAAACTTTGCAAAAGGTTTCTGCACGATTTCAGCGCCACTTGCATTGACGTCTTAAATGAAATCGCACAGATGTCAGCATGCCGCACATGACATTGCACGGATAGTCTGCTTTGAAGTCGCGCTGAAGTAAAACATCTTGGTAAAACATCTTGGTGTGGTTTGTTTATATAGTCTGTCCACAAAGTATAGGCATCAAAACGGCAAAATAAAACAAAATGAGAATTACAAACACTGAATCCTATCTACCTGTCTTGGAGCAACCTACTGCTGCCCAGCCACCTGGCTGTCACACAGAAATCATTCACACTTAAGCGTCACGTTTTCAAGTGTTTTTGTAGCTTCTCAGGTGTTTTGTGTTTTTCAGCTAAAGGTGTGGAGTGCTGCTAAGAAAAAAAAAAAGGGACGGACAGCTGCTGTTTAAGCAGAAAACGCTTGAAAAACCACTTGAAAAAAGACTTGTCTTGCTTTTTCAGAGTTTCTATTAAAGTCTATGGGGGAAAAACGCTCAATTCTGCCTGAAAAGTAGGCAGTGGACCAGTTATAAAATATCTGCAATTAATCTGGCTAAACAAGTCTGCAAACAGCTGATTTGATTGGTTCAAAGTTTTATGCAACGCGTTCACCCCTTAATATTCAAATCTTTTAACATGGTGGAGATTTACATCATTGTATGCTCAAGCCCACATTTTAGAAGGTTCTGGAAATGTCAGATGTGCATTTTATCAAGTTTATTCCAATACAACATGTGTAAGCAGCTGGTTGACATATGGCCATTGTGCATAATGGTGTTGGGATATCATATGTTCTTAGATTTTGAACTTTGTTTCCTCTGTCCTGAAATACAAAAATATAGCTATACTTGCTCTGATTTAGGTGTTGCTTACAGCAGTTGGGTGAGTGGTCTCCCTGGGGTATGAATCTGGCCTTATTATATAGAAAGCGTGTAGCTTCTTGGAAAAACTGTGCAAACATACCTTGACCCTTGCCTTTTCTTCATGCAGGGGTTAGCTGTACAGTTTCCTGAGGGCTTTAATGGTGGACAGATGACTTACTTTTCATAGAAACCTCTTCTTTTCTCAAGAGACATCAAGCCAAATGTTTTAATTTGTTTTTTGTAAGTTTTGCCTAGAGTAGTGAAGACTTAGAATATTTGTCCAGTTTTATTGCTCAAGTTAGTAACTCAATAGGGGGGGAAATCTTCATAATGGGATAATAATAATGATCATTCCACCCCACTAGAAAATATATGTATTTTTTTATTGCTGTCTGTGTCATCGTTGGGACATTTCAGTCGAGGTGTCAGATGAAGTCTTCTGATCGTAGATACAAACAGCTTTACACATGGCAAAATACCTTTCCTATGAGGTAAAACTGCTCAGTGACAATAATATATTTTGTGTACTCTGTCTTCATAGGTTCTGGAATTTGCTTTTGTAATCAAATGTATGTATAGCTAAAACTTTTTTCTTAAACCCTGTCAGTATGTGTTTTGTTTTTGTTTTTTTTGCTTGATTTTTTTTTTGTCCCATTGAAGAGATTTCACTTCACTTCCTGTCTTGGAGACTCAGTAGGAAGTAAGGGGGAAATCCCTTCTTGGCCTTGTGATGTGGTGTCCTATTAGATTTTCCCTTACCTTTTTTTTCTGTGACAACTGAAAATTTTAGTTTCCCATGACAACTCTAGCACACATAATGAGGAAATTTGACAAAAAATGTCATAGCAATTGTCCAATAATCTGATCGTTCGCACACTGCTTTCGAGAGCCAATCACAACAGTTCATGCAAAATTATCCGAAGTGACCAGCACAAAATTTCTCCTAAGATGAACGATTTTTGTTTAAACCGTACAGTATTCGTCTGTAAAAAAGTTGAGTGACCAAGACTGCGCATGCTTGGAAATGAGAGAATACATTTCAATACAGTACATTGCAGGGAGTTGTATTCAGTCTTACAAACATTTTCATAACTCTAGTAACGTTTTTGTTTTCGATATGAAACTAGCATGCAAAAAAAACAGACGATCATTCATTCGATATTCTCATCATGTGTACCAGGCTATGGTTCTGGTGGTGATGCTCACTAGAAGTAGCATTCCTCTGCAAATATGTCTCTAAACTTTATGTGAGGGTTTTTGAGCGTTTCGAAGAGTATTACAAGTGTTTTCTATGCTTATTACAAGCGTATTACAGCTTCAGGCCTTTTTGTTTAGCCAATAGAAAGCACTAGGCGATGAGAGGTAGAGGAAATTAGGGGTGGAGAGCTGCTGTTTAAGCAGTAAATGTGCAACAAATTGATCAGATTAGACATTTCCATTTGAAGTCTATGGCGCCAAAAATACTTGTAATCTGCCAAAAAGAAGCTTGTGTACTTTTTTGAGCGACAGGTGTTTTGCTTCAGGTGACAGAAAGCTTATATGTGAACGGGAGCCGTTGAAATGAATGGGATTTGGCTTGTTGAGTGTTTTATAGCTACAAGCAGAAAATCACTCGGGTGTAAACCGCAAACAATGGGGTAAAGCGAACTTTGGGACTTTGAATAGGACGCGAGGGAAGGTTTGCGCTCCCATCCCTATGACATGAGTATGAGGGGGGAAGTTGGGACTTTAGATGAGGTGCGCATGATGGAACCCAATCACATTCACAGAGGTACAAACATATGTATGTTAGGGACCAATGGTCAACATAGCATAAAAACGCATTGCATGCATTGAGCATAAAAAGTAATAATATACAAAGCAATAAATGTGTATATATATATATATATGTGACAACATGGCATAGGCAGGTAAAATTATGCATCGTAGTCCCCCAAACAAGATAAGTGTCAGGTGAAGTAGAAACGTCTGGAATTGATCAATGTGTCTCTGATGCACCAAGGTAGGCGCGATGCATTTCATGGACTTTGATCCACTCATCAGGAGCCAGATGCATCTAAGTTCTATGAAAAACGTATAAAAGGCAATATTCGTTTCGCTTGGCTGACCATAACAAAAAAGGGGAGAAAAAAACGAAAAAACATAATTGGCCATGCCATAAAAATTACTCACATGATGGCCAAAACCGGGACCGTGCGACGGAAAGCCAGAGGGCGGCCATGGAGCTGAGAAGTTTGCTTTCCCCCATTGTTTGCATTGTCTAGGGATGGAGGTGGCTTTTGTCAAAGGGGCATGACCGAAAAAAGTCTGCCGATCGGCTTCCAGTCAGCGCTTTCAGCCAGTGGCTGAGAGCACTGACCAGAGTGTTCTGGCGGGGGGGGGGGGGGGGGGTTGGGTTGGTGGGCGTCCCCCTGTTTGAACACAAAAGCACAGCGGGGGAGATCTCTGTACTATCGTCAGATAGTTAGTGCAGCGGCTCCTCCTGAGCTGTCAGTTTTTTTCATTCAGTCCTGCTGGGTTGAACGAAGAAAAAACTACTAGTGTGTACTAGGCTTTAATGAGGCATGATATATAACTGCGTTATGCATTATTGATTTATTCAATTCCACGTGAAGTTGTTAAAACATACATCAGAGGGTTAAAAATAACAAGTTCGGGGGGCGTGGCTGTCGGCGGAACTGAATGCCGCTTATTGATGGAGCTCCTGCTCTCTGAGACTCCCTAAAGCGACTAACGGTGACATCCAGCATAAGGAGCAATAAAGTGTGGCGCTAGTTTGAAAAAATAATAATAATAAAACAAAAGTGATATCTAAAAGGAGGGAACAAGGCCCTAAAATGTGTAATAATTAGACCCGTGAAAGTCTCATGGAGTGTGAGGAGGGGTATCTCTTCAAAAACACCACAAAACAGATACATGATACAAAATAAAAACAAGTGCATTAAACTTTAAAAAAGCAGCTATAATCCAATGTATCCGTTGTGATGGGAATAACCCACATTAAGAATATCTCAAAGCTAAATCACAATGGATATATAGTGAGAAACAAACATCAATGTGATGTGAATAAACCCAATATTAAATGTGCATCAAAACAATACCATGGCATAAGGCCATGGGTAAACTCAGGTAGTGGATATGTGCAATTATAATGTCCGTCACTATGCAATGGGGTAATCACAAAATCGCAGTAACCCCCTAGGTGCCCACAGTCCTCATATATGATGAAGGGAGACTGTTAGAAGTATCTCTGCATGTAGGTGGATTCTTCTCTTGGCATGGTAGTATTCTCTCAAACTAATAAGCATAAAATGCCCTTACCAGAAAAGGTGGACTCTCAGGCCCTTGGCGGTGAGTCAGAAAAGCTTGTACCGTCAAACGGTGTAATACAGCGAACCATAGGGTTATCCAGACCTGGATCCTATCGATGGACCTGGCTTTGGGAGAGCAGACGATGTCACAGAATGGTATGTCCCTGGAAGAATTGGACCGGACCTGGATGTCTTCTATAATCGGCTACGATCATCGGCCAGAAACCACCTCATCGGCGACCATCCATATAGTTAGGCGAATAAGAAAGAAAAACTTCCACATAGTGTGGATCCATTTAAAACGTTGTAACGTTTATTGGCAACAAAGTTATAAAGGATTATCTCCAATAAGTATGAAAATATAAAATCTGGGCAGTAAAAATTCGGCTCAAAGAAAAAAGAAATAGCGCAGTAGGTGATGGTGAGGGTAAAAACACAAGAACCCAACGCGTTTCGTCCTCTAAGACTTCTGCTGGGGTATGAATTTGCCCTCCATCCACTGCGCTTTATATAAAACAAATGACAATCATGTAAAACAGCTGATTAGCGGTAGTGTATGGCGTGACTTCCGGGTTTGCCAACGTCACAGGTGACCTGTGGTCATGTGATATTTAGAAGGCCAATTGTATACCCCCATAGCTGGTCAGGAGCCATGCCTCGCTCCTAACCTCCAATCAACGCTGCTACGTCCTCCTAATAACACGATGGTCACATGACGACCACGTGATCCATCATGTACGGAATGACGTAAAGCCGCTCAAAGACTGCGTATCATGGGAGGTAGGAAGTAGAGGCTCGCCGGTCCGAGGCCTGGAACGCAAGCATTTAAGCGGTCGGGGATAGAGATGTAATCTTAATCCAAAGTCAATATATGCGACTATGTCAATAGCGGAAGTCAAGTCTCCAAAATAGTTTGTAGTGAACCCTGATTTAGAGGGGAAGGCTTATGCAACAGCAGCTAATAGCCAATGTGCATCGGTAACCCACATTAATAATCTATATATGTCAATCTTTTATATAACATACATATAAACACCATATGTGAAAATGGTACGTGGAAGGCACTAAGAATAAACACAATATACATAAGACCAAAAAAGGGGGAGGTTATCAGTCAGACCTTAATGGCGACAAAGGTATAGTAGTGTTATTCATAAAAGAATAAAAATGTAATATAGAGAAATTACTGGTGGATGCAACCCTTATTGAAAAGGGAAACAAAATAGATATAGATATATAGAGATATAGATATATATATAGATATCTAAATCGCAACCAGATTCCACAAATCAGGATAAAACAGGAAAGGAAGAGGGAGAAAGAACTAAAATAAACTAGACAGAAGAAAAACTAGTAAACTACAAGTTTGCAATATATGGTTGGAATTATTTCAGTGACTGGTAACTATAAGTGCATTAGTTGGTTATAGATTGGTATCTAAAAGTGCATAGGTTGGCTCCCAGGTCATTTACGTTATGTGACCAAAAAACTTTAATAGGGACTCGAGGGGGATTCAAAAAGATCCCCCTGGTTCTAAACCTAAATAAAAACAACACAACATGAAAAAAATGAAAGAAGAAGAAACAAAAAAATAGGCCATCTAGGGGAGTGTCTAAAGCGGACAAAAAGGGGGACATCAATGCTCAAGATTGATTAATGAAGGCATTGATATCCCAATCAATGTTAAGTCCATATGGTTCATAACATTTGACAAGGTGTATCCAGAAATTTCTAACTTGGAGACTCCTCTTACATTAGGTTCTCCTCTCCAGTGTGGTACAAATTTGGAATTTCGTTCCTGATGGGTTTTGATTGTGGTAGTGCAGATAGTGTTTGGGTACACTATGATTAGTGCGTCCTTTTTTTATGGCTGTAATTAGGGGTGCAACGTATCGTCATCGATCCGATCCGCGGAGGTTGATCCGTACGGGACACCCGTGATCCGCGGAGCGCTCTGTGGCCTCGGCCATAGGTAAGGCCGCGGCTTCGGCCTAGATCCGGAGCAGCGGCCATCTTGGTACACCCGGCGGCCGTTTAGCACGTGATCGCTCCGTCAAATGACGGAGCGCTCACTTGTAACAAACCGGCGTCATGTCATAACAATACTCTGCCAATACTCTGCCAATACTCTGCCAATACTCTGCAAATATACCTGCCAATACTCTGCCAATATACCCACCAATACCCTGCAATACTCTGCCAATAGGGAGATTGTGGATATTACAGTGGGGGAGATTTTCTTTTGTTGATCCGAAAATGATCCGAACCGTGACTCCTGATCCGAGGAACGATCCGAACCGTGAGTTTTTTGATCCGTTGCACCCCTAGCTGTAATGTGTTCGTTCACTCGTATAGCGAAATTGCGTATTGTGCGCCCTATATATTGTTTTCCACAGGGACAAGTGATGAGGTAGACAATGAACTTCGTAGTACATGTAGCAAACTGTTTCATCCTATACTCCTTCCCAGTTGTGGATGGCGTAAATGTTTCGATTTTCCATGCTTTACATGTATTAAGCTTACATACTGTACATTTCCGGCAAGGATAAAAGCCTTTTAAGTCGTGGAAAAAAGATGGAATTTTTGGGGGGTATATTACACCTGGTGCAATTTGGCCTCCTATTGCTGATGCACCTTTGTAGATCACTCCAGCTCGTTCTGGGAGTAAAGGACCCAATATACGATCATTTTTTAGCACTTTCCAGTGCCTGGAAATAATGTCCTTGATTTGTTTATGTTGAATAGAGTAGTTGGTGAGGAAAGCCCATCTTTGTTTATTATCAAGGGGTCTCTTGGGTAATTCATCCAACAGAGATGATCGATCAATAAGAGCCACTTTTTGGATTTCTCGATCGATTTGGCCTCTGTCGTATCCCTTTTCTTGGAACCTTGATTTGATGGTCTCAGCTTGCAAATAGTAGTCTGATAGAAGAGAGCAATTACGTCTGATTCTCATCAACTGGCTCCGAGGGACTGATTTAAGCCATGCTGTGTGGTGACAGCGGTCAATCGGAATGTATCCGTTACGGCCCCTCTAAATCAGGGTTCACTACAAAATATTTTGGTGACTTGACTTCCGCTATTGACATAGTCGCATAAATGATTGCGTTCCAGGCCTCGGACCGGCGAGCCCTTGCTTCCTACCTCCCGTGATACGCAGTCTTTGAGCGGCTTTACGTCATTCCGTACATGATGGATCACGTGGTCGTCATGTGACCATCGTGTTATTAGGAGGAAGTAGCAGTGTTGATTGGAGGTTAGGAGCGAGGCATGGCTCCTGACCAGCTATGGGGGGGTACGATTGGCCTTCTAAATATCACACGACCGCAGGTCACCTGTGACGTTGGCAAACCCGGAAGTCACGCCATACACTACCGCTAATCAGCTGTTTTACATGATTGTCATTTGTTTTATATAAAGCGCAGTGGATGGAGGGCAAATTCATACCCCAGCAGAAGTCTTGGAGGACGAAACGCGTTGGGTTCTTGTGTTTTTACCCTCACCATCACCTACTGCGCTTTTTTTTTCTTTGAGCCAATTTTTTACTGCCCAGATTTTATATTTTCATACTTATTGGAGATAATCCTTTATAACTTTGTTGCCAATAAACGTTACAACGTTTTAAATGGATTCACACTATGTGGAAGTTTTTCTTTCCTATTCGCCTAACTATATGGATGGTTGCTGATGAGGTGGTTTCTGGCCGATGATCGAAGCTGATTATAGAAGACATCCAGGTCCGGTCCAATTCTTCCAGGGACATACCATTCGGTGACATCGTCTGCTCTCTCAAAGCCAGGTCCATCGATAGGATCCAGGTCTGGATAACCCTATGGTTCGCTGTATTACACCGTTTGACGGTACAAGCTTTTCTGACTCACAGCCAAGGGCCTGTGAGTCCACCTTTTCTGGTAAGGGCATTTTATGCTTATTAGTTTGAGATAATACTACCATGCCAAGAGAAGAATCCACCTTCATGCAGAGATATTTCTAACAGTCTCCCTTCATCATATATGAGGACTGTGGGCACCTAGGGGGTCACTGCGATTTTGTGATTACCCCATTGCATAGTGACGGACATTATAATTGCACATATCCATGACCTGAGTTTACCCATGGCCTTATGCCATGGTATTGTTTTGATGGACATTTAATATTGGGTTTATTCACATCACATTGATGTTTGTTTCTCACTATATATCCATTGTGATTTAGCTTTGAGATATTCTTAATGTGGGTTATTCCCATCACAACGGATACATTGGATTATAGCTGCTTTTTTCAAGTTTAATGCACTTGTTTTTATTTTGTATCATTTATCTGTTTTGTCGTGTTTTTGAAGAGATACCCCTCCTCACACTCCATGAGACTTTCACGGGTCTAATTATTACACATTTTAAAGCCTTGTTCCCTCCTTTTAGATATCACTTTTGTTTTATTATTATTTTTTCATACTAGCGCCACACTTTATTGCTCCTTATACACTCACAATAGTCAGATTGTTGTGTTGGCTGCTTCACTATATAGTTTTTTCTCAAGAGCTGGCGCAACATTTTCTTACATAAATCCAAGGTGACATCCAGCATGCCCAAGTCACAGTAACACGTTGGAAGGCACAGAGAAACCTCATGGAAGAAACCCCACAAATTAGGGGCTTTTCACAGAGTGGTCGGATCTCCTAGGAAGTAAGATGGCGCTGGCCCCTCCTCCCTCACACACAGACAAGCAGGCAGCTCGTTCTGTGGGGAGAGAGACGCAACAGGCTCAGCTCCAGCAGCATCAAGCTGATCAGGATGCATTTCATTCTGATGTCTCCAGCCCTGTGAAGCAGAGAAGAAGGCTGTCTATTTCAAAGGAACAAGTACGTGTAAGTGATATTAACATTGACTGTGATTCTGTTGCTGCTGTTAATCCTTATGAGGAAAAGCTGGATTCCTTCCCAACCTCTGGCAAAGCAATTTTTGACACTGATATGAAAAAAATGCTCATATCACTAAGAGGGGGCAATTCAGCATGACATGAAGGCATTTATGCAAAAATTCAAAATGGAAATAGAAGAATTGGGTGAAAGAGTAGACTACATAGAAAACAAAATGACTGATTTTACTGAAGCTCATAACGAACTAGTGGATGACCATTAACTACTTGAAGATGAAGTTAAGCTACTAAAACTCAAGGTCGCAGACCTCGAGGACAGATCTATACGAAACAACGTCAAATTTTGTGGCATCCCTGAAAACGTCAAAAATAATGACCTGAGAAAATTCCTGCAAAAAATGATTACAGATCTCATCCCCACACTACAAAGTCAAGAATTAGTGATTTGATAGAGCCCACAGGTTGCTGAAGCCACCGCACATACCGTAAACATTACCAAGAGACGTGATCGCCAAGATCCATTTTTTCCACACGAAAGATATGTTGATGCAATATGCAAGACATCACACACCACTTCCAGATCCCTATGCAGGGATAATCTTGTACTCTGACCTTTCTCAGGCAGCCATCCTAGCGCGGAAAAATCTGAACTCTATCACTAAAATACTGTGCAACCATAAAATCTACAGATGGGGATTCCCTACTAAACTGATTATAGAAAGAAATAACACGTCCTACTCAGTCTACACAATCGAAGACATATATGAAACTGATAGCTCCGCGCTTAGGTAGTAAAGGAACTGCAGCCCCCCAACACAGAATCACACCAAAGTGGAATTCTAAAAAATTAAAGTCAAATGAGGGGTGATGGCGCTGTTCCACTGAAGGTGTCTCAAGTGTAAAAAAGGTGTATCAGATAGAACAATAAACAAAACCATACAATATGTAAATTGAGAAACAATGTGCAAAAACTCGTGAAATATAAGTGACACCTGCATCCAAACAAAGTGCAATGTGTGTTAAGGGATAAAGTGAAATCCAAAAAATTGTATATACCCAAAAAAGCTTGAAAAAACTAAAAATATTACTGAACATCAAGAACACCAATGTTGCATGAATAAAATACTCATGAATTAAATGCACATAAAAATAAAATAAAAATCATGAAGTTAATAGTCCACAAAAAAGTCCCAAAACCAAATGGATAATAAAATATATTAAATCTATAAGTGGAAAAGTTCCTCATAAAGTGCAGATAGTGAGTCTCTTCAAATCTTCTAGCAGTGCTCTTAGTGACATGAAATCTTCCAATCTTCTAAACAGCCCCCCAATGTGCCCTCACTCACCAAAGGAAAACACCCCTGCAGGGGTAACAGGCCTGTCAGCTGTATCCTGCAGCAACGGTCCTCAGTGATGGCTCCTAATCGAATCTCCGTTCACGGTATCCGGGCTGTCTCCAGCTACTCCCCGCCAGCACATCCATATGAAATAAAAATGATCCCCATCGCGTGAATCCGTAAAAATATTGTATACTTTATTAAAAGTTATGATTAAAAAGATAAAACAATGTCCCACTGCCTAATGGGCAGTCTAACTGAATGGGAAAAACAATAACAGCAGTGCGGTGCGGCGTGCGTTCCACCGCTCGCTCCACACCCGGAAGTAAAGCAGAGAAGCAGGACGTATGCGTATCGTGTGGCCACGCCTTACGCGTTTCGTCATCCAGACGTCATCTGAGGCGCCCTATTTTTACGGATTCACGCGATGGGGATCATTTTTATTTCATATGGATGTGCTGGCGGGGAGTAGCTGGAGACAGCCCGGATACCGTGAACGGAGATTCGATTAGGAGCCATCACTGAGGACCGTTGCTGCAGGATACAGCTGACAGGCCTGTTACCCCTGCAGGGGTGTTTTCCTTTGGTGAGTGAGGGCACATTGGGGGGCTGTTTAGAAGATTGGAAGATTTCATGTCACTAAGAGCACTGCTAGAAGATTTGAAGAGACTCACAATCGAAGACAGCCTCAAATTCTAAAATCGTGGGGACTACTCCCCAATGAAGAAAACATTTCTTCCAATAAAAAACATCTGGAAAAAATGACATCTCAATGGATAAACAGTCATTGATGCTTTATCTGTCTACTAACTACCAATGGAGACCATTACCATCCCTGTTCCTCCAAAAATGCCACTACCTAACCACCTCAGGCTTTTTGTTACACAGGGAAATCTCATATCCTCTAACTTCAGGCTAACCTAGTCCCCACACAGAAAGTGCAAGTTGTAATGCACACAGGAGTTGCTTGCCAACTCAATTGTTCTTATATGTTTCCCTTTGTTCTAGACCAAGGGTCTTTTCTTACTATTTCCCTCCTCAAGACTTCTCAGACAATCTTTCCTCTGAATGGAAGTTACAACTCCCCTGGAACTCGTAATAACTTTATGGTTCTATTATCTATTAGACTTAAGATTTTCACACGAGAAATATGTCCAACATTGCTAATCTCAACCTTTTATCACTAAATGTGAAAGGTCTCAATAGCCCCTTTTAAAAGAAAAGCCCTATGGAATGACGCCTTAAAATTTGGCAGCGACCTCCTGTGCATACAAGAATCGCATTTTGCAAGAGATAACCCCCCTCATTTCACCCATCCTAAATTTCCTCATATATTCTCATCTCACTATCGCAGGAAGAAAAAAGGAGTCGTTACAATCATCAGAGACTCGCTTTCTTTTCAACTTATTGATTCCAAAATGGATCATCCGGGAAGATATGTCATCCTGGTTGCAAATATTGAAAATTCAATATTGGCGATCGCTAACGTTTATGCGCCTAACAAAAACCCACTACAATTCCTCCAAAAAGTACTCAAAATAACAAAAAAATACAGAAAGGTAATGTTATATTATGTGGAGACTTAAATGCCACGATGGATCCGCTTCTGGACACCACTAAGGGAAATCAGTCCAAGAGGTGGGGGTTGAAAGACATCATCCTCTCTCAAGAAGACCTCCATGCCCCATGGAGGTGCCTCCACTCAACAGAAAGACTTCACCACCTATTCTAATGTTCATAAGTCCTCTTCTAGGATCGATTTCTTCATTACTGACAGAGTTCTCCTACAAAAAAAAAAATCAGACACCCGTATCTATAATATAACATGTTCTGACCATACCCCAATTTCATTGGTCATTAACCTAGGGCAACAAAATTCCAACTTTGTACTTGGGATATAAGTATTGTTTCTCCAATCTCAGAGGGAAGCTCTGACAGTGATGAAAGAAAAACTGGAAGACTGTCTCTATCTCTAGTGTATGGTGTGCTCATAAAGCATACGCCAGTGGGTTACTGATCCAAATGACCTCTAGGGAAAAGAAAAGAAGATCACAGGCAGTAAGCAATCTGCTAACCAAAATTTCGAAACTTGAAAAAACATAAAGCCTCCCCTAAACATCCTCTTCTTCAACTTAACGATACAAGAAACGAACTTCGAGCGATACTGATTTCCAACCACGAAAAATATCTTAAACTGAAGCTAAATCACTACTCACAAGCGAACAAAGCGGGTAAACATTTTAGCTTTTCAGTTACGTAGCAGGCAGAACAAACAAAATTCATAAAAATCACCATAAATCAGGAAAAGTCATATACAACCTACAAAATATAGCAGACACTTTTGCAGAATAATATGAAGGTTTATACGATCTAAAAGATGACCAAAATACTCCCCAACCTCAAACATTAGATATAACTCCATTCCTAAATAAGATTAATGTGTCTACTATAGACTCCACTAACCTGGAAAAGTTAAATGAACCAATAACTGTAGAGAAAATTAAGTCATTCAATTCTTGCCATTAAGTAAAGCCCCTGGAACAGACAGCTTGTCTAGCGAATATATTTTAAGGCATTTGAAATTTTTTTTATCTCCTTATCTATGTAGAGAATTTCATTACACTGTAACTACTCACTCATTTCCGAAGGAGATGCTTGAAGCCATTATCATTATGATACCAAAACAAGGGAAAGACCCTTTGTCACCCATTAATTACAGACCCATCTCATTACTCAATTCTGACCTTAAAATTTATGCTACAGTTCTAGCCAACCGATTATTATAATTAACACCCTATCTCATTGAACCGGACCAAGTAGGATTCGTTAAAGGACGACAAGGCCCGGTTAGTACTAGAAGAATGATTGACTTGCTAAATCATATTGATTGTAGCCAAATTCCTTCTCTGTCCCTTGGCTTAGATGCAGAGAAGGCATATGATAGAGTGCATTGGGGCTATATAGCAGAGACCCTTGGGAAATTTGGATTCTCTGGATTCATCTGTGAAGCCATAATGTGACTCTACAGGGTACCTACAGCCAGAGTATTCATGTCAGGCAATATTTCTAAAAGCTTTAATCTATCTAATGGAACCAGACAAGGGTGTCCTCTATCGCCCATCATATTTTTGTTAGCAATTGAACCCCTTGCGATATCCATTAGATCTAACACCAATATCGCAGGTATTCAAAACGGACAAGTGGACCATAAATTACCGTATATACTCGAGTATAAGTCGTTCCGAGTACAAGTCGAGGCCCTAATTTACCACAAAAAAAATGAGAAAAACTTAGTGACCCGAGTATAAGACGAGGGTGAGAAATGCACAGCTACTGTAAGTGGAAAAGAGGGTCAACAATGCCCATTTGCAGCCTCACTGTGCCCATTTGCAGCCATAGGTCCCCCGAACTTCAAAATCTGTAGTTAAGGGTTCCTAGATGCCCCCTAACTGCAGCCAAAATTTGGGGACTCTGAACCCAAAGGGTCCCGAAATGACATTGCTGCAGATGGACACAGTTGACCGACTTTGGGGCCCTGTATCTTGGGGCCACTTAGTGTTAGGAACCCCAAATTTGGTGTGCAAACCCAGTGGAACTAGCACCATAAAATATCCAAAGCTGGGGTTTCTAGCACTAAGTGTCCCCGAGATACAGGGCCCCAAAATTGGTTCAGAAAATGTCAAGCACTTTTCTGCAGCAGAGAATGACATTTTCCGAACCGGGTTTGGGGCCCCATATCTCGGGGCCACTTAGTCCTAGGAACCCCAGATTTGGATATGTTGTGGAACAAGTTCCACTGGGTTTGCCCCAAAGTCGGTTCGGAAAATGAAATTTTTTGCTGCAGAAAAGTGCTTGACTCAAGTATAAGTCGAGGGGGGCACTTTCAGCACAAAAAAATGTGCTGAAAAACTCGACTTATACTCGAGTATATACGGTAGTTCTATTTGCAGATGACATCTTAACATTATCCATACCTGACACCTCACTAAGCAGAGTAAGGAATACCCTGGACGCCTTTTGGATCAGTTTCATGTTATAAGATTAATCCTAACAAATGTTTTGTCTTGCCTATGAATATCCCACCAGATCAAGTTGACAACTTGCAACAAAATTCTAGATACAACTGTGATAATCCCTCTATTACATACTGGGAATCCAACTTGCCTACCCACCATCTAAACTATGTGAGGTTAACTACCCCATCCTATTAGCCCAAATTAACCCAGATATTCAATCAATACAAATGAAATACTGGTTTATACACTAATAATAAATTGAGACTGAACATTGAACGGGAAATAACTGGAGGAAATTATCTATTTTCTTTAGCAATAGCTCACTACCTATTACCAAAAGTAAATATACCCAATTTCCTAACAATTAAATCTACCTTCTCAGTCTGGAAGTTTGCTTTAACCAAATTACAACCAATAAGCGCCCCAGCCCACATTCCAATACCATTAAGAGTTATTGCATATTGCAAAGCGCGTGTTAATATAACATCCTGGTTTAAACAGGTAATCAACTTTTCTCATCACTTACCTGATTAACATAAAACCAGAATCTCAAATAAGCTTAACACTAAAACTTTTAGTAAGAACTTTAACCCTGACTTCTTATAAAAGCAGAAAGAAAAGAGGCTTATCCCATTTCTATAAACTCCTCATCTTTTCCACTCCAAACTAAAACTACAGATATAATTAAATGGGAGAGACCTTTCTCAAACCTTTTCATGGGAAACATGGCAGAAAGCCATACAAAGCAATAGTACATCAACATCATGTATTGAACATTGGGAAAACACCCAAAAAATATTAAACCGCTGGTATCTGACCCCATAGAGATTTTCCAAAATATTTCCCTCCATCCTCCACATGCTGGAGATGTAATACCCATACTGGCTACTTAATACATACACTATGGGAATGTAAGGCTCTATCTAGTTTCTGGAAGACAATCTCCTTTATCGCATCCCTCACAAGAAACTTAGACACTCACACCAGAAACTGCCTTTTTAGGTCTAAACCTAGACCTATACCCACCACAGTATAGGACTATTGTTGCTAATGTCCTAATAGCCGTAAAACTCACCATAACTAAACTATGGAAATCTACCTTCGTGATGTTGTTTTGAGAATAAACTCTCAGGCTCACTATGAATTAATGTTGGCGCACAAAAAGGGCTCCACAGCTACATTTCTTAAAATCTGGAATGAATGGATCTCACATCCTAGGGCTTCAAATTTTCTGAAAAATACTAAACTATTAAATTTGTTTCTTAACCATTATCTTCAAAGTACTCTGATTTAGTAAGGTAACTTCCAACCATCTTCCTTTTCCTTCCTCTTCTTTCTAATACATTAGGCTACAATCCCTCGTTTACAGCGAGTTCCCTTTTGGGGTTAACGGGGATTATATAAATGTTTAAACACCTTAAGAGTTTCTAGTTTGACTATAGTATTTTATGGTAACTTTAAAGCACTTCTTTATTTTGAATTCCTATATAGTTATTTCTGTGACAACACTGTTTCAATATGTAACTGGAATATTCTTGTTTTACTTTTGAAAATTCAATAAAAATCCTTATTGGAAAAAAAATAACAAGTTGGTTCTTTTATCTGACAAGCATCAGCATAAAGTATTCAATTCTTAATATAACCGTTCAATAGCATATTTCAAAGAACACATCCAATAAAAAAGGGGAATGCATCAAAAACAACGCTTTTCATTAATATTATCTTCACTTCCTCAAGAGTAGATGCCTTTCACATATTGTTTGTAAGAACCCAGCTTGATAGTTGGTATAAAAACATTTGTGCAATAACTCCAAATGACAGCAGCCGTAGCGTGTTTGACCTGGAAGCTGTAGAAGGGGCCCATGACACCCCAACAAAACAACCAGATGCAGCACATTGCAATGTTTAACCACTTCAGCCCCGGAAGATTTTACCCCCTTCCTGACCAGAGCACTTTTTACAATTCGGCACTGCGTCGCTTTAACTGCTAATTGCGCGGTCATGCAATGCTGTACCCAAACGAAATTTGCGTCCTTTTCTTCCCACAAATAGAGCTTTCTTTTGATGGTATTTGATCACCTCTGCCGTTTTTATTTTTTGCGCTATAAACGGATAAAGACCGAAAATTTTGAAAAAAAATGATATTTTCTACTTTTTGTTATAAAAAAAATCCAATAAACCAAATTTTAGTCATACATTTAGGCCAAAATGTATTCGGCCACATGTCTTTGGTAAAAAAAATGTCAATAAGCGTATATTTATTGGTTTGCGCAAAAGTTATAGCGTCTACAAACTAGGGTACATTTTCTGGAATTTACACAGCTTTTAGTTTATGACTGCCTATGTCATTTCTTGAGGTGCTAAAATGGCAGGGCAGTACAAACCCCCTCCCCAAATGACCCCATTTTGGAAAGTAGACACCCCAAGGAAATTGCTGAGAGGCATGTTGAACCCATTGAATATTTTTTTTTTGTCCCAAGTGATTGAATAATGACCAAAAAAAAAAAAAAAAAAATTTACAAAAAGTTGTCACTAAATGATATATTGCTCACACAGGCCATGGGCATATGTGGAATTGCACCCCAAAATACATTCAGCTGCTTCTCCTGAGTACGGGGATACCACAGGTGTGGGACTTTTTGGGAGCCTAGCCGCGTACGGGGCCCTGAAAACCAAGCACCGCCTTCAGGATTTCTAAGGGCATAAATTTTTGATTTCACGCCTCACTACCTATCACAGTTTTGAAGGCCATAAAATGCCAAGATGGCACAAACCCCCCCCAAATGACCCCATTTTGGAAAGTAGACACCCCAAGCTATTTGCTGAGAGGCATGGTGAGTATTTTGCAGCTCTCATTTGTTTTTGAAAATGAAGAAAGACAAGAAGAAAAAAAATTTTTTTTCTTTTTTTCAATTTTCAAAACTTTGTGACAAAAAGTGAGGTCTGCAAAATACTCACTATACCTCTCAGCAAATAGCTTGGGGTGGCTACTTTCCAAAATGGGGTCATTTGGGGGGGGGGGGGGTTTGTGCCACCTGGGCATTCCATGGCCTCCGAAACTGTGATAGGCAGTGAAGAGTGAAATCAAAAATTTACGCCCTTAGAAAGCCTGAAGGCGGTGCTTGGTTTTCGGGGTCCCGTGCGCGGCTAGGCTCCCAAAAAGTCCCACACATGTGGTATCCCCGTACTCAGGAGAAGCAGCAGAATGTATTTTGGGGTGTAATTTCACATTTCCCCATGGCATGTTTGACCAATATATCATTTAGTGACAACTTTGTGCAAAAAAAAAAAAAAAAAAATTTGTCTCTTTCCCGCAACTTGTGTCACAATATAAAATATTCCATGGACTCGACATGACTCTCGGCAAATAGCTTGGGGTGTCTACTTTCCAAAATGGGGTCATTTGGGGGGGGTTTTGAACTATCCTGGCATTTTATGCACAACATTTAGAAGCTTATGTCACACATCACCCACTCTTCTAACCACTTGAAGACAAAACCCTTTCTGACGCTTTTTGATTACGTGAAAAAATAAATTTTTTTTGCAAGAAAATTACTTTGAACCCCCAAACATTATATATTTTTTTTAAAGCAAATGCCCTACAGATTAAAATGGTGGGTGTTTCATTTTTTTTTTTTCACACTGTATTTGCGCAGCGATTTTTCAAACGCATTATTTGTGGAAAAAACACACTTTTTTAAATTTTAATGCACTAAAACACACTATATTGCCCAAATGTTTGATGGAATAAAAAAGATGATCTTAAGCCGAGTACATGGATACCAAACATGACATGCTTTAAAATTGCGCACAAACGTGCAGTGGCAACAAAATGATTACATTTTTAAAAGCCTTTACAGGTTACCACTTTAGATTTACAGAGGAGGTCTACTGCTAAAAATACTGCCCTCGATCTGCCCTTTGCGGTGATACCTCACATGCATGACCCTTATCCCTTTTTGGGATCTGTTTATAATTTATTCATTTTTGGAGTCATTTTTTTTTCCACACAAGTGACTGCATTTTAGCCAAAGATTCTAATATTTTGTAATTGTATTCTGTTTGAAAAGGTGTGTGAATCCTAGGTAAAAGTTGTGAATCTTGTTTGATGTCATATATAAATCCCTTTTTAAATCAGTTTAGTTTTACTATTCTGTGTTTTTCAAAAGTAAACAGCTTGGATTAATCAGAAACTTGTACTTTAATTTGCTCCTATAATTGTTTTTTTTGTTTTTTTTAATTTTTCTCACAGTTCGAGATCGTGTTAGAACAAAGATGGAGCGTGATATTTTGGTGGAAGTTAATCATCCGTTTATTGTCAAATTGCACTATGGTGAGTACAAGATTTCTCACTGCTGATAGACTTGCACCAGCTGTTAGAATGTCATGTCCCAGTTTTCAAAAATTTTAACTTTTTAACTGAAATGAATTTTAAATGTTTAATGAGCGTGGGATTCAGTAACTGTCTGCTTTGGCACCTTGTCTTTTAGTGTGTCAGATTTTTACCAGTAATGTGAACCTTGAATGAAAATGTAAGCTTTGCTTTTCTTTATCATACATTGCAGGACAAATCAATATGCAAATTCTTAGACCATTGGGTTATTCTCCCACCTCCAGGTGATTGTACAATGGCAATTAGCAAAGCTGAAACCCAGCCATGCATAATCCCTCCCATTCTCTGGACTCTCTGCTTTGAAATAGTTACTTTCATTTCCTTATCATGATCCTGTAATGCTGCAGTGAGAGCTGGTGAGGCGCTGTACAGGACTGTGGTCCGCTACAGTGGAGCCCTGTTCCTCATGACCCTGTGGATAAGGCTGACCAGGATTTGGCAAAGATTGAGCTGCATACACCGCAGCTCTGCACCATAAACTGTAAGCAACATGCCCTTGCATAGGGTCGCAATGTGCTGAGCGCCCACAGATGTTACATGTGGGGGGAGATGGGGACCGAGTGCTTGAATGTGTGGGTTCCTCCTGGCAATGGGGATGGACATTTCTTTGCAAGCTTGGCCAGCTTGAATCCCCAATATAGCTCGGGGTTCAAGTCGGCTTTAGGGATTTCCCTAACTTCTTCAGGGGCATCTTTCTTTAATGCATTCAGTCTCCACAGAAATTCTTCTTGCCTTATCTTTGCTGCTCTGTCAAGAGAAGAAAGCTGATCAGTTTATCTAAAGATGAGTTGGAACTTTTGTCTTTTACCTGCTCTTTTGCTGGAGAATAAGGTGTCAAAGAAGAATTTTTTGGCTGAGGAAGATTTGGGAATCTTCTTTTTCTTTTTTTTTTTTTTTTTTTTTTTCTTAGATGAGTCCAGAGCTGTCTCAGTCACTTAAGACCACGGTGGGCTTCTTAGCTGGTGCGGTATGCACAAATTTAAAGTTGCTGCTTCCAGAGTCCTGATCACCCAAAGTCACTGATTTGGTTCCTGGCAGTTGGTATCCCATGTCTTTTTCTGTGCACCCTCATTTGCATGAAGTGTTTGTATGCTGATTGGACACATCTGTAGAAGGGGTTTTCACCACCCAGATCATTTGCTTAAGAGGACCCATGGAGGAGGATTTCTGCAAACCATAGGGAAGGCTGTTAACTTGGCCAATTCAATAAGACCTTTATGCTGGCCATACACTATACGAAAAATCAACTGAAATTTGGTCATTTAGACCGTTTCTTTTTCGGCCAGTTAATGGGCACAAATCGGTAATCTGTCATTTTTGAGCCGAAAAAAACAAAGGACAAGTTTGGAAATGTTCTGCCAAAAGAACAATCAATTGAAAGGTTAATGTGTTTGCCGTTCAAACTGTTTGCACTAGGCATATGTGAAAAAAAGGAACAACAAACTGATTCATTTTATTTCCATTGAACCATTTATCGATCAATACATGATGGCACTATTGTTTGCTCTCAAGGCCGAATTTTCAATTTTCAAAAATGGGTTTGAACGATTTTTCGTATAGTGTATAGCCAGCATTATGGTCCCAATCTTCAAAGATGCAATGGGTTTGAGGTCCTCTCTGGTGGGTGCATTGCTATAGCCATTGGTGACTGCGATGTGTTTTTGCCATCTACTTAAAATTTGGGCATTGCATATTTCTTACACAGAAGTAGAACCAGTGGAACCTTGCATTTGGCGGTACCTGGAGGAATTCCTGAGCAAGCAGCCTGAGGGTCTGTCATTTGAGGATGAGTGTTTTGAGCCATCCTTGGATTCCTTAATTCAGAAGGTGACACTGGATAAAAGTACACTCTTGCCTCTAAACAAGGCTAAAACCACACTCAAAATAACAGTGCAGCCCTCATCACCCAAGAAGCATTCCTTTCATAAGCAGCAGACCCCTAGCACCCAGTTCTGTAAGAACTGCACCCCCAAGTCCTCCAGGTCCAGAGACCTGGTAACTTTTTTTTCTTTTTTTTTTTGTCAGAGAGCTAGAATCAAATGCTTAGATCCATAATTGAAAACTGGTCCTGCTCCAGTTCAAGGGTTGCATCGTCACTCTGGCAAGCTTTTGTGGACACACTTGTGATGGGTGAAGCCTGGATTTCATATACAGTCCTGACACCGCTCCCTGTATCACTGACTGTTACTGTAAAAAGGATGATTTGTAATCGCTTCACACTGGACACTTTTCAAACTTGGCGCTAAAATTCAGCCACTCAGAACTCCGTCCCAGATGGATGACCAGGTGTGACATGACACCACTGGCCGCACAGTGGCTGTAAAGCCTCACATATACCCAGTGAAGTGAACAGCCTCAGATGATACACAGGGATGAAACAAACATCCCTACATGCATTTTACATGCATATCCGCTGTCTTCAGATTTTTATATTCTTTAAAAAGTTCAGATCATGTTAAGAGTTTTTCTCTTCCTTTTCAGCACTGCAGTGAAGTCTGGGCATACAGCCAAGACAGCTGATTTGGAGGAAAGGCACACACCACCACTCCACATAGGTAGAGACTTTCAGAGCTGTTTGTTGAATAGTTCAGCTTTCTGCTAATCTATAGCATCCTCCCCAACACAAAACTCAGGCTGCTTTTATCTCAGTTGACGGATAACTTGTCAGAAGTTATCAGGCTGATAACAGAAGAATGAGGCAGGAGAAAGCCATGGGACATAGGGCTTTGAACAGAGATAAGAAAAGACTGCAGATATGTGCCCAGCTCAAATTTCATGAATCGGGTTTACATCCACCATCCACTTTAATGCCACTTCTGCCTAGAGCACTTATGTACTCAGGCCCCCCCCCCCCCTCTTTCGCTATGCAGGTTTGTTGCAGGGGGATCTATACCTGGGTTACTGCACACTCCTTTCGGACACACTTCCTTTATCTCCCGCACTCCTCCGTGAGTACCCCACAGGGGAATACCCTCATTTGTAGCTATAGCGGAGACCAGGAAAAAGGCATCCAATTCTTAGGAAGCTTACATACATTCTTAGTTCCCACACAACATTCAGCCTCACAGTAGCGATGTGTCTCTGGCATCGGAGCGGGGCCCTGTTTTAACACCAGCCTCCGCATCTAACACTCTGACATGCAACAAGCTTACTACTTGACAAAAACAGAATTCTCTGCATTCATGTCAAACTTCCTTGGATGGATTACAGCCTTAGTTTTAGGCATCTTTGTCCAGGGCTCAGAAATGCCCGCCTCTTCCCATACTACCATTTCTTAGCCAGAGTTGGACACTGAGATGCTAAATCAGAAGGGAAATGAAGAGGACATTTGAGGCAGTGTTAGGGGAAGCTGGAGAATATTTCTCTCCCCCACATTGCCAATATATTTAAGAAGGCGCTTCATGCAACATGCCTTGGCATTGTGCAGATTGACTACTCCATCTCTCTATGCTCATTTGGGCACAAAAGACCTACAAAAACTTGCAAGGCTTTCCCTGTTCATAAGTAAATTGCAACCATGATTTGTTAATTTGCACACACAAAGTATTTTTTCTAACAAATGCATTCAAAACTGTGTTGCAAAAATGAATACACCCCAATGAAAGTCTCTCAGGCACAAAGCTAAATTTTAGAGAACAAAATTCTAAACCGTGCATTATGCATTAACAAGAATTCAACTACAGGCGAGTCCAATTATTCATTAAACGGGTGTCCCGCAGACAGTTGATTATAAAAGGGCATTACTTAAACACTTTTAAGGCCGGGTTCACACTAGTGCGACAAACGCTCCGACATTGGGAGCTCATGTTGCATGATGTGTGAAAATCAATGTTTCCCTATGGGAGTTGTCTTAACTGGTCCAACACAAGTCGGTCCGACTTTGAAAATGCTCCCTGTACTACTTTGATGATCCTACTTCAGCCCATTGACTATCATTAAAGTTGGATCGCCGTCTTGCATGATCCGACTTTGGCATGCGACTTGTGCTCAGATGATCTTGAGGGGGAACTCCGCGCAAAATATTAAATAAAAACCGGCATGGGTTCCCCCTCCAAGAGCATACCAGGCCCTTCGGTCTGATATGGATTTTAAGGGGAACCCCCTACGCTGAAAAAACGGCATGGGGTCCCCCCAAAATCCATACCAGATCCTTCTCCGAGCACGCACTCCGGCCGGTCAGGAAAAGGTTTGGGGATGAGCGAGCCCCCCCCTGAACCGTACCAGGCCGCATGCCCTCAACATGGGGGGGTGGGTGCTTTGGGGCAGGGGGGCGCCCTGCAGCCCCCGCCCACCCCAAAACACCTTGTCCCCATGTTGATGGGGACAAGGGCCTCTTCCCGACAACCCTGGCTGTTGGTTGTCGAGGTCTGCGGGCGGGGGCTTATCGGAATCTGGGAGCCCACTTTAAGGGGGCCACCAGATCCCAGCCCCCCACCCTATGTGAATGAGTATGGGGTACATTGTACCCCTACCCATTCACCTGGGGGAAAAAAAAGTGTCAATAAAAAAAGACTAGACAGGTTTTTAAAGTAATTTTATTAGGCAGCTCCAGGGGTCTTCCGACTTTGGGGGTCTCTTCTGACTTCTCCACGCTCCCCGGCCTCTTCTACGCGCTCTCCAGTTCTTCTCCCGCTGTCTGGTATCTTCTGCCGGGCTCCTCCGCTATCTTCTGCTCTTTTGCTAGTGTTGGCCCGGTCTTCTCCGTCGTCGTCTTCTTCCGATGTTGACACGACGCTCTCTCCCGCTGTAATGCCTGTGCGCGGTGCGCAACAACTTATATAGTCATGGGGCGTGGTCACGGGTGATGTCATCTGGTGACTCCGCCCCTTATGGCGTCACTGTCCTGTCATGCCCGGGCGGTGACGTCATAAGAGGCGGGGTCACCGGATGACATCACAAGGTGACCACGCCCAATACCTATATAAGTCGTTGCTCACCGCGCACACGCCATTACAGTGGGAGAGAGTGTCGTGTCCTCATCGGAAGAAGACGCCGGAGAAGACCGGGCCACCGCTAGCAAAAGAGCAGAAGATAGTGGAGGAGCCCGGCAGAAGAACCGGAGAGCGCGGAGAAGGAAGAGACCCCCGTAGTCGGAAGAAAACCCAGAGATGCCTAATAAATTACTTTAAAAACCTGTCTAGTGTGGGGGTTTTTTTGCACTTTTTTACCTAGGTGAATGGGTAGGGTTACGATATACCCCATACTCATTCACATAGGGTGGGGGACTGGGATCTGGGGGCCCCCTTATTAAAGGGGGCTCCTGGATTCCGATAAGCCCACAGACCCAGACAACCAACGGCCAGGGTTGTCGGGAAGAGGCCCTTGTCCTCATCAACATGGGGACAAGGTGTTTTGGGGTGGGGGGGGCCGCAGGGCGCCCACCTGCCCCAAAGCACCCACCCCCCCATGTTGAGGGCATGCGGCCTGGTATGGTTCAGGAGGGGGGGCGCTCGCTCATCCCCACCCCTTTTCCTGACCGGCCGGGCTTTGCGGGGACCCCCACGCCGTTTTTTTGGCGTAGGGGGTTACCCTAAAGATCCATACCAGACCGAAGGGCCTTGTATGCTCCTGGAGGGGGGAACCCATGCTGGCTTTTTATTTAAAATTTGGCGCAGAGTTTTCCCCCCCTCAAGATTCATACCAAACACAGTGCCTGGTATTGGCGGGGATCCAAGTCGGATCTCCGTTCATTGAAAGTCGGACGTATGTCGGCTTCAAGTCGCAGGGCAAAGTCTGATTCAAATTAGGACGGCTGTCGTGCCGCACCAGTGTGAACCCGGCCTAAGGCTACTTTCACACTGAGGCGCTTTACAGGCGCTACAGCGCTAAAAATAGCTCCTGTACAGAGCCTCTCCTGTCTCTCCAGTGTGAAAGCCCAAGTGCTCTCACGCTGGAGCAGTGCGCTTGTAGGACGGTAAAAAAAAGTCCTGCAAGCAGCAGCTTTGCAGCGCTGTAGGAACGATGTATACACCGCTCCTAATGCGCCCCTGCCCATTGAAATCCATGGGGCAGCGCCGTCCTTTTTCGTCCGCTAGCGGGGGTTAAAACCGGTCCACTAGTGGCCGAATAGTGCCGCTAAAAATGGCGCCGCTTTACCGCTGAAGCCCGCCCCAGTGTGAAAGTAGCCTAAGACCGGGCCTATTTTTCAAACTTGTTTACAAGTTAAATCATTTTTTTTTTGCTAGCATATTACATAGAACCCCCAAACATTGCATATATATCTAGGGTATATACATATATATATACCCTAGAGCATAAGATGGTCGTTGCAATACTTTCTGTCACACCGTATTTGCGCAGCAGTCTTACAAGCGCACTTTTTGGGGAAAAAATACACTTTTTGGAATTAAAAAATAAGCCCATTTTTTTACATTGTGAAAGATGATGTTACGTTTCAAAATTGCGCCCGCTTGTGGAATGGCGACAAACTTTTAGCCTTAAAAATCTCCATATGCGACGTTTAAAAAATTCTACAGGTTGCAGGTTTTGAGTTAGAGGAGGTCTAGGGCTAGAATGATTGCTCTCGCTTGAACGATTGCGACGATGCACTGTTTTCATATGTGCGCGCTACTCACGTATGCGTTTGCTTCTGCACGGGAGCTCGGCAGGACAGGGCGCGTTAAAGTATTATTTTTTTCGAATTTATTTATACTCTTTATTTTTTATTTTTACACTGTTCTTATAAAAAACTCACTTTTGTTCATATTACAAGGGATGTAAACATCCCTTGTAATAGAAAAAAAATGTGACAGGACCTGTTAAATATGAGATTTGGGGTCAAAAAGACCTCAGATCTCAGCAGCTAGCTGCTGCCATAACAACAATATTCCACTTCAAAGTGTCGTATAAAAGACAGACACCTGTCCACAGAATCTTTCTTCCATTCAAACCTCACCATCATGGGCAAGACCAAAGAGCTGTCAAAAGAACATCAGGAACAAGATTGTAGAACCCCCACAAGGCTAGAATGAGCTACAAGACCATCAGCAAGAAGCTTGGTGAGAGAAGCAGATGACTATTATAGCGATTATTCGCAAATGGAAGAAATACAAAATAACCATTAATTAGTTCATTAATAACCATTAGTCTGGAGCTCCATGTAAGATTTCGCCTCATGGGATAAGGATGATCATGAGGGATCAGCCCAGAACTACACGGGAGGAGCTTGTGAATGATCTCAAGGCAGTTGGGACCACAGTCACAAACCATTGGTAACACAATGTGCCGCCATGGATTGAAATCCTGCAGCACCCGTAAGCACCCCCTTCTCAAGAAGGCACATGTACAGGCCCATCTGAAGTCTGTCAATGAACATCTAAATGATTCAGAGAAGAATTGGGAGAAAGTGCTGTGGTCAGATGAGACCAAGAGGAGGAAGAAAAATGCTGACTATGACCCTATGAACACCATCCCTACAGTCGAGCCCGGAGGTGGAAACCATATGCTTTTGGTCCGTTTCTCTGCTAAAGGTACAAGCCGACTTTGCCGCATTGATGGGTCAATGGACGGTGCCATGCATTGTAAAATCTTGCGCGAGAACCTTCTTCCCTCAGCCAGAACACAGAAGATGGGCCTTCCAGCATGACAATGACCCAAAACATACCGCCAAGGCAACAAAGGAGTGGCTCAAGAAGCACATTAAGGTCATGAAGTGGCCTAGCCAGTCTCCAGACCTTAATCCTATAGAAAATTTATGGAGGGAGCTGAAACTTCAAATTGCTAAGTGATAGCCAAGAAACCTTAAGGATTTAGAGAAGATCTGTGAAGAGTGGACCAAAATCCCTCCTCAGATGTGTGCAAACCTGGTAACCAACTACAAGAAACTTCTTATCTCTGTGCTTACTGTTGTGGAAATTTTATGAAGATGTATTTAACCACTTCCCGCCCGGCCTATAGCGGATTGACGGCCGGGCGGTGGTTCAGTTATCCTGACTGGGCGTCATATGACGTCCTTCAGGATAACATGCCGCAGCGCGCCCCCGGGGGCGCGCATCGCGGCGATCGGTGGACCGGTGTGTCAGTCTGACACACCGCTACACCGATCTTGGTAAAGAGCCTCCGGCGGAGGCTCTTTACCACGTGATCAGCCGTGTCCAATCACGGCTGATCACGCTGTCAATAGGAAGAGCCGTTGATCGGCTCTTCCTCACTCGCGTCTGACAGACGCAAGTAGAGGAGAGCCGATCGGCGGCTCTCCTGGCAGGGGGGGTCTGCGCTGATTGTTTATCAGCGCAGCCCCCCCGCAGATCACCACACTGGACCACCAGGGATCGCCACTAGGACCACCAGGGAAGGGAAACATGTGGATGGCCAGGTATGTACCCCATGGCCATCCACATGTGCCCAGTCAGTGCCAAATCTGTGCCAATCAGTGCCCACAAATGGGCACTGATTGGCACAATTATGTTGCAGTGATGCCCAGCAATGCCACACTTAGGGGCATCACTGCCATCTATTAGTATCATCAGTGCCACCCATCAGTGTCCATCGGTGCCACCTGTCAGTGCCCATCTGTGCCCATCTGTGCCCACCTATCAGTGCCCATCCGTGCCTATCTGTGCCAACTATCAGTGCCACCCATAACTACCCATCAACGCCACCTACGAGTGCCCATCAATGCCACCTACGAGTGCCCAACAGTGCCGCCTATCAGTGCCCATCAGTGCCACCTACCAGTGCCACCTATCAGTGCCCATCATCAGTGCCCGTCAGTGCCACCTCATTTGTGCCACCTCATCGGTGCCCATCAGTGCCGCCGTATCAGTGCCCGTCAGTGCAGCCATATCAGTGCCCGTCATTGAAGAAGAAAACGTACTCATTTACAAAAAATTTTAACAGAAACAAAGAAAAACGTGGTTTTTTTTCAAAATTTTCGGTCTTTTTTTATTTGTTGCGCAAAAAATAAAAACCGCAGAGGTGATCAAATACCACCAAAAGAAAGCTCTATTTGTGGGAACAAAATGATAAAAAATTTGTTTGGGTATAGTGTAGCATGACCGCGCAATTGTCATTCAAATTGTGACAGCGCTGAAAGCTGAAAATTGGGCTGGGCGGGAAGGTGTCTAAGTGCCTGGTATTGAAGTGGTTAATATGTATTGTCATAGTGTCTCCCAGTGTTCTCCCGCAACCCGCTCTAAAGAGCTGACTGGGGCAGACTGACGCTGGTTGAGATCCGTTTGGTAGTGAAAAGCTCTTTGGGGATGTAGAGAAGTGTTTGCAGAGTGGGGATATGTCTGCCGGCGAAGGGTGCCTGCGCGATGCACAGAACGATCGTCTGAGGGGGGGGGGGTGTTAGCTCTGCAAAGACATTATCGGTTTAGTGGATGTACGCTCGTGTCACCCCTGTGTGCCTGATCAACAAATTTGGGGGGGTCATGGCGTGCACCTGCAGTTAATCTCCCATCCATACTGGACGGTAGTATAATCCGGGTATGCGTTGATGCATTGTTCTCTGAACAACGCAGAATAAGGATGCATGCCAATGGTAAAAACGGGATCTATAGAGAGATGTATATATCTCACTGTCCCAAGAATCTTTGCTGATCTCTATCCAATGGTAACAGAATTTTCAAAAAGTGGGCTATTACTGTGGTTGACCCTGCCATTTCTGTCCTAAACAAAATTCTCACTCTACCTATAGACTATGTTCCTCCTTTTAGAGAGTCTGCCGATTGAAATTTTCAGACACTCCTAAAAGCTTTCTTTAACCTTCAAAGCTTAGTTTTGTAACCAGTGCTGGCTGCTATTTCTGTATCTCCAACTGAAGCTAACTGGAATGGGACAGTAAATAACCAACGTGATCCTGTATTTCAGGACGGTGCTGTTGTTGAGCAATTACAGCAGTTGCCTGCTGCTCTTCTGTTTTGTGTCGATGCTCTGGAACATACTATCAGACAATATCCAGAATGGTTATAATCTCCATTCATACAGTGCCTTGTAAAAGTATTCATACCTCCTTGAAATTTTTCACAATTTGTCATGTTTCAACCAAAAACGTAAATGTATTTTATTGGGATTCTATGTGATAGACCAACACAAAGTGGCACAATTGTGAAGTAGAAGGAAAGTGATAAATGGTTTTCATAATTTTTTACAAATAAATACCTGAAAAGTGTGGATGCATTTATATTCAGCCCCCTTTACTCTAATACCCCTAACTAAAATCTAGTGGAACCAATTGCCTTCCGAAGTCGCCTAATTAGTAAATAGAGTCCCCCTGTTTGTTTAATCTCAGTATAAATACAGCTGAGCCCTCAGAGGTTGTTGGAGAACCTTAGTAAACAAACAGCATCATGAGAGCCAGGGAATGCACCAGACAGGTCAGGGATAAAGTTTTGCAGAAGTTTAAAGCAGGGTTAGGTTATAAACAAATGTCCCTAGCTTTGAAAATGGAAAGAGTATGGCACAACTGCAAGCCTACCAAGGCATGGCCGTCCACCTAAAGTGACAGGCCTGGGAAAGCGCATTAATCGGAGAAGCAGCCAAGAGGCCCATGGTAACTCTGGAGGAGCTGCACAGATCCACAGCTCAGGTGGGAGAATCTGTCCACAGGACAACTATTAGTTGTGCATTCCACAAATCTGGCCTTTATGGAAGAGTGGCAAGAAGAAAGCCATTGAAAAAAATCCAGAGAAGTCCTGTTTGCAGTTTGCGAGTAGTCATGTGTGGGGGACACACAACATGTGGAAGAAGGTGCTCTGGTCAAATGAGACCAAAATTTAACTTTTTGGCCTTAAAGCAAAATGCTATGTGTGGCAGAAAACTAACATTGCAGATCACCCTAAACACATGGTGGTGGCAGCATCATGTTGTGGGGGTGCTTTTCTTTAGCAGGGACAGGGAAGCTGGTCAGAGTTGATGGGAATATGGATGGAGCGAAATACAGGGCAATCTTAGAGGAAAAACCTGTTTGAGTCTGCACAAGACTTGAGACTGGGGCGGGCGTTCACCTACCAACAGGACAACAACCCTAAACGTACAGCCAGAGCTTCAATGGAATGGTTTAAATCAAAGCATATTCTTGTGTTAGAATGGCCCAGTCAAAGTCCAGACCTAAATCTAATTGAGAATCTGTGTGCAAGACTTAAAAATTGCTGTTCACAGATGCTCTCCATCCAATCTGACAGAGCTTGAGGTATTTTGCAAAGAAGAATGGGCAAAAATGTCACTCTAGATACGCAAAGCCGGTAGAGACATACCCAAAAAGACTTGCAGCTGTAATTGCAGCAGAAGGTGGTTCTACAAAGTATTGACTCAGGGGGCTGAATACAAATGCAGGCAGCACTTTTCAGACCCTTTTATCATTTCCTTCCACTTCACAGTTATGATGTTGGTCTATCACATAAAATCCCAATAAAATACATTTACGTTTTTGTTTGCAACATGACGAAATATGGAAAATTTTAGGGGGTATGAATACTTTTTTCAAGGTACTGTATGTGCAGGATCTTGTGGCTAAAGACTTGAACAGCAGAAACTGCATGGTAAAGACTTCTCACACACATGCCCTTCCAGGAAAGACTTCTATTTGGTGAGGCCCTTGACCAATTTATCAAAGAGGTCACAGGTGGCAAAGTTTTACTTGATCAAGAGTACCAAAAACCACCCTCCTTAGAAGCCCCTCACCCCTGTAAGCGCAGAGCACCTGCAAGCCCTAACCAGGCTTCAACTTCAAAGCCTAAGTTCAGCTCTTCCTTTTGGCATGAGGCTTGGCCTACAAATGCTACTAAGCCTTCCCCAATGCTCTCTTCACAGTGAAAGGGTGCCCTCACTCCTAAGAGTAGAGGAACTTCTGTTACAGTTTGCATCTCCTTGGATCACAGACTTCCCAGACCTGTGGGTTCAAAAAGGGTACAAGAGTTCAAAATGTTGCCGCCTCACCGCTTTTTCTTTTAAATCAACCAAAAACTGGCCATGGACGGAAAGATTTGCAGAATGCTTTAAACCACTGCAGAATGCTTTAAACCACTGCAGAATGCTTTGCACCACTGCAGAATGCTTTGCACCACTGCTGAATGCTTTGCACCACTGCTGAATGCTTTGCACCACTGCTGAATGCTTTGCACCACTGCTGAATGCTTTGCACCACTGCTGAATGCTTTGCACCATTGCTGAATGCTTTGCACCACTGCTGAATGCTTTGCACCACTGCTGAATGCTTTGCACCACTGCTGAATGCTTTGCACCACTGCTGAATGCTTTGCACCACTGCTGAATGCTTTGCACCACTGCTGAATGCTTTGCACCACTGCTGAATGCTTTGCACCACTGCTGAATGCTTTGTGGCAACACTGGTACAGGACTCCCTTGTTCCAGGGAGTCCTGTACCAGTGTTAACACAAGACAGGAATTCTCCTGAAATCAGTTCATGGTACTAAAGCCAAGAGGAGATATTTGTCCCAACCTGGACATAAAATCACTTCCGTCTAATTCCAAAATTTTGCCTAAATCTACAAAATCAGTAATTGCTTCTCTGAGACTAGGGGGCACTCATGGCATCCACTGACATCCAAGATGTCTATATGCATGTTCCATTTACCCACCTCATCAGCGATTTATTTTTTAAGCTTTGCATTGACGAACAACCACTTCCAGTTTGTTGTACTGCCCTTGTACTTCTCAGCAAGTGTTCAAAAGACAATTAAACTTCTCCAGGCCTTTATCTGGGTGATAAGTTTCAACAGATCTGCTCTCCAGCCTTCCCTGCACCTCAAATATTTGGGTCTAACCTGGATACATTCTAAGCAAAAGTCTTTCTTCCAAAAAAGAAAGCTTTCTCTAAGAGCTCCTGTTTGACAGCTGAGATCCAAAAGAAATCCCTCAGTGAGATTTGCCATGAGAATGACCTCCTTCGAAGCAGTACCTTTCACCCAATTCCACTTAAGAATTCTCCAACTAAACAACACTCTGTCAGCATGGCTCTTTCCCTAGACTTATGCTCCTATCCAGCCAAACAAGCATTTTCTTGTCCTGGTGGATTACCACATTGACTCTAACAGTGGGAGAATCTTTCTTTCTCTACAGTTAAGAAGTTCTTACAACAGATACAAGTCTGTCAGGCTGAAAAAGAGTCTTCTAATCCTTGACAGTTCAGGGAACACAGTCAAGAGGAAAAAAACCTCCCCATCAACATCTTGGAGCTCAGAGCAGTCAAGTTGTCCCTCCAGTACTGGACCCTCTCCCTCCCCCATTCTAAAGGGACTCCCAGTTTGTGTGCAATTGGATAGTGTCACCACAGCGCATTATATCAACTATCAATGAGGCATGAGGAGCCTGACAGCCTTGAAGGAAACAAATCAGATTCTCTTCTTTGCCCAGATATTTTTGTGGTCCACATCCTGGGAGTGTACAATTGGCTGGCAGATTCTCAGCCAAGGCTTGAAAACAAGGTGAATGGTCCCTTTTATCCAAATGTGTTCAATCTGTTATACTAAAAATGAGGGACTCCTGATGTGGACATCCTAGCCTTCAGGTGCAACAACAAACTGCCTTTTTTTGTAGCTGGAACAAGAGTTTCCTCAACTCTGGTCTCAGATGCTCTAATAATCGTTTGGTCTCAGTTCAGGCTCATCGATGTCTTCCCTCCACTGAGAATTCTGCCTCGTCTTCTCCACAAAATAAAGCAAGAGAAGAAAATGGTGATTCAACTTTCACTGAACTGGCCCAGAAGTCCCTGGTACACAGACATAATCAACCTTCTTTCAGGCAGGCCAGATCTGATATCTCAAGCCCCTGTCTTCCCCTCTATTTCAGTCTCTGGCTTGAAGGATGTGGCTATTTAATCTCACGTCTTAAAGGATAAGAGGGATTTATGCATTTGTGATTTCTACCTTGCTAAAAGCAATAAAGACCACTTTCAGGAAGATCTACAGTATTATCGTACCTGGAAATTTCTTTGCCTGATGTAAGCGCAGTCAATTCAGCCCCAGGGATTAATCTGTGCCTTGCTTTTTGCCCTTTCTGCAAACAGGCCTTGATTGGAATCCAGCTCTTGGCACCCTAGAAGGGCGGTGTCTGCTTTTAATCATCCTTTTTGCAAGGACTTCTGGCTTTGCATTCCTTTGTAAAAAGCCTTTATTCAAGGTGCTTCTTGTGTTAAGCACTCCTTGCAGAACCCTGTGCTTCCCTGAAACCTTGTGTTCTCTTACCCTTTGATTTCAAGAGGTACTCTTAGAGATTCTTGCCAGCAAAGTAGCCCTTTTGGTAGCCATCACGTCTGTCAGACATCTGTCTAAACTGGTGGCTATTTTCTGTTAAGAGCCTATCCTCATACCTCACAATGACAAAGTTGTATTACACCCAAGACCATTGTTTATTCCAAAGGTGGTTATAGCATTCCATCTCAGTGAAGACATTGTTCTACCATCCTTACGCCCTGCTTTTAAGCATCCAAAGACATTCTCTCTACATTGCCTGGGCACAGTCAAAGCTATTCGAATGTAGCTAAAAAAAAAAAAAGCTATCACTTCCATTAAACAAATTCCTTGTTTGTTCTTTCTCAGATCTTCACACCTTTGTACGCTGGATAACGAATTTGATTACAAGAGCCTATGCTCTTAAAAAAAAAAATAATAATCTGTGCTGTTACACTTCAAAGAGGTTTTGGAATATCCCTGGCTTTTAAGCATTCATGTGCAAATATTATTGGGAGACACATTTATTGCAAAAGCCACCTTTTGGCAGCATTCCCCAGCATCTCGCCAAAAAGAGTGTGACGTCCCCCAGCCTTCAAATACCATTTGAACCTACCAGCAGTGCGTTTTTAAGACTTGCCACATTTGGTATCTACAGAGGGGCTTAAAAAAATGTATACACACATTAATATGAAAAATATATGTATACAAATGTTACTACTAGATTTATATAAACATCAAAGCGTGGCTGTAAATCATGTTTGAATTATGCAATCTCATTAGGTGCTCAAAGTGGTCACCATTAGCATCCAGACACTTGATTTTGGTGAACTACTGCTCCTACAACATTGATTAGAGTGTCAACAGGAATTACCCTGCATGATTTTATAATCGCATACACAGGTTGGACTTGTGTCTTTTTTCAACCTCACCTACTATGTAACACTGTAACTGTGATGTTTCAATTTCTTCCCGTAGCGCAGTCGGTGTAGGTGGTTTTCTATCGTAGTTCTAATACGAAATAGAATTCAGGACTGTCCTTGTTAATTTAAATCGGTATTAAACCCAAAAACAGAAATGTAATAAATTGCACCCTATTGATCATTAGATGTAATGGCTGCATTGATATTCTCTTTTTTAGGCTTTTTTCTCTTTTCACCTGGTGATCTATACAGTAACATACCTCCTGTATTAGAGTTCCTGCACTCTGGATGAAGGATCAACAGAGACACCTTTTGGACAGCGGTGTTGTCAGTCTGGGGCAGGGATCTTCAAACTATGGCCCTCCAGTTGTTTAGGAACTACAATTCCCATCATGCCTAGTCATGTCTGTGAATGTCAGAGTTTTACAATGCCTCATGGGATGTGTAGTTCCTCAACAGCTGGTGGGTCGTAGTTTGAAGATCCCTGGTCTAGGGTAAGAAGAGTGTTTGGATGCAGTAGCAGATTTTAGATACACTAAACAAAAATTAAGCCAAACTTCAGCCAATATTTAAGCAGTTATAGCAACAGTTTTATTTCTTTTGGGATAAGGGTTTTCTATAAATAAAAGCTGACCACTGTAAGCCACCCTGTCTGTGTAAAATGGTTTGTCTCATCCTTCTAACTCCTGTATATGCAGGACAGCTTGCTCTTTTAAAAACAGACTTGCTGGCTCGATCACCAAGTGAAAATAAAGCGTAAAACAAAACGAATGCAGCCATCATTTCTAAGAATTGGTAAACTGCAGTATAATCCTGCTTTTGGGTTTAATATCTTTTAACCTAGTACTATGCTTGACTTCTAAAACATGCATTTCTAGATATTCTTGTGCAAAAAATAAATAGTGTGTCCTATTAAATTTGCATTAAAAAAGAAATTATCTATTCTCTATTTCAGCTTTCCAAACAGAAGGCAAATTATACCTTATTCTGGATTTTCTCAGGGGTGGAGATTTGTTTACACGTTTATCCAAAGAGGCAAGTTTTATCTTTCATTTGATTTTGTTTTATCTCAGGTACTATTAAAAAAAAAAAAAAAAAAAGAAAACACCAACCCTAATTTTCATCCAATACTTGTATATTTATGACTAATTGCTAAAAGGTGTTTACCCAGTCACAAGCTGAATAAAGCAGACCTGTCATTTACATTTGAAAAACACGTGCCATAAATACTCCTTTAAAAGCTAAAGCCAGGTACACATGTACTGAAATTCAGCTGTGTTCAGCAGGAACTGGACAACTTTTGGTACATGTGTACCAATGTCTGTACAACAGAAGCCATCGTTCATGCTGGAAAATCAGCTTTAGATCAGCTCTTGCAGCCATTGGTGGTAACTGCTGATCAGTGTATTCCTGTGAGGGGGAGTTCCCCTGTCAGAATACAGTAGAACTGAAGGCGAGATCTATCAGAGTTTTTTCGTTCAGCCACAAAAACTGTGTGTGAGCCCAGCTTGAGACTGGCTTTGCACTTTTCTTTTGTTTGGCCTGAAAAAAAATATATCAAAAAGATCCTTCCATCTATGCTGTACAGCCCAGATGGATGAGCCTCTTTGCTGGACTATTATATTCTGACAGCCACTGGCTAAACTTCAAATCTTCACAGGAATGAATTAACAGTGGACAGTGCATTAAGTCAGTCTGTTAGCTTGGAGGAGTAAGGAGCAGGGGGAGTGTCTTGCCTACCTATACTAAGGGGCTTTGTGTTTCCAATGATGTACACAGCATAGGGAGACACTGCTCTAGTCCCTGCAAGCAAAGGGTGACTCCATAAGGGCAAGGAGCAACTTTGAAATAGGCAACCTGGGGCAGTAGTCATGGCACCAGTTTAAACTGGAAAATAGGCAAGAACTAAAAGATAAAGAAGCTGCATACTCGGTGAGTGATTAAATCTGCTGCTGAAAATGCTCTAAAAACTGAGGCTTTAAAGCCTAATTCCAGACAGTTTTTTTCTTGATGAGATTTTTTCTCACTTAATTTCCCTGTGTCTCCAGTACAAGGAAATGAGGTGTGGTTGTCACCAGAACAGAAATGCCCAACCATATAAACTTTGTCAGAGGTTATAAAACTTCCCCACTCTAAAAATGTTTTTGTTTTGTCTGTCTCTCTTTTGGGGAGATTTCCCATCGCTTGTCGGGACAGGAAATCTCAGATGGTAATAAAAACTGATGAGGCTCTACTCTATCTAAAATAAGTTTTGACTGGAGTTTGGCTTTGATACTTGGCCCCTGTTCACAATGAATGCGACTTTGAAATCATGCTACTTTACTTGAAGTAGCACCATTTTTAAAGCCACAGGACCGTGCGTTTTCAGGTGTGACTTGCCTGACATCTGTGGGACATCATGCACAGATGTCTATGCAAGTCGCACCTAAAATCGCAGAAAATAGCGCAGGAACCTTTCTGTTCAAACCAGTTTGGCACCACAAAGTCGGAGTCGCACTGATTTGAAAAGTTCCATTGCTGACAATAGGGTGCGATCTGTAATGCGATTTGGAACTATCAAATTGCATGACAAGTCACACCGGTGTGAACAGGGGCTTAATGTATCAGTATTAGATCCTTGCTTTTGTACATTTGTCCACAGCCACTTCTGAGTGTTTGCTCATGGGATGCTCCATAGCCTCATCTTAATAGCATAAATAAGACATGAAACATGTAGCTGCACCATGGATGGGTTCAAACATATTTCAGTGTGCTGCACCATGGATGGGTTCAAACATATTTCAGTGTGCTCATGTCTTTAACAGGAAGCTTAAAAAAGGTAATTGATGTCTAGTTAATTATTCACATGTATATGTATGTGTCACCGGCGCAAAAAACTTTTCCTTAATTACCCTTTTAAACCCTATTAGAGTTGCTGCATTCAAAAAAAACATTCAGTGAAATGGACTGAAAATTGTGATTAATGTGTGTGAGTGCGCTACTCTTAACATACACCACTCGTATCTATACATCACTTTCCTATTACTGTGCAATAATTAAAAATTAAAAAAACTAAGAAAACTAAAAAAACCTCCCATTAATTGTTAAATTCCTCTTACAATATTATATACATAAATCACCAATCTATATATCAAAATTACTAACATGCAAATTATATGTTACAAAGTCCTTGTGCAAAAAGTGCAAATTCCTCTATTGATTCCGACTTTTTTCGTGCTGCTGTGTATCATCTGTATTCATTTGTGACTTAGTGACACACCACCACCTTTTAGATCAGCCACTCGCCAGATATTTCTTATGTGATATGCCTTTGGTTCATTAATGGGATAACCACTCCACCTTTTTACTGCTCCCCACCGGCTTTGCTTGAGCTTTGATTCTCCTCATGCAAAGTATATGGACAACGATCATTGCGCAATACGTTTAAAACTGTTTATTATCATAAAATACAAAAGTGTACACTCACATTTAAAAGTGCCCTCGATCCGGTACTAAGCTATTCCAGCAGTTAAGGATGGGTGTCATTCAATAGCGTGGTCAGCCTGTGTGCGATGTAAGTAATCTCCGCATCCGGCTTGCGCTTCACCCCTCGTTCCCATCTCCGCCAGCTACGGACGTTCCCGCTCACGTGATTTAAAATCTCCCAGCAGCCTCTACGCGTTTCGCATCATAGTATGCGTCATCAGGAAGCTGCTTCCTGATGACGCATACTATGATGCAAAACGCGTAGAGGCTGCTGGGAGATCTTGAATCACGTGAGCAGGAACGGCCGTAGCTGGCGGACATACGAATGGGAACGAGGGGTGAAGCGCAAGCCGGATGCGGAGATTACTTACATCGCACACAGGCTGACCACGCTATTGAATGACACCCATCCTTAACTGCTGGAATAGCTTAGTACCGGATCGAGGGCACTTTTAAATGTGAGTGTACACTTTTGTATTTTATGATAATAAACAGTTTTAAACGTATTGCGCAATGATCGTTGTCCATATACTTTGCATGAGGAGAATCAAAGCTCAAGCATAGCCGGTGGGGAGCAGTAAAAAGGTGGAGTGGTTATCCCATTAATGAACCAAAGGCGTATCACATAAGAAATATCTGGTGAGGGGCTGATCTAAAAGGTGGTGGTGTGTCACTAAGTCACAAATGAATACAGATGATACACAGCAGCATGAAAAAAGTCGGAATCAATAGAGGAATTTGCACTTTTTGCACAAGGACTTTGTAACATATAATTTGCATGTTAGTAATTTTGATATATAGATTGGTGATTTATGTATATAATATTGTAAGAGGAATTTAACAATTGGGAGTTTTTTTTTAGTTTTCTTAGTTTTTTTAATTTTTAATTATTGCACAGTAATAGGAAAGTGATGTATAGATACGAGTGGTGTATGTTAAGAGTAGCGCGCTCACATACATTAATCACAATTATTCACATCTTGCTGTCCTGGTTTGTTGTGTTAAGTTAGTGGCCTATTTAAAAGAGTGGGCTGGCAATGCACCGAACATCCAAAAACAGAACGTGCACCATTTTTTACATTGCAGTCACCACAACGCACGGTAGTGCAATACTGTGCTTTGCAACTTGTTTGCGTTGGAACTGCATTGCCTTAGTATGTTTCAGTATGATTCAAAATGCTGCAATGTGCATTGTAACACACACGCAAAAGCATGTTTTGACCCTCAATGCTTTTTTTTTTAAATAAAAATTGCATGGCATTACATACAGAACTTGTATTTATTATTTTTCTTTTTTTATGTAGGTAATGTTCACTGAAGAGGATGTGAAATACTACCTGGCAGAATTGGCACTTGCTTTAGATCATCTTCATACTCTTGGTATTATATATCGAGACCTTAAGCCAGAAAAGTAAGTAATATATTCACATAAACCAGACCCAGAACTACATTATAAAAGCTGGACTATCTAATATGCAAGCCCGACACAACTAAAGTCTCTCATCAGGGGGGCATACTTCTAAAGCAGTGAACATGACATTCATCCTACATTTGCAAGGGTATCGTCCTGGAGCATTTGTTTTGAATTATAATTGAATGACCTGCAATGAATGTTTGGTGAATGTCACATTAACTACTTGATTAATGTCCATTTGTTTTAATGTACTTGCATTGCATTCATAGCTTTCAGTTCTATACAGAGTTGACTCCAGTAATTGCATTTTCCATTTGAGAGTGAAAGGCATATTTCCCATCAACCAGTAGCACCAATTTTCAGTGCACAAATGGCTGTTTCCTGACCTTCAATATCGATTTTCAAAACTGTTGATAGTGGCTTGATAAGTTCCGAAGCAATAAAGCTACACATTGCTTGTACAGTGTTCCCTTAGGACCTGGAGAGGATGAGCCCTTTTTCAGAAAGCAATATTTGGGGTTTTCTGTGCTGCTAACAGCCAGCCTGATATTTCATATAAATGTATATAAAGTAGATCTAAAAATGACCCACTGCAACGGTTGTAGAATAGCTAAAGCTGAACTCTAAAGGTAAAACATCCACACTAAAATTCACCTTTGTGCTCACTAACCACTTCAGCCCCGGAAGGTTTTGCCTACTTCCTGACCAGGCCATTTTTTGCGATGCGGCACTGCGTCGCTTTAACTGACAATTGCACGGTTGTGCAACGCTGTACACAAATGAAATTGATGTCCTTTTTTTTCCCACAAATAGAGCTTTCTTTTGGAGGTATTTGATCACCTCTGCGGTTTTTGTTCTTTGCACTAAAAACAAAAAAAAGTCAATTTTGAAAAAATATATTTCTTTATCGTACATCACGGGACAAAGAGCACCATAGTAATCACTATGTGGGTATATAGGCACCTTCAGGTGATGGACGCTGGTATACCCAATACAGGAAGTTCACTCCCTATATAACCCCTCCTCATACCAGGAGTACCTCAGTTTTTTCGCCAGTGTCTAAAGTCTTGGTCACAAATGAATATTTGCTCTGAGGAGCTCCAGGAGGGATCCTTGCTGGATTTAAACACAGACCGGATCCATCCAAAGTGCCACTGAGGCCAAGGTGGGTGGTACCCGGGCCTCGTATACGAAGTACAAGGTTTTGCCTGTAACGCCTCTTTGCAGGGCTGGACCCCGGGACCCAGGGCTTTGGTCATGCTACATTACCTAAAGTTTTTCTTGGTGGGGTGCTATTACAGGTCCAAGGGAGTGGAACCCCTATAAAAAGGGACCCGGTCCATGAAGGTTTGCTAAACGCAGCCCGCCGTGATGGGTGAAGGTTGGATCTGTCTGTTAATTCAGAAGAATCCTGCGGCAGGGGTAAGGGAAGAAGCCTAGGAACTATAAAAGTCCACCTATGGTTTTCTTCTTTAGGGAAAAATGTTGTCATGCCTATATTCTCCACTAGAGGGAGTATGTGCACATACCTTAAAGTGGAGGGCCACCCTGAAAATAAAAATTCACCTAAAAAAAATAAAAATAAAAACATTTAAAAAAAAAAAAAAAATTTTAAACTTGCCTAAACCCTTGCTGCTAGGCAGTCTTCCTAATCTGCCTCTTCCTTTTCCGCGGCGTGTTCTTCTCCTCGGTGAGCGGCCCCGTTGTCTTATGGGAACTGTGTGTGTTCCCAGAACACCACGGGGCCATTTACAGAGCGCCGCTCACGCGTGCGCAGTAGGAAACTGGCAGTGAAGCCGCAAGGCTCCACTGCCTGTTTCCCCTACCTAGGATGGCGGTGCCGGGAGCCGAGGGACAGGTTGGCCTTGGGCGGCCGACGACATGGGCACCCAGGACAGGTAAGTACTTATTTAAAGTCAACAGCTACAGTGTTTTGTAGCTGCTGACTTTTAAATTTTTTTTTTTCTAAGGCCGGAATCCCGCTTTAATCTGTTGTCTTCACTTCAAAGCTCAGTGTCAGTTTGTGTGTGGCCGCAGCAGCTTGCACAGGGGGATTCCTTTTGAAGTAAGAGATTTGCCATGCTTTTCTCCCCCTTGAAGGGACCAGGAGGGTTAGGGAATCAGCATTGTTGTTACCCCCCCTTGCAATACCCCCCCTGCGGAGGTCCCTATTTTCTGCTTCGTATGTTTTTTTCTTTTCCACTTGTGTCGTTAGGCTCTGTGCCTCTCTCTCTCTCTCTCTCTCTCTCTCTCTCTCTCTCTCTCTCTCTCTCTCTCTCTCTCTCTCTCTCTCTCTCTCTCTCTCTCTCTCTCTCTCTCTCTCTCTCTCTCTCTCTCTCTCTCTCTCTCTCTCTCTCTCTCTCCCCACCCCAAACTCGTGTTTTGTCTGCGGGCCCGAAGGCACCTGCGGGAACGTTATAAATTTCAAAGGAAAAAGGGGGGCGGGTTGATGATGGGGGCCGGGCCTAGGCGCTGTGTGTATGGACATAGCGTCCACGAGGACGCACGGCACAAGCGCAGGCTTAAATCAACTGGAGCACTCTCGCCTCAGCTGATAGCGGGGAGAGGGAAGCCTGGCTACCCCCGGGACACAGGAGCAGTGGGGCACGTAAGGGCTGCAAAATTATTCCTAATATGGAAAGGACATTTTTCCCAGCGCTAGACTGAACTTGTATAGCGGCATTATACTGTCAGACTATTGTTCAGCGATTAGTGCATTTAAGTAGTGCCTCTGCTTTTTGTGCTTAGGACTATGTCTGCCAAAAAAGACACCACAAGAAGCTCTCAAAAGGTACCAAAGATTCCACCTCCAGGCGCTGGGAACTCCAGCCGTGCCTCCACTGTCATCCTCGCCTGAAATATCAGTTGGGGCAAGCCAGGGTGAGTCATTGGAACAAATTGGTGGTGCAGCTGCTTCTCACATCTCAGCCCCTGTATAAGTGACTGAAGATGCATTTTCCTCTGCCCTGCATGTGCTAGAGGGAAGATTAGCGGCTTTAATCGCATCCTCCATCCAAATGGATAGGAAGCGTGTTAGATCCTCCTCCCCCACCTTAGACCCTTTGCAAGGGGAACAGTGGGTACAGGATGAGGTGTTACCCTCAGGTGATCAGGAGGAAAAACAAATCGATTACTCCTCTGCAAGGAAAACCACGGTAGATGAACCTTTTTCAGCCTCGCAATCTGAAAAATTGCTGGTACAATCTCTTACGGAGATGGTTCGTTCCACTTTCATGCTACCCCTAACGGAGTCTGCTGAAAGTTCAGTTTCTTCCTTGGGTTCCTTAAAACCTTCACAGCCTTTGCATGCGTTTCCTGTCCATGCATTACAAGAACAGCTTATTTATGCTGAATGGGATCACCCAGATAAACATTTTCTTCCTCCAAAGAGATTCTCAGTTCTCTATTCAATGGAGGAGAAATTCACCAAAAAATGGAATGTACCAACAGTTGACGCTGCGATTTCCAGTGTGAATAAAAGTCCAACTTGCCCAGTAGAAAATGCACAAATGTTTAAAGATCCAACAGATAAAAGATTGGAATTCCTGCTGAAATCCTCTTTTTGTTTGGCAGGTGCCGTTATTCAGCCTGCAGTCGCTGCAATAGGCATCTGTTAATCCCTAAAGGACCAATTTAGACAGGCCCTTTTTTTTTTTTTTTTAAAGGTAACTTTTTTTATTGTTTTTATAAACCGTAACAATAATTGTTATGCAGGTTTACAAAGCACAGCAAATATTGCATTATTCAAGGTTCAATACAGTGGACAGGTATACAGATTGACATTATGCAGTAGTACATACAACACATCTCACAATACATTACATTGTCGCTATCAGATGTTAGGTACTGGGAATTACAATATCACAATCAGTGTTGTGTTCTCTCATTAAGCAGGGGGTATGGTACTCTCTGAACTCACCCATGAGTTCCAGATTTTAGTGAATTTTTTGGGGCATCCCCTTGCCTCATATGTCAGCTTATATAATGGTATAGCTTGGTTGACAATAGTGAGCCAGAGTTTCACAGTCGGGACCTCATTAGATTTCCAATGCATGGTTATTGTTTTTTTAGCATAAAACATCACTATACGTATGAATGATTGAACGTTTTTGGATAACTCTTCATCATCAATATATCCCAACAGACATCTAAGAGGATTACAGATATTTGGTATATTGGCTATAGTGCTGATAAAGGCCGTAACCTCTGACCAAAATTGCCGTATCGGCGCGCACTCCCATATTAAATGGAAGAACGTGCCCTCAGCTGTCCCGCATCGAGGACATAAAGAATCGGGTGCTCTCTTTAGTTTAAATAATAATCGTGGTGTGAAGTATGCTCTGTATAATAACTTGGTCTGGATCACTTTATCTCTAGAAGAGATGACAGAGGGGACCTGTACGGGTAAAATTTCCCCCCAAATCTCCTCCGTCAGCTCGGGTATGTCCAATTTCCATTTATGTTGAATAGCAGTGAGCCTAGTAGTAGTAGAGTGTAGCAAAGTCTTATAATAGGACGATAGTAGTTTGTCATGAGAAGGGTCGGTCAGTAGAAGCTCAAGTTGGGAGGGTTGCATCTCTGTATTACGAAGCCCAAATTGTGCCGCTGCAGTATGTCTTATCTGTAAATACTGGAAATATGCCGTGTGTGGGAGCCCAAAATCCCTCTGAAATTCCATAAAAGATCGGAATGTATTGTCTAAAAACAGGTGTGCTATAGTTTTAACCCCTTTCTTTGCCCAATATCCCCCGTCAGTTCTCTGGTTAAATTCTGGTAAGCTTGGATTTCCCCATAATGGAGCATTAGGAGAAAAGACAGCTCTAGAGCTATGGGGTAGTAGTTTAGATATTTTAAATATCTGTAGTGTCATAGCTAGAACCTTTACTCCCCCTCTACCCCTTAGTGACATGCGATGTATTAGATTTTGGAGGGATTCATATGAGGTGAGGATGGCTGCCTCAAGAGCAGTAGCTGCATTGTTGGCCTCTGGAAAGAACCACCAATGGGCATGTGCCAGTTGTGAAGCAATATAATAAGTTTGGAGACATGGTAGCGCCAGTCCCCCCTCTAGGGTGGGCAATTGTAGGGTATGTTTGGCAATCCTCACCACACCGCCCCTCCATATAAATTGGGTGATTATAGAGTCTATTTCCTTAAATTTGGCTTTTGTTATATAGATTGGTGAGTTGCCCAGAACATAAAGGAATCTCGGGAGGTAAATCATTTTAAAGATATTTATTCTTCCTAGGAGCGTAAGTGGGAGGTTATTCCAGGTTTTCACTGTTTTTTAATCTACTAATGAGGGGGTCTAAATTAATCTTGGCATAGGAAGAGATAGGTTGTTCAATCAAGACCCCCAAGTATCTAAAGCTGTGGACTATTTGTACTGGGCAATCCTGAGGTAGTCTTACTTGAGTCTCTTGGTCGATCTGGAACAATAAAGATTTATCCCAGTTGACCTGAAAGCCTGAGAAATGGCCAAACCGCCGGATGATTTCCAGCAGGGTTGGGAGTGACGACTGGGGGTCCTCCAAATATATCAACATGTCGTCCGCATACAAAGACACTTTTTCTTCTAGGCCCCCAGTCGTCAGTCCCTTAACTTCCCCACTGGATCTCACCAATGCTGCCAGGGGTTCTATTGCTATTGCGAACAGAAGTGGTGACAATGGACACCCTTGTCTTGTACCTCTCTTTATCTGAAAAGCTTCTGATACGGATGCATTTACTCTCAGTCTAGCAATAGGATTGGAGTAAAGGAGGCGTACCCACTGTATAAAAGTAGAGCCAAACCCAAATTTGGCTAGAACTTCAAAAAGATATGGCCATTCGACTGAATCAAAGGCCTTGTGAGCATCTAGAGCCAGGACAGCGCGGGTACCAGTTTTATCGTGGATTGCCTGCAGATTAGTATACAGTCTACGCAAATTGATAGAGGTTGACCTTCCAGGTATGAATCCTGTTTGATCCGCCCCCACAATGGTCGTAATCACCGCATTCAATCGTTTAGCCAGTACTTTGGCTAAAATCTTTACGTCAGTGTTAATAAGTGAGATTGGTCGGTATGACTCACATAAGAGGTGGTCTTTATGAGGCTTGGGGATTAACACTATCAGTGCTTCTGACATGGAGGGTGGCAACCGACCTGTTTTAATGGCAAAGTTATACATCCTCAACAAATGAGGTATTAGTAGGTCCCTAAAGTGCATGTACCACTCAATAGGAAATCCATCAAGGCCTGGGGTTTTGTGTCTAGCAAAGGATTGTATTGCGTCTCCTATTTCATCTACCGTCAATGGGGCGTCAAGTGTGACTGTCTGAAGCTCTGTTAATTTGGGGAGTGAAATTTTCGAGAGGTAATCGTCTAGTTCCACTATTGTATAGTGAGCTCTGGTTGTGTATAGGGTGGAATATAGAACTCGACAAACGCTTCCATAATATCTTTGCTCTGTTCCACCACTATGCCCACTGAGTTTTTAATTCTGGGAATATTGCATGGTTGGTATTCTGGTCTGGCTAAGTATGCTAATAACCGACTATTTTTATCTCCGAATTCAAATATACGCTGGCTCTGATATAGGAGTTTTTTTTGTGTACGTTCCACTAGTACCAAATCCAGCTCTCTTGCCCTGTGTCGCCAAGTGGCATGTGTCGCAGAGGTAGGGTTATCAGAGTACGCAATCTCCGCGTCCCTGAGCCCACCCTCCGCGTCCATTAGTCTGGACTGTGATGCCTTGCGGGCCTGTCCAATTGCAGCTGCAAAGGAACCACGAGTGGAGGCCTTAAAGGCATCCCAGACCATCAGGGTGTCTGCACTATGTCTGTTATTTATCCAGTAGATTTTCATATCAGCTGAACTCTGGTCCACCACGGCCTGGTCCTCCAACCAGAGCGGGCTCAGCCTCCACACTGTGTATGAGGAGGGCGCGTCAAAGGCCAGGTCCACCATCAGAGGTGAATGGTCCGACAGTGCCCTAGGTAGGTACTTAATTCCTGTTATTAAATGAAGTATATTAGAAGAAACCAAACAGAGATCAATTCATGATAGGGTATTATGGGAGTCAGATTGACACGAATACTCCCTCACACCAGCATGTCTCCACCTCCAGGCCTCCACCAGATCAAATTGAGTTAGATAAGATCCTAAGGGCGTTGGTGGCATTGTAGAACAGTGGAATCTGTCCATAGAGTTATCTAGCACCGTATTATAATCCCCCGCTATGATTAATGGACCTTCAGCAATTTCGAGTATTGTTCCCATCACCTTCTCAAAAAAATTTTTTGTAAAGGGTGCGGGATATATACATTTATCACCGTATACGGTTTACCTAGAAGTTCCATTACCAAGATGACAAAACAGCCATTTGGATCAATTTTAATGTGTTTAATTGAGATTGGTGCTGATTTGGCAATGAGAATAGACGTCCCCCTGGCAAAGGAAGAATAGGTGGAATGTAGAGCATAAGCTATTTTAGCTCTTTTAAGGGCCATAACTCTGGAGCCCTGGAGATGGGTCTCCTGGAGAAGGATCACATGCGGCTTGTGGCGTGCTAAGTAATCAAACATCACTGAACGCTTTATCTTAGAATTAAGCCCCCTAACATTCCATGATATCAGACGTAAATTATTCATTTCTGAGTGTAATACATAAGGTTGCACGACCGCCTTCCGAGGCACCTCAGAGCCAACCATCGTGTGGGACTCCAGGCTCCCCGAGAGGCAAGGGCGCAATTCCGGATGCTTGTCTGGAAAATTCGTATGTTATCTAGCACATGAACCTGCAAACATTTATCATAGAGTAGTAATAAGCATGTAACCATGGCATAAACGATGCCAACACCCAAAAGGTTTCCCAACCCTCCCAACCCACCCTAACCCTCCCGGCTCCCATACCCCAACTCATGAGAGCTTTGTACCCTAAATTGAAACTGCGTAGCAGGGGGTGTTTAGAACAGTCTCGTGGTCAACCACCTGAGATAGCACTAATCAGGGGGAGATTGTGAACACAAGCTACCACCCGTGTATACTTCCCAGGCAGAATATTCATCAGCCCGGCCTTAACAAAATGTTCTTCTGGATGATGATAGAAAAGTTTCAGTTCCGGCCCGCCTAGTTGTAACCAGATTGGTCAGCCTGTAGAAGGATACTAACAGTTCCATCATGGGACGTACAGCATTGGACATCTGTCTTCCTTCAGTTGCATAAGTGCTAGTATGGGAATGTCAATGTCCTGGGGCTTATTTGCAATCTTCATTGTGGATATTAAAGATCAATAGCTCAAGGATGTCATTGAACAAAGAGCTTTGTTGTTATTGAGCAATAAGGAGATGTATTGGTCATCTGGGGGGCGATCTCCGCGGCAGGTTCCTTTGTTCTAAAGGTCCCAGCGTGTCTGCCCAGTGAGCCGCTTCTTTCGGATCAGTGAAGAAATGGGCTTTACCCTGATGAATGACCCGAAGGCGTGCAGGATACAGCATGCTGTATGGTAGTTGTAGATCACGTAAACGCCTCTTGACCGCTAGGAAAGTGGCACGCTGTTTCTGTGTGGCTACCGAGAAGTCAGGGAAGATGGTAATGCCGTTACCGTTGAAGAGTATGTTCCCCTTCTCCCTGGCTGCTCTGATGATGGCTTCTCTATCCCTGAAATGCAGCATCTTAATGAGCATAGCACGTGGGGGAGCCCCAGGGGACAAGGGGCGTAGTGGAACCCTATGGGCTCTCTCGATGGCAAACATAGTGGAAAAAACATTTGCGCCAAATACTGACATCAGCCATTGCTCCATAAACTTTTCTGGGGCCTTGCCCTCTGCCCCCTCTGGAAAGCCTAGAAAGCGGAGATTATTGCGTCTTAGACGGTCTTCCATATCCGTAAGCTTATCAGCCATATAATCTTGGGCCTGGCGCAACTCCCTTACAGATCCCTGTAAAGGACGCGTGTCATCCTCTAAATCTCCTATGCGCTGTTCCGCATTTTTCACTCTGTCTCAGGTTTTGTACATTATGCTTCAGGAATGATAGATCAGTTTTAATTGAGTCCATCTGTGCGGTAAGGGAAGCATGGCTGTGCTGTATGGCCTCCATGATTTGTGAGAGAGAGGGCTCTGCAGGGCCTGTAGCCACATCAGCATTAGGATCAGACACTGAGTCTGTCATCTGGGGAGGAGGATAGAAGGGGGTCTTCAGGGCTGCTGCCAGGGATATATTGTGACTCACCCTTCCCTCGATGCTGCTGGATAGTCAGGGAGGTGGATGGCTGACCTTGCTTCTGGACGTGGAGCCGGCCGGCACCATTTTGCTGCGGCGGGCATGGCTGCGATGGCGGACCGAATCCCGAGGTTTCCTCCATGGCCGGACCGTATTTCACCATGGTCAGAGGTGCTCTGGAGTCCTGGGAGGTTAGTGAGCTTGAGGATGGTTGTGGATGGCGGCCGGGCTAGCAGGATGGCTGAAGGATCTGAGTGAGACGGACGGCGCTCAGGCTTTGCACGTCCTCACATCCCGGTCGTTGGCCACGCCCCCCCTAGACAGGCCCTTAAGATGCTTCCTGTACAGCAAGCCCAGGATTTGGCCCAGCTGCCAAGAGCATTATGTTTTGCCATAGAACAAGAGGTCGGTCTGGTTAATGGTGAAACACCCAATCATAGGGCACCTCATCCCAAATATAGGTAGATCAAGACAGTGAAATTGCGGGGATTTTTGCGGTGCCAAAAAAGATCCAAAGAAAAGTAATTGTTTAAAAGTATAGCTAATATTTTATTTTAACAAATTCAAGGTTAAAAAGTACAAGAGAAAGTATTCACAATGATAATGATGATATGGTGGTCACAAAAAGTAGATTTAAGCAGAATAGATACATTGCACATTAGCCCGACATGTTTCGCTGATTGCTTCTTCAGGGGTGTGCGAATGAAGACACAGGTAGCGTAAAAACTAAACAGTTGTGAAAACAAAAAATTATAATGAATAACCAAAGAATAAACAAATTGTCAAAATATAATATATAATTATTTGCAAATGAGAGCATAATGTTAGGACATTTGAACCATAGACGCCATTAAAGATTCTATTCACCAGGTGTCCCGCCTTGTGCTAGTACACATGCGTAGAATCCTTTGGTTAAAAAATCGGTCAGCCGAAGCACCATACTAAAAAAACTCCTGACTGGTTTTTCTTTTCATGGGGATCAGCTATTTGGGGATGATTTGGACAAATACATCCAAATGATTTCCAGTGGGAAAAGTAAACGCCCTTCATTTAAGCGGACTCTTTCTCCTGCGCTAGGGGCATCCGCCTCTAGGCAGTGGCACCCTCGGAGGTATATCATAGGCAGGATTCTTGCCTTTCTACAATTAGGGGTAGAGATGAAGTTGGCCTTGAGTACTATTAAGGGCCAAGTCTCAGCTTTATCTGTCTTCTTTCAAAGACTGCTTGCTTCACATTCTTTAGTCTGGGGTTTTATGCAAGGAGTGATGCAGCTTAATCGCCAGTTAGATCACCTTTGAACCCTTGGGACTTGAACTTAGTTTTGTCAGTGTTACAAAAACAGCCATTTGACTGGTTTAGCATATTCCCTTAGACCTTCTAACAAGGAAGTTAGTGTTTTTCATTGCTATATCTTCAGCAAGGAGGGTTTCGGAATTGGCTGCTCTTTCTTGTAAAGAGCCATACTTGATTATTCATGAGGACTGAGTGGTGTTGCGCCCTCGTCCAGGTTTTTTGCCAAAAGTTGTCTCGGGTTTTCACCAGAACCAAGATATTGTCCTGCCATCGTTTCTTCCAAAACCATGTTCCAGGGAAGAGAAGTCACTACATTGTCTTGATGTGGTGAGAGCAGTCAAGGTATATTTAAAGTTGACTGAGCAGATCCGGAAGACTGATGTCTTGTTTGTACTGCCAGAGGGTCCTAAGAAAGGACAGGCAGCGTCAAAATCCACTGTCGCTAAGTGGATTCGCCAAGTTATAATTCGGACTTTCTGATTTAAGGGGTAAGATTCCACCTTTTCAAGTCAAAGCGCACTCTACCAGAGCAGTTAGTGCTTCTTGGGCAGTGCCTCATCAGGCCTCCATGGCTCAGATCTGTAAGGCCGCAACTTGGTCTTCAGTACATACATTCACCAAGTTTTATCAGGTGGATGTAAGAAGGCATGAGGATATCGCCTTCGGGCAGCAGTGTGCTGCAGGCAGCAGTATAGGTCATTAAGTCTGGGGGTGCCCTACGGTTTTTTGCTCCCTCCCCTCAAATAGCATTGCTATGGGACGTCCCACATAGTGATTACTATGGTGCTCTGTGTCCTGTGATGTACGATAAAGAAAATAGGATTTTTATAACCGCTTACCTGCAAAATCCTTTTCTTGGAGTACATCACGGGACACAGAGGTCCACCCCCTCTTTTTAAGGTTTAGATATATTGCTTTGCTACAAAAACTGAGGTACTCCTAGTAGGAGGAGGGGTTATATAGGGAGTGAACTTCCTGTATTGGGTATACCAGTGTCCATCACCTGAAGGTGCTTCTATACCCACATAGTGATTTCTATGGTGCTCTGTGTCTCGTGATGTACTTCAAGAAAAGGATTTTACAGGTAAGCTGTTATGAAAATTCTATTTTTTAAAAATAAAATGGGGAGGTGTGGGTCTTTAAATGAGGCGTCCAGGTTTCCTTTATCCCCCCCCCCCTCCTTTATTTTCAATGGATAGGGATGGAGACACACATTTTACAGGATGTCTCAAGCAAAGTCCCATATTTTCCCCCCTTACATATATATTTTTTACATTCTGCTAGAATATCCAAAAAAAAGTAAAAAAAACTAATTTCTTCATCAGTTTACGCCAATATGCCTAAATTAATTGGTTCGGGCAAAAGTTATAGCGTCTACAAACTACGCGATAGATTTAGGGACTTTTATGTATTTATTTTTTACCAGTAATGGTGATCTGCAATATTTTTTTTTTTAGCGGAACTTCGACATTGCGGCGTACAAATCTGATCCGAAGTGACACTTTTTGGTGACCAGTGACGCCAATACAGTGATCAGTGCTATAAAAATGCACTGATTACTGTATAAATGGCACTGGCAGGGAATGGGTTAACACTAGGGGTGATCAAGGGGTTAAATGTGTTCCCTGGTAGGTGCTTCTAACTGGAGTGGATTCGCTGGAGGAAGAGAGAGATCATGATTCAGCTCTTCCTCTCTGACAGATCAGTAGTGTGCTTTGTTTACCTCGGCACACCACTGATCCGGTGGGGTCGCTGCCCGTGGATCCACAGTCATACAACCAGGGCCGCTGTTAGAAATCATGGGGCCCCGTACAGCCTGCCTGATGGGAGGGGGGGGGCCCAACCCTGCCCACCTCAAAAAATGCATTGCCTTCAAGTGATTTTTATCTTTCTCCAGGCTGTTTATAAATTTGTTCAGACTAGGATCTTCACACTCCTGAGCTCATTTCTCCTAGAAAATGAGAATGCCGCAGCTGACTTTAAAGCCTAGTACATACAGGCCGAATGTGGGACGACATCGGACGGTTCAATAACAACTGTCCGACACTTGGCCCATGTGTATGGCAGCTGGACTGACAAAGGCCGACCATTCGGCCAGCTTCTGTTGGACGAGCATGCTGGAAAACCAGCAGCCAACCGGAGTGTTCTGACAGGGAACCTGTCGTGTCGTACCAGTGTGAACACCTGGCCTAAGTCAAGTAGGAGCAGGGGTGTGCTTAAGTAAAACCATTTTATTTAGCCAGAAATTCACTTTAAACCTTCCTGGGCCCCCCTTGTTGAACTGATGGGGCCGAGCCCGGTACAACAGGGCCAGTTGTACTGCCTTATCAGCGGCTCTGCGTACGACTGTCGTGTCGTACCAGTGCTAAGTCAGCAGGCTGGAGGCAGGGAGGAAGTGAAGTTGTGCTGGTTGCCTACACCGGAAATTGAGTATAATGTCCGAACCAGAAGAACAGCTGACTTTTATTTATTTTTTTTTTTTATGCTAGTTTAGTTCCACTGTAATCATTTTTGTATTAGGAATGCTATAAAATGCTCTTAGGGTGAATGTTTACTTGGTGTTTTTTTTTTTTTTTTCTTTTCTAGTATATTGCTTGATGAAGAAGGACACATTAAGTTAACAGGTATGTCACACGGTTCTGTTGTCTTTAGAACATGAGATCTAATCGTTGCATTGCAAAGATTTTTACCATTTACATAAAGGCCCAAACGGTCTCTTGAAACAAAATAATGCTTTATGATCCATTAGAATTGATCATAAAACATTACTAGATTGTCTTATTTTTTTTTTTTTGGGCTGCAGATCTGTATGTCAGGACACACAGCTTTGTATAGAATGGGAAGTGGGTATTGTTGCATAGTACCTACTCCCGGTCCATCTTGCATCCTTTTTTTTTTTTTTTTTTGTTTGTTTAATAAATGTTTATTGAGATGACGTTCAACGTATTAGGAACACATACACATCCGCTGTGACAAAACACCAACAAAGTCAGAGCCCATTCACACAGGGACGACTTGTCAGGCGACCTAGTCGCCTGACAAGTCGCCTTCCGTTCTGTACAATGGAACCGTTCTAATCGGAGCGACGCAAGTCACTCCGACTTAGAAAAAGGTTCCTGTACGACTTTGGGGGCGACTTGCATAGACTTCTATACAGAAGTCGTTTTGCAAGTCGCCGCGGAAGTCGTTTGCAGGTCGCCTCGCTGAGGCGACCTGCAAGTCGTGTTGCCCCTGTGTGAATGGGCTCTAAATGTAATCAGGCAAGACAAGTTATTACAAACACCTCAGGTATTTTCACTCTGATAGTTCATAAAGTAGAAAGATAAGGAGTAGGGGAAGGGCAGGGAAAAAAAGGAAAAGACAGAAAGAAAGATAGAGAAAGTGGGATAGTAGCGTGCCGTGTCGAGATCCCAGACTGGTTTATATTAAAAGTAAGAATGAGCTCAGGCGTGTTTGCAAGTCTACGTGCCCGCTAATCACAGGCAGTGAGACATTTCCCGATCTGTGCAGCCGGGGATCGGGAAATGTCTCACTGCCTGTGATTAGCGCTGCGGAGTGTCTGCTTCCTGGCTGACACTTGGACTTGCGAAAACGCCTGAGCTCATCCTTAATTACAAGCATGCACATTACATCCTCCCTTTGTTTCTTCCCTCGGCTTTCAGTGTCTCCGACAAGCAGTAGGCAAAGAAGCTGAGAAAGTTACAGCGCTATTTAAGATACAAAGCAAATAAATTTAAGGGCTTGTGCGCTTAAACATGTGTGCTGTATAGGGGCAGGCGATGCATTGTTGCAAGGCATCACTGTTCCCTTTTTTTTTTGTGAGTTGATGTATTTATTTATATTGAAGTGTCACCAAATGACACTTCATTTCACACTATGCACCTCGGCGTGTTGCACTGCATGAACATGCAGACATTCATACCCCAGGTCTCCCCACCACAGTGTTGTGGTATCATATTCGATGCCTGATTAGATTGCATAGTTTTTTATTCCTCTGGAATTCTAAGAAATGTTGTAGCTTTCACCACATTCTCCCGCATGTCTAACCTGTGTCATAGGCTATGCATGTTATGTTCGACATAGTGTAAGTTTAATGCAAATTGTGCGGTGGAGATTACCACTATTTTTTCTTTCTTACAAAACTAGCTATATTACCCCTTCAATGGGTAGCTGTAACAGGCATTTATGTTTTATCAGATTTTCATGCTCGTTCTATTTGTAGATTTTGGGCTCAGCAAGGAGTCTATTGACCATGAGAAAAAAGCATACTCCTTCTGTGGAACAGTGGAGTACATGGCTCCAGAGGTTGTAAACAGAAGGGGCCACACACAGAGTGCTGACTGGTGGTCCTTTGGTGTCCTTATGGTAGGTTTCTTTTTTAATTGCCATATATTTGTTATAACTCCCCACCTGTTTTTGTTTTTCACTGTTTTCTGACTAATTCCATTGTGCTTTCCAGTATACTTTCCAGACCCATGTCAATATACTGTATATCGTGTACCTTAGTCTAACATCAAGACATCGTTTAGGATTGTTTGGGTTAGGTGGTGTACCAGAAATATAGATTTTCCTCAGCAGATGTACCCTTTCAGGCACATGTCAGTTGCAAATGGCTGTAACAGTATGAGGTGAAAATTACTGAAAATGCCTCAATATGCGTGCAGGTGTCAGCCATCTGCCTTTTAATAGATTTTTGTTTTGCCTTAGACTGGGTTCACACTATCTTTGCATGCAGCTCACAGCAGGGGTCCGGTGCGTCACCGTTGACCATTTCAGCTTGAATGTTCGGCTGAATTTGGACTTGAAACAGACCAAAAGACGCACCGGGCTCCTGTGCAAACTTGCATCGGAGCCGCAGCAGAAATATGGGAGCCAGTCAAAATCTCCTGCTATTGTGAATTGGATGTGGGAGACCCCCGCTTCCAATTCGCAACAGTGTGAACCCAGCCTTACTTTGGCTTTCTACCAATAGTTATTTCTGTTTTATTTGCATTTGTGGCAGGATTTGTTACAAAAAAAATCTGTAGCAGCTTTATGAACTCTGAAAATATATATACTTTGTGTAGTTTGTAATTGTCAGAGGTTTTTGTTGTGTTATTACACTTAATCCAGCTCCTTAAAGCAGAACTGCATTGCATCTGAGCGCCACAAACCATAAATGCTATTTAATTCATTTTTAAAGTGTTTGTAAAGTCACTATGTGATTTTACATGGTTGTAAACCCGTTTTTAAGAAATCCTAAAAAAAAAAAAAAAAAAAACCTGCAAGACAAAGGCATAATGAGCTAGTATGCATAGCATACTAGCTCATTATGAATTACTTACCTGAGATCGAGGCCCCCGCAGCGGTCCTCGTTCACCAATCCAGCGGCCGACATCTCCCTGGGGACTTACTTCCAGGTATGGCGGCTCCGGCGCTGTGATTGGCTGGAGCCGAGATGACGTCACTCCCACGCATGCACGCGGGAGCCGCCAGTAACGGCACAGTACAACTCAAGCAATGGCACGTACTGACAGGGAGGGAGGGGGGGGCAGACTGTCGGAGGAGAGACGAGAGCTGTGGATGACGGAGTCATGTAAACTGACCGCGGTAATCAGGGCACAGCAGCCATGGTTATCGTGGTCAGCAGAGGCAGGGGGACACAGGAACTGGCAGGATCATTCAGGTTTATAACCAGTTAGGCCTGGTTCACACCTATGCAGGTTGTAGTTTGCATATTCCAGGTGCATTTTGCATTTTTCTATATATGTTTTTGATCCATTGAAGTCTATGGAACCAGAAACCAGAAAAAAGTCCCTGGCCCTTTCCATAAAATGCACAGATGTGAACATGACCCAAAGGAAATCATGTTAAACGGTGTGTTTCTGCAAAACTGAAAATGCACTAAAAAATGCATAGGTGTGAACCAGGCCTTAGGAAGAGAGGAATTGCACAGCAGAAGCACTGTGCTGTTATTCATGCCTTAAAGGAACAGGATCTTTTTTTCAGGGTTACAAACACTTTAATATTTAAAGCAAACCTGCCTGTCCATCCATGCCTCCATGCTTTATTTTGCTGAAAAATCACTTTGAAAAACACCCCCCTAGCATTTTTGCTGTAACCATCTTGAGTAAGAGTAGATGATACATGTAGGATTTACTTCCCGGAATCCACCTGTCCTTAGCTCAGGCTTGCAGGCAGGAGGGTGTGCTTAGCTAAGAAAACCCGTTTTCCCCTCCTGAAGACTCCTGGGATCTAGGACGACATTTGCCTAGGCCTGATGGGGATGTGGAAGGAGCTCCACGCTGTGATTGACAGCCTCAGCTGCAATTGTTTCCTGTGTGCTGTGCTCCACTAAATGTTTTGCAGTGCAGATCGCATTGCAAAACATTATTTCCCGGCTGAGCTAGCCAGCGACACAAAGAGCTTGACCCGGAAGTGACGTCGGAGATGTCACTTCCCCGGGTCACAAGAAGGGGAGGAGTGTATCCACTCTTCTCCTTCCGATCTAGCCACCGGCACCCGCCACGGAGCTCCCGAGCCCGCAGATGGGCAAGCAGAGCCCGGTAAGCATGGCGGATTGTGTGCGATGCCCCCCGCTGTCAGGTCCGTAAGACGTACAAACCCGGCGGTTAAAGGATTAAAATGCAAATCAATTTATAACTTTTTTGAAATGCGTTTTAATGGATATTTTTGTTCTGTCTCTCGCTGTTAAAATAAACCTACCATTCAAATTAGTTGCCAGAATAGTAGTTTTAAATACAGATCTAATTGCTGTGGAGTCTTGATAAAAAAAAAAAAAGAAAAAATCATAGAAATGCTTTTGCTCTGTGTTGCTCTGTTTCTCGTGAGACAACGTTGGTAATGGTCATAATAAACCTAAGGCAAACTGTAATCACAATACTGCTTACAGCAGTCTGTATCCACAGATCTAGCATGAGGAACAGCTGTGTCACTTTAAAGCTGAAGTTTAATCTTCTTTTATTTTGCTTTCCCTGGTTCTTCCCTCCCCCCTTATTGATGTGCTTGAAACATTTTTAAATACATTTTTTCCATTTCTATTGCATACTTTATTTTAGATCAAGTGATGTCATTGCTTGGTTTCTGCTTCTCTATTCAATGCAAGCAGATCATACCTGATGGGAGGGGCCATTTGTATCTGCCCTAGGTAATGCTCACTTGTGATGAAGAAGCTCCCAGATAGATCTGAAATCCATTACACGAAATGGGTGGGCCAGGAAAAACAAGGTTGGAGAGGAACTAATGACACTAATACAGTCATCAGTGCTAAAAAAAATATGCACTGTCACTGTACTAATGCCACTGGCTGGGAAGGGGTTAACCTCAGGGGTGCTCAAAGGGTTAACTGTGTGCCTAGCACTGTGGGGGCTTTTACTATGGAAAGGCTTTGATCCATGTTCCTGCTTTGCAGGAACACAGGATCAATACCTTCCTTACTGGAAGAACGGCAATCTGCTTTGTTAACATGGGCAGATTGCCGTTCTGCCTGTGTGTACTGTACTATTGGCGGGTGTCGGTGGACATAGAGTCTGCAGGAGCGGATCGCCGGTGGCACGTGTGCGTGCCCCGGACATGTCAGTACAAGGTACATGATCTGGTACAGAGCGGCCGCCCTCTGGCATAATTCTTTCCATTAACGCAAACAGTGGGGCATAATTTTCCCCACTGGCAGACACAAATGATGGGGCAGTATTCCTCTCACTGATACCAATTATTTTTATTTACACTTCCATTGACCGCAAAGCCCGAGGCACTGTTTAGTAAACAGTGCCTCGGGCTTTGCGGTCAATGGAAGTGGAAATAAAAATAATTGGTATTAGTGAGAGGAATACTGCCCCATCATTTGTGTCTGCCAGTGGGGAAAATTATGCCCCACTGTTTGCTCCCACTGATGCTGGGACGTTTTCTACTCCCACTGGACACAGTCCAGCCCCCCTAAAGTCTGAAGAACAGTATGTTTGGAGACCTCTGGTCTAGAGGAGGATCCCTAGGCAGGAACTGAGGCATACTTTTTTTTTGAATTGCTGCAGCTTCTGTTGTGTTGAGAGGCTCACAGTGTTTAGTAACAGAATAAGACATTTTATTATGGGAGAGGCCTGTACAATTGTGGAAATCTGAAGGCAAGTTTGGTGTTCAGCTTTACCCTGGGCATTTAGGTGTTTACAATGACTGCAAGATTTACTTTAATGTAACTTTCCAAGGTTATTACAGGAGGTCCCATGTAATGTTGGGACCTCCTGTAGCAACAGAGAGGTTACAGTATTGTGCAATCGCTCGTAATCGTGTAAAAGTTTATATAATGATAATTATTACAGAACAGTAACTAGGTGTGTTATTTCTATTAGCATTTCTTCAAGTTGGCTATGTCTTTGGTCTGATCGATAATGATCAGTATTGCAAATAGGGATACATTCATAAACTGTGTATGGGAAATACCTTTTTTTTTTAGCTGACATATTGTGTGTTTACTGATCTTTGCTGTCAGTTCATGCATCTCACACTGCCTGCATCTTCTACCCTCAGTTTGAAATGCTTACTGGCACCTTACCTTTTCAAGGAAAAGACAGAAAAGAAACCATGACCATGATTTTGAAGTAAGTAATAGCTACTTGTAAGCACCTAATGTTTTGAAACTTTAGTCAAGTGGGACCTGACATTTCACTACAATTTTTTAGGTAAATGAGGATGGCTGGCGTTACATAAGCACACGATTCTTTGATATTTCTTAAATTAAGAGTTTAGTGCTTTTACCTGCTCAGTAAAGAACTGTGTTCAAAATAACAAAAATAGAGGCCATATGATTAAGAGCTAATGACATTATTAAATTGATTGGCACATCCTTCCATGCTTGTTTTGTTAAAGCGGTATTAAGCCCAAGACCGTAATTTTACTATATTACAGCTTACCAATCATTGGATGCGGTGGCTCCTGTATTATACAGACACCACTCTGGATGAAGGAGCACAGGGGGCAGATTTGTACAGTGGCATTGTCAGTCTGAGGGGAAGGGAGTGTTGGAAATACTAGCAGATTTAGATACACGAACAAATTGAAGCTGAACTCCAGCTAACACTTTATAACCAGTTATTGCAAACTTTTCTTTTGGGGTAAAGGTTTGGCATGACTAAAAGATGATCATTTTAAGCACCCCTGCCAGTCCTGCTTCCTGTAGTCCCTCCGTGCGTTCCACAGACCAGAAACTACGTCCTGGCATACCGCCGCAGGGGCAGGGCTTTTCTTCTGTTTGGTTCATTTCTGGTGTAGTGGAGCTGGAGGAGGATACCTGAAGTGAACTTTTGTTCAATGTGGAACAAAGGAGAGGTAGAGCAGCATGTCTAAATTGACACTATAAAAGCTATTAAGGACCCACTTATTGATTTTAAGGGAGTAATTTAATCTGGTCAGTATATCACTCGGTGGGGACATTTCTGATAGCATGTGTGGAATGGGAGGAGGTGTTTTTGTAGTGCACAGAAATATTACAATTTATGGTGGAGATGGCAGCACCAAAGCCTGTTATGAACTTACTCATGGATATTTCATGCATGAAAACGTTTTGCTTGTGGCCATTTTTGATAACTTGACAGTAAATATCAGGTTTTACTTTAAATCTGTATATGTTTGTTGATATCACATTTGTTTAATATGTTTTGTGAATTTGTGAACATGCAAAGTTTTTGAATGATTTGTCTTTTTGGGAGGAGATTATTTTGCGTTTTTTGCATGTAATAGCACTGCACCAATTCTTTTTAGAAATGCATTTGATCGTTGTCTGTATTGAATCCAATTATTATTCTGCTAAACGTGTTAAACATGCCTTTTTTATTTATATCTCCTTAAATTTTAGGGCCAAGCTTGGCATGCCACAGTTTCTTACTCCAGAGGCTCAGTCCCTACTGCGTATGCTGTTCAAGAGAAACCCAACAAACAGATTAGGTAAGGTACAGCAGTCACTAAGAGTCATTTTAGTTTTACAATTCTGCTTAGGTTGGTTGCAGGCCAGTTGAGTTGCTCACCAGCTTGTAATCTCTCATGCAGCACAAGCTTTTATCTATTTGCCCCTGGATTCTTCATTTCTGTTCAAAAGCCTTTATTGAAGGTTTAGTAATATTAGACAACTGCAAGAGGTTATGCCCTATCACAGTGGCGTACAATGTACAACCCTCTAGTAGTGTGCTAGAGAGGATAGGTAAATTTAAGCAGGCCTGACTGGTTGCTAGGCCTGTTTGTTTTCATTCTGGGCTGGGAATGGTTCAGGGTAGGGCTGGGTGACTCACAGGTGGTGTCATCAGGACCCCCTATTTCTTCCCAGAAGCTTCTAGTGCTTTCTAGAGAGAGAAGTGGGAGGGGAGGTGGAGCCACCTGGGGTGTTTAAGGAGCCCTGACCAATCCCCAGTCTGGATTTGCAGGGGGCATGCCTCCTTAAATACCAAGCGTCAGCCCAGCTGGGGAGGAGTTGTCGGGTGGAAGAGCTGGAGTGAGAGGGTGCAGAGGCTGTCGGGGCCCTGAGGGAGCTCCCTAGTCTGGTGGGGGTGACCTTGGGCCTGGGCTTGGGTGCAGTCGGGACCACCTTCAAGAACACATGAAGAGGTCCTGGACCGGAGGCACGAGAGAGCAAGGAGAGAACAGTGGGAGAGAGCACTGCTAAGAGATTCCAGGGAGGACAACTGGTCGCAGCCAGGAGGGCTGGTGAGTGAGGCCATGTCTGGAGGACTGGGGAGGCACACCTGAGAGGACTAGGAGCTTGTAGTCAAATGGGTGCAGAACCAAACATGTGGACTGTGGTGAAAGGAGCCATGGAAAGAGGCAGCTGCAGCCAGGAGGGCTGTCAGTGCCTAAAGAGGACTAACTGGGATCAGTAGCTATAGTAGGGCAGCTAGCACAAGGACTTTTCTGCTATACCATTGGGGCCCATGGTCCCAGCCTGCAAAGGGCATTTGCTAAGGCCTGGCTGAGTCTGTGTCAGGCATAACCAACAAATAGTGCTAGCTGTTCCTGGGAAACCATGTGATGTACTGGAGGTGACTAGGAGTAACAGTCTGCAGCAAGTGATGTGCTGGTGGAGTGATGAGCTTCAAGCAACTTTGTGCAGGAGAAAGCTGAAGGAGTATGTTCAGGGAGTGTACATAGTTGTCTCAAAACAAATTGTTTCTATTATCCACGCTGGGCATCCCATATCTCCATCCAAGTTATACCCTTCAATAAAGCAAAAAAACTAAGTTCGCTGACCGCTTTATGTCTCGGAGTGCCTTTGAGTGAATGCAGGGCTGGGCAGGGTGACAGACAAACCACAATTATCAGCAGCCCCTACGGGGGGTACCGCTACAAATGTTTAAAGCGGAGCTCAGCCGAAATTTTTTTTTTTTTAATGTCAGCAGCTACAAATACTGCAGCTGCTGACTTTTAAAACATGGACACTTACCTGTCCAGGGCGCCCGCGATGTCGGCACCCGAGGCTGAACCGTCTCTCGGTCCTCGGGTGCTGCCGCCTCCATCTTCGGTAAGGGAATCAGGAAGTGAAGCCAAGTTGCGCAGCGCAATACGCCTGGTCCTTGCTGTCTCTGGGACCCGTGTGTTTCCCAGCAGACAGCGGGGGGGGGGGAACAGGAAGTGGCGTAAATAACCGCAGATTCTGCGGCTATCTATGCCGGAAGTGGGTACAGATACCTGTAATATACAGGTATCTGCACCCCCCTCCCCCCTGAAAGGTGCCAACTGTGACACCGGAGGGGGGGGGGGGAATCCGATGAGTGGAAGTTCCACTTTTGGGTGGAACTCCACTTTAAAGAATAAACAGTATACCAAGATGTCTGTCACTTTGTGTCACTCAGCGTTGACACCTAAATTATGGAGTAGGCCATTGTAATATACAGGAAAAAAAATCGGCAAGAGAAGAGGACAAAGGAGGAGAGATTGGAGAGAAAGTGCTAGAGGAAAGATGAGGGTAAGATCCAATCCCACCCAAAACTCTCCTGCTGCTCTTGGGAGAATTAAAGATGTAAGAGTTGTTGATCAACGTTTAGGGGGAAATGGGATGGGATCCAAGGGGACCATACCTTCTCAATGAAGACCAGTTTATCGTCTAGGAAAAGCCATCATTTTTGTCATTAGTCATTATCCAGATTGTTTCTCTGCTGTTATGGTGAACATCCTAAGCTTTAACTGTGCATCCCAAATGTCCTCCAGCTACTTGGGAATCGGTACTCCCACCAGATCCTCAGTAAAATTGTGTTGAAAAAGTACATGTAGCTTATCATATGTGTTGTCCAGAAATCACACTCCTACACGGCATGATCATAACGTGTGCAGCCCTGAAAACATAATGGTGAAGAATTTGCAGTATATTTGAATTGTTTTATTTATTATATTATAGAAAAAGTAGCAGGAATGAGTCTTCCTTGCTTGCATTGTGCTAATTTGGGGAATGGGGCAGAGCCTGGTGAAATCCCACTAATAGAGTGCCTGAGGTATATTAGAATCCCTCATTGGCTTCTATCAGTTTGGGAACTGAAATGCTTTATTTCAGTGCTTCTACACGTTTCATGTTTATACTTTGCTAATGAGGGCGTCAAATAGTCACTGTTAGGTGTATACATCATAGAACTGCATCAAGAAGGCAAGAGAAATAATGTCTTTTTATTCTTTTGACCGGTTCCCGACCAGCTCATGCAGATTTACAGGCTCTCCTGAGCTAAATCCCTATCTGGGTACGTCCTTCCCTTTAGCGGCCACCAGAGAGCGTGCGCACCCCCTGCACGGCAGGGGACCCGATTCGCGTGGCCGGCGTGCACGAGAGCCAGCACGGAGGTGTGTGTGTGTGTGTGTGTGTGTGTGTGTGTGTGTGTGTGTACACAAATCCATGTGCTGTCAGGGGAGGAGACCTATCGTTTGTTCCTAGTAAGTAGGAACAACGATAGGTCTCCCCTAGTCAGTCCTATCCCCATACAGTTAGAACACACTGAGGGAACACACATTAACCCCTTGATCGCCCCCTAGTGTTAACCCCTTCACTGCGAGTGACATTTACACAGTAATCGGTGCATTTTTATAGCACTGATCGCTGTATAAATGTCAATGGTCCCAAAAATTTGTCAAGTGTCCAATCTGTCCGTCGCAATGTCGCAGTACCGCTAAAAATCGCAGATCACCGCCATTGCTAGTAAAAAAAAAATTATAATAAAAATGCCATAAATCTTTCCCATAGTTTGTAGACACTAACTTTTGCACAAACCAATCTACGCTAATTGCTACGCTAATTAATTTTTTTTTTTTTTTTTACCAAAAATATGTAGAATATATATTGGCCTAAACTGATGAAGAAATTTTGCTTTTGTTTTTTAAAAAAAAAAAATTGAGGATATTTATTATAGCAAAAAAGTAAAAAATATTTTTTTTTTTCAAAATTGTTGCTCTTTTTTTGTTTATAGCGCAAAAAATAAAAACTGCAGAGGTGATGAAATACCACCAAAAGAAAGCTCTATTTGTGGAGAAAAAAAAAGGACGCAAATTTCGCACAGTTGTCAATTAAAGCGACGCAGTGCCAAATTGTAAAAAGTGCTCTGGTCAGGAAGGAGGTCCCTGGCTGAAGTGGTTAAAGTGGCTGTTAAGCCACATTCACATCTTCATACCATCCCCTCTGTGTTCTAATCCTGTGTGCCCCTGTGAGTGATTTATAAAAAAAGTCTGCTATACCCAATTTCGGAGCTCTTCTCAGCAATCACATGATTGGCTTGCTTTCTTCTCTCTCCGTCTGATAGATGCAGCGGGCGGAGGTATAGCAGATTTTTTTTTTAAATCGCTCACACAGGAGCACACAGGATTAGAACACGGAGGGGATGGTATGAAGATGTGAAAGTTATTTGAGCAGCAAAAGTTGAGGGGGCAGGCGCTCACAAGCTGACAGGCAGAGAGGGGAAGGGGAGAGAGCACTGAGGAGACAGCGGGCTGCAGATGATGGAGGCACATACAGATGACTCCAGTGTTAGGGTTCAGCAGCTCTGATATATCAGAGTCAGCGTACGGGGGAAGGGTATAGCCAGGCAGAATCAGCCAGGTATTCCAGGGGGCCAAATGACACAGCACAAGCACTGTGCTGTATAAAATGCTTTAAAGGAACAAGATTTTTTTTATTTTTTGGGTTAGCAAACGCTTTAAGTGAAAATTAGAGCTGTTAACATGTTTACAGGAGCTGGCCCGGATGGCGTTGAAGAAATTAAGAGACATCCGTTCTTTTCAACAATTGACTGGAACGTGAGTAGATTTATTCTTTTCTATTGAAACTGCTACTGAGTATACATAAGCAGTGCCATTTATACTGCCCAGTGTTAGGTTGTCTTGTAAATCTATTGTTCCTGTGAATACATCTGTAAAAAAAAAATACTGTTTTTTGTAGAAATTGTACCGAAGAGAAATTCAGCCTCCATTCAAACCAGCAACAGGTGGTCCTGAAGACACTTTTTATTTTGACCCAGAGTTCACTGCAAAAACACCCAAAGGTGAGATGAGGATGTGGGCTGTATGAGTGACAGAAAATTTCTCTGTTCAACTTGGATGTGTTCAAAAAGCTGATCCTATTAGCCGCACAGTTTTCTTTAACATTAGGGCTAAAATAAAAGTACTTTGCAACTTGTGCTGCTAATCTTTATTTTTTTCCAGACTCTCCTGGAATCCCAGCTAGTGCCAATGCACACCAACTCTTCCGTGGATTTAGCTTTGTGGCAATTTCCTCAGAGGAAGAAAACCAGGCCATACAAACAGTTGGTGTTCATGGCATTGTTCCGGTAAGCATATGGCTTAAACGGCAGCAGGATCATAACTTGTGTGTACCTTGGTTTGAAATCTTAATGTAGAACAAGTGCTCTGTTTGAATCTCCTCAATACCAGCATGGTTCTTTAAAAAAAAAAAAGTGTCAAAAATGTGATCGCCTTTGGTTGTCTATTTTCCAAAAAGGGGGGGGGGGGGGGGCGCAATTAGGTGTTTACACTTTCCTATCATTTTTTTATTTGCTATAATCTATAAAAAGGTAAGGGAAACCTTTTTTGCAAAATGTTTGGCCTTTTTTTTTTTTTTTCTTCCCTTTTTTAGGCTCCTTTTGCATCTCCAATGTCGCACGATTTCCAGTGTGATTTTGATCTGACTTTACATTCTCTGGGCCAAAGTCACGTCAAAAGTCAAACAATAGTACTGCAGGAAGGAACCTTTTCTGAAGTTGCAACACCTTCTGTAGTGTCAGTAGGAACGGCTCTCATAGAAATACATTGAATTTCACATGTCCTGTGTTCCCATAGGGTTGAGGTTAAGGGCAGACAAATTGGCCATTGTCAGCCAACATGACAACAGTCCCATGTTTTTTGCTTGCCACATACAAAGCAATTTTATGACAAATACAGTCAGCTTTTTAAACGGATGAAGGCAACCTAACACCCAGAGTTTTATGGTTTCTAAACTTTTGTTGACAGGTTGTCTTGATACTTGAAACTGCCCTTTTTCTGCTGTGGGAGTCTCTGAACCCTAGTGCCTAGCTGCTGTCAGATGAGCAGACAGTATTGAAAAGCTATGCTGATCACTTTTTTTTTTTCCCCCCTACTGATAAGCTAGTGGCAGTCTCCTGCTTTAAGCTCCCTGCCCCTCCACAGTTCACATCTCCAAGGCTTACATGTTTAATTCCCTGCATATATCTTTACATGAGGCAGTCTGGTTGTGCATGTACAAACAGTCTTCCTTGCAATTCAGTAGGTACCTTTAGAAGGACTAATAGCATAAGTGTAGTTTAAAGCTGGACTCCAGACAAGAAGCTGGTAACACAATTTGAAATGCATGTGTAGAAACTGTTTTAACTGTTCATGGGTTTGTAATTCTGTCCATCTATTCCTAGGATTTACCCAGCCCTGACAGACATCTGTCATGTTGATAGGCAGACTTTCTCTGCTGCAGTTTAATGTGGTGTGTGGTTGCATTTACCTGGTGATCCTGCTATTTCCCCTTTTCTGAGTGGGCGATCAACACTCTGCGTTGCCACTTGGCCTGCGCATGCTCAGAAAGCCGCCCCATATGATACTCCTTTTGCATAATAATAATGGCATTTATAGCAGGTTTAAATTGTGTGACTACCAGAGCCCGCCAATACATTCTATAGACAGCAATGTTAAAGTGGTTGTAAACCCTTACAACACAATTTTTGCTACAGGCAAGCCTAAGGCTTACCTGTAGCTACCCCCGGTATCTCCTAAACCTGAACAGTTTAGGAGATATCCCCTGTATTTGCATGTGCCAACGTCATCAGCACTCAAGCAATGGCACTTACGTGCCGTTGCTTCAGTGAGTGTGCCCTTAACGGCGGCTCCCACGCGCATGTGCAGGAGTGATGTCATCGTGGCTCTTGCTAATCACAGCGCCGGAACCCACGATACCAGAAGTCAGCCGCCGGAGCGGTGTACGAGGACAGCTGCAGGGGCTTCGATCTCAGGTAAGTAATTCATAATATACTAGCATAGCATACTAGCTCATTATGCCTTTTGTCTTGCATTGTTTTGTTTTGTTTTTTGTCCTAGGGTTTATAACCACTTTAAACAGTAGAGCAGTGACAATGCCCTTGGGAATGTATGGGCTCTCAATGTAAATGCAAATACCATTATACTAAAAAAAAAAAAATATGAAAGCAATGCTTGCTTTAATGCATTTTGGTTAGCATAATGTTCTCATTTAGATTGGATTTTATTGAATTAGGTGCCCGCCAGAGCTCCACCGATACATACCCATAGACAGCAATGATAAACCTAGGAGCAATGTGAATGTATGGGTGGAGTTCTGGCAGTCACGGGATTCATTTAAGACTTATCTAAATGTAAATAACATTGTGCCAAACAAAACATGAAAGCAAACATTGCTTTCATGTGTGTTTTTTTTTTTTTTTTTTTAGCAAAATGGTATACACATTTTTATGAATCCCATGACCGCCCATACACAATTACAATCCTTGAGCTGCCCTGCAGGAGTGCAATTTTAAACGTAAAATTCTGCTACATATTTTTGGTATAAAAAAAAAATCCCAATAGGCGTATATTGATTGGTTTGTGGAAAAGTTATAGAGTCTGCAAAATGGGGGATAGATTTAGGGACCTTTCATTTTTTAAATATTATTTACTGGTAATGGCAGCTATCTGCGTTTTTTAGCCGAACTGCGACATTGCGGCTGACAAATCTGACCCTATGTGACACTTTTTGGGGACCAGTGACACCAATACAGTGATCAGTGCTAAAACAATGCACTGATCAATGTATAAATGACACTGGCAGGGAAGGGGTTAACACTAGGGGGCGATCAAGGGGTTAACTGTGTTTTCTGGGTGTGTTCTAACTGTGTAGGGGATGGGCTTACTGGGACAACACAGAGATCGCTGTTCCTGATCACTAGGAACAGCAGATCTCAGTGTTGTCTTGTGTCAGAATGGGGATCCGCCTTGTTTACATAGGCAGATCCCTGTTCTGCCTCTGTGGAGCGATTGCGGGTGGCCGGCGGACATCAAGACCGGCGCGCGTGCTTCCGCAGCGTGCAGCGAGCACGCCCACGCTATCTCATGCATGGATCGGTGTACAGATACGTCAATTTGTGCAGCAGAGCCGCCTTTCCGCATTACATCTGCGGAAGGCGGTCTGCAAGTGGTTAAAGCATATGCACATGGGTTTAATGACTTTAAGCAATACCTCATGTTCCAGCCCCACTGCCAACAGCCTGGCAAAATCTGTGGTGGCTGGACACTGTACAGAGCAGTACTCGCATAGGTTGTAAGTCATATACATGCAGAGGAATTCTGCATGCTGGGCATGCGACCCTGAACACAAAGTCCTTTACACGAGTATTGCTCAGTACAGCGTTCAGCTGCCAAATATTTCAGCCTGTCATAGATTTTGACAGACTGCTGGCAGTGGGCCTGTACGCTGTACCTGTGCCTCCCAGGCACCTGAAAATGACTGTATTTTGTGCTGAGAGGCCAAACTGTCCATAAATCCTAGTTTTGTTAGTCTTCGGTTGCTGAAGGTTTTATGATTGAACAATAAGAAAGCGTATTTATGACGCTTAACATTAATATCTTAGATTATGTAGTTAATGATTTCTATCTACCATTTCTGGTATCATCTTGGGATTTTAGCAGCAAGATCACCTGCCTGGTTGTTATGCTGATGGATTGCCATTTATTACTATTTTTACATATATTATACTAAATAAGAAACTATCTACAGTGTTACAGCTTTACAGAAACCTTGTGGAAGAAATGGCAGTCTCAGGTAGATCTCAAAACAAATTACCTAAGTGATGTAACAAACCAGTGACCAATGTCCAAAACTAAAATAAATATATCCTTTAACATGAAATCATTACCCTGTGAAATGCAGCATTACAAGTTCAGGTTAATATAGCTTTTATGTTCCAGCTTCACAGAAACAGCATCCAGTTCACTGACGGTTATGACTTAAAAGAAGACATCGGGGTGGGATCATACTCAATTTGTAAAAGGTGTATCCACAAAGCTACAAATATGGAATATGCAGTCAAGGTAATGTTTCTGTTGCTGAAAATGATAGATTACATTCTTTGTAAATTGAATTTACTTTATGTACAAGGAATGTTTAATGTGTGTAATAGGGGAAAGGCACAAAGTGAACTAGATGCTCTATAGTGCAAGGCTAGTTCTATATCAAGGCAAGGCAGTTAATACTGAAATCTTTTCATGCAGAAAACCGTTTAGTAAATTAATCTTTTCTTGGGACAACGTTTACATCAAATGTGAGCAGTAAGAGATGTAGTCAGAGGCATGCTTTATTAGGACCTGTGTCTAGGGCTTGTTGATGCCATCAGTTTGACATCTGTTTTTAACCGCTTCTGAAATCATTTAGAAGTCATTGTTATGTGAATTCAACCTGCTTCAAGAATGCTTTTAAAGTCTCTTAGACTTGTATGGGAATGCTAAACACACTTGAAGCAAACAAAAGTCTGTTGACACAGGCACATTTTCTTCAATTGTCAGACTTTATATTCCTGGCTTTGTATCTGTTTTTTAAGATTTTTGTTCACAAATACTCCATTCCCACCGTGGGGTCCAGCCAGTGTCTCACTTTACCAAGTAGGCTATTTTACTGGTGAAGGATGGACATGCCTGTAACCCATCAGCAGTTTGAAGCCCTTTGTAGAGCTCTGTTCTTGCTGGCAGTTCCGGCCCTGCACTTGATTCTGGCTGTGGCTTTACTTTGTCAAAACATGTCTGACTGGTCAAAATCCCTTACAAAGGATCTAACCACCACTGTGGTTGGTCCATTTCTTGTTGAATGCAAGGATGACTAGTGTTAAATTTCAGCTATGACGGTCTTCAGATCAGCTTTTCAAAATATCAAGGATGATATTGGTGGCAGGATCACCCATAAAATGATTACATTCTTTTATACAAGTAAAAGGGCAGAAAGGCTAGAGCACAATGAATTTGGAACATATAAGATAAAATCATGTGCAGATCCAGCCAGGAAAAATATAACCCATCTATGGTTAGCCTGAGTCACAGAAAATAAGGTCCTGGTATTGAAGTAGTGCTAAATCAGAGAGGAGCACAGAAGAAGCTTTTCTGGATGATAAATGTGATGGCAGTCATCTTGTGGTATCTGCTCTTATAAGGTCTTTTAAAAAGAAATTGAATTATGCAGATTTTTTTTTTTTTTTGTAAAAGTGCAGTAACCAGGGTTGGTTTGTTAATCTTAGTGAACATAAATTATTATTAATGCTACATTTACTTTCTGTTTTAGATAATTGACAAAAGCAAGAGGGATCCAACGGAGGAAATTGAAATTCTTCTGCGCTATGGACAGCATCCTAATATTATCACATTAAAAGATGTAAGTCTTTTACAGTTCTTGCTCAGCCAGAAAGCTAGGTGGAAACATGTAGATCTATTATTTCAAGGCTAATTAAATATGTTCTTTATAAGAAGAGTCAAGTATCATAGCTAAAAAAAGGCATGTTTTACTAAGCTTGGGGACCTCTGTAATGTGATTGAGGTTTTTAAAAATTTATTGGCACCAGTTGTCATTTTACCCAAAAATGAAAGAAATTTAAATATTTTATGCATAGCTTGAGACTGATGTTTTTAAAATCATGACTATTGAGGTCATGGTAATGACTGTGTTTAAAGGGCTTTCCATGCTAAATTTCAATTTCAGCTTTTTTTTTTTTTTTTTGTCCACCTTTATTTTCTAGATATTGTTTTACCCTAGCATATCTGGCAGACTTGACTTTTGTCGTCTGCAAAATTGTACACTTTGCCAGGGAAAGTTTCCACTGTTGCTTCAGGTAGAGCCACCCTTATATTTAAAAAAAAAAGAAAGGGTGTCAAAGATTTTTGACTTTATTTAAATTGGCTTATAAACACCTTTTTAACCACTTTCTATCCATCTATAGTACATAAAAGGCCGGGCGGGAGCAGTGCCGAGACTGGTGGACGTACCTGTGGGTCCTTCCATATTCACCATTTTGTGCACATTGCCTGGGAGCGCACAATGACACTATCTGTGGTGGACACAGCTGAGCATTGTTTGCTGTACCGGGTCGCTGCAGCCCTGATACAGTCGATCTCATGGGCAGTAGAAAACCATGTCATTTCCTGACATTGTTCACTATTGTGCGATCTCTGTGATCGGACACAGAGATTGCATAGTACAGGCCCATTCACAGCAGCCCTATACCATGTGATAGCTGTAACCACTCACAGCAAGCACAATGTATCATTCCCAAGTCACGCTACAAATCAAAGGGAGAACGTAGATTCGCAGTCAAAGGACCACAGCTATGGCTGTAAAAGCATTCAATGTAAAAAAAAAAATCAGTTACCAGTCAGTGTCCCTAATCACCGCCACATCGGTTACGATGTTCGCCATGCAAGTTGCAGTGTGTCTGTGATCACCGCCACACCACTGTTGCCTGCTGCCTGTACTAATCCTTTTTCCTGCTGGCTGACCATGTCCTTGCCTGCTCCTGAACTGACCCATCTGCTCATCCCGCTGACTACGTTCCTGTGAGACACCAGTTCCAGCCATCCCCTGTGGACAACTGCACTCCTGCAACCACAGGAGTTCTTTTGTTTTTGCTTTCTTTAGCACCCTTTACTTCCTGGACAGTGAACATGGCATTCTAGTGGGAAGCCATTGTGCTAGTAAGCTAGGCTTGCTTTGCTTATAGGAACTGGGACTGCTATAGGTAGCGCTACACTTTGTTTTGTTTTGTTCCCTGAGCACTCATACAGAAGCAACCATTACAGTACATTGGCTTTAACACAATTGGTTGATTTGTGTGAAACACAAGATACAATGTCTGGTACATAATTAGTCCAGAGACTGAAAAAGTCTTACACGTGGTGTCATCATACTAGGTAGGAGCAGTAAAATGTGTTTTGGGATGTAATTTTATGTATGCCCATGCTGTGTGTGAGAATTATGTTTTTATATCACCAACTTTGGGTAAAAAAAAATTTTAATTTTCTTTACTCATTTTGCAAAAACTTATGGCAAAAAAATAGTCTTCAAAATACTCACCATTATCATTTTGAGAGTGTTTCCACTGTCCTGGTGCTCCAGGGCCTTCGAAAATGTAGTAGGAAGTCAGGAATTTATGTGTAGTTTATGCCCCTAGGAAGCCTGGAGGTGCTTTTTGGAATGTGGGCCTCTGGGTGTCTAGGCTTTGAAAAAAAGTTTCATCCACATGGTATCGTCACACTCGGGAGGAGTAGCAGATTTTGTTTTGGGGTGTATTTCGAAGTAGGCTTATGATGTGTTGGAAATATCTTCTTAATTGACAACTTTGTGTAAAAAAAAAAATGAAGAACATAAACTTGTTAGAAAAATACATTAGCATTTTCAAAAAACTTGTGGAAAAAAATGACATTTTAAAAAGACTCACTATGCTGTTCAGGGCCTCCAAAAATGTAATGGATATTTAGAAAATTAGATGCGTAATTTATGCCTCGGGAACTCCTGTAGTGCTCCTTGTATCCCCTCCCCCACTATGCATCTAGGTTTTGAAAGTTTGATTTGGGTTTTTGTAACCAAAGAAATCTAGCAGTATATATTTTGGCCTAAATTATAGATAATTTCTTATTTGCAAAATTTTAAAACCAAAATTTAAGCATTTAAGTGCGCCCCCCCCCCCAAAAAAATGTGCGGTATTCGCTTACATAGCAAAACATTTAAAGAAAAACGGCTCCCTAGGGAACAGTTAACCCCTTGATCGCCCCCTAGTGTTAACCCCTTCCCTGCCAGTGACATTTATACAGTAATCAGTGGCTATTTCTGTGGCTGATCGCTTTATAAATGTCAATCATTCCAAAAAAGTGTCCGATCTGTCCGTCGCAGTCCCGCTGATCACCGCAATTACTGGTAAAAAAAAAAAAAAAAATAATGCCATAAATATAGCCTATTTTGTAGATGCTATAAATTTTGCGCAAACCAATCAATATACGCTTATTGCGATTTTTTTTTTTTTTTTTTTTTTTTTTTTTTTTTTCCAAAAATATGTAGACTACATATTGGACTAAACTGACGAAGAATTTTTTTGGATATTTATTATATAGCAAAAAGTAAAACAATTTTTAATACATTTTTTTTTTTTTCAAAATTGGCACTCTTTTTTTTGTTTATACTGCAAAAAATAAAAACCGCAGAGGTGATCAAATGCCACCAAAAGAAAGCTCTATTTGTCGGTGGAAAAAAGGACATACATTTTGTTTGTGTACAACGTCGCAACGAGAGTTGTGGTGTGGTGAAAGGTGAAGGGATTGCAGTACACTTTACAAAGAAAAAAAGGAGCCCATCTTCCCCAGGCACATAACCCAATCTAAACAGTGCCATAAGATTTTGGACAGAGGATGTAAACACCTGAAGAGGCTGTCATATATAGCATGTAATTCTATCCGGTTGGCCTGTTGATGAGTCTGGACGGTTGAGGTTACGACGGGATCTCTACCTTTTCTCTCCTCTCCCCTCCCACATTGGAAGTTGAGGACATCTGAGGATCCATCCTGCCAGCCTTGGTGGCTAAACAAGCTTTCTGGGACTTGTAAGACGTATGTCTTTTCAAGTCACCTGGTTCCGGTAAGCCTCCTCCGATGCTTTGGTGGTGGTCCCAACACTCATTTAGAAGTTTCATTTACCTGGTGTTTCATCCACTCACTTGGCAAAAGTTCTTCACCATTGTTTTCATTATTCAATTTTCAGAGACTTTTTTGGGTGGTGGGTGTTGAATTTCATTCAGATCATAATCTTTAGCATTTTTGAACATTTTTGTCATAAAAAACAATTTTGTTTCACTTTTATAACACCTTTATATTTCTTCACATTGTTTTTTCACTATATTAATTTATTTTGATAGTATGTGGCACTTTGCTTAATTTGTATTGTATTTAGTCATTTACATGCAATCTTGAATTCAATGAATTGTTTTTCGTGGGCCCCCCAGTAATGGTTTGGGCCTAGTTCATTGTGTTTGTTTTTTCATTATTTTTTCATTATATTTACACTTATAGCGCTACACTTTATATGGTACAACGTCGCACGGCCACACAATTTTAATTGTCAGCTAAAGCAACGCAATGGCCTGGTCATTAAGGGGGTAAATCCTTCCGGGGTTGAAGTGGTTAAACCAGTCTCATAGTCACGATACCACCCATCAGCTACTATTGCAACCTTACTCCAGGAAACCTTATCCTAGAAATGCTAGTTGTCTGGTGTTAAGTGTGCAGATTGCTTATCTTTGCTGTACAATTCATTCACTTCTCTTGACTTTACTATTTATACATTTGTATGTGCTAGATACAGTAAGTGTTGAACTTCCTGCGTGCAGTGTTAATTTCATAGACAAAAATATTTTCATCATAGTTTTAGTCAGCTGCAAATTTTCTGTGATGAAAACTAAACGAAAATAAAATTAGAATTAAGTCAATTGATGAAAACTGATGAAAATCAATTCCAATTTCCATTTAGTCAACTAAAATCGTTAACAGGGCAGGGTGCATTATACTTTGGGATGAGGGGGTGGACCTGCAATTGGGGATGGGGGAAGTAAATGGGAGGGAGTGCACAGGGCAGAGAACTGGATGGTCTGGGGAGGGTGTTATTTTACACAGTGCTAAGCACTGCTACCTTGCTGGGAGGAGGAACACTCGCCACGTCACATTCAGACACACAAATCGGACGGAGGAGTTCGTCCTCTGTGGTTTACAGGGCATTGTTCCAAAACTCGCAGGCAAACAGAGGGAGCCTGTGTCTTCCAGACAATAAAGCTTGCTGATAGTCAGGGGGCTTTAACAGACAGGTGGAGCTTTGAGGAGAGCAGAAGTTCAGGTGGGTACTGGAGATTTTAATTGACTAAAATAAAAATAAAACGATTCCGATGACTAAAATACGACCAACTAAAATGGCTAATCGAAAATTGACATCAAAATTAACAGTACCTGCATGCTCCTCCTGAATTCTGTAGAATATTCTATACAAGGAAGCCCCACCTTTACCCTTGCCCATTAACAGAACACCTTGTATTCTGTTAGGTCGTTTACAGAATACTTGACATTCTGTGAGTGGGCATGAGCAAGGAGAGGTGTATAAACTACACTAGCGCTTCCATATAGAGTTGCAGTGGGCTGGAAGTACAGCACTAGCTGTAGCATCTAGTATATACAAATGTATAAATTGTTCAGTAAAGAGAACATTTGACAAGCCCATAGGTGCTTTTTTTTTTTTTTCTTTTTACACTTGGGAAATTATAAAAATGTCTGTGTCTGGGGTTCCTTTTTAACCATTTCAGCCCCGGAAGGATTTACCCCCTTCCTTGACGTCCTTTTTTTCCCACAAATAAAGCTTTCTTTTGGTGGTATTTGATCGCTGCTGCGGTTTTTATTTTTTGCGCTATAAACAGAAAAAGAGCGACAATTTTGAAAAAAACACAATATTTTGTACTTTTTGCTATAATAAATATCCCCATTTTTTTTTTTTTTTTTTAAGTAATTTTTTTCTCAGTTTAGGCTGATATGTATTCTTCTACATATTTTTGGTAAAAAAAAAAAAAAATCGCAATAAGCGTATATTGATTGGTTTGCGCACAAGTTATAGCGTCTACAAAATAGGGGATAGATTTATAGCATTTTTATTTATTTAATTTTTTTTTTACTAGTAATGTCGGCAATCTGCGATTTTTTATCGTGACTGCGACATTATGGCAGACACATCGGACAATTTTGACACATTTTTGGGACCATTGGCATTAATACAGCGATCAGTGCTATAAAAATGCATTGATTACTGTAAAAATGCCACTGGCAGTGAAGGGGTTAACACTAGGTGGTGATCATGGGGTTAACTGTGTTCCCTGGGAGGCGATTCTAACTGAAGGGGGAGGGGACTGACTTAGAGGAAGTGACAGATCGTGGTTCCTAGCTAATAGGAACACACAATCTGTCATTCCTCTCAGAACAAAACACGGATTTGTGTGTTTACACACACACACACACACTTCCGTGTTCTGTCCCTCATGCTCGCGATCGCTCGTGGCCGGCGGTCATCGCGACCGTTGGCCACGAGCATCGCACGCCGGCTGTGCAGCGAGCACGCACCTGCTATCCCGACCCCACGAGCCGACGTATAGCTACGACGGCTCACACAGACGAGCCAACCTGCCACAGTATACCTGCGGTGGCTGGTCGGGAAGCGGTTAATGCTCTGAATGACTGCAGCGTTTGTCAAATCAGGGGAGGTTTACTTAAACTGGGGCAGCTTTGCATAGTAACCGATGAGCTTCTAACTTTTTATTTTGTTCATTTAAGCTTCGACAATAATACCTAGAAGCTGATTGGTTACTTAGCACAGCTGCACCAGATTCTGTGTGCTCCAGTTTTAGTAAATCTTATCTTCAGTGTCTTCTGAAGGTAACTATCAGCACTCAGACAGAGCTTCTGACCAGTCCTTATAACACATTGTGCAGCGCTAATAAATATGGAAACAATACTATGTAAATACATGAATCCAGTCAACACTATATATAACATAAATGTCTAAAGCATAACAACATATTAACACTATAAATAAAGTGCTCGTGCCCTGTGATATTGCGCTCAGTCCTCAATGAGGTTATTAAACTAAACAGTCCATATATATGAAAATAAAGTGCTCGTGCTCCGTGACGTTCAATTAATCCTTGATGAGTGTTTAAACTAAACAGCAAAAGTCCATATTAACATCAACCATGTTATAATTGTGTCTTCATGCTTTGTGCACACACAACCCCCACCGGGTGTACCCTCACCTTAGAGGCTTAAAAAAATAAGCCTGTAATTGATAGCATTAGCCTGCCACTTCCGATAACCCAGCTCAGAGGTCACTATTTTCTCCTGGTATGTTCAGAGACTCTCCTCATATACGTCACATGCGGGAATTGACAGAGGCATGCAATAGCATGATAACGTTTAAAAGATTTTAATTGCAAACAGAACTCCACATATATACTACTCTCACATTTATAAAATAAAAAACGCCTTTTAAAGTGCTGAGGGGTGATAGTCACCTGTGGTCCGGTTCTGCAGCTCCGGTTTACATGGCGTTCCCCCTGTCTTATGCCAGCTCTGCAACACTTCCTGGTACCTCTCTCGTCAGCCGATCAAGCTCCTCCTACTGGTTTCGTCACAGTCTCGTGACCAAAACTGACCAGTCCTGCCTCAAAGATACTGTCATTCTGCCTATGCATGCAGTCTCTTAGCCATCTTTAGTTGAGGCTATATCATGTTATCAGCTGACAATGTAGACCCATGTAAGTATTTCATTATTTTAGCACTCTGTTAGTGCAGTAGGATTGTAAGGATAGCTGTAGGTGATTTTTATCCATGCATGCAATGAAAGCTGCTGAAAACTGGGCAGTTGTTGCTTCCTTCCTTTATGACTCATGCATGCAGGAAGGATTCTAGTATACAGTATTTTGCAAAACCACACTTCAGATGCTAAATGTATATAATGTTTGGGAGAAAACCATCATTTAAATGTATCCTTCATCCAATTTGCAACCTTTTCTGCTGTTACATTTCAGTACACAACATTAATAAATGTATCTATATACCCAAAATTAGAGTCTTTGAGTTTGTAAATTTTAGCATAACCTTCTTTTTAATTCATTTTTATTTACATGGGGTGTTCCTGAGAGAGGTTTTGATGTGTGTGTGTGTGTTTTTGTTACAGGTATATGACGATGGGAAATATGTATATCTAGTAACTGAACTAATGAAAGGAGGGGAGCTTTTAGACAAAATACTACGGCAGAAGTTCTTCTCTGAGCGGGAGGCGAGTGCTGTACTGCACACGATAACCAAAACTGTGGAATACTTACATTCACAATGGGTGAGGTCATAAGCCTTAAATGAATATTTTAGAAAGCATTCATACTTTGCTTTACGTTGTAATATTTCTGCTTGTTTTAGCTTGGATGGGATGTGTGAGTGCACCTGTGTTTTGTAGCATGCTTTATACCTGGGGATCTTGATTGTGAGGACATTTTAACAATCTTTTTGCATTTTTAAAGAAGTTCATCAGACCATGACAACACATTCCAAATGTTTCTTCTGGAAACACATAAAAGCAGACAATATAGGATTTTCACCATACTAAATTCTGATAATTGTGCATCCCTGTGTTATAACTATTTGAAAAATAAAACAAATAGCTAAAATAATAATCATACAGTACATTTAAAATCATAAGAGACCTCAGAATTAACAAAAAACATTTTTGGACTGTACCAAAAGTAATGCAAAAGTGGGTCTAACTTTTTTACCTACAAAGGTTGTACCTACAAATTCCACATGCTGGTAGAGTAACTCTTCTATACAAAGGTACTACTCAACGTAGTCTCCATCACAAGTGATGCATTTTTGCAATTGTTGAACCCAACTCTCTATTCTTCTTAGAAAAAGTTTAGGTGTGCACTGTTGTATCCACTTTCACCTTGTCCGGGTCATCAAATCATTGTCCCCAAAGACTGTCTTTTGTTGGACCAAGCAAGTGGAAGCCGGAGGGTGCTAAATCTGGGCTTTACGGGGGAGGGTGGACCCACTGACCAGCAAAATTTTCAGATAGCCTGACTTGCTGCCAAAGATGTGTGTGAATGTGGATTATTTTCAGATTGTTCAGTCTCCTCCTCCTTAAATGTCTCAATATACCACTCACTGGATAAGGTAGGCCACAGTCCAGAAAAGAAAGGGGACTAAAGCCCTTGCCATCCCAAAACAGTCATCATGACTTTCTCTGCCGATTGCTGGCTCTTGAACTTCTTAAGCCATGGGGAAGATATGTGATGCCATTCGACTAATTCTTTGTTTCTGGATCATAAAGATATGCCCACTTTGCAAGCGGTGTCCTATACCAGTGGTCATCAACCTTGTCCTCAGGGCCCACTAACAGACCAGGCTTTATGTATTACCTTGGGGAGATGCAGACTAGAATACTGCAATCACTGAGCAGCAAATTATATCACCTGTGATGTATTTCACTTATCTTGCAAACCTGGTCTGTTAGTGGGCCCTGAGGACAGGGTTGATGACCACTGTTCTATACCCTAAAGCCATAGATTATGCAATTTTCTTGCCTTCAACCACGGTTTGAAGGCAAGAAAATCGCTTGATTCACTGACTGTGTTGATGGGAGAATCCCTCCTGCTGCACTGTTGTATTCTGACAGCGGGAAATTAATCCATCCGTGGCCGGCCTAAATCTTCCATCATCTTCTGTATGGCATTGTGATTACAGTCAAGTTGTGCAGCGAGCTTCTGGTTTGTGATTTGTCTGGCCGCACAAATCCGTTCATCCACTTACAGATGATTCGGGTCAGTGTTTGCAGTTGGTCTCCCACTGCGTGGTTTGTCTCCAATGCCGGTTTCCCCTTCTGTAAACCTTATCCGTCTGCACATTGCTCCTGTCAATGCTGTCATCGCCGTAAACATTCTGTAGCCTTCTGTGGATGTTGGACAGCCTCCACCCCCTCCTTCGTCAAGGACTCAGTGACGGCACGTTACCTCTGCTTGGAATCTATTAGTTACCTGAAATGAAAAAGGAGAATAATGGTTACTGTAACCAAGAAAGTTACTCTACCAACATGTGAAATTTGAACAACCTGTGTAGATAAAGAAAGAAAAAAAAAGTTATGCAAACTTTTCGTTTACTTTAGGGTGCAGTCCTCAAAGTTTTGTTTTTGACTACCCAGAATACATGTTCAGTTTAGTGTACTGATGATTCAATAATATACACTGGTTAAAGTGGTGTATAGTTTTATGACCTTGAGAAACACTGTTTTGTAGAATGTTTGTTTTTTTTTGTTTTTCTTCAGGTTGTCCACAGGGACTTGAAACCCAGCAATATACTTTATGTGGATGAGTCTGGAAATCCGGAGTCTATTCGAATTTGCGACTTTGGTTTTGCTAAACAACTCAGGGCAGAAAATGGATTGCTTATGACTCCGTGTTATACTGCAAATTTTGTTGCTCCAGAGGTAATGGCATTTTCTGTCTATGAAATTAATACCATTTTATTCAAATGGGATTTTCACTAGCAAAAAACTGAGGACTTGCGTAGTGGGGTAGAGTTACAAGAGGGTGATCAGGAGACTTGTCACTCAAAGCTTTGCTAGTGCCCAGTAACCTGAAGGTACCAGCCTATAATCCGGGGTCTATGAACATCTAATCTGTGTTCTGTACAGTTAAAAATTGGGAGACATTTAGTCTAACCCAGCCATAACAAAGAACAGTTGAATATTACAATACTACATTAACTACTTCAACATCTGTACTAATGAAGCATTGTAGTAAAAGCAAATAGACATTTTGAGCATAAGTCAAAATTACATTTTTTTTTTTTAAAGCAATTTTGTTTGTATGTTGTTTCTTTCCCGTTTTAAAATATTAAGCAGTCAGACAATAAGATTTCATAAAATTTCATAGTCCTTTTTTGGCTCAGTCAATGTATTCATTCTAGGCAATTTACCTTTCTTACAGTATGGCTGATATTTCCATCAGTGTGGAATATGAGACAAATGGATATAAACACTGAAGCCAATTTTTTTATTGCAGGTATTGAAGCGTCAAGGCTATGATGCTGCATGTGATATCTGGAGCTTGGGTGTTCTCCTCTATACCATGCTAACTGGGTGAGTCTATGTAAATGTTTAATCAATTTCTCCTCTGTAAAACTAAGATTTTTAGTGATCACCGCGCTAATTATTGACCTACTGCAATACATGTCATCAACATACTTAGGTTGTCATCCCTTAAGATGGTTCTTTAAGTTTTATTAGGCATCATTTACACAGGCATACTGATCCATACACCCATGCGGAGGGCCATCTTCACCCGTGCGCGATGCACTGGTGTTTTATGTAGCCTGTTCAAATCCATATCAGTCTGTGTTCAGATTGGTTCCACACAGATGTACATTCCATCTGCGTGGAAATTTGCGCAGGTCTGTGCAGCTTCCTGAATGGGGCTGCATGAAACACCTGTGCATTCCACACACTTGAAAACTGGTTAAATACAGTTTGTGTTGCCAATAATTTTCCACCCAGCTCAGTCAATTTTTAAATCCATTTTTGTTGAGCCATGGGGTGTCCTGCAAGCACCACCCAACTCGGGAAATTCGAGCCATCTATGGGCCAGCATTAGTATAATAGTGGATATAATTAATTAAAAGCATCCATAAACTTTGCACTCACATGTATCCCAAGGACCCGAAACTTCTGACTCCTGACCTGCATAGAAAAACCCTCCACATGGTCAGTGGTTAGGAGAAGAGCTGGCACTCTAAAGACACTCCATACACACCCACTATAATCCATGTACTCTGTGATGTGTTTCATGACTCCACCCACTTTGTCAAGAAGTTCTTTGAAACTTGGGTGATAATGAGTGTATTGCCCCTTAAGTGCACTGCAGTAATACTGTTATGTTTTTGGCCCACCAGTTGTGCTTTTTTCCATTGTTCTCTTCCAGTTACTGTAAAATTATGTTCAAGAATTAAAAATCTGTGAATAAGCAATGGAAAATTCTGTGATCATCCAGCTATTTACCATATCCAATGATATTATGTTGGCGAAAATTGACTTCTGTTTCAGATATACACCTTTTGCAAATGGGCCAGATGATACTCCAGAAGACATATTGGCACGGATAGGCAGTGGAAAATTTTCTCTAAGTGGTGGCTACTGGAATTCAGTCTCCGATATCGCCAAGGTCTGTACTTCTGTAAATCAATATATTCCTCAGTTTTCTAAATATATCTTCTAGTCCTTCCTGGTTGCCGGTTAGTAATAGTACACAAAATCTGCATTATGTTTGCCTAGGTATTCCATTTAGTGGTTAAAGAGTTAGTTCACCTTTACTTAAAAAAAAAAAAAACTGCCTATGCAGATAAGAGGTGTCTGTGGATATACAAACTGTGTAGCTCTGACTAAAGTTGAATAATGGCCTTGCTATAAGTGTAGGCCATATACATACCTCATGAAGCCTGAGTGGAGTACTCCCAGGAAGTGAGGCCTAGTCATTACTGCTCACCTTTTTTTATCTAGAAACACCCTTTACCTGCATAAACAGTTATTTTATTTTTTTGTAAAGGTTATCGAAACCCTGCCTGCCTTTTTCTGTGATGCTACTAGAATAGTGCCAGCATTTAATTCTGCTTGAATGTTAAAGTGGTTCAGCTTGGTTGTAGAAGTGTGAGTCTGTGAAACCATAAGACTGATGGGTGTTGAATTGGAGAGAGAATTCAATGAGAAATATGTTTCATACAGTAGTAACTGACACATTCGCCTTTTTGTGCCTTTTTTTTTTTTTTTTTTTTTTTTTTAGAACTGGACTTTTTAAACTAACTGGCACCTTTTTTGTTTAACACCAGATACTTTAAAATGTCTACAGTTATTTTAAAAGATAGTCCATGTTGCACAAATACTCTTGCATTATACAGTTGTGTTTTGGGTGGTATAATACTTTCAGCAGGACCTTATTAAAGGAGAAGTCCAGCCTGAGCTTTTTAGGCTGGGCTTCTTCTCTGGGTCATAGGAGTGCAATTTTCTTTGGGCTCCTGTGACCCGTTTTCAGCAGAGAGCAGTCTGAAGTCCGCTCTCTGCTGACGTCACTGCTATCCGTGGAGGCAGCGCGTCATCCTGACTTCTGAAGTCTGAATCCACCAGCTGCCTTGAATGATGGCAGTCTCGGCGCCTCCGCTCCTGCCCCTCCACAGCTCAGCCCTCCTATGAGCGTCAAGGATCAGAGCAGGAGAGATGCTGACTGACAGGCAGCAACTCTCCGCTCGGGGAGGATTGAGAACCGAGCCTTCCGGGGTGTTCGGTGGCTCGATTCTCAGTGCAGAGACGCCGGGGGACAGCTGCAGCATAGGTCTGATGCTGCATCCACCTAGGTAAGTATTAATATTTAAAAAAAAAAAACATACGTCTTTTAAATCCTAATTTCGGAAGATCCAAACCAGGTTAGCAGCAGTCACTACTGATTTTTTCCCCAGTATGTGGTTGCTTATGCTTTTTAGTTCATAACTAGGTGTTGGATTGATACATTAAGTGTATACTTGGTTTGCATAGTTAGTCTGGTTGAAAAAAGACACAAGTCTATCTAGTTCAACCAATAACCAGTATACTGATCTTCAAGTTCCTACATGCAGTAGTCAGAAGTGGTGAATCTAAAATCTTTACATGGGGAAAAAAGTATTTTATCCCCTGCTGATTTTATACTTTTCCCTATGACATAGAAATGATCAGTTTATAATTTTAATGGTAGGTTTATTTCAACAGCGAGAGACATAATAACAAAAATATCCAGAAAAACACATTTCAAAAAAGTTATAAATTGATTTGCTTTTTAATGCGTGAAAAAGATATTTGATCCCCTATCAATCAGCAAGATTTCTGGCTGCCAGGTGTCTTCTATACAGGTGAAGAGCTCAGATTAGGAGCACTCTCTTAAAGGGAGTGCTCCTAATCTCAACTTGTTACCTGTATAAAAGACACCTGTCCACAGAAGCAATCAATCGGATTCCAATCTCTCCACCATGGCCAAGACCAAGGAGCTGTCCAAGGATGTCAGGGACAAGATTGTAGACCTACACAAGGCTGGAATGGGCTACAAGTCCATTGCCAAGCAGTTTGGTGAGAGGGTGACAACAGTTGGTGCGAATAGTTGCAAATGGAAGAAACACAAAATAACTGTTCATCTCCCTCGGTCTGGGACTCCATGCAAGATCTCACCTCTTGGAGTTTCAATGAGCATGCATGAGTGAGGAATCAGCCTAGAACTACACGGAAGACTCTTTTCAATAATCTCAAGGCAGCTGGTACAATAGCCACCAAGAAAACAATTGGTAACACACTACGCCATGAAGGACTGAAATCCTGCAGTGCCCACAGGGTCCCCCTGCTCAAGAAAGCACATGTACAGGCCCATCTGAAGTTTGCTCATGAACACCTGAATGATTCAGGGGAGAACTGGGCGAAAGTGTTGTGGTCAGATGAGACCAAAATCGAGCTCTTTGGCATCAACTCAACTCCCTGTGTGAGGAGGAGGAATGCTGCCTATGACCTCAAGAACACCATCCCTATTGTCAAACATGGAGGTGTAAACATTATGCTTTGGGGGTGTTTTTCTGCTAAGGGGACAGGACAACTTCACTGCATCAAAGGGACGATGGATGGGGCCATGTACTGTCAAATCTTGGGTGAGAACCTCCTTCCCTCAGCCAGGACATCGAAAATGGGTGGTGGATGGGTATTCCAGCATGACAATGACACACGGCCAAGGCAACTAAGTAGTGGCTTAGGGAGCAGCACATTAAGGTCCTGGAGTAGCCTAGCCAGTCTCGAGACCTTAATCCAGTAGAAAATTATGCGGAGGGAGCTGAAGGTTCGAGTTTCCAAACGTCTGCCTCAAAACCTTAATGACTTGGAGAGGTTCTGCACAGAGGAGTGGGACAAAATCCCTCCTGAGATGCAAACCTGGTAGCCAACTATAAGAAACGTCTGACCTCTGTGACTGCCAACAAGGGTTTTGACACCAAGTTTTTCTGCATTTTTTTTTTGTTCTGTATCTCACTGTTAAAATAAACCTACCATTAAAACTATAGGCTGATCATTTTTGTCAGTGGGCAAACGTATGAAATCAGCGGGGGGGTCAAATACTTTTTTCCCTCACTGTATGCTGATGGGTTAATTGACTCCTCTCTAAATTGGCCTTAGTACGTGCCTGAGTGTATGCCTGTGAAAAAGTCTACGGCCGGGACAAGGGGAGATGGGGCATAAAGGGCTATTCCCAGGCACTAGCTTTATGTGGAGGAGTGACTGCAGTGTCTTGGTCCGGAGCCCCACAGTATTCAGTACCATCACCTCCGGTGCTAGTTCTGTGTTCCCCTCTGGCTGCTGTTGCTTGTAAACACAGAAGCAGCTTCCCATCCTGGATTCTGTGTTTATAAGTGACAGTGCCCCCTCAGTGCAGTAGGGCTCTACAGGACTGATTTTACTAGCTGGGAGGGTAAGAGTGTGGGCTCTGTGTACTGAAGGAAGAGAGTGGGTGGAGCTCTGTGTACTGAAGGTAGTGGGGGGGGGGGGCTCTGTGTACTGGAGGATGAGGGGGGAGCCCGGTGTACGGGGGCAGGGGCCTTGTCTGCTGGGGAGAGGAGGAGGAGCCCTGTGTACTTGGATGGAGAGGAAGAAAGGGGGTGATAGAAGGTACAGCTCTGTACTAAAAAGGGGGTGGGTGAGCTTTTATAAACAAGGCAAAGGATAAATCCAAGGATAAAAACAAGCTTAACTTACCGACCAGCCCTCAGACAACCAAGTAAACCTGTCTAAGACCCCTTACACACTGGAGGCGTTTTTCAGGCGCTATAGCGCCTGAAAAAAGCCTCAGCTGCAAACCCAGTGTGAAACCCCGAGTGCTTTCACACTGGGGCGCTGCGCTGGCAGGGCATCACAAAAAGTCTTCCCAGCAGCTCTTTGTAGAAGTGTAGGAGCGGTGAATACACCGCTCCTGCCCATTGAAAACAATGGGTCAGCGGCGTTTTGCGGGCGGATTTAACCCCTTTTCGTCCGCTAGCGGGGGATTAAAAACAACCCCGCTAGCGGCCGAATAGCGCCGGTAAAGCGGCGCTAAAAATAGCGCCGATTTGCCGCTGACGCCCGGGGCGGCTCAGTGTAAAAGGGGTCTTGCAGTATGCCTTAAAAGCAGGGGTTTAGTCTGCACACATTTGCTTGAGTGAGCTTTGTAGTGAGAAAAGGGGCGGTTGAGTGGAGAGCTGTGTACTGATGTGGGGGGGTTAGCATTGTAGTGTTTGTTCTAGTGAGGCCACTGACTCAGGGATATTTTTTCATTTCAATAACACCACCAGGTCAGGGACATTTTTTCACTTCAGTGACGCCAGCAAATTGGGGAAATTTTTTAATTTAATTGACACCGCTGATTTAGGGATATTTTTTTCTTTGCCACTGTTAGCCCAATATTTGTGCACAAATTGTAACCTTTTCTCTGGTACTATTTAACTGCATGCCGCAGTTTAGCGCTCACCACTATTGGTCTCGTCCCCTTCTTCATCCAAATTCTGTGTCCTTCCAAATTTAGATCTCTGTTAATGAATGACGCAGTTGTGCGGGCAAATGTGACGGCGGCTGCGGGGTAGAGGAACACCTGCCTACTCTCAGAGGATAGGGCTCTGGGGGTGGTGTGAAGGTGCTTAGGAACATGTTACACTCTAAATATTTTTTGTAAAATGTTCCTAAAGATGATCTTTGCCTTTAAGCCAGAGATACCTGCATAGGTAATAATCTGCTCATGATCTTGATCTTTAATTTGGATGCTAAAGTAAAGCTGGCACTTCACTTTCCCCAATCTACCCAGTATATCACATACCAGAATGGTATTACTGACATTGTCATTTAATTCATAATAAAAATATTTTATGGACCGGCTTAGCTTGGATGGCTAAGGGCTGGTTCATACCAGATGCAGTCCAGTATTCCAATGGCCATAGTTCACACCAGTGCAGTCGACAAAAGTAGAACATGCTGCATTTTTTCTGCATGTAATGCATTTGGAACGTAGCAAGACGCACTAACGCACACCCAAACACATATCCTAAAATGTGATGAAGGAAAAATTGAGAGTAAGATGAGGGGAATAAAACGCATTGGAACACATCAAAAACATGCATGCAGAAACGCATCCGGAAAGCAGAAATTGTGGTGTGAACTGGCCCTAAATCTGAAGCACATAATTGAATTGTTTACTTAATATACCTCCTTTTTGAGAGCAAAGTCATTTTTGGAATGTCAATTTGATAGTTCTATGCAATCAGTACTTAAGTTATTGAAAATAATTGGGTTTTATTTACAGAGAAGCAACATGCGAATCAAAAACTCATTGAAGGGGGAACCTAATAGGCGCAATTTCTTCCATTCACTCAAATGAGATGACTTGAGGGGCCCCTGCCACCGGAACATTGTATTCTCACAGCAGCTCCTGCTGCTATCAGAGTACACTGATCTGCAGCCGCTGATCGACAAATGTTTTCCAGCATGATCGACTTATAACGAGCAGAGAAGGCTATACATTGATTGAAATTCAGCCGGATTTCGATCAGTGTGTGGCCAATTTAAATTGTCTAAAGATTTCTTTTTTTCCCCCCCTTAATCGTCTTTCAGGATAGCCACCTGAGAGACCTTGGATCCTCCCCTCTGCAGGAAACACCGCGCCAGCCACCTTTAAATTTCCTCCTCCCCTGCTGGTTCTTCAGTTGTTTTAGAGCACCTCCAGTCTGCTGGGGAGGCACAAGAACATGTGATACACATAAACAAAATACCACAGTTCCTGTTTTTTATGAAATATTAAGTCATTTATATATTTAGGTGGGTACTAGTGCTGTCCTGAAAGACTCCAGGAAAGAACATTACCAGTAAGTAACAAGGTTCCCAAACTAGACGCAGCATTTTCCCTGGTCTCGAGGCATACAGACCTAGCCTTCGAAGACATCGGAGTGCTGTCCGACGCAATGGACAAAAGAATGGATTCTCTCCTGAAGAAATCATGGGATTCTACGGTAGGGAGTCTAAAGCCAGCTATGGCAGTGACTGTGGTGGCCAGAAAGGTGGAGTTCTGGCTTACACAGATACAGGCCCACATTGAGGAGGGAACACCAAAGGAGCAAATATCATCCTTTCCCACGCTTCTCAAGGGTATTGCCTATATAGCGGACGCATCCGCGGAGTCAGTGCGGATGGCTGCAAGATCCTCGGCCTTGTCAAATTCCACAAGAAGAGCGTTGTGGTTAAAGACTTGGCAGGGGGACGGCACTTCTAAGGCTAAGCTCTGTGGAATCCCACTAACAGGGGACTTGTTCGGGCCGGGATTGGAAAAAGTACTACACCGCACAGCGGATAAAAAGAAAGCATCTCAGTTGAAGAGCAAACCAACCTGGGGGCAACCGCAACAAGGAAAGAAAAGAATAAGAACAGATATGAGGCCTCGCTTTGGACTACCCAGGGCTGAGAATCTGAAGAGACCCTGAAACCAGAGAGGGAAAGGCAAAGGAGGAGCAATTTTGTCACCCTGAGCAAACCCATAACAAACAGTAACAAGTTGGTCACGGTGGGGGGAAGATTGGGGGCCTTCCTTCCACAATGGGAGGCGATATACTCAAGCCGATTCATACTAAGAGTCGTGCGACAGGGTTATTGTTTGGAGTTTTCAACCCTACCCCCAAGCACGTTTTATGCCAGGGAACTGCCAAGAAACAGAGAAAAGACCAGAGGTCTATTGGAAGCCATAAAGGAACTAATAGAAAAAGAAGTGGTAAGCTATTTACCACAAGAAGAAATCGGCAAGGGTTTTTACACCCACGTGTTTGTGGTCCAGAAACCCTCTGGGAAATTCAGACAGATACTAAATCTCAAACCTTTGAACCAGTCAGTGACCTACAAACTGTTTAGGATGGACACTATCTTTTCTGTAAAGGCACTATTGCACCCAAATTGCTACATGGCTTCCCTGGATCTAAAGGATGCATTGTTACACATCCCAATAGAGCAAAAATGCCAAAAATACCGAAGACTGGCAGTAAAAACAAAGGAAGAGACGTTCCACCTTCAGTTTCGGACTCTTCCTTTTGGACTCTCATCTTCACCTCGAATATTCAAAAAGTGTTGGCAGAACCCTTGGCAACACTCTGACTCAGAGGCATTGCAGTCATCGCCTACCTAGACTACTTACAGATCTTTGCCACTACACTAGAAAAATTAACAAAGATCTGAGCTACACCCAAGATTTCCTACAAAAACTGGGGTGGTTACTAAATCTAGAGAAGTTCAACCTGCTCCCCTCCCAGAAGATTACATACTTGGGGTACATCCTGGATTCAAAACAAAATAATTCAAGAAGCAACAAAGATGCTACAAAACAGACCATGCACAATAAGATGGGCGATGTCCGCTTTGGGACTATTAACCTCAACAATCCCGGCAGTGCAATGGGCGGGATGGCATTTTCGACCACTACAAATATTTATTTTAAAAATATGGAATCACAGGCAAGACTCACTAGACACTCAGATACATATACCAACACAAGTAAAAAGGTCTTTATGGTGGTGGAGAAAGCTGGAAAATTTAACCAAAGGACGGATGTGGATCTTACCATTCACTCAAGTAATGACTACAGATGCAAGTGGCGTAGGTTGGGGGGCCTATCTAGGCCCACGGATAACACACGGAGTGTGGAAAGACAAGGAAATTAAAAAATCATCACATTGGAAAGAACTAAGGGCAGTTCTTCTAGCACTTCAAGGAACAACTGAAGGGTCACCATTTACAGATCCAGTCCGACAACGTTTTCGTAGTTGCTTTCGTAAACAAGCAAGGGGGAACAAGGACCGGAACTATGTGATCCCTGGCAGAGGAGGTCCTAAAATGGACGGAAAAATGCGTTCTTTCCCTGTGAGCAGTCGACTTAAAAGGAGAACTCAATCAAGTAGCCAACTATCTCAGCAGGAGGAGATTGAGAGACGGCGACTGGAGATTAAGCCAAGAAGTGTTCAAGATAATTACACAAAAATGGGGGAGTTCCGCAAGTGGACCTATTCGCATCAAAAGAAAACACGAAAGCCTTCTTCTCTTTAAAAAAGGAAAAAGTGACAGAGCACTTGGGGGGGGGGGGGACGACACTATAGAGCAGAAATGGAGGTACACCAAGTGTTACGCCTCCCCCCCCCCCCCCCGCCAGTACTCCTACCCAGGGCCATTTGAAGGAACTTGGGGGCCCCAAGCAAAATGGACATGGAGAACCCCCCCCCCGCACGCACGCAAAGCCTACAGGAATCACAGCATAGCAATACAGTTTAAGTTCACCAACACTTTATATAAATAAAAAAGGTTTACAGTGCAAATACTGCTGTTGCATATAATGTGCATAACATTTTCAACAATTGAAGGGGAGGGAGGGGGACATAGGCTGCGGACATGCCACAGGAGGGGGACAGAGGCTGCGGACATGCCGCAGGAGGGGGACAGAGGCTGCGGACATGCCGCAGGAGGGGGACAGAGTCTGCGGGCCGACATGCCGCAGGAGGGGGACAGAGTCTGCGGGCCGACGTGCCGCAGGAGGGGGACAGAGGCTGCCTGCCGACGTGCCGCAGGAGGGGGACAGAGGCTGCCTGCCGACGTGCCGCAGGAGGGGAACAGAGGCTGCCTGCCGACGTGCCGCAGGAGGGGGACAGAGGCTGCCTGCCGACGTGCCGCAGGAGGGGGACAGAGGCTGCCTGCCGACGTGCCGCAGGAGGGGGACAGAGGCTGCCTGCCGACGTGCCGCAATAGGGGGACAGAGGCTGCCTGCCGACGTGCCGCAGGAGGGGGACAGAGGCTGCCTGCCGACGTGCCGCAGGAGGGGGACAGAGGCTGCCTGCCGACGTGCCGCAGGAGGGGGACAGAGGCTGCCTGCCGACGTGCCGCAGGAGGGGGACAGAGGCTGCCTGCCGACGTGCCGCAGGAGGGGGACAGAGGCTGCCTGCCGACGTGCCGCAGGAGGGGGACAGAGGCTGCCTGCCGACGTGCCGCAGGAGGGGGACAGAGGCTGCCTGCCGACGTGCCGCAGGAGGGGGACAGAGGCTGCCTGCCGACGTGCCGCAGGAGGGGGACAGAGGCTGCCTGCCGACGTGCCGCAGGAGGGGGACAGAGGCTGCCTGCCGACGTGCCGCAGGAGGGGGACAGAGGCTGCCTGCCGACGTGCCGCAGGAGGGGGACAGAGGCTGCCTGCCGACGTGCCGCAGGAGGGGGACAGAGGCTGCCTGCCGACGTGCCGCAGGAGGGGGACAGAGGCTGCCTGCCGACGTGCCGCAGGAGGGGGACAGAGGCTGCCTGCCGACGTGCCGCAGGAGGGGGACAGAGGCTGCCTGCCGACGTGCCGCAGGAGGGGGACAGAGGCTGCCTGCCGACGTGCCGCAGGAGGGGGACAGAGGCTGCCTGCCGACGTGCCGCAGGAGGGGGACAGAGGCTGCCTGCCGACGTGCCGCAGGAGGGGGACAGAGGCTGCCTGCCGACGTGCCGCAGGAGGGGGACAGAGGCTGCCTGCCGACGTGCCGCAGGAGGGGGACAGAGGCTGCCTGCCGACGTGCCGCAGGAGGGGGACAGAGGCTGCCTGCCGACGTGCCGCAGGAGGGGGACAGAGGCTGCCTGCCGACGTGCCGCAGGAGGGGGACAGAGGCTGCCTGCCGACGTGCCGCAGGAGGGGGACAGAGGCTGCCTGCCGACGTGCCGCAGGAGGGGGACAGAGGCTGCCTGCCGACGTGCCGCAGGAGGGGGACAGAGGCTGCCTGCCGACGTGCCGCAGGAGGGGGACAGAGGCTGCCTGCCGACGTGCCGCAGGAGGGGGACAGAGGCTGCCTGCCGACGTGCCGCAGGAGGGGGACAGAGGCTGCCTGCCGACGTGCCGCAGGAGGGGGACAGAGGCTGCCTGCCGACGTGCCGCAGGAGGGGGACAGAGGCTGCCTGCCGACGTGCCGCAGGAGGGGGACAGAGGCTGCCTGCCGACGTGCCGCAGGAGGGGGACAGAGGCTGCCTGCCGACGTGCCGCAGGAGGGGGACAGAGGCTGCCTGCCGACGTGCCGCAGGAGGGGGACAGAGGCTGCCTGCCGACGTGCCGCAGGAGGGGGACAGAGGCTGCCTGCCGACGTGCCGCAGGAGGGGGACAGAGGCTGCCTGCCGACGTGCCGCAGGAGGGGGACAGAGGCTGCCTGCCGACGTGCCGCAGGAGGGGGACAGAGGCTGCCTGCCGACGTGCCGCAGGAGGGGGACAGAGGCTGCCTGCCGACGTGCCGCAGGAGGGGGACAGAGGCTGCCTGCCGACGTGCCGCAGGAGGGGGACAGAGGCTGCCTGCCGACGTGCCGCAGGAGGGGGACAGAGGCTGCCTGCCGACGTGCCGCAGGAGGGGGACAGAGGCTGCCTGCCGACGTGCCGCAGGAGGGGGACAGAGGCTGCCTGCCGACGTGCCGCAGGAGGGGGACAGAGGCTGCCTGCCGACGTGCCGCAGGAGGGGGACAGAGGCTGCCTGCCGACGTGCCGCAGGAGGGGGACAGAGGCTGCCTGCCGACGTGCCGCAGGAGGGGGACAGAGGCTGCCTGCCGACGTGCCGCAGGAGGGGGACAGAGGCTGCCTGCCGACGTGCCGCAGGAGGGGGACAGAGGCTGCCTGCCGACGTGCCGCAGGAGGGGGACAGAGGCTGCCTGCCGACGTGCCGCAGGAGGGGGACAGAGGCTGCCTGCCGACGTGCCGCAGGAGGGGGACAGAGGCTGCCTGCCGACGTGCCGCAGGAGGGGGACAGAGGCTGCCTGCCGACGTGCCGCAGGAGGGGGACAGAGGCTGCCTGCCGACGTGCCGCAGGAGGGGGACAGAGGCTGCCTGCCGACGTGCCGCAGGAGGGGGACAGAGGCTGCCTGCCGACGTGCCGCAGGAGGGGGACAGAGGCTGCCTGCCGACGTGCCGCAGGAGGGGGACAGAGGCTGCCTGCCGACGTGCCGCAGGAGGGGGTCAGAGGCTGCCTGCCGACGTGCCGCAGGAGGGGGTCAGAGGCTGCCTGCCGACGTGCCGCAGGAGGGGGACAGAGGCTGCCTGCCGACGTGCCGCAGGAGGGGGACAGAGGCTGCCTGCCGACGTGCCGCAGGAGGGGGACAGAGGCTGCCTGCCGACGTGCCGCAGGAGGGGGACAGAGGCTGCCTGCCGACGTGCCGCAGGAGGGGGACAGAGGCTGCCTGCCGACGTGCCGCAGGAGGGGGACAGAGGCTGCCTGCCGACGTGCCGCAGGAGGGGGACAGAGGCTGCCTGCCGACGTGCCGCAGGAGGGGGACAGAGGCTGCCTGCCGACGTGCCGCAGGAGGGGGACAGAGGCTGCCTGCCGACGTGCCGCAGGAGGGGGACAGAGGCTGCCTGCCGACGTGCCGCAGGAGGGGGACAGAGGCTGCCTGCCGACGTGCCGCAGGAGGGGGACAGAGGCTGCCTGCCGACGTGCCGCAGGAGGGGGACAGAGGCTGCCTGCCGACGTGCCGCAGGAGGGGGACAGAGGCTGCCTGCCGACGTGCCGCAGGAGGGGGACAGAGGCTGCCTGCCGACGTGCCGCAGGAGGGGGACAGAGGCTGCCTGCCGACGTGCCGCAGGAGGGGGACAGAGGCTGCCTGCCGACGTGCCGCAGGAGGGGGACAGAGGCTGCCTGCCGACGTGCCGCAGGAGGGGGACAGAGGCTGCCTGCCGACGTGCCGCAGGAGGGGGCACAGAGGCTGCCTGCCGACGTGCCGCAGGAGGGGGCACAGAGGCTGCCTGCCGACGTGCCGCAGGAGGGGGCACAGAGGCTGCCTGCCGACGTGCCGCAGGAGGGGGACAGAGGCTGCCTGCCGACGTGCCGCAGGAGGGGGACAGAGGCTGCCTGCCGACGTGCCGCAGGAGGGGGACAGAGGCTGCCTGCCGACGTGCCGCAGGAGGGGGACAGAGGCTGCCTGCCGACGTGCCGCAGGAGGGGGACAGAGGCTGCCTGCCGACATGCCGCAGGAGGGGGACAGAGGCTGCCTGCCGACATGCCGCAGGAGGGGGACAGAGGCTGCCTGCCGCAGGAGGGGGACAGAGGCTGCCTGCCGCAGGAGGGGGACAGAGGCTGCCTGCCGCAGGAGGGGGACAGAGGCTGCCTGCCGCAGGAGGGGGACAGAGGCTGCCTGCCGCAGGAGGGGGACAGAGGCTGCCTGCCGCAGGAGGGGGACAGAGGCTGCCTGCCGCAGGAGGGGGACAGAGGCTGCCTGCCGCAGGAGGGGGACAGAGGCTGCCTGCCGCAGGAGGGGGACAGAGGCTGCCTGCCGCAGGAGGGGGACAGAGGCTGCCTGCCGCAGGAGGGGGACAGAGGCTGCCTGCCGACATGCCGCAGGAGGGGGACAGAGGCTGCCTGCCGACATGATAGTGTCCTCCTCACCTCCTCACAGTAGCCTCCTCCTCTGTCCACCATCATATTACATTCTCCACACCAGTGTGTGCTGCTCATGTGCTGCTTCCCTTTCATCTCTCCACAGTCCACAGGGTAGCACATCAGTGTCCTTCACTGTCCCCCTGCGTGCCGTGGCTTCACCCCCCCCCCCCCCCCCTTCCTCCAGTAATGCCATGTCATCCACTGTTGCCTGACCCCAGACCCAGTAGTGTCAGCTGCTGTCCCCAGTAATGTCATCCTCTGCCCCAGTGTCACACTCTTCTCACTTACCCCCCCCCCCCCCCTCTTGACTCCTCCGCCTACAACGAGTGCACAAAATGCGGCTGCTGTGTCTTAGCCAGGAACAAGTGTACTCTGGAATCTATTCAAAAATGGTGACGGGCCTGCTCATACCAGCGGTACTAGGAAAGCCCAGAACAGAGAATACCTCAGTGATTCTCATTGCACCACACTGGCCCAGAAGACCATGGTTCTCAATTCTGAAGGAACTGGCTGTGGAACCTCCATGGTTACTACCAATCCGAGATGATCTCCTCTTTCAGGGACCAGTGTATTGTCCCCAGGTAGAAAGCTGAAATCTGGCAGCCTGGCTTCTGAGGAGTAGTTGTTAAAGGCTAAGGGTTTCTCAAACCAGTTGATCAATACATTGCTAAATAGTAGAAAGATGGAGACTCGCACCATATATAGAAAAGTATGGATACGATTTAACAACTGGTGTATAGGGAACTCCTGTGCAGCACAAAGCTTAGAGGCGGTCCTAGAATATCTACAGTACGGGGCAGACTAGGGCCTGGGCATCAGTACATTAAAGAGCCAGGTATCGGCAATCTCTGTTTGTCAGGAAAAGAAGCTAGCTTCCAATCCATGGATAGTCAGATTTTTCAAAGGCCAGTACAGAGATCACCCTTTCCCAAATGGGACCTGTCTTTGGTGCTACAAACCTTGACAGGGGACCCATTTGAGCCACAAGAATTTTGTCCAATAAAATTGTTAATGCTTAAAGCTGTTTTTTTTGGTGGCGGTCACGACCGCCAGGAGAGTTTGTGAAATAGTGGCCTCATCAACCAGGCCTTCCTTTTGTCAAATTTTTCCAGATCGTAAAGTTTTTAAGCTAGATCCGGCCTTTTTACCTAAAGTTGCCTCAAATTTTTACAGAGGTTAAGATATTATTTTACATTCTTTTTGTACAAATCCTTATGGAGAACAGGAGGCCAAGTTCCATAAGTTAGATGTAAGGATGTGCGTCCTACATTATTTAAAGGAAACCAAACCTTTCAGGAAGTCAGATTCCGCTTTTGTTTTATTTTCAGGGGCTAAGAAAGGCCAGAGAGTCTCAAGGCGCACTATAGCCAGGTGGCTCAGAGAGTTGATTGGCCAGGCCTATATTTTGGGAGGTAGGCAGATCCCAGATGGCATTAGGGCACATTCGACGAGGTCAATGGCAACGTCACAGGCAGAGAGGGCTGGAGCAACGCCGGAGCAAATCTGCAAAGCGGCAACCTGGTCCAGCTTTGATACCTTTGTCAAGCACTACAGAGTGGATCTCTTGTCGACAAAGGAGCAAGCCTTTTGGACGCAAGGTCTTACAAGCTGTAGTCCCGCCCTAGGGGTAAGTGCTCGTTTATCCTCTCAGGTTGCTGTCCTGAAAGACGAATAAGGGAAAAACGAAGTTACTTACTGGTAACGTTCTTTCCTGGAGTCTTTCAGGACAGCACTAGTACCCACCTGAATATATAAATGACTTGAGATTTCCTAAAAACAGGAACTGTGGTATTTTGTTTGTGTATCACATGTTCTTGTGTCTCCCCAGCAGACTGGAGGTGCTCTAAAACAACTGAAGAACCAGCAGGGGAGGAGGAAATTTAAAGGTGGCTGGTGCAGTGTTTCCTGCAGAGGGGAGGAGCCAAGGTCTCTCAGGTGGCTAAAAGACTCCAGGAAAGAACGTTACCAGTAAGTAACTGTTTTTTTGTTTTTGTTTTTTATTAATTTTTTTTTTTGTGTTCCTAGGACTTGGTATCAAAGATGCTTCATGTGGATCCACATCAGAGATTAACAGCTGCCCAGGTGTTAAAGCACCCTTGGATTGTACATTGTGACCAATTGCCTCAGTTCCAGCTAAATAGACAGGATCCAAATCTAGTAAAGGTATGACCATATACAGTATGCAAAATAAATGCATTGATTAACTGGTGACGATGTCAGTCAAGTCACTATCGGTCTCTTGTTTAAAAAAAAAAAATCTATGGCCACTGCTGGCCAGGTTTAAGTTATTGACTTATTCAATTGGAAAATTACTTGCCAACAAAATCTATGATTTCTTGGCAGCTGGCAGCACCAGTATTACATTGCATTCCACTATAGAAATGTGCGTAGTGTGTGCTTGTGTTGAGAACTGGACTAATTGGACCAGTCCCCTCTGCCCTTAGGATACATAATAGCTACATGGGCTGCTAGGATAGATATTCTATCTGGACTTTGTGTTTACCATTAACATGCCCACCTGTGGCACTCTGTAGACAATTATACTCAAAATGTAACAGTTGATCGCTTTGAGACTTCATCCCCAGGACTAGGGGACATAAGTAGGATATAAAGTGAGAGATGTTCACCTTGAATATTAAAGAAAATATTCTTTATGATTGGAGCAGTTAAGTTGTGTAATGGGAAATCAGTAGTGGAACTTAAAGCTTGGCTGCAAGAATAAAAATATGGGAGCTGCCGTTGGTGATGTGGTTTTAACGATGCCAGCTCCAGGATTGTTATCATTCTCCTGTCTTCGCAATGTAGAGATTACCACAAGTATGCAAGATGGAAGTTGAGGCTTTTCAGTCTTAATTTTCTAGATGCATTTTTTGATGACATGACTCACTTGGAGCCAAGTTCAGGATGACATTGCTGTCGCTGAAATATGTATCGTAAAAGCAAACTTGAGTTTTGCTCATTACAAGGCAAAGCAGCAAGTCTGCTTTAATTCCTACCGCCTTATACCCAGCAGCATGTACTTCTTTCATTTGCTCCCTCACAGCCAAGAGTGAAGAAAATATATGATACTTCTGGGTGTGCTGGAGCATGTAGCAACTCTGAGCCAAGCACCAGCCCTGTCACATTTGGGAGAGTCAGTAGCCCTGTGCGACTTACCACTTGAGCAAACGTTAGCTTATGCAGGGTAGCTTCTACTTCTGGCAGCCAAAGTGACAAAGCAGTGAAGGCAAAGTATGTATTGCTAGGGATGCAGAGGAGTTATACAGTACTGAACCTTTTGCTTTGCCCTGCATAGACAAAGCACAGGTTCACCTTAAAGATACTGGCAGCTGCCACAAAATATAAGGATTTGTTTGTTTTTTTGTTTTTTTTTCTAAACTACCCTTTTAATTCTAAAAGGGAGGGGGGAGAATTGTTTACAGAAAGAGAACCTGTATGATGCAGATTTGGTTTGTCCTTCCTCTGGACCACTTATTCTGGAGTGACCAAAGCTTGAGCTTGAAAGCTTGTCTTTTTTTTATATTTTCAAACTTTTTTGTGACTTCCACGGTTTTTAGTTAATTTCATAAAATGTTCATCTTGTACAGTACAGGACGCAGGCAGAATATTGATACACCATGGGTTATAGGCGTGTACCCTCAGGTGACTGGACATTGGCAAGCTGAGGACGCCCCAAACACATCACCCTGGGTTACCACAAACTCCTTCCAGACATGCTACTGTATCTCCCATACTACTCCATGACTACCTGACAGGGAAATACCCTCACTCGTAGCTATGGCAGAGACCAGGCGAAAGGGAGTCAATTAAAAATGCAGACAAACCTTCGCTCTTCCAAAAGCCCACACAACTCTCAACCTCAGAATGGTGTGCTTGCACCAGGACTGTTTTAACACCGGTCTTGTGATACAATTTTAGCTCTATTTCAGGCATGCAACAGCAGCCTATTTTGACTAAAGCAAAATTTTCTGCATCGTTCTACTTTCCTCAAACACATCATGGCCTTAATATAACCATGTATGCCCAGGGCTTAGAAACAGCCTGCCTCTTCTCCTACACTTTTTTGCAACTGTCTTATCGGTAAGCCAGTGTGCTTGGTAATGCTGAAAAGCTCATTGCCTCTGTCAGCTAAAGCTTTAGTATTTTGCAATCTGACGCCTCTATCTTGCCATGCCCCACAGACACAGAGACTTACAAAAACCTGCAAAACAATTACTGTTCGTGAACAGATAAAATGTGTAGTCTATGACCAGAAGGTCACTCCTGACTTGGCTCTTCTTAACACATAGCACATGTCCCCTCTAACCACGCTTCCCTTTTTTTTTTTTTTTTTTTTTTTTCCCCAAATACCCAAATACTTCTTCTGGTTTTTACAGGTTTACAAAAAACACAATGCAAAAGCTTCAACTTTAAAGTCTAAGCTCAGCCCTTACTTTCGGCGTAAGGTTTGGCAAGCCAATAAGCCTTCTCTAAAGTTTGTTTCACAATGAAGGGACATCCTCCCTCCAAAGATTTGGGAAACATCTGTTAGTTTGTCGTTCTCTGGGTCAAAGATGTCCTGGACCTCAGTTGGTGGTTTTGAAGGGGTACAAAATATAGTTCAAAACTTTATGACCTTACCACTTTCTTCTTTCAAATGAACAAAATACTAGCCAAGATCAGTTAGATTTGCAGAATGCTCTCAACCACCTGTTATCCCAGTGACAATCCCAATGGCAGACAAATCTGACCCCAAATGACTTTTTGGGGACCAGTGACATTACATTGATAAGTGCTATAAAAGTGCACTGAGCAATGTAAAAATGAAACTGGCAAAGAAGGGGTTAAGTGTGTTCCCTTAGCATGTTCTAACTGTAGGGGGGATGGGCTGCCAGGGACATGACAGAGATCACTGGGAACAGTAGTTCTGTCATGTCACTAGGCAGAACGGGGGGAACCGCCTTGTTTACATAGGCAGTTCCCCGTTCTGCCTCCCCTCACCACGATCACAGGTTGCCAGCAGGATCTGTGGGCATGCTCCCACAGCGCGCCCGCTATCCTCCCTGCACAGACCGATGTACAGGTGCTTCGATTCACGCAGAAGTGCCAACCTGCTGAAGTATATCTACGTGAGCTGGTCGGCTAGTGGTTAAAGCTACTACTTCAGTCAGACATATATGGATTCTTTTGTTTCTTTCCTCAGGTCCTCGCAATGGACACCCTGCTTCAAAATCCACCATTTCACAGAGCATAAGAAACTTTGTTAGAAGAGCTTATGTTCCTAAACAAAAACCTCATCCAGCGCTGTTGTGCACCCATTTCACCTGATCTGTAGGAGATTCCTGGGCATATCGGTACCAAGCCTCTGTAGCCCAACTGTTTAACCACTTGCCGCCCGCCATATAGCAGAATGACGGCGGCAAAGTGGTTTCAATATCCTGACTGACGGGGGCACGCATCACGGCGATCGTTGTTGCGGGGTGTCAGTCTTACACCCCGCAACACCGATCTAGGTAAAGAGTCTCTGATGGAGACTCTTTACCACGTGATCAGCCTTGTCCAATCACGGCTGATCACGATGTAAATAGGAAGAGCCGGTGATCGGCTTTTCCTCACTCACGTCTGACAGACGCGAGTAGAGGAGAGCCGATCGGCTGCTCTCCTGACAGGGGGGGGTCTGTGCTGATTGTTTATCAGCACAGCCCCCCCCTCGGAAGCTGCCCAGGACCACCAGGGAAGCCATCCACACTGGACCACCAGGTATGCTCCCTAGACCCCCAGGGAAATGCTAATCTGTGCCAAGGCAGCTGCCAATCAATGCCCAGGCAGCTGCCAATCAGTGCCCACTCACAATGCCTACCACTGCCAGTGCCACCAGGGATGCCTATCAGTGCCACGTATCAGTGCCCAGCAGTGCCGCCTATCAGTGCCCATCAGTGCCACCCATTAGAACCCATCTTTGCAGCCTTTCAGTGCCCATCAGTGCCGCCTATCAGTGCCCGCTCATTGGTGCCACCTCATCGGTGCTGCCTTATCAGTGCCCATCAGTGAAAGAGAAAACTTACTTATTTTCAAAAAAATTTTAACAGAAACAAAAGCAAAACTTTTATTTTTTTCAAAATTTTCGGTCTTTTTTTATTTGTTTAGCAAAAAATAAAAACTGCAGAGGTGATCAAATACCATCAAAAGAAAGCTCTATTTGTGGGAACAAAATGATAAAAATTTAGTTTGGGTACAGTGTTGGCTGACCGCGCAATTGTCATTCAAACTGCGACAGCGCTGAAAGCTGAAAATTGGTCTGGGCAGGAAGGTGTATAAGTGCCCTGTATTGAAGTGGTTAAGGCTGCCCCCTGGTCTTCTGTTCACACTTCTCAAACATTTTACCAGGTGGATATCCAATCTTTTGGCAGGAAGATTCTTGCAGGAGCAACCTGAATTTGGGTCCTGTTGTCTTTTGGGCCTGTTGGCACAGTGTTGTTTGCCTAGTTGTTGCCCACTTTTTGTATTCATTGCTTGCGGTCATTCTATGATGCATGAATATTCTGCCTGTATTCTGTACTGTATGATTAAAGAATGACTAAATGCAAAATTTGTTTTTGTTTTTTTTTTTGTTTTTTTGCTACAGCGGAGGGGACTAGAACAACTCTGCTTTTTATTAAAATTTAAATTATGTGACGCTGGCTGACCTAATCAATAAAAATCAATGAATCTTCAATTCTTCAAAATTATTACTAAATGTGTAAATCCAGTCACTTGGCGGTGATAACATAAAATCAAAGGCAATACCAAAGCCTCAATAATGCAAACTCGAGCAAAAAACATAAACACAATAATGTAAGAACAAAAAATCTTCAAAGTGCAAACACAAAATGACCAGATAAGTGAGCAATACGTGTCCTAGAAAAAAATCTGCTAATTGCTATGGGTGAATAAATACCGGTAAATCCCAAACAGTGATATGATGCAATATCCCACAAAATATAAATACACAATATCTTCAAAACAGTTCATAAGTGAAGAAAGTGCAAAAAACAATCAATGTGCAAAAAGAGCGATTAATGTCCACTTCATCCAATCCCCATCTGCAGTGATACAATGACCAACGAAATAAATGTGTACAGTATCTTCAAAACAGTTCATATGTGAAGAAAGTGCAAAAATCGATGTGCAAAAAAGAGCAATTAATGTCCACTTCATCCAATCCCCATCCGCAGTGCACCACCTGTTCCCCCAGCCTCTCACCTCTAGCAGCCGCCCCTACAGGCCAAGTTGAACTCAGATCAACCAGAGACGATGACTTTCCACGAAATGATCGACCTTCTTATATTCAGCAGACACCTTCGATCTCCGGGCTCAGCAGTGAGGGCATATAGTAAAATAAAAGAAGGGTGGCTCCAATGTGTAGTAATTTGAAAGAATTTATTAACATCCAGCACACGCAGTAACTTACATATAGAAAAACGAAGAACAGCATTAAAAACGAGTACTTCCGGTCTCGGCCGCGACCGGAAGTGACGACACCTGGCTCCTCCCTGATGCTTTGCGTCACTGCTCACATGACTTCATCAAAGGGCGATGGAGTCAGGTGTCGATGTTGCCAGTTTATATAGTTTCTACCACTGCCATAGCAGCAGCTACACAACAAACAGCAGGTCTTCAATTGTAATTAAATGGGCAGTACAAGCATCTTGAAAGTAATATAATACTACATAAAAACTGAATTATTAAAAATCTTTTAAAACTTGCTATATTATATATGTTTAAAACGACTAGCATAATTAAAATATTCTTCCATTGGCAAGCGCCATCAAGTGGTAAGAAGAAAAATAATAATGATCTACAACTCACTGGTGACATCTTGTGGAAAAAAAGTATAGCATTTCTTGAAATATACTCATATAGACGTCAAATACTGGTCAATAATGACAATGACACACCAAATGGTGTGAAATAATCTCACTAGCGACATCTAATGGAGATCTAATAATCTACAACTCAATCAAAAACAAATTATTCAGTGCCATCTACAGGAAAGAGAACTCATCGCACCCAAAAAATATAATACTAAAAGGATAAAAATATAAAAATCAATCATTTTTAGAAGGTCGATCGTTTAGTGGAAAGTCATTATCTCTGGTTGATCTGAGTCCAACTTGGCCTGTAGGGGCCGCTGATAGAGGTGAGAGGCTGGGGGAACAGGTGGTGCACTGCGGATGGGGATTGGATGAAGTGGACATTAATCGCTCTTTTTGCAAATCGATTGTTTTTTGCACTTTCCTCACTTATGAACTGTTTTGAAGATAGTGTATTTATTTAGTTTGTGGGATATTGCATCATATCACTGTTTTGGATTTATTTATTCACCTACAGCAATTTATTAGTGGATTTTTTTCTAGGACACATATTGGCCATTTATCTTGTCATTTTTTTTTTGCACTTTGAAGATTTTTTTCTTCTTACATTATTATTGTGTTTGTTTTTTGCTCGAGTTTGCATTATTGAGGCTTTAGTATTGCCTTTGATTTTATGTTATCACCGCCAGGTGATTGGATTTACACATTTAGTATTTTGAAGTATTGAAGATTCATTGATTTTTATTGATTAGGTCAGCTAGCACCACATAATTTATATTTTTATTTTATTTTGCTGTGTGGGAACACTTTCATATGTTGGCAGCTTCTCCTTTTTACCTATAGCAGTATTTATGTGGTTTTGTGCATTCGTTTATCCCCACTCTTGTTATTAACTCTGCTTTTATTCCTGTTTGTGTCCCTGTTAGGGAGATTCACCCTCTCCTATTTGTCCTGTTTGCCATTATCGAAAGTTGAATAAAATCCCAAATTTTGAGTTGACACCAGAATAGTAATAGAGGGAAAATCTTCCATTAGGGTCATTAGTTCTGGTGACACCTCGGGATTCCCTCACTTTGAAGGGATTTCCTTTCACTTCTAGTTTTGGCTATGGGACAGGAAGTGAAGGGAAATCTCTGCAATGGGGCACAGATGGCAAAAAAACTGACAGAAGTTAAAACCCTCCCTTTACTCTTTTTTCCAATTTTAAAAGAAATTTAGACACCCTCCCCTTCTATTCCTTGCTTTAAATTTGCATTGCTTGCTACAAAATTGAGGACTCGTAGGGTGGGGTAAGGTTACAGAAGAGGTGCCCAGTGGGTGTGTCCTCAAAAGCTTGCTGGTGTCTGGTCACCTAAAGATACACGCCTATAAACCATGGTGTATGAATATTCTGCCTGTGTCCTATACGGCACGGAATTTACAAGTAGATCAAAATTCCTTTTTCTCCTTGTTTACTCATAATTTGCCTAAATAATCTTGATTATTTTTTAGTCTAGTGTTTTTTGTTTTTTTGTTTTGTTTTTTTATACGCAATTTACACATGCTTATATTTTTCAATATTTCCTTTATTGCACCCTTTCTGCAACTGTAGGGAGCCATGGCAGCTACATACTCTGCATTGAACCTCAATCCGATGTCTCCGGTGCTGGAACCTGTTGGTCGTTCGACTCTTGCTCAGAGAAGAGGCGTAAAGAAGATTACTTCGACTGCACTCTGAACATGAACTCAAGTGACTCCAGAGTGCTAGTGCTGAAGATCTTCAGCACAAACCAGAGCCAACAGAGAAGATAGCACATATCAAAAAGACACTCCTGCAAGCACATGCTCACTGCCCTGCTGGGCTCTACATCAATGCTGCTGCTTTATGTCTGTTCTCTTACATTTTTGATGGCAACCCTTCTACCTTACTGACTCTCTTGACCAGGTTGTAACATTTCAAATGTAAAACTGGTCCTCCAACAGTGGAGCAATAAGACTGTCATTCTCTCCCCCCCCCCTTAGCATGAACAATACACTGAAACCATGTCGGCAATTATTTTTATAGGGAGCCTTTTATCCACTTAACTCAGTGACTTATAAATTCCTTCTCCTTGAGCACTTAAATGATGACAGCACTGAGTTCCTTAAGCCTGTTTTCTGTGCCATGCAAAGTGTTGAGTTCTTTCCGTGGCGCTCAACCGCCAATCTCCTTGGCATTTTCATTTAGAGTTGTTGCCTTTGGTCCCTATTGTGCTCTAATTCCTTTTTCCCTATTTGTTTTGTTCTTTAGTACAGTTATTCACATGCCTTGTCTTTGCTGTCAAGTGTGTCTTGTGTGTTCTGGCAAAGTGACTTTACTAGAATAGTGCCAGCATTTAATTCTGCTTGAATGTAAGGTGGTTCTGCTTGGTTGTATAAGTGTAAGCCTGTGAAGCCATAAGACAGACGATGAAACTGATATAAAACTCAATGAGAAAAATGTTTCATGCAGTAGTAACTGACACGTTCGCCATGTTTTTTTTGGGGTTTTTTTTTTAAGTTTTATAACTCAACTTTTTTAACTCGTTTAAACTCATAGGCACCTTTTTTGCTTGACATAAGCTACTTTAAAATGCCTGCAGTTATTTTAAAAGATAGTCCATGTTGCACAAATACTCTTGCATTATACAGTTGTGTTTTGGGTGGTGTAATCCTTTCAACAGGACCTTATTAATTGGGAAAATCCAAACCTGGTTAGCAGCAGTCCCTGCTGATATGTCCCCCAGTATGTGGTGGCTCACAATTTGTAGTTCATACAGTAGATGGAGATTAATCCTTTGTGTATACCGAGCTTCAACTTCCTACATACAATAGTTGGAAACGTTAGAGCTAAAATCTTGACTTGCTATTTTAGAGCACCACAACAGATTTTAAGTGTTCTATTGCCCCAAACGTTTTCTATCAAGTGGCTTTCTGCAGGTTAGATTTCACCTGTTTCCTAGCACACCCTGGTTACATTTGGATATTAAACCTTGTCTGCTGTTCAGGAATAATGGTTTAGAAAAACTTGTTGAATATGTTATTAAAGAATGGGAGAAAAAAAAATCAAAACTTATGTAGATCATGAAAAGGCTTTGCCAGCATCCTGCATTTCCCATTCACATGTTTACTTATGGTTTTTTTTGATTATTTTCTTCCTAATAAGTGATTGGTGCTTAGGCACCTTGTTTGTGGGCCTCTGTAATGGTGAAAAAAGAATAGTTGTGTGTATTAACTAATGGTAACATTCATCAGTCTATCAAAAACACAAATGTATGATGGTTGCTACACATTACAGCTCTTTATAGCATATTATTATGGGGGGCCTATACTCAAATGTACAAATTTCAAGTGGTTGTAAACCCTTACCTATACCCAGTGAAGTGACTGGCCTCAGGGGATACACAGAGATGGAATAAATCCTATTGTACCTGTTTTTTTGCAGCCAGTTGCCCTGTACATCCTTGTTGAACTCAGAGATGATTTTTCACAGATTTAAAAAGCAGGGGACAGGGAGCTGAAGTTAAACACTGTAAGAGAGCTCTGAAAGATAATTGGAGTGAAGGGACACACCACGCTGCACACGGGAACAGAGCTAAAGGCTGTCAATCAGCTGAAGATCCCTCCCCGTCACCATTTTTCTCATGGTGTCAGGAAAACTTGTCAGAAGTGATTCATGCTGATAGCAGAGGAACTAGTCAGCAGAGAGCAATGACACTTTGTATTTAAAATGAGGCAAGTAACCACTATAGAAATGTGTTTTGTTCAGATTTCATGTCTGAGGTTTACAACCACTTGAAGTTAAACAAGCAGTCTTGCTGGGTTAAATGAAGAATCAATAAATATCCTCCCATTTTGCAGGTTATTTGAAATACCTTTTCCTTTTGGTCATGTGACCAACACTAGAGCGAGTCTGGAGCAGTATTTTCACAATGGATATCATGTATTTTTTTTTTCTCCCTTGTATTACTTTCTTAGCAAGGATGTTGCCTTAAAATTTGCATTGAAGTCCATTCTAAAGACATATGTCACAAATTTAACTTGCAAGCCTACCTGCTGGTGACATCCACTGTGTTGTATTTCACAAGCTGCTGTATTCTAGTATATTGCTACAAAAAGGAGCTCCAAACAGGATTTCCCCCCTTTTATGCCACCTTTATCTGATTCTGTGGGTGTTTAATGTTCATAAGCTTAATATAAACGGTTCCCAGTCTCAGTGCTGCTTAAACAAAGCTGAATCAAATGTCAAAGTGTTGAACGATTATTCTTGTTTTTCCCTAGTGTAACCTTTTTATGAAACCAACCTGATTTTCTTTTTGCAGTTTATGCCATGTAATAATCTTCTCTATAATTATCACTATAAGGGGAAAGTGTTGAGGAATGTTACTTGTAGATAAGCTGTGGCAGATAATGAATTGCTTTTTTTCTTGTGTGAAAATTATGTACATTAGCTTTATGGAGCAACTCTGACCCTGGCTAAAGGGACATTGTACACAAAGGGATGTAATTATTTTGCAGTTACTGTATTTCTGGAGGGGAGGGACTGTTTAACTTTTTTTTTTTTTAAAAGACAAATCATAGAGAATATTTTTCTACAGTTATGTACAATCTTTCTTTATATTAGATTTTGCATGGCATGTCAGTAAATTTATCATACTTGAAGTGTAATTATGAATTGCCCTGTGTGCCCAGCCTTCAGTACCTGGAAGATGCTTCCATTGCAGTAAACTAGAATGAAACTGTCATAGTACTAATGAAAGATTCTCTTATCGCCTACCTTGAAACAAATGTAACTCTTAATACTAACATATATCCAGTATGATCAATTCTTAATGGTAATCATTGCTTGTAAATTTCTCTTAATTGGTTTTGTAATCCTCTTAAGAAAAGGAGACATTTATATAATAAACTTTCAAATACAAACTTATGTTGCTTTTGCCTGTTTTGTAAAACATGCTTTCTTGCTCATCCATTGTGGGAGGGACATAGGAATCCTATACTGTAAGGTTATACTGCTATCCACAGGAGGATTTGGACACTACCATGCTCTGCCCAGCATGCCTCAGTTTTTTTAAGTCTTCTAGAACAGCGGTTCTAAACCCTGTCCTCAAGTACCCACAACAGGCCATGTTTTGGTAATTTCTTTTAGATAAAATAGCTGTCCAAAATACCAAGCCATTGACTCTGATTTCAAGCACCTGTGCAAGATAAAGGTATACCTGCAAACATTGCCTGTTGGGGGTACTTGAGGACAGGGTTGGGAACCACTGTTCTAGAAGGGTGGATATCTTTCTGGTGTTGCTAATCAAAATCAAACTTATTTTGTGTTTTTGTTTTTTCAGTTTTTGTTTTTTTTGTGATTTGTCTCAAGTTGACGTCAATCGAGATTTCTCACTACATTGCTGCTTTAGCTGGTCTCTAGCTGGAAGGATGGGCCTTTCCTACCTTTGCAGTGCTGGAGTGGATGTGTGGGGGACTCGCCTGGAAGTGATGTTCGGGCACTAGGTTCTGCTTGTGGTACTTTCCAGGCATCATGTACTGGTAAAAGCCGCAGGGCAGTACACTGGCGATCAAGCAGCAAAAAAGATCTGTTGCTACTCATATTAACCACTTGAGCCCCGGACCATTATGCTGCCTAAGGACCAGAGGTCTTTTTCCAATTTGGCACTGCGTCGCTTTAACTGCTAATTGCGCGGTCATGCAATGCTGTACCCAAACGAAATTTGCGTCCTTTTCTTCCCACAAATAGAGCTTTCTTTTGATGGTATTTGATCACCTCTGCGGTTTTTATTTTTTGCGCTATAAATGGAAAAAGACCGAAAATTTTGGAAAAAAAATGATATTTTCTACTTTTTGTTATAAAAAAAATCCAATAAACTCAATTTTAGTCATACATTTAGGCCAAAATGTATTCGGCCACATGTTTTTGGTAAAAAAAATGTCAATAAGCGTATATTTATTGGTTTGCGCAAAAGTTATAGCGTCTACAAACTAGGGTACATTTTCTGTAATTTACACAGCTTTTAGTTTATGACTGCCTATGTCATTTCTTGAGGTGCTAAAATGGCAGGGCAGTACAAAACCCCCCCAAATGACCCCATTTTGGAAAGTAGACACCCCAAGGAAATTGCTGAGAGGCATGTTGAACCCATTGAATATTTATTTTTTTTGTCCCAAGTGATTGAATAATGACAAAAAAAAAAAAAAAAAAAAATATTTACAAAAAGTTGTCACTAAATGATATATTGCTCACACAGGCCATGGGCCTATGTGGAATTGCACCCCAAAATACATTCTGCTGCTTCTCCTGAATATGGGGATACCACATGTGTGGGACTTTTTGGGAGCCTAGCCGCGTACGGGGCCCCGAAATCCAATCATCGCCTTCAGGATTTCTAAGGGCGTAAATTTATGATTTCACTCTTTACTGCCTATCACAGTTTCGGAGGCCATGGAATGCCCAGGTGGCACAAAACCCCCCCAAATGACCCCATTTTGGAAAGTAGACACCCCAAGCTATTTCCAGAGAGGCATATTGAGTCCATGGAATATTTTATATTTTGACACAAGTTGCGGGAAAGTGACACTTTTTTTTTTTTTTTTTTTTTTTGCACAAAGTTGTCACTAAATGATATATTGCTCACACAGGCCATGGGCATATGTGGAATTGCACCCCAAAATACATTTAGCTACTTCTCCTGAGTACGGGGATACCACATGTGTGGGGCTTTTTGGGAGCCTAGCCGTGTACGGGACCCCGAAAACCAATCACCGCCTTCAGGATTTCTAAGGGTGAAAATTTTTGATTTCACTCTTCACTGCCTATCACAGTTTCGGAGGCCATGGAATGCCCAGGTGGCACAAAACCCCCCCAAATGACCCCATTTTGGAAAGTAGACACCCCAAGCTATTTGCTGAGAGGCATGGTGAGTATTTTGCAGCTCTCATTTGTTTTTGAAAATGAAGAAAGACAAGAAAAAACTTTTTTTTTTTTCTTTTTTCAATTTTCAAAACTTTGTGACAAAAAGTGAGGTCTGCAAAATACTCACTATACCTCTCATCAAATAGCTTGGGGTGTCTACTTTCCAAAATGGGGTCATTTGGGGGGGGTTTGTGCCACCTGGGCATTCCATGGTCTCCGAAACTGTGATAAGCAGTCAAGAGAGAAATCAAAAATTCACGCCCTTAGAAAGCCTGAAGGCGGTGCTTGGTTTTCGGGGTTCCGTACGCGGCTAGGCTCCCAAAAAGTCTCACACATGTGGTATCCCCGTACTCAGGAGAAGCAGCAGAATGTATTTTGGGGTATAATTTCACATATTCCCATGGCATGTTTGAGCAATATATCATTTAGTGACAATTTTGTGCAAAAAAAAAAAATTGTCTCTTTCCCGCAACTTGTGCCGCAATATAAAATATTCCATGGACTCGACATGCCTCTCAGCAAATAGCTTGGGGTGTCTACTTTCCAAAATGGGGTCATTTGGGGGGGTTTTGAACTGTCCTGGCATTTTATGCACAACATTTAGAAGCTTATGTCACACATCACCCACTCTTCTAACCACTTGAAGACAAAGCCCTTTCTGACACTTATTGTTTACATGAAAAAGTTTTTTTTTTTTGCAAGAAAATTACTTTGAACCCCCAAACATTATATATTTTTTTAAAGCAAATGCCCTACAGATTAAAATGGTGGGTGTTTCATTTTTTTTTTTTTCACACAGTATTTGCGCAGCGATTTTTCAAACGCATTTTTTGGGGAAAAAACACACTTTTTTAAATTTTAATGCACTAAAACACACTATATTGCCCAAATGTTTGATGAAATAAAAAAGAGGATCTTAGGCCGAGTACATGGATACCAAACATGACATGCTTTACAATTGCGCACAAACGTGCAGTGGCAACAAAATAAATACATTTTTAAAAGCCTTTAAAAGCCTTTACAGGTTACCACTTTAGATTTACAGGGGAGGTCTACTGCAAAAATTACTGCCCTCGATCTAACCTTCGCGGTGATACCTCACATGCATGGTGCAATTGCTGTTTACGTTTGACGACAGACCGCCGCTTGCGTTCGCCTTAGTGCGAGAGCAGGGGGCGACAGTGGTGCTTTTTTTTTTTTTTTTTTTTTTCTTTATTATTTTTTTGCCTTTTTATCTTATTTTTAAACTGTTCCTTTCATTTTTATTTTTTTTTAATCATTTTTATTGTTATCTCGGGGAATGTAAATATCCCCTATGATAGCAATAGGTAGTGACAGGTACTCTTTTTTGAAAAAATTGGGGTCTATTAGACCCTAGATCTCTCCTCTGCCCTCAAAGCATCTGACCACACCAAGATCGGTGTGATAAAATGCTTCCCCAATTTCCCAATGGCGCTATTTACATCCAGCGAAATCTAAGTCATAAAATGCTCGTAGCTTCCGGTTTCTTAGGCCATAGAGATGTTTGGAGCCACTCTGGTCTCTGATCAGCTCTATGGTCAGCTGGCTGAATCACCGGCTGCATTTTCAGGTTCCCTGTTGAGACAGGAGAGCCAGAGAAAAACACGGAAGACGGGGGGGGGGGGGGGCATTCCCTCCCACGGCTTGTAAAAGCAGTCTAGAGGCTAATTAGCCGCTAGGATTGCTTTTACATGAAAGCCGACCGCTGGCTGAAAAGAATGATACCAAGATGATACCTAAACCTGCAGGCATCATTCTGGTATAACCACTCAAAGTTGTGAATGGCGTACCTGAAGACAAAAAAATGGTTAACAATAAAGCACAGTAAACGGTAAAGTATAAAAAATTGCATACCTGAAAAGCAAACATGATAAAACATAACAATAAAACATTGCAGAATAGAATACAGTAAAAAAAGAGCAGAACAATAGAGAGAATAGAGAGAGAGAGAACAATAAAACGACAACTATATTTTTTTATTTTATATATATATATATATATATATATATTTTATTTTTTTTTTTTACACTTTTTTTGTAACTAACTTTTATAACTGTAACCGGTTCCAGGTTTGGGTCTCTCAAAATGCGATGGCATCTTGGGAGACCCTGTGAAAGTGTGCCTAGTCTGTGCAATGCTGTACCCTACGCTAATACTCAACTAGTGCATGGTAGCGTTCAAAACATTCACCAATGCAAAGACCAGGATTGTCAGGACAGGAGGGACAATAATAGCGGGTGTCACGCCTATATCTGCGCTAGCTGCAGAAACCATATCTTTTTTGGGGGCGTTCGCTGGGTAGGGGTACTCGGGAGGACATAAAGAAAATGCCTCTCATGCAGCCGACTGCATTTGGTTGGGGATGTGAATGGGGGAAGTACGGGCGCTGCAGAAGCGGTGGGTTCCCAATTAGGATTGGCGAATGCAGTAGAAAGGGCACTATGGGCACGACGGGCCTGTGTTTGTCTTTTTGGTGGCAGCGGGACACTACTTGTGCTTGCCACCTCACCAGCTTGAACTGCACTTATGGGACTCGCCACGTCACCAAGTGTTACTGCAGTGCTGGTTTGACTACGACCGGGGTGTACTAGGCCGCTGGCCCTTGCCAGTTCACCAAAACGCTACCAAAAAAACTGTTGGCGATCGCAGGGATCAGGCCTGACTCTGCGAACGCTGCAGTTATGCGTTTTAGTGTTTTGTAAGTGACAGTGATCGATCGATACTGCACTTGGGTGGGCTGGGCCGGGCGGAGGGGCAAAACGCAGGTGCTAGCAGGTATCTGGGCTGATTCCGCTAACACTGCGTTTTTGGGAACCCTAAACTGCTGGGGACACTAGTATAGATCTGATCGGATCAGATATTGATCCGTTCAGATACTATACCACTAAGGGAGGCGTATGCTGCGTGCGTGGGTGTTAGCGGTACTGGCGCTAATCTGACGCTGCCTGGGGCGACGCATATCACCGCCGGGCGATCAGGGGGCTAAACCTTTATTCGGTAATAAACGGCGGGTGCCCTGACACTATAAAAAATAAACAAACTAACCAGCGTCAACCGTAACGGTTATACGGTGATCAGTGGTGAAAGGGTTAACTAGGGGGCAATCAAGGGGTTAAAACATTTATTCGGTAGTATATGGGGGTCCCTGACGCTATAAAACGCTGACGGCGAACCTAAATATTTATGTCCCTATCTAGCGTCACCAGCGACACTAATACAGCGATCAGAAAAATGATCGCTTAGTGACACTGGTGACAGGGGGTGATCAAGGGGTTAAAACTTTATTAGGGGGGGTTAGGGGGGTACCCTAGACCTAAAGGGGGGTAACAGTATCTGTCCCAACACTGTAACTGTCACAAACTGACACTATGCAGTAATCAGAAAAAAAAAAAAAAAACTGATGGTGTCAGTTTGTGATAGGGGGGGGGGGGGTGATTGGGGGGGGATCGGAGTGTTTTGTGTGCCTGGCATGTTCTACTGTGTGTGTGTGTAGTGTTGTGCACTCACATTGATGTCTTCTCTCCTCGGGCCGGAACGGAAATTACCGAGCCGAGGAGAGATGACATCATTTCCTTTGCTGCTGTTTAGCATACAGCAGCAAAGGAATGATTCGATTGGCCGGCGGCGATCGCGAGGGGGGGGCCACGAACGGATGGTCTCCCCCTCACCACCGATCGCCGCTGGACAAACGACGACCGCCTCGGGCACCGGGGGGGGGTCCGATCGGACCCCCCACCCGCGGAAGGCAAATCACGTACCCTGTACGTGATTTTGCCTGTCCCTGCCACTTTGCCGACGTACATCGGCGTGAGGCGGTCGTCAAGTGGTTAAATGCCTCAAAAGCATATATCCCACTCTACTGGAAACAAGTCACCCCTCCTTTATTCTATTTATAAGTAGCAAATGTTAAAGAAATTAAATGATGGAGGAACTTATAGCTCTATCTAACCATAAGTTGGACCAATTTCAGACATTTTTTTTTTTTTACTGGTTAGACTTTACGGACGGGGTCAGATGACTACCATGCTCTCACATAAAGGGTTCTTGAAACCGAGCTCTGTAAGTGATGTTTGTACCTCTGTGCTGGCCATCCATAGGAGTCCCCCTTCCCTTTCTCCCTACTGGTGGCTCACACCAGATTCGCTTCCCCAACTGTCTTCCATCTCCCCCTTTTTTTTTTCTTTTTTTTTTTTTTTTTTTTTAATTCTCTGGCCTTCTGTATCCGCCTTCCTTTTTCTTTTGGCCCTGTGTCTCATTCTCATTTTTTTTATCTACATTAGATCTGTAATGGAACTGATCTGGACACCCCATTGCACCTAGAGTACGTTGCCCTCTCCCAACTCTTGAACACAAAATACATGACTTAAAACCTGCCTAGCAATACAGATCCCCATCTCGAACAGGATTTGCTCTCAAACCAGAATTTACTACACTAAAGGAGCTGTTCTACTGAGAGGACAGGTACCCGCCATGCTAACTAAATAAGAGGGATTTTATCATTTCTGTATATGTATATTGTATGCTGTCAAGTTGAGGCAGCTTTTTCATGTGAATACAGATTTTTCCATGTAACACCTACCACCACAAGCATTTGGATTTTTGTAATAACCATATTTCTCTTTTCTGTTTTGCTGTAAACTTTTTGAAAATCAAAATAATTAAAAGAAAAGTCCCAGAGCGTTTTCCAGGTTCAGAGCCACTGACATTGCCTCAACACTTGCCCTGTCTCTGAAGACTCACTTTGTTGAGTAGAGTGAGCGGGTCGAGCCCCGGGAACTTCCTCTTTGCACTGTTGTGCACCTTTTACTGTGTTAGGCTGTGTAACACTTGTTAGGTACCAACAGATCGACATGGACTGGATACCATGTGTGGTGCATATCTTCCAACTTGTGGTCCACAAGGGGCAGAAGGAGGCAAGTGTGAAGAGAATACTGGATAAAGCAAGATCAATAGTGAACCTCCTCCACAAGACTTCAATTGCAACACAGAAGCTATTGGAGCATTGTGGCCTTACTCTTTTAAATGACTGCCCCACACGCTGGTCAAGTCCATGCAACATGATCGCAAGACGACTCAAACTGAAAGTCAGTCTGCCAAATCGCAAACAACGTGGAATGGGACAGCTTGCTCCCTAGTGAATGGCAAAAACTCAAAAAAAAAAAAAAAAAAAAAATTCATTGCATGACCTACTGCTGCCTTTTGCAGAACATACTAAAAGCCTCCAGAGTGACACCATGTCCATGTCCCTGGCTCTTTGATCTGCTCAGCCACCTTGAGGACTTTAAACAGAACACTAGCTACCAAGACCTTGCAACAATTGTACAGAAAATGAAAGGGAGTGTGAACCAGCATTTTGCTTCATTCTTAGATCCAACAGATGAAATGTTCTCGCCACTTGCAGTAGCTGCTTGTTTTGTCAACCCTAATGTCTGTGAAACCCTTTTTGATGTGGCGGATGAGAATATTCAGGAGCTGCTTAAAAAGGCAGAGGAGTCTTTTGGTTTCCTTCTAAATGCCGCAGAAGACCCAGGCAGAGGATCACCCCAAACAGCATAGAGCAGTAGATCAGAAAATAATAGGAAGAACTTTTGCACCAAGTTGCCACCATCAGTGAGGACACTGCAACAGTTTCTTGGCTGCCAAAGAGTGACATTTTTTATCACCAGCTAAAACCTTTTGCATTAGACCTGCTGGCTATGCCAGTTTCTCAAACCTTTGTAGAGAGGGTATTCCGTTTCCCAGGTGACCTTGCTAGAGGCTGGCGGTATAAAGCAAGGGTCATGTTTGCATGAAGTGCTTTCCTTAAAATGAATCGAGACAAAATAGAAGTGTTTTATTCTCCAGGTATTTATATTTCTAACATAAGAAGCATACCTAATACTTGCGGATTGTGATAGGAAGAATCAAAAGTTAAACAGCAGTTTTAATTGTCAATTAAATTCATAAGAAAAATGCACAGGCTGAGGCTACAAATGCCATTAGTATGTGGAGCAATAACAACCACCACTTTTTATCAACTACTCTTAGCATTGACAAATTTGACAATAGAGGTAGATATCACACTAATGAAAAACAAAAATAGGTCAGTAACAGCCAAAAGGGGATGCCTTACGTCGGGGTCCTGTCCCAGTAGTCTTTTTAGTGTGATATTTACCTCTATTAGTCTATTGTCATTGTGAATGCTGAGAGAGAGAGAGGAGTTGATAAAAAGTGGTGACTGTTATATTGCACACACTAATCACATTATTGTGGACTGTGCACTTTCTTTGAATGTATCTGAGAATTAGAACTGTTTAAATAATAAACTGACAGTAAACTGATTTTTATTGCAGAAATAAGCATTACCCTCAATTATTGGTTTATTATGCTGTGCCTGTGCCTGTGCCAGTGCCAGTTTGTGTGTGCTGTGCTTGGCTTTGTACATGTACAGCTGTGGCCAAAAGTTTTGAGAATGACGCCAATATAAATTTTCAGTCTGCTGCTTCAGTGGTTTTAGATCTTTTTGTCAGATGTTACTATGGTATACTCCAGTATAATTACAAGCATTTCATAAGTGTTAAAGGCTTTTATTGACAATTACATGAAGTTTATGCAAACAGTCAATATTTTTAGTGTTGAGTTGACCCTTCTTTTTCAAGACCTCTGCAATTCGCCCTGGCATGTTGTCATTGTCAATCAATTTCTGCACCACATCCTGATTCCTGACTGATGGCACTGGCAGCCCATTCTTGCATAATCGATGCTTGGAGTTTGTCATAATTTTTGGGGGGGTTTTTGTTCACTCACCCGCCTCCTGAGGATTGAACGCAAGATCTCAATGGGCTTAAGGTCTGGGGAGTTTTCTGGCCATGGACCCAAAATGTGCAAGTTTTGTTCCACTTAGTTACCACTTTTGCCTTATGGCAAGGTGCTCCATCATGCTGGAAAAGGCATTGTTCATCACCAAACTGTTCTTGGATGGATAGGAGAAGTTCTCAGGCCCTGAGCATGTTTTTGTACCATTTATTTATGGCTGTGTTCTTAGGCAAAATTGTAAGTGAGCCCACTCCCTTGGCTGAGAAGCAACCAACCCATGAATGGTCTCAGGATGCTTTACTGTTGGCATGAGTATGACACGGGACTGATAGTGTAACGCTCACCTTTCCTTTCTGGACATGTTTTTTTTCCAGATGCCCCAAACAATCAAAGGGGATTCATCAGCAAGATTTCTGGATCGCAGGTGTCTTTTATACAGGTAGTGAGCTGAGATTAGGGGCACTCTCTTAAAGGGAGTGCTCCTAAGCTCAGCTTGTTACCTGTATAAAAGACACCTGTCCACAGAAGCAATCGGATTCCAATCTCTCCACCATGGCAAAGAGCTGTCCAAGGAGGTCAGGGCAAGATTGTAGACTTACACAATGCTGGAATGGGCTACAAGACCATTGCCAAGCAGCTTGGTGAGAGGGTGACAACAGTTGGTGTGATTATTCGCAAATGGAAGAAACACAAAATAACTGTCACTCTCCCTAGGTCTGGGGCTCCATGCAAGATCTCACCTCGTGGAGTTTCATTGATAATGAGAATGGTGAGGAATCGGCCCAGAACTACACGGGAGAATCTTGTCAATGATCTCAAGGCAGCTGGGACCAAAGTCACCAAGAAAACAATTGGTAAAACACTACGCCGTGAAGGACTGAAATCCTGCAGCACTCACAAAGTCCCCCTACACAAAGCACATGTACAGGCCTGTCTGAAGTTTGCTAATGAACATCTGAATGATTCCGAGGAGAAGTGGGTGAAAGTGTTCGCTGAACCAAAATCAAGCTCTTTGGCATCAATTTAACTCGCCGTGTTTGGAGGAGGAGGAATGCTGCCTATGACACCAAGAACACCATCCCCACCGTAAAACATAGAGGTGCAAACATTATGCTTTGTGGGTATTTTTCTGCTAAGGGGACAGGACAACTTTACTGCATCAAAGGGACAATGGACGGGCCATGTACTGTCAAATCTTGGGTGCAAACCTCCTTCCCCCAGCCAGGGCATTGAAAATGGGTAATTCAGCATGACAATGGCCCAACACACATGGCCAAGGCAACAAAGGAGTGGCTCAAGAAGAAGCACATTAAAGTTCTGGAGTAGCCTAGCCAGTCTCCAGACCTTAATCCCATAGCTAATGTGCATGGAGCTGAAGGTTTGAGTTAACAAACGTCGGCTTCGAAACTTTAACGACTTGGAGAGGATCTGCACAGAGGAGTGAGACAAAATCCCTCCTGGGACGTGTGCAAACCTGGTGGCCAACTACAAGAAACTTCTGACCTCTGTGATTGCCAAGAAAGGTTTTGTCACCAAGTACTAAGTCGTGTTTTGCAAAAGGGTCAAATGCTTATTTCACTCATTAAAATGCAAATCAATTCATCACTTTTTTTGAAATGCGTTTTTCTGGAATTTTTTTTGTTCTGTCTCTCACTGTTAACCACTTCCCACCCAAGGTACGTCATATGACGTCCTTGATTATGAGCGGATATATCTGAATGATGCCTGCAGCTACAGGCATCATTCAGATATCATCTTTTAGTGCTGGCGATTCCCTACACGATAAGAATGATCATAGTGGCTATTCCGCCGCTTGATCGTTCTTGCGGGCGGCGAGAGGGGATGACCCGCCGCTTCCATCGGTGAGTCGGAGACAGGATCCGCCGGCCCCAGATGGTGACATAGAGATTTCCGGCGGACCAGATGGTCGTCGGAGTCTCTTACGTCACGCCTGGCCTCTGCATTCAGACGAATGGCGCCGCCTCGGCTGGGAAGCCGTGATCATTTATTTTTTTTATTTCAGGCTTCCCAGCCTAGAGGTGAGATGTGGGGTCTTATTGACTCCATATCTCACTGTAAAGAGGACCGATCATGCCATATTCCTATTACAAGGGACCTTTACATTCCTTGTAACAGGAAAAAAAGTGATCAAAATTTTTTTTTTTTTTTTTAAAGCGCCAAACTAAAAAAAAGAAAAGTAAAATTTATAGTAAAAAAAAAATTAAAAATACATTTAAAGTGTCCCTGTCCCCGTGTGCTCGTACACAGAAGCGAACGCATACGTAAGTCCCGCCCACATATGAAAACTGTGTTCAAACCACACATGTGATGTATCGCCACGAACGTTAGTGAGGGCAATAATTCTAGACCCAGACCTCTGTATGTAACTCAAAACATGTAACCAGTAAAAAAAATTAAAGCATCGCCTATGGGTATTTTGAAGTACCGAAGTTTGGCGCCATTCCACGAGCGTGTGCAATTTTGAAGCGTGACATGTTTGTTCTCTATTTACTCGGCATAACTTCATCTTTCACATTAAGCAAAAAAATTGGGCTAACTTTAATGTATTTTTTAAAGCATGAAACAGGTTTTTTTCCCCAAAAAAAATGTACGAAAAATTACTGCGCAAATACCGTGCAAGATAAAAAGTTGCAACGACCGCCATTGTATTCTCTAGGGTCTTTGCTATATATATATATATATATATATATATATATATAATGTTTGGGGGTTTCTAGCAAAAAAATTATGAATTTTACATGTAGGAGACAAATGTCAGAATTGGTCTGGATGGGAAGTGGTTAAAATATACCTAACATTAAAATTATAGACTGATAATTTCTTGGTCAGTAGGTAAACGTACAAAATCAGCAGGGTATCAAATACTTTTTTTCCCTCACTGAACATGGGTCATCTGTCCTCACGCAAGATGGCCATGGCCAGAAATGTATTTAAGGTACTTAATATAGCACCATTATACATTCACATTAGTCCCTGCCCTCAAGGAGCTTACAATTTAAGGTCCCATTCATCCATACACATACTGGGGCCAATTTAGACAGGAACCAATTAACCTACCAGCATGTCTTTGAAGTGTGGGAGGAAACGAGCACCCGCAGGCACAGGGAGAACATGCAAACTCCAGGCAGGTAGTGTCGTGGTTGGGATTCAAACCAGTGACCCTTTTGCTGCTAGACGAGAGTGCTACCCACTACACCACTGTGCTGCCCAGAAATGCTAGACCGTGTTTTTCAAGGTGATTTCTCAACAAAATAAAGCATGGAGACATGGGTGGATGGTGGAGTTTGTCTTGAATACTAAAAATGAAATAGTCATAATGGTGAACCAGAGATGCTGAACTCTGAAATATGTACATGCCTCATAATTTCTTGCTTGTAATGTTAATATTTCAATAAACATTTAAAAAAAAAAAATGAAATGGTGTTTGTTTTGTGGTGTTCAGATACAATGCATATCCACTTTAACCTGAATTTTTCAGTGTATCCGGTGCCTGTTTATCCTAATTGTACAATACAGTGCACAGGCTGAGTATTTATAGACCCTGGGTTATAGGCTGTTACTTCAGGTGATTGGACACTGGCAACGTTTTTGATGACATGCCCCTGGGGTCTCTGACCCCTGATCCTCAGTTTTTTGCTAGTATCCTAAGGTGATGTACCTCTTCGCCCTTATGGAGAAATCACTCTTCGCAAACATTCGTTTTGTCTCTGCATCCAATTTCAGGCACGCAACAAGCGCTTTACCTGACAAAGGCAGATCTTACCGCAACTATGTCACAATCCCTTGGACAACTAATAACTTTATTAAGGCCCTGTGTAGGACTTAAAATCTCAAGGCTCCTTTCCCAGCTCCACTATCTCTACCGAAGTCAGATCCCAAGATGCCTGGCCTAGAAAAGGTGGATATACAGTAGAAGAGAACTGCTTCACGCTTGCTGAAAGCCACTGCAGCTGAAGTTTTATTGCTGATTTTCTGGCTTGCTGAAAGCTTTCCAAATGCGTTGCAAAAAAACAAAAAAAAAAACCTGGACACTTTTCTATTATAGAAGGCGAAGACTATCAACAAGGCCAAATAATTTACCACAGATCTGAAACATGTCGTGCACATCCAAGAAGCGGAAATAAAGAATCTTATTGAAAATACGATTGTTATATACAGTATTTATAAATTCATATATCTGCATTGATTTTTATCTGTATGGATAATCATAATAAAAACAACACGCATTGGCTGTAAACACAAGACTAAGGCCCCAGATCCATAATAAGTATACAAGACAGCTATAAACCTATAAATCTTTAGCCGGCGAATACAGTGAGAATGGTATATGTGGAAATCAAGGTGTCCCTTGCAAAAATAATAGGAAAATGGGGGAAAAAAAAAAAAACAGGTTGGGAGTGGGGCTTCTCCTGGGGGGTCTGTGTCGTAGAGAGAAGGCACCAAACAATAGTAGCACAACTTTGGAGTTCGAGCAGAAAAAAGCTTGTCTATCCATGGTTGGCAGATTTTAGTAAATTTGGGGACCCAGTCATGTAGGGTGATGTCAATCTTGCCATGAATCATGGTGCATGTAACTTGGTTTCTAACTTTCATTAGGCTAAGGTTGGGGGTTTTCCAGGCAGCCATTCTGCCCGTTTAGCTGCTGTAATAATTTGCAAAAGAAGCTTGAATTAAGCAATAGTTCTATCTGGGGGATGTAAATGTAGTAAAGCAATACTGGGATCTGAAGCAATAGATTTGCCTAGCGCAGTAGAGAGGCGATCAAAAACCTCAGTCCAACACCTGTGAACTATGGGGCATTCCCAAATCCTTGCAGCTCCGAATGCACTCAGCTGAGTAGTGCAGTACATATTTAGAGATACAAGCTGGGACCAGGTGCCAGTAGGAGAGGATCTTGAATGAGGTTTCCTGCTGTTATGGAAAATGTTATGTTCATGTATTGTCATAAGAGTCTCCCAGTGTCTGTTCTCTTGCAGCCCGCTCTAAAGAGTTGACTGGGGCAGACTGACACTGGTTGAGACCTGTTAGGTAATGGAAAACTTCCTGGTGTTTGGAGAGAGGTGTTTGCGGAGAGAAGACATGTCCGCCAGCAAAGGGCCCCTGTGCAATGCACAGAACGATCGTCTGGTGGGGGTGTGTTCGCTCTGCAAAGACATTATCGGTTTAGCGGTTGTTTGCTCTTGTCACCCCGGTATGCCTGATCAACATATATGGGGTGTCATGACGTACACCTGCAGATAAGCTCTCATCAGCAGGAACGGTAGTCATTGGTTGCTGTGTTTTTAATATCTCCCAGCTGTCTTTTTAGTTTTATACTGTAATACAGTTTTGGGTAGAGAGCAAACAGGAGGCATCCAAGTTATTGTTGTAATATCAAGGTACAGAGAGAAGCTGCAGTGTTTTGTAAAAGAAGCAGGCAAAAGTGCTCTGTGTAGATTCGTCTGGCGACGCAGTGTATGGTCATACAGCACAATGTGCTTGTGTATGCATACACTGTGAGGGGTAGAGACTTAATTCGGGGGTTGATCTGTGGTTGTTGGCGAATCACTTGGCATAGTTTGGTTAAGAGTGGTACTCTGTAGTTCTGTGCCAAAAGTGTTGGGACAACAAGCCATAGAGTTGATGCCTCGTTTTAGTGTTTCTAGTTGAGTGACTAATAGTGGTTGTAGTCCGTCAATCCACCGTGTAAGAAGACACCGGGCAGTTGATGTTGATGGCGTCGGGGGCAGAGACCATTCCCATGGGCCTTTGAGGCACAGCTATTTGCAAAATCCAACAAACAGACCCCAATAATGTCACTCATACAAAAAATTTGGAATAAGGTCAGACAGCTTCAGGGGGTGCAGGGTTTCACTGACTATAGTCCAATATGGGGCAACCGCTCTTATACTGAGCTGGATAAATTACTACAAGGGCCAAGATGGCGTAAACACGGGGTTAAACTGCTACTACATATATTCGCAAACGGTAAACTACTCTCTTTTACAGAATTGCAGGATAAATTTAACCTGCCAGATAGCATGTTTTATTCCTACCTTCAGCTGCGGCATGCAATCCTTGCACAGGGAGACGCGGGTGGATGGACATTGTCGCCCACGCCGGTGTTTCATGTGTTGCAGTCCAGCAGCGAGACCAAGGGAATTATATCTCAATGCTACCAGATGTTGTTAGCAAGGCACCTGCGAGCATTCCCGTGCAATGCAATGTCTGCTTGGGAAAGGGACCTTGGTCAGATTACAGGGGAGCAATGGGAGGAGGCCTTGCAGTCTGTATCCACGTGCTCCCTTAATGTTGCACAAAAGGTTTCCCAATTGTTTATAGCGTTAAGAGTGCACTATACCCCAAAAAAGCTATTTAAAATGGACAGGACAGCAGACCCTCTATGTTCCTGTTGTCGTCAGCATGATGAGGACCTTATTCACCTCCTGTGGAGAAGCCCAAAACTCCACCGATATTGGAGGGAGGTGATGGGTACGCTCAATGAGGTATTTCAAACGAAGGTCCCCATGGACCCCATGTGTTGTGTACTGGGGGTCCTGGAGGAAGAGATCCCTGAAGAATTGATCAGGGTCGCGTTCTCCAGAGCTTTATTCCAGGCCAGGAAACTTATACTCATGGGTTGGAAGTCTGTGGGGCCACCTACTAGTCGCACCTGGGTGGAACACATGGGACAAACCCTCATAAGGGAAAAGTATATATATCAACACAGAGGGTGCCCCACTAGATTTGAACGAATTTGGTCCAAATGGCTGGACACGCCAGGTCTAAGCCTGAGAGAGCTGGTGATGTCCAGGCTCCTACAATCTCTGTAAACAAGATGGGGGGATGCGGGATAGTATATATAAGATAAACTGTGCGGGCGGGGGGGTGGAAAAGGTGAATCTTTGTTGGCAGGAGAAGTGCAGTGGGCTGGATACCCAAGTTGAAATAAACAATATACGTATGTACATGAACAGAATCTGTTCTAACAAATCTTATGTAATTGCAAACCGAGTGACGATTATTGTTGGATAATATGTGAATGTTCAATAAAACCTTTTTTGATTTAAAAAAAAAAAAAAAAAGACACCGGGCGGTGGTCTCCGAAATGGGCGCAAGGGTTTCCCTGGACGCAGGGGTAAGACGATACGCTGATTCGAATTGCCATGGGCAATGGCAGTCCGTGCAAGGGAAGGAATGCGAGGCTTCCCACAGTCAAACGGATGCACAAGAGTATGGAGTCTAGTTCTGAGGAAAAGGCCATTAAACCCCAGAAAGATTGACATAGGTGTTCCAAGGATACTATTTTGGGTATCCCTCTGGAGTTGATGTAGCGCGACTGTGGCTTCAGAAATCTGTAATGTTGAGTGAGTTGATGGATACGTAGTAATAAAAATACACAGGCCTGTTTTTGAACTTTGTGTAGCTGGTCCATGCAAAGTTTTCGAAATGCTCTCATGCTTTTCAATTTGTATTCTTTTTCTATCGCTAAAAGAGTGAAGGCAGCATTCCATCTGGTCGTTTTAATTTTTTTTCATTTTCGTTTTTGGGAACTATGAAATATCTCCCCCACATTTGTATCTAAATGTTTGTCTCATTGTATGTAGTAACATGTGTGAACCTACCGCGACAGCCCTCTTGCGTGTCATGGCTGTTGTATTTTAGTAAAAACGTAGACAGTAAGATTTACAGAGGGTTTCGTTATTATCGGTTTTGTGGAATGTCAGTGACAATTTGCCAATGTACACGAATGTTGTTTTGTTTACCATTCTTTGAAGGATAGAGTAATAACCTTTGTTTATAAGTATCTTTTCAGGTCCAAAGTTTCTGAAAGTGTGTGTACAGGTGTATAAGAAGGTAAAAGTATCATAGGCTATTTCACTGTTTTGTTCTACACCATTCTAAACGCTGCATGTCTTCCTCCAGCTTGTAATGAGGAGGGAAGACAAGAGGGATGAGAGTGGTGGGAATGACACATTTTCAAACCAACAATACTAACCTTTGTAATTCTAACCAAGTTTGTGCCAAGACTGTCTTTCCTTGATAGAATTTGAATCAGCAAGCAGCAGTCTGGTGAAGTAGGCTCCCATCCCAGATGCTAAGAACCTTTTTGTCACTGGTTCCAGGTATTACACCCCAGATGGTAAGCCACGCACAGGTTATGCAGTGACCACAGTCCCGATGTCTGGGTTATTGTCATATGAGGTTTGTTTGGAGGTCAACCAAAAACAGAATTGTACTTTCCTCATTAGCTGTCACCTACATTCTCAGCTGATGGGGTGGGTGCAATCACTGTAACATGAACTTCAAAAGGTCCACCACAGGGTTCACGAGACTATCCTGGACCCTGACACAATAACCAGTTTACATTCTTTCCAACCAGGTGACTGGGTCATTGTAAAGAAGCTTGAGAGATGAGACCACGCCAGTAACTGCAAGAAGTGGATCAACCACAAAGAGTAGAGGAGTATCTTCGTTTATTTATATTTTTTTGTTTAATAAATTTTAGCAACGGCAACGATGAAAAGCGACCCAACTAGCTAAGAAAGAGAACAGGACACCTGGTCGGGTATTAGTGTCCCAGGGATGACGGCGGTACATGCTATAATGTGACGTTCATATTGGTGTGAGGAGTTTTGACAGACTAGTAAAATCAACAGACACTTGTCAATAGAACTTAACAAAACATTTCTAGAGGGTAAAATTAATTATAATTTTAACAATAGCTCTGGTTCTTGCCAGCTTTGGTATCGGGATAACTAGGTAGCACATAAGTGTGCTTCAACTGTAGTTTGGTATTAATGCGGATCTACAGCTTATAAGGTAATTCCCCTAAGGCAAGAGGTTCATGTGTGCTGGTGAAACTTGTCCCAGCATCTTATGTCGCGGCCAATCGCGAGGATCTGATGGCGCGAGAGAAGGTAAGAATGGCAGGGACAGCTGGAAGGGAATTGCTTGTACACAGTGGAGGTTTGAGCTTATGAAACGCTTGAACAATTTCTCATCCATTGCGGATGGGATGCCTTCATGTAACTGTTGAAACTACAAGGATGTTCCCACAGTCTAAGGGGGTTTCTGGGAATTCATAAGTAAAGATTGTTATATCTGGATCAGGGATAGTAGTGACAAGTTCAGGCCCATATGCATAATGCTTAGATCCCTGCAAGGCAAAGCCAGAGCTATAACTAGTGTAGGTTGGAATCCTTTTTAAGGGTTTGGGAATCGTTGGGGATTTAATTTTTATTTTGCAGCGGATCATAGTGAAGGAAGTAGGGGTATATATACTCATGATGTTTTTGTTTCTATTCCTTCTATATGCCATGATGAGGTGCTCCTGTTGCCTGATTGGACGTGTGACCAGAGCCTGAGCAGATGACCACATCTTCCCTGATGAGATGCCCCGAAGCCCGACCCACGTACAAGACAGAGGATCCCAGACCGACCGGCGACAACTACAGCTCACCACATCATCTCCAACAGAGTCTACATGTCAAGCCGTGTTTTACTTTTTATGGACTAAGAAGAAGATCAAGATTCATTGAGGAACACATGGGATCGTATGACAAGAGGAGGGACTGTTGTGGAAAATTTTATGTTAATGTATTGTCATAAGAGTCTCCCAGTGTTTGTTCTCTCGCAGCCCACTCTTAAGAGCTGACTGGGACAGACTGACGCTGGTTGAGACCTGTTAGGTAGTGGAAAACTTCCTGGTGTTTGGAGAGAGGTGTTTGCGGAGAGAAGACATATCCGCCAGCAATGGGCCCCTGTGCAATGCACAGAACGATTGTCTGGTGGGGGTGTGTTCGCTCTGCAAAGACATCGGTTTAGCGGTTGTTTGTTCTTGTCACCCCGGTATGCCTGATCAACATATTTGGGGTGCCATGACGTACACCTGCAGATAAGCTCCCATCAGCAGGAACGGTAGTCATTGGTTGTTGTATTTTCCTGTGTTGAAAGTCATGTCTTTATTTGGTCATGTCCTTATGTGTTCATTTCCTGTGAGGTCACAAGCTTTGTAAGAGGTGTTTGGCTGTTGGAAGCCCAACCCTCGAGTTTTGGGACTTCCTGTTAAGTTAATAAAGGGACTCACAGCTGAGGGCGAGCTTGCTGGCAAAGTGATACTGAGCTGAGAATGTAAGGATGTGTTGATGTCTGTGGGTAATGGGGCACACACCAGACAATGGGCTACGGCAGAGGATGGCATACGATCAGAAGGTGAGATGCATTTATATCATTAGACGAAATTGTTATTAGTAACAGGAGATTTGGCTGTGTGCTCTGTGTGCAGCCTAATTTCGATAACACTGCGCAGCAACATTCACTAAGCAGGATTTGGTGACCTGCCATATATTAGTCCAATCTACTGGTTCAGCAGTAATACTGGGATCAGACTCCCATTTACTAACAGGTTAGGGGCTTTGAGAAGAGTTTAGAAAGCATCTTAAGATAAAGTGGAAATCTGTCCCTTTTTCACAAAGATGCTTAAATGTGGAAAGCTGGTCCTTGGATGTGTGAGAGGGGGAGTTGAAGAGAAGTTCTGAAAGGTGAACTTATCCTTTTGTACCATATTACACCCATATTCAGCGTGTAACATGTTGTTGTAGCACCGGCCCCCGGCTGTCTGCTTGTAGTTCTCATTGAACTACCAGGATGCTGTTGAGCGCTCTAGGTAGTTCATTGAGACTGCCTGCCTGCTCATTACCAGTAGATAGCTTTCACAGAATGTCTGCAAATGGCCTGCATAGCACCCGCAATCTACTGATTGTGGGTGCAATGATTTGTAGGCTTATAGTAAAAAAAAAAATATATATATAATATATATATATATATATATATATATATATATATATATATATATATATATATATATATATATATATATATATATATATAATGTGTGTTTTTACCTGCAAAAAGATGTGCATTTATTTTATTTTTTTTATTTTTTTTGGAAAAGGGAGGATTCTGTCAGGGCCTGGTAATTGATACAATTTAGTCAGTTTATGAGTGACCAAATAAGGAAAAGAGCCTGGAGAGGTATAAGCCGGATCGAATAATGGATTCCACAAAGCATTAAAGCAAGAGAAGACATGCATGCTGTTTAATGCAGTCCTATTGGTATAAGGTGTAATCCAACCCCAATTCCAAAAAAGTTGGGATGCTGTGTAAAATCTATATAAATACAGAATGCAGTGACTTGCAAATATCAAAAACCCATATTTTATTCACAATAGAAAATAAAAAACTTAGGAAATGTACCAGTTTAAGAAAACTAAATAGGATGATTATGAAATTGGCAGCAACAGATCTTAAGCAAAGTTGGGACAGGGCAGCAAAAAGCAAGAGGTACTAACGAGGAAGAGCTGGAAGAATATTTTGCAACTAATTAGGTTAATTGGCAACAAGTTAGTAACATGACTGGGTATAAAACAAGCATCTTGGAGTGTCAGAGTGTCTCAGAAGTAAAGATAGGCAGAGGTTCCACCAATCTGTGAAAAAACTGTGTCTAAAAATTGCCGAACAATTTCAGAATAATGAAGAATCTGGAGAAATCTCTGGGTGTAATGATCAAGGCTAAAATGCAATATTGGATACTTGTAATATTACGGGGCATGATTCTGTGATGGATATCTCCGCATAGGCCAGGAACAAACCTAAATATTGCTGTGAACACAGGTTGCCATGCCATCCAAAAATACTAGTTAAAGCTCTATCAAAGCCATATCTGAACATGATCCAGAAACTCCACCATCTTCTCTGGGCCAAGCTAACTGAAAATGGTCTGTTGCAAAGTGGAAAACTTCTTTGGTCAGACAAATCAAAATTTGACATTCTTTTTGGCAACCGTGGACACCACTTCCTCTGGACTAAAGAGGAGAGGGATGTTTCAGCTTATCAGCGCTCAGTTCAAAAGCCTGAATCTCTGATGGTATGGGGGTACATTTGTGTGTATGGAATGGGCAGCTTGCACATCTGGAAAGCCACACTCAATGCTGAAAGTCACAGTGCATTCATAAAGTATTCAGACCCCCTTCATTTTTTTCAATTTTGTCATGTTGTGAGCCTGATGCTACAGATGTTTAAATTTTTGTTCTATTTAATCTACACTCAGTACCCCATAATGACAAAGTGAAAACAGAGTTTTAGAAATGTCTGTGGATTTATTAACCACTTGAGCCCCGGACCATTATGCTGCCTAAGGACCAGAGGTCTTTTTCCAATTTGGCACTGCGTCGCTTTAACTGCTAATTGCGCGGTCATGCAATGCTGTACCCAAACGAAATTTGCGTCCTTTACTTCCCACAAATAGAGCTTTCTTTTGATGGTATTTGATCACCTCTGCGGTTTTTATTTTTTGCGCTATAAACGGAAAAAGGCCGAAAATTTTGAAAAAAAATGATATTTTCTACTTTTTGTTATAAAAAAAATCCAATAAACTCAATTTTAGTCATACATTTAGGCCAAAATGTATTCGGCCACATGTCTTTGGTAAAAAAAATGTCAATAAGCGTATATTTATTGGTTTGCGCAAAAGTTATAGCGTCTACAAACTAGGGTACATTTTCTGTAATTTACACAGCTTTTAGTTTATGACTGCCTATGTCATTTCTTGAGGTGCTAAAATGGCAGGGCAGTACAAAACCCCCCCAAATGACCCCATTTTGGAAAGTAGACACCCCAAGGAAATTTCTGAGAGGCATGTTGAACCCATTGAATATTTATTTTTTTGTCCCAAGTGATTGAATAATGACAAAAAAAAAAAAATATTTACAAAAAGTTGTCACTAAATGATATATTGCTCACACAGGCCATGGGCCTATGTGGAATTGCACCCCAAAATACATTCTGCTGCTTCTCCTGAGTATGGGGATACCACATGTGTGGGACTTTTTGGGAGCCTAGCCGTGTACGGGGCCCCGAAAACCAATCACTGCCTTCAGGATTTCTAAGGGTGTAAATTTATGATTTCACTCTTCACTGCCTATCACAGTTTCGGAGGCCATGGAATGCCCAGGTGGCACAAACCCCCCCCCCCCCAAATGACCCCATTTTGGAAAGTAGACACCCCAAGCTATTTGCTGAGAGGCATATTGAGTCCATGGAATATTTTATATTTTGACACAAGTTGCGGGAAAGTGACACTTTTTTTTTTTTTTTTTTTGCACAAAGTTGTCACTAAATGATATATTGCTCACACAGGCCATGGGCATATGTGGAATTGCACCCCAAAATACATTTAGCTGCTTCTCCTGAGTATGGGGATACCACATGTGTGGGACTTTTTGGGAGCCTAGCCGTGCACGGGACCCCGAAAACCAATCACCGCCTTCAGGATTTCTAAGGGTGAAAATTTTTGATTTCACTCTTCACTGCCTATCACAGTTTCGGAGGCCATGGAATGCCCAGGTGGCACAAAACCCCCCCAAATGACCCCATTTTGGAAAGTAGACACCCCAAGCTATTTGCTGAGAGGCATGGTGAGTATTTTGCAGCTCTCATTTGTTTTTGAAAATGAAGAAAGACTAGAAAAAACTTTTTTTTTTTTTTCTTTTTTCAATTTTCAAAACTTTGTGACAAAAAGTGAGGTCTGCAAAATACTCACTATACCTCTCAGCAAATAGCTTTGGGTGTCTACTTTCCAAAATGGGGTCATTTGGGGGGGTTCGTGCCACCTGGGCATTCCATGGCCTCCGAAACTGTGATAGGCAGTGAAGAGTGAAATCAAAAATTCACGCCCTTAGAAAGCCTGAAGGCGGTGCTTGGTTTTCGGGGTTCCGTACGCGGCTAGGCTCCCAAAAAGTCTCACACATGTGGTATCCCCGTACTCAGGAGAAGCAGCAGAATGTATTTTGGGGTGTAATTTCACATATTCCCATGGCATGTTTGAGCAACATATCATTTAGTGACAATTTTGTGCAAAAAAAAAAAAATTTGTCTCTTTCCCGCAACTTGTGTCGCAATATAAAATATTCCATGGACTCGACATGCCTCTCAGCAAATAGCTTGGGGTGTCTACTTTCCAAAATGGGGTCATTTGGGGGGGTTTTGAACTGTCCTGGCATTTTATGCACAACATTTAGAAGCTTATGTCACACATCACCCACTCTTCTAACCACTTGAAGACAAAGCCCTTTCTGACACTTATTGTTTACATGAAAAAGTTATTATTTTTTTGCAAGAAAATTACTTTGAACCCCCAAACATTCTATATTTTTTTAAAGTAAATGCCCTACAGATTAAAATGGTGGGTGTTTCATTTTTTTTTTTTCACACAGTATTTGCGCAGCGATTTTTCAAACGCATTTTTTGGGGAAAAAAACACACTTTTTTAAATTTTAATGCACTAAAACACACTATATTGCCCAAATGTTTGATGAAATAAAAAAGATGATCTTAGGCCGAGTACATGGATACCAAACATGACATGCTTTACAATTGCGCACAAACGTGCAGTGGCAACAAAATAAATACATTTTTAAAAGCCTTTAAAAGCCTTTACAGGTTACCACTTTAGATTTACAGAGGAGGTCTACTGCAAAAATTACTGCCCTCGATCTAACCTTCGCGGTGATACCTCACATGCATGGTGCAATTGCTGTTTACGTTTGACAACAGACCGCCGCTTGCATTCGCCTTAGCGCGAGAGCAGGGGGCGACAGGGGTGCTTTTTTTTTTTTTTTTTTTTTTTTTCTTATTTTTTTGCTTTTTTAGCTTATTTTTAAACTGTTCCTTTCATTTTTTTTTTTTTTTTTTAATCATTTTTATTGTTATCTCGGGGAATGTAAATATCCCCTATGATAGCAATAGGTAGTGACAGGTACTCTTTTTTTTAAAAAATTGGGGTCTATTAGACCCTAGATCTCTCCTCTGCCCTCAAAGCATCTGACCACACCAAGATCGGTGTGATAAAATGCTTCCCCAATTTCCCAATGGCGCTATTTACATCCGGCGAAATCTAAGTCATAAAATGCTCGTAGCTTCTGGTTTCTTAGGCCATAGAGATGTTTGGAGCCACTCTGGTCTCTGATCAGCTCTATGGTCAGCTGGCTGAATCACCGGCTGCATTTTCAGGTTCCCTGTTGAGACAGGAGAGCCAGAGAAAAACACGGAAGACAGTGGGGGGGGCATTCCCTCCCACGGCTTGTAAAAGCAGTCTAGAGGCTAATTAGCCGCTAGGATTGCTTTTACATGAAAGCCGACTGCTGGCTGAAAAGAATGATACCAAGATGATACCTAAACCTGCAGGCATCATTCTGGTATAACCACTCAAAGTTGTGAATGGCGTACCTGAAGACAAAAAAATGGTTAACAATAAAGCACAGTAAACGGTAAAGTATAAAAAATTGCATACCTGAAAAGCAAACATGATAAAACATAATAAGAATAAAACATTGCAGAATAGAATACAGTAAAAAAGAGCAGAACAATAGAGAGAATAGAGAGAGAGAGAACAATAAAACGACAACTATTTTTTTTTATTTTACATTTTTTTTTTTTTTTTACACTTTTTTTGTAACTAACTTTTATAACTGTAACCGGTTCCAGGTTCGGGTCTCTCAAAATGCGATGGCATCTTGGGAGACCCTGTGAAAGTGTGTCCTAGTCTGTGGAATGCTGTACCCTACGCTAATACTCAACTAGTGCATAGTAGCGTTCAAAACATTCACCAATGCAAAGACCAGGATTGTCAGGACAGGGGGAACAATAATAGTGGGTGTCACGTCTATATCCGCGCTTGCTGCAGACACAACATCTTTTTTGGGGGGGTTCGTTGGGTAGGGGTACTCGGGAGGACATAAAAAAAATGCCTCTCATGCAGCCGACTGCATTTGGTTGGGGATGTGAATGGGGGAAGTACGGGCGCTGCAGAAGCGGTGGGTTCCCAATTAGGATTGGCGAATGCAGCAGGAAGGGCACTATGGGCACGACGGGCCTGTGTTTGTCTTTTTGGTGGCAGCGGGACACTACTTGCGCTTGCCACCTTACCAGCTTGAACTGCACTTATGGGACTCGCCACGTCACCAAGTGTTACTGCAGTGCTGGTTTGACTACGACCGGGGTGTACTAGGCCGCTGGTGCTTGCCAGTTCACCAAAACGCTACCAAAAAAACTGTTAGCGATCGCAGGGATCAGGCCTGACTCTGCGAACGCTGCAGTTATGCGTTTAGTCTTTTGTAAGTGACAGTGATCGATCGATACTGCACTTGGGTGGGCTGGGCTGGGCCGGGCAAAACGCAGGTGCTAGCAGGTATCTGTGCTGATCCCGCTAACACTGCGTTTTTGGGAACCCTAAACTGCTGGGAACGCTAGTATAGATCTGATCAGATATTGATCCGTACAGATACTATACCACTAAGGGAGGTGTATGCTGCGTGCGTGGGTGTTAGCGGTACTGGTGCTAATCTGACGCTGCCTGGGGCGATGCATATCACCGCCGGGCGATCAGGGGGCTAAACCTTTATTCGGTAATAAACGGCGGGTGCCCTGACACTATAAAAAATAAACGAACTAACCAGCGTCACCCGTAACACTTATACGGTGATCAGTGGTGAAAGGGTTAACTAGGGTCCATCAAGGGGTTAAAACATTTATTCGGTAGTATATGGGGGTCCCTGATGCTATTTTAACGCTGACGGCGAACCTCAATATTTACGTCCCTAACTAGCGTCACCAGCGACACTAATACAGCGATCAGAAAAATGATCGCTTAGCGACACTGGTGACGGGGTGATGAAGGGGTTAAAACTTTATTAGGGGGGGTTAGGGGGGTACCCTAGACCTAAAGGGGGGTAACAGTAACTGTCCCAACACTGTAACTGTCACAAACTGACACCAATGCAGTAATCAGAAAAAAAAAAAACTGCTTGGTGTCAGTTTGTGATGGGGGGGGGCGATCGGGGTGTTTTGTGTGCCTGGCATGTTTTACTGTGTGTGTAGTGTTGTGCACTCACATAGATGTCTTCTCTCCTCGGGCCGGAACGGAAATTACCGAGCCAAGGAGAGATGACATCATTTCCTTTGCTGCTGTTTAGCATACAGCAGCGAAGGAATGATTCGATTGGCCGGCGGCGATCGCGAGGGGGGGGCCACAAACGGATGGCCTCCCCCTCACCTCCGATCGCCGTGGGACAAAACACGACCGCCTCAGGCACCGGGGGGGGGTCCGATCGGACCCCCCACCCGCGGAAGGCAAATAACGTACATGTACGTGATTTTGCCTGTCCGTGCCACCTTGCCGACGTACATCGGCGTGAGGTGGTCGTCAAGTGGTTAAAAAGAAAAAACTGAGATATCACATGTACTCAAGTATTCAGGCCCTTCACTCAGTACTTTGAAGCACCTTTGGCAGCAATTACAGCCTCAAGTCTTTTTGGGTATGACAAGACAAGATTTGCACACCTTGATTGGGGTATTTTCTGCCATTCTTTGCAAATCCTCTCAAGCTCAGTCAGGTTGGATGTGGACTATCAGTGGACAGCATTTTTCAGGTCTCTCCAAAGATGTTCAATAGGGTTCAAGTCAGGACTCTGGCTTGACTTGAACTTCACTCTGACTCTAGGACATTCACAGAGTTGTCCCTAAGTCACCCCTGTGTTGTCTTCGCTGTGTGCTTAGGATTGTTGTCATGTTGAAAGGTGAAAATACATAAATAAAGCGCTCACATACATCCCGTACGGGCAAGCAGATGCAATCTGACAAGTAGAGAGAATAAACTACCACAGCGCAATAGTAGTTCATTGAAAAATAATGAAAGCTGCAATCTAACCACAAGCACACACCCAACTCTACTGGTTCCATTCCTATTCGAGGTCAGACCCTTTGAAAGTGCTGCATCCAGAGATAATCAGAGAATGGGCATCTTTAGAAGGGGTCAGCAGCAGCGGCCTACATATTTATTTTAGAAAAAGTTACCTTTAACAAACCATTGTTACTCCAACCACAACAGATGTAAAAATCCTATATCAATTTAGTAGTAAAAGTTCCCGTGTAAAAGGCTAATAGTTATTCATTAACCCATAAATAAGTTTTGGTTTGAGTGCCATTTGGAAATCTTCCCAAGTGGTCTAATTTCCCCTCTGTGCCTGGTGAAAGGATATGAACATATACTTCAAGTTGAGTAGCAAATCAATTTCTCCTGATTATTAGCATGTTCAATTTGCAGAGAATCCTAAAACTGAGGAATAAGGATTAGCTGGTTTGCTAAACATAGATCTCTGCCGATTAGACAGGTCTATATGGAAACATTCAGAATAATCAGAGTGATGAATCAGCAATTCTCCTGATAAGGTATCTTTACATACGTGAAACACTCTTGCCATCTAGTGGATAACAAAATATTTTTCTGATTGTATTTTTGCACATGGAAATATACTTGGATCTCTTATGGGTCAGAAGTAAAATGACACCCATGTAGTGTAGTGCACTGACATTTTAACCACTTCAATACAGGGCACTTTCATCCTCTTCCTTCCCAGATCAGTTTTCAGTGTTCCCACACTTTCAATTACTCAGTCATGCAACACTGTACTCAAACAAAATTTTTATCATTTTTTTCACACAAGTAGAGCTTTATTTTGGTGGTATTTAATCGCCACTTATTTTTTGCGATATAAGTAAAAAGTAGCAAAAAATTCTGAAAAAAAAGTATTTTTTTAGCTTCTATTATAAAATTTTGCAAATAAGTCATTATTGTTCATAAATTGGGGCCAAAATTTATACTGCTACATATCTTTGGTAAAAATAACACAATTTAGTGTATATTATTTAGTCTGTGTGAAAGATGAGCTGCTTTCACACTGGGGGGGGGGCACTGATGGTTAAACACCGCTAGTTTTAGCGATGCTTTACTGTCGTTTTAGCGGCGCTATTCGCCTGCTAGCGGGACGCTTTTAACCCCTGCTAGCGGCCTAATAAAGAGTTGAATGCGCTCATGTAGCACCGCTGCCGAAGCGCTTTGCAGGCGCTTCGGCAGCAATGCCCATTCATTTCAATGGGCAGGAGAGGTAGAGGAGCGGTGTATGAACTGCTCTTTCACTGCCCCGAAGATGCTGCTTGAAGGACTTTTTTTAACGTCCTACCAGCGCAGTGCCCCAGTGTGAAAGCACTCTGGCTTTCACTCTGGGACTGCAGGGGACGCATTTTTCAGGTGCTTTACAGGAGCTATTTTTAGCCCAAAAACGCCTCAGTGTGAAAGGGGTCTTAAGGCCCCGTCCACACGATCCGAATATTGTACGACTTTTTTTGCTTAGTCGCAAAGTAGAAATTAAATAGGTTACTAGAGTCACGAAAATTCTTGTACGACAAAAAAAAAAAAAAAATTGGAAGTGATGTCATGTTGTAATGTATTTGCATTGTATTTTCGGATGACAATTGTACTGACTAAACTAAAATCGTACGATCTGGTATCGTACGAGGAACATTTTCATGCTTGTCCAGTCGAATAATGATGAATTGTCGTGATCGGCTCTCGAAAGCTCTGTACTAATGATCCGATTATCATACAATCACGTCGAAAGCGGTATTTTTCGTCCGATTTTCGGATCGTGTGTACGAGCCATAAGTCTACAAGCTATGGTGCCAATAATTGAAAATTGATCAAACCTGATGTACTGACAGCCTATCTCATTTCTTGAGGCTCTGAAGTGTACAGTAAAAATAGCCCCCAAATGACCCCTTTTTGGAAAGTAGACAGTCCAAGCTATTTAGTAAGAGGAATGGGGAGATTTTTGAAGTTGTAATTTTTTTCCCACAATTCTTGGGAAAATGAAGAAATTATTTATTTATTTTTACACAAAATTGTCAAAGATAACAAAGTTATTTCTCACACACAGCATATGCAAACTTGCAATTACACGCCAAAATACATTCTGCTACTCCTCCGAAGTATGGCGATACCACACGTGTGAGACTTTTACACAGCCTGGCCACATACAGAGGCCCAACATGCAAGGAGCACCATCAGGCGTTCTAAGAGCATAACCTACACATATCATTTCCTAATGACCTATTACACCTTTAAAGGCCCTGGAGCACCAGGACAGTGGAATTACCCACAAAATGACACTCCAATGTATATTCTATGAGGCATTATGAGTCTTTTGAACATGTCATTTTTTTCCACAAGTTTATTGCAAACGTGGAAAAAAAATGAAAGCGTATTCATTTTTACACAAAGTTGTCAATTTATAAGATTTTTCTAACACATAGCATGTACATAGCAAAAAATACATTCTGCTACACCTAAGTATGGTGATACTACATGTGTCAGACTTTTACACAGCCTGGCCACATACAGAGGCCCAACATGCAGGGAGCACTGTCAGGTGTTCTAGGAGCATAAATTACACATATAATTTCATGACTACCTATCACACTTTTGAAGGCTCTGGAGCACCAGAACAATGGAAACACCCACAAAATGACACCATTTTGGAAATCAAACACCCCAACGTATATTCTATGAGGCATGGGCTGCAGATAGGTACTCTGGTACTCTGATGGGCTGCAGATAGGTACTGTGGGCTGGAGACGGGTACTCTGATGGGCTTCAGATAGGTACCCTGGGTACTCTGGGCTGGAGACAGGTACAACAATTTACTCTGGGCTGGAGACAGGTACAACAGTTTACTCTGGGCTGGAGACAGGTACAACAGTTTACTCTGGGCTGGAGACAGGTACCCGGGTACTCTGGGCTGGAGAAAGGTACCTGGGTACTCTGGGCTGGAGACAGGTACTCGGGTACTGTGATGATAGGTACTCGGGTACTCTGTTGGACTGGTGACAGGTACTCGGGTATTCTGATGGGCTGGTGACAGGTACTCGGGTACTCTGATGGGCTGGAGACAGGTACTTGATTACTGTGATGGGCTGCAGATAAGTACTAGGGTACTCTGATGGGTTGCAGATAGGTACTCGGGTACTCTGATGGGCTGATAACAGGTACTCGGGTACTCTGATGGGCTGATTACAGGTACTCGGGATCTCTGATGGGCTGGAGACGGGTACTCGGGTACTCTGATGGGCTGGTGACAGGTACTCGGGTATTCTGATTCGCTAGTGACAGGTACTCAGGTACTTTGATGGGCTGGAAACAGGTACTCAGGTACTCTGATGGGCTGCAGATAGATACTCGGTTACTCAGATGGGCTGGTGACAGATACTCTTTATTTATAGGCAATCAGTGTGTTTTAGTGTGCACTGTAGGTGGTAACTAGCTGTTACCGCAATCCCCTCCTCACGCGGGATCGGTGTGCGAGGAGGAGAACCCGGTAACAGCTAGTTACCACAGTTTGTTGACATTCGTGATCAGCTGTGATTGGACACAGCCGGTCACGTGGGTAAAAAGCCAAATTCATTGCCTCTTTACCCTGATCGGGGATGGGCTGTGTCAGAGTGACACGCCTCATTCCCAATCACCACACTGCGCGCATGAGCGATGTGCACAGAGACAATGCATGTGACCAGCTGTGATTGGACCCAGCCTGTCCTATGGTAAAGAGCCATTTTCATTGGTTCCTTACCCCGGAGGGAGGGAATGTTTCTACCGGTGTCATTTTACAATGCACCGGTATGGAAGTGTTTAATAATGTTTTAAAAACACACTATAGAAGACATATAACATGGCTGTGAGAGGACAAATAAAAGGCCCTAAATACAAGGCCATTGTCATTCTAAGACTTTGAGAGTACGAGGTACTACCTTTTATAAGTAATAGGTTTGTACCTTATACACCCCACCCTTATACACCCTTGCATCTAGTGGGGCCCTCCCCACTAGATGCAAACACTCAGCAAGATTCATTTTTGTTTTGACTGTCAAGGCTCCAGTCTGTGCAGAGGAGACATAAACACATCCTACTTCTCTGATCACTGTAACGCTGTTTTACAATGATCAGTTAACGTTAAAGCAGAAGTTTAGTTGAAATTAAAAAAAAAAAAAACAGCACAAGGGATGATACTTAGATTTAAAGCAGTATTAAACCCAAAAGCAAACATTTATTATATTTCAGCTTACCAATATAAATATGGTGGCTGCATTTGTTTTTGTTTTGTTTTTTTGGGGGGGGGGGGGGGGCCATGCTTTCTTCTAATTTCATCTGGTGAACCAGCCAGCAAGTCTGTCGTTTTTCAAAAGCACAAGCTCTCCAGCAGAATGTATTAGTTTACATGGATGAGACAAACCACGTAACTCCGGCAGGGGTGATTAAAATGATCAGCTTGTATTTATTCATGTAAAACCTTTATCCCGAAGGGGGGTAAACAGTTTGCTGTAACTGCTTATGATGTGTGAGCTAGAGTTTGGCTTCAATTTATTAGTGTATCTAAATCTGCAACTATATTTAATACTACCCTCCAATGCCGACTGACAATGCTGTTTTCTGCTGGGCCTCCTCTGCTCATTCCTCCAGAGTGGTGGCACTCTAATACAGGAGGTGTGTTGCTAGCAAAATCACCAGGTGAAAACAGAGGCAAAAAATCAGAGAAGAAAAGTGATGCAGCCACCACATCTAATGATTGGTAACCTGCAATATAATACTTTTTTCTGGTTTTATGTTTCTGTTTACTACTGCTTTTGCATTCCCCAAATAAATCATAATAATATCCACGAAGGATATAAGGTGCAAAGATATATACAATAATAAATTAATACTTTAACGTGCAATGTGCAAAAAGTTCTCCACACAATGTCCTTATATAAATTAAACTGTCTGATGTTCAATAAAGTGCACAGATAATTCACGCAGTGTCCTTATGTAAATTAAATTGATTATGAAAACAGCGTGTCAGTCCATTTTGAGAATATTGGAAACAGTTAAATAAAATGATCTCTCCACACTCATCCACCTCTGTGTATATACTCAAAATCCTTGTGCTCCCTCCACCGGTTGTGCCCTCACCTTATAGGCTATATAAATGTGCCTTTGTGAATATTCATACCTTTTGGGTGCTCCTCCTAATATTCCTCCTCATAAACTGCCCACAAGCTCAGGTCACATTGATCACCCTTTAGTATAATGCCTCCTTATTGCTGCCCGTGAACTCCAGTCTCATCGGCCACATGCAAAGCAATCAGATCTTGCAATAGTGCTTTAACCTTTTAAAATGTATTCAAAATTGTCATACAACAAATATACACTCACATTTAAAATTACTAAATCAGGCCTTTGTGTAAATGCCAACAGTGCTAGGACAAATGTGTCACCTCTCAACCGGCTCCGCAGCCCTGGTCGTCAGTGCTCACTCCGTCCGTTACACACTGAGTATCCCTTCCTGGTTCCACGTTTGTCAGCCTCTCAGGTCCCTCCTACTAGTTTTGTCACTCCTCGTGACTTCCTCTGAGAGATCTCGGGGAGGTCATTCAGCTATAGCGCGGGCGGAAAGTGGTTAAACCCCCAAAAATTATGTAGTTTCTGAAAGCAGAGAATATAGAGAGTAAAATGTTGGAAGATCCAACTTTTTAGTTAACTCAAGCACACACAAACAATGTACTAACCAATTTTTGTTATAAAATAGAAGATGAGGTTGTGCAGAGTAAATATATATACCCAACATGTCAAGCCTCAAAATTTGCATGCCCTGGTAACACCCTACTAGGTCCTGTGCTAGAAGTGAGGCAAATTTACTTTTTGGCTCTGCTGTTTGCAGCTGCAGGCTTGTCTTTCTTCCCCTGTCTTTCCAGAATCTTCTGGAAACGTTGTACATTTAATAACCGGTGTTAATTTTTGCATAATGGTGTAAGGAAAGGGCAGAGTCTAAGCTGGCCCTGGATACAGCTTCAGCTAATCCCCGGTCGAGAAGCATGCCCAGCAGGGGGGTGACAGATGTATATATGCTGAGAGCAGAGGGTAGGAGGATCCTTTTGCCTGCTGAGAGTGACCCAGCCTGGAAATGCTGTTAAACCTTACAAGGCATAGGAGAAGCCTTAAGAAGTCCTGGATGATTCTTTCTCAGTGAGGAGCCATAGGATCACCTCTAAAGTTGCAGGAACATTCAAGGCAACACTCAGATGGGATCCGAATTCATGCAGTCAAGCTGAAGCTGAGAGCAGGTCTTCAGACTGTCTGGGTCACAGTGAGTAGGTCTTAGAGAATTCTCAAGAGAGAGACTGCTGCCTGTACACCCCTTCTGGTTAGAGGGAACGTTTCAGGCTTGCTGCCAGTGTGGGCCTTGGAAAAGAGAAAGCCTCTGCGCTATAACCGTGTGCTACCTTTTTGTGGAAGGAAACTCTGCTTTATTCTACTGTATATAGCTGCTTTAAGATAGTGTCCTCATTCAAGTTATTTAGTTCTGGGCATCCCAAAGATCATTTCTATCCCTATCCCAGTTCTTCAAAACAACAAAAAACAAAGACACTATTTCATACCTCCCAACTTTCTGAGATGAGAACGAGGGACACCTATTAGCAAAAGTATGTAGGCATAGGACACATCCCTTGCCACGCCTCCTTAATGGAGATTTCTACCAAAAAAAAAAGATTAGTTAAACCCACTATTATTCCTTTATACTCGCTTTTTAAATGTATAAATGCAGAAATTTAGAAATTGGATGAAAGGTTTAGCACTGGGAAACACTTTTTGAAAGATCAGTAGTGTATTTTATATACAACTATATAGATCAGACCAAAATGAGGGACAAATTAGGAGGAAATTGGGACAGAGGGACTTTGTTCCAAATCGGGGACAGTCCCTCGAAATCAAGGACAGTTGGGAGCTATGCACTATCTGCCTGATTACTGTCTGAGGACTCATCTGAGGATGAGGATGCATCTGGCTGTAAAAACCCTGTGCCTGGCTGCTAGCTCCAGTAAGGGATCAGGGCCTGTGATCATATCGCCGGACAGAGTCAGGGGTCCGCTACACCTGTAAAATGGCAACAAACTTCAGCACCCAAAATTGCCCATAGGTCAATAGCTTTTAAAGGTCATCAGTTTAAAGTTAACAAATATTGATCCTAGAATTGTTGCTCTCACTTCGGCATGTGTAGCGATATGTAACATGCATATTGCAGTCCGTGGTTTTGTAAGTAGGTGTCTATGCAGTGACGGCCCGTCCATAGGGGGCGCACGACGCGCCCCCCCCCCCCCCCCCCCCCCAGGCAGTCACAAAAAAAAGGCCCTTTAGAAAAAAATTAATTGATAAGGTCCTTTAAGTGCACTGTGTTTAGGCGCTGGATACAATGCACTATGCACTATCATGAGATTGCAGACGAGACGCTTCATTTGCAGGGTTTCGACCTGCCTTGTGGCGCAATGCATTGCGCCGGAATACTACCGCCCCGTAGTATTACTACGGGTGCTTTGTCTTTGATTGGCACTGCCCTAGGACATGGGTGGTGCTTTCCCTCTGAGTTACGACATCACTTTCGGTTTCCCTGTGCCGGTGATAAACCAGAAGTGACGTCAGCAGCTCGGTGGAACGCACAGCCCGAGCGGAGCTATTTCAGAATCTGAATTGGTAAGCACTGCGTCTGCAGTATATCCACCTCGACCCTCACACAATTCAAAGGACATCATTCTTCATGTATTATCACCGACCAGTATTTCCTTGCTATGTAATTTAATGCACTAATGATGGGGTACAGTGGCTACATATCATGGGGCACAGTGGCTGCATATTACGGGGCACAGTGGCTGAATATGATGGGCACAGTGGCTGAATATCATGGGGCACAGTGGCTGCATATTGATGGACGCAGTGGCTGAATATCATGGGGTACAGTGGCTGCATATGATGGGCACTGTACAGTGAGGCTGCATATGATGGACACACTGGCTGAATGTGATGGGCACAGTGGCTGCATATGATGAGCACTGCACAGTGAGGCTACATTTGATGGGCACAGTGGCTGCATATGATGGGCACAATGAGGCTGAAGTTGATGGACACAGTGGCTGTATTTGATGGGCTCAGTGAGGCTGCATATGATGGGCACAGTGAGGCTGCATTTGATGGGCACAGTGGCTAAATTTGATGGGGCACAGTGGCTGTATCTGCATGTGTTTACGTTTGCGTGAGGCTGGGCTGGAGGTTTTCATCCCTCTAAGCCTTGGGCTGCCTGCCAAGGATGGGGTGGCGGGGCATGAGTGGTACCCGGCTCGGCCTGCAGGTTGAGAGGGGCGTGAGGAACAGACGGTCTCACACTTATCCACTGTCCCCCTGCTGGCTCAATCTTTTGCATCAGGATGGTGGGAAGCAGGTGCCACGACTCAGTGCCTCCCTTCCTTCCTTGGTGGCTTTTATTTTCTAGGTTCCAGTCTCCTCCATTAATGACCCCTCTGCAGATTCAACTATGCAAACCTTGTTACAAATTTTACTTTCTCTAAATAGTGAAGTTGGATTGTTGTCTCTGAGCTCCGCCAGGGCCATTGCTGACACCAGCGGGTGCTGTTGTGATGACCTCACTAAATCATCCAATGGGTAGTAGTGATAGGCAGTGTGTACAAAGGGCAGGGACTTAATCAATGTGAGCTTGGGACCCGCACTTACACAGAATTCCACGTTATTTGGAAATAATTGCAATCCCCAATCCCTATCATGAATGGGGTTACCAGCACCTGTTGGCGAAGTGTAAACACCCACTGTTCATGGAGCACGTGTGCAGCCGCAGACATCTAAGGGCATCACAAACTTTTTATCACTCAATCTCGTGTCTTAACGTCACTTGTCCATCTAAGAAGTTGGACGCAGACCTCTGTTGTTGTGTATCTAGTTAGCTTGGAGAAGTCTCAATGGTTATCAGAATAAACCAGACAAATTAGTCAGCCACCCACAGAATTGAGAAAGAGCTATCAATTTGTCAATCCCTTTTATGTGCAGGGCAGGTGAGGTTTCTTATGTCGAGTCAAATTAAGCTGCAAGCTCCACTACTGCTGGTACCCTTTTGCCCATTCCAGGAAAGCTACTTAAGAGGATAAACAAGTAAATATACCTTGGGGGGACTAATACATGCAACACCTTCCCTGCTAAGAAAAAGTCCTAGCTGAAAAGCATTTCTAATTTTCTATACATTTGTTATTGTTCAGTCATTTAGTCTTGTCCGACTCTTCGTGACCTCATGGACCATAGTGCATCAGGATTTTCTGTCCTCCACTGCCTCCCGGAGCTTGCTTAAAGCAGAAGTAAACCCATCCATAAAACAGTTTCATTTCCAGCACGTGCATTCAAAACATTCACCAATGCAAAGACCAGGATTGTCAGGACAGGAGGGACAATAATAGCGGGTGTCACGCCTATATCCGCGCTTGCTGCAGACACGACATCTTTTTTGGGGGGCTCGTTGGGTAGGGGTACTCGGGAGGACATAAAGAAAATGCCTCTCATGCAGCCGGCTTACTGCATTTGGTTGGGGAAGGTGAGGTGGAGCACCGTCTGGAAACAGAAGGGCTCTGACGATCTCTTCCTGGAATTTAAGGAAGGATCCAGTCCGTCCTGAAGCTCTGTATAGCACATGAGCATTCAGCAAAGCTAATTGAAATAAATAAACACTTTCTTGTACCAGCGTCTGGCCTTCCGGGCAATTAGGTACGGCGCCAACAACTGGTCGTTGAGGTCCACCCCTCCCATATTTTGGTTATATTTGTGGACACAGAGGGGTTTCTCCACAACACCAGTCACCGTAGTAATTCGGACCGTCGTGTCTGCATGAAGGGAGGTAAAAACGAAAACATTCTTACTATCCCTCCACTTCATAGCGAGCAAGTTATTGCACTTGAAGCAGGCTCTCACCCCCAGCCTAAGACGGGAATGTACAAGCCGCTGGGGAAAGCCCCAGCGATTAGGTCGCATGGTGCCTCATGCTCCAATCTGCTGATCAAACAAGTGACTAAAAAGTGGCACGATCGTGTAATAATTGTCCACGTATAAGTGGTACCCCTTTCCGAATAAGGGTGACAGCAAGTCCCACACAATCTTGCCAGCGCTTCCTATGTAGTCAGGGCAGTTTGTCGGCTCTACGTGACTATCTTTTCCCTCGTAAACCATAAAACTACATGTATAGCCTGTGGCCCTGTCACAGAGCTTATACATCTTGACCCCGTATCTGGCACGCTTGCTGGGAAGGTACTGTTTGAATGACAAGCGGCCAGAAAACTTAATCAGAGGCTCATCAACGCAGACAACTTGATGGGGAGTAAACAAGTCTGCAAAACGTTGGTTGAAGTGGTTTACAAGGGGCAGAATTTTGTAGAGCCGATCTCGTATCCAGGGTCTCCACGAGGACGACAGAGTTCATTGTCATTGAAGTGCATGAACCGCAAGATCTGCTCGTATCGTGCCCTGGTCATGGAGGCAGAGAACAAGGGCATATGGTGAATTGGGTCAGTGGACCAATATGACCACAACTCGATGTGTTGACCAGCGTACAAATTGCTTTGGTCCACAATAGATCTATAGAGCTCTTCGGTGAAAAACAGCGAATAAAAATCAAGTGACGTAAAATCAACTGTTTCCACCTGAATGCCGGGTTGGCCAGAGAATGGGGGGAAGTATGGGTGCTGCAGAAGTGGTGGGTTCCCAATTAGGATTGGCGAATGCAGCAGGAAGGGCACTATGGGCACAACGGGCCTCTGTTCGTCTTCTTGGTGGCAGCGGAACACTACTTGTGCTTGCCACCTCACCAGCTTAAACTGCACTTATGGGACTCGCCACGTCACCACATGATACTTCAGTGCTGGATTGACTACGACCAGGGTGTACTAGGCCGCTGGTGCTTGCCAGTTCACCAGAAGGAATATCAGGGCTAGTACTGCTCTGCTCCATACGAGGTACCTGCGGTTCTTGCACATCAACGACAGAAGAAGAAGTTCGGGGTCTTGTACGCCTGACCTTGGCAGGGACCACAACTCCGTCGTCAGAGCTATCTGTCATGGAGCCGCTGTCCTCTGCAGGATCGTATTCTGAGCCTGAATCTGACAGATGAGTGACTTCCTCTTCACTATCTGTCATGCTCAGAAACGTGTAGGCCTCTTCACTAGTGTACCTTCGATTTGCCATTTTGGGCTCCAAATTTAGTGGTACACTAGTGAGGCTCACAGGTAAAAAAAAGCTCCTGACTGTTAGCGACTGTATCAAAACCAAAAAAAACTGCTACCAAAAAACTGTTAGCGATCGCAGGGATCAGGCCTGACTCTGCAAACGCTGCAGTTATGTGTGTTTAGTGTTTTGTAACTGACAGTGATCGATCGATACTGCACTTGGGTGGGCTGGGCTGGGCTGGGCTGGGCTGGGCCGGGCGGAGGGGCTAAACGCAGGTGCTAGCAGGTATCTGGGCTGATCCCGCTAACACTGTGTGTTTGGGAACCCTAAACTGCTGGGCACGCTAGTATAGATCTGATCGGATCAGATATTGATCCGTTCAGATACTATACCACTAAGGGAGGTGTATGCTGCATGCATGGGTGTTAGCGGTACTGGCACTAACCTAACGATGCCTGGGGCAACGCAGACCCTGTCTGACCCTAAAACTTAACTTATATCACCGCCGGGCGATCAGAGGGTTAAACCTTTATTAGGTAATAAACGGCGGGTGCCCTGAAACTATAAAAAAACAAACTAACTAACCAGCGTCGCCCGTAACAGTTATACGGTAATCACTGGTGAAAGGGTTAACTAGGGGGCAATCTGGGTTAAAACCTTTACTAGGTAGTAGATGGGGGTCCCTGACGCTATAAAACTGTGACGGCGAACCTAAATACTTACCTCCCTAACTAGCGTCCCCTGTGACACTAATACAGCGATCAGAAAAACGATCGCTTAGTGACACTGGCAACGGGGGGTGATCAAGGGGTTAAAACTTTATAAGGGGGCGTTAGGGGGGTACCCTAGACCTAAAGGGGCCTAACACTAACTGCCCTACCACTTATAACTGTCACAAAATTACACCAATGCAATAATCAGAAAAAGAAAATGCTATTGGTGTCACTGTGACTGGGGGTACAGGGGGGTGATCAGGGGTGAAAAGTGTGCCTAGAGTGTTCTAATGTAAGTGTTGTGTTGGTGCAGACTTACTTGAAGTCTTCTCTACTCGGAAGCCGGAACGAAAAGGCTTCACGAGGAGCGATGACATCACTTCCTCTGCTGCTGTTTACATTACAGCAGCAGAGGAAGATTTTCATTTGTTGGGAGCGATCGCGAGGGGGTGGCCACGAATGAGTGGCCTCCCCCTCAGCACGGATCGCTCCCCTAACGCTGCCGACTGCCTCGTGATTTTGGTACGTGATTTTGCCTGCCCGTGCCATTCTACCGCAGTATATCTGCGTTAGGCGGTCGGCAAGTGGTTCGAGAAAAACAGGGGGCTGTCTGACCAAGTCATGCCGCAAACGCATTTCGCTCTGCCCCCCAGAGCTTTGTCATGGGAATCCCCATGACTAAGCTTTGTTGAGTGGAGCAAAATGCGTTTGGGGCGTGGCCTGGTCAGAGTCCAGGATGAGGTTGCCACTCACATACTCATCCCAGGGATGGTACGGATGTGCGGATACAGGAAGACCTTTCTTTTATCTCCCGTTTCTTCTGGAGGCTGCCATTTTGTTGAAGCCCGGAGCCCAAAACAGCAGTAAATCATAAAGCGGAACTAAACCTATCGATTTAAAAGAGACGTATAGGATTTTTTATTTAATCATACTTCCCTAATTGGATGCAGCATCGATCCAATGCTTTGGCAGTATTTCTCCTTTAATGGTTTCAAAAAACAGTTACATTCCTGGAATGTCAGGAATTCTAACTGTCACATTTGCTTGTGCTCTCAACCAAACTGTTAAACCATCAAATGTCTGGTATCATAACTGATCACATGTGAGGCACCATGGCAGTTGCAGTTCAAACAGAAGCAGCAAACTTAGCTGTAAAGCAGGGGTGCCCAACCAGTGGCCCGTGGAGCCCTGTGATGTGACCTGCGACCTTCTACTCTGGGGTGGCTTGTTGGCAAGCCCAGAATGTAGGTTCCCGACCCACCATCCCAGAGCATCAGTGTTGTGAATTAAACCGGCGGCAGAGGAAGCAAGCAGCTGCGGAGCAAAGCCACATAAGGCGATGCTTCCTGTATAGCGCCACCTCCTGTCACAGGCAGATTGATAACAAATGCACTCTGCCTGGGACAGCAACAGCTGGTGATACCCGAATGGAAGACTGTTATTAAAGGTATGTTTAATACTAAAATCAGAGTGTATATATGGGCATATCTTTTCTGCGGTGGTTAACGGGCTGCTTTCAAACTAATCCGCAGGTTCAACTCCACTGAACTATAGACCTCTGTTATTACCTATGGGTTTGGTGCGCTTTTAGAATGTGCACCACAACTGCAGGATATAATAGAAGTCTATGTCAAAGTACAGCCTGCAGCTACAGGCATCATTCAGATATCGTCTTTTAGAGCCGGCGATTCCCTACACCATAAGAATGATCATAGCGGCCGTTCAGCCGTTTGATCGTTCTTACAGGCGGCAAGAGGGGAACCCCCCCCCCTCCCTCCTGTGAGTCGGAGAACGGATCCGCCGGCCCCAAATGCTGACGATAAGAGATTTCTGGCAGGCCAGATGGTTCCCAGAGTCTCTATGATCGTTCGGAGGCCGGGTGCGATGTTATGACATCACGGCCGGCCTCTGCATTCGAAAAAACGGCGCCACCTTGGCTGGGAAGCTGAGATCGTTTTTCTTTTTTTTACATTTTAGGTTTCCCAGCCTAGAGGTGAGATGCGGGGTCTTATTGACCCCATATCTCACTGTAAAGAGGACCTGTCATGCCATATTCCTATTACAAGGGATGTTTACATTCCTTGTAATAGGAATAAAAGTGATCAAAAAAAATGTAAAAATAAAGTGTCAAACTAGAAAAATAAAAGTAAAATTAACAATAAAAAAAAAAAAATGTAAAGTGCCTCTGTCCCTGTGTGCAGAAGCAAGCGCATACGTAAGTCGTGCCCACATATGTAAAGTGTTCAAATCACACATGTGAGGTAGCACTGTGAACGTTAGAGTGAGAGCAATAATTCTAGCCCAAGACCTCCTCTGAAACTCAAAACATGTAACCAGTAAAAAAATTTAAAGCGTTGCCTATGGGGATTTTTAAGTACCGAAGTTTGGCGCCAATCCACGATCGTGTGCAATTTTGAAGCGTAACATGTTAGGTATCTATTTCCTCTGTGTAACATCATCTCATCATTATGCAAAAAACTAACTTTACTGTTTTGTTTTTTTTTAAAGCATGAAAATGTTTGAAAAATTGCTGCGCAAATACCATGCGAGATAAAAAGTTGCAACGACCACCATCTTATTCTTTAGGATGTCTGCTAAAAAAAACATATACCGTATATACTCGAGTATAAGTCGAATTTTTCAGCACATTTTTTTGTGCTGAAAGTGCCCCCCTCGACTTATACTTGAGTCAAGCACTTTTCTGCAGCAAAAAATTTCATTTTCCGAACCGACTTTGGGGCCCTGTATCTCAGGGCCACTTAGTGCTAGGAACCCCACATTTGGTGTGCAAACCCAGTGGAACTGGTACCACAACATATCCAAAGATGAAGTTCTTAGCTCTAAGTGGCCCCGAGATATGGGGCCCCAAAATCGGTTCGGAAAATGTCATTCTCTGCTGAAGAAAAGTGCTTGACATTTTCTGAACCGACTTTGGGGCCCCATATCTCAGGGACACTTGGTGCTAGGAACCCCAAATTTGGTGTGCAAACCCAGTGGAAATTTTACCATAACATATCCAAAGCTAGGGTCCCTAGCACCAAGTGGCCCTGAGATACGGGGCCCCAAAACCGGTTCGGAAAATGTCATTCTCTGCTGCAGAAAAGTGCTTGACATTTTCTGAACTGATTTTTGGGGCCCTGTATCTCGAGGCCACTTAGTGCTAGAAACCCCAGCTTTGGAAATTTTATGGTGCTAATTCCACTGGGTTTGCACACCAAATTTGGGGTTCCTAGCACTAAGTGGCCCCGAGATACGGGGCCCCAAATTCGGTCAACTGTGTCCATCTGCAGCAATGTCATTTCAGGACCCTTTGGTTTTAGAGACCCTAAATTTTGGCTGCAGCTAGGGGGCATCTAGGAACCCTTAACTACAGAGTTTGAAGTTCAGGGGACCTATGGCTGCAAATGGGCACAGTGAGGCATGCAAATGGGCACAGTGATGCTGCAAATGGGCATTGTTGACCCACTTTTCCACTTACAGTAGCTGTGCATTTCTCACCCTCGTCTTATACTCGGGTCAATAAGTTTTTCCCATTTTTTTTGTAGTAAATTAGGGCCTCGACTTATACTCGGAACGACTTATACTCGAGTATGTACGGTATATAATGTTTGGGGGTTCTGTGCAATTTTCTAGCAAAAAAATTATGATTTTTGCATGTAGGAGAGAAATGTCAGAATTGGCCTGGGTGGCAAGTGGTTAATATGTGCACCCTCTGACAGCTTTCTGTAGCATTCCATTCACTGAATATAATGTGTGGTCCTTTAGTGATTGCAGCAGTCATACTGGAGGCCCGCTGTTTCGTCACATATGGCGACCCATCACATTTGGCTACCCGCTGTGCTGCGCATGCGCGACACCGCCATATGCGTTCCAACACTGTGGCGATCTGCGCTTACTCAGAATTTTGTGGCCACACCCCTGAGTCCAGGTTCAAGCCCCACCATCCAAGTGGACATAGAGTTCAATTATAATTATTTCGAACGAAGCAAGGCTGTGCCCAAAGCGTGGCAAGCGAAGTGAGCCCGCAAGTGGCCCTGTGGCAAAGTGGTGTCTTACAACAGTGTTGGAACGCATATGGCGGCGTCGTGCATGCGCACTCCAGCGGGTAGCAAAATGTGATGAAACACCACAAGAAAGATGACCATCTCTAAATCAGAGAGGATAGCCACTGTTTCATCAGATTAGGCGACCCGTCAGAATCTTTCACGGAAGTGACGTTCCGTCGCCGCCATCTTGCTGCACCCCACACTCCTCCATAGTAAGGATACACTGAGAAGGGGGAAGTGGACATCTTGTTACACCCACTGGAGTTTTGCATTTTACACTTATTTTTAACAGTAAGGTGAGTTTATATAGTGAAATACAGTACTTAGAACTCCGTCTAACTGGTTAGATGTTGAATTTTAAAAGCAGAGAACTTCTTTCAGATTAGCAAACCTATGAAATGTGCAGGCTTGCCGCTGCTTTTAAAATTCAACATCTAACCAGTTAGACGGAATTCTAATTACTGTATTTCACTATATAAACTCATTTTATTGTTAAAAATAAGTGTAAAATGCAAAACTCCCGTGGGTGTAAGAAGATGTCCGCTTCTCAGCGTATCCTTACTATGGAGAAGTGCGGGTGTAGCAAGATGGGGGCGACAGAACGTCACTTCCGGTACACATTCTGACGGGTCACCAAATCTGATGAAATATCACCATTCAAAATGCACAGAACCACTTGTACGAATAAAGTTGGTGGAAAAAAGAGCAAATTTTCTCAGCTGATTGGCTAGCAGCTTCCACAGCAGCCTCGTCTTCCTGCGGACGCCATGTGACCTGTACGTCGTGGCTTCCGACGTAATGACGCTCCTTTTACGGCTGCGCACGCCGGTTCTTTACGCACGCGGGATCAGCAGCTGAGTCGGTTCTGGTCGGTTCTGGGTGTTTGGTGAAGCAAGTTACAGGACAGCCGATATCAGCGAGCTCAGCCCCCGCCCGGGAACCTGATCCACCCGCTTTGATACATCCACACAGCCGGTAGTTTGCATTATGCCGAAGAATAAAGGTGAGGCCCAGGAAAAGCAGGAAGGCAGATAAAGGCCACCTCGGCCTTTCCTTGTTTCCAGGGGGGAGGGGAGGGCTGTATTAGTGGACAGTGTGTGACCCACAGGGGTCATAGACACAAACGGCCATTTCCTCTGTGTTCTTACACTTCAAAGGGGACCTGTCCTCAGGAAACGTGAAAGCAGTATTAGGAGAGAATCCCTGTTATCTGCCTGAAATACCTTCCATTACATAAAAGATCCTGGAACCTAACGTTGGCTTCTAACACCAGGTCACATGATGCTGGTTTCTGCTTCCTATTGGGAGAGATGCAGCTTAAAGTGGTTGTAAACCCTTACACAGCACTTTTACCTACAGGTAAGCCTATAATATGGCAAGGTTTAGGAGATATTTACCATATACGCTTGCGCCAACATCATTGGCACATGCGTACTGAAGAGAGGGCCCGTGACCGTTGGCTCCTGCGCGCACGTGACGTCAGTCACAGAGGCGGAGTCCACGGCCCCGGAAAGAAGAGGGGTAAAGGTGGACACGACCACCAGCGGGGACATCACTGGCTTTGTTTGCAGGTAAGTGGCACGTAATGGGCTAGTATGCGATGCACTTTTAGGAACAATCATTTGTTTTTGTAGAAAAAAAAAACTTTTTTTTTTTTCCACAGGAGCCAGCAGAGCATTGCACTCGTGATCAGTAGATTGCAGTGTCAGGATCATGCAAACACTTGGGCTCTCATCACATTTGCAATTGGGCTGCGATTTTACTGCCCCCCCCGCTTTTTGCTGCAGTGGCTGGGGGTGAACACATGCCGTGGGCACAATGCTTTGCGGCAGAAATAATACTTTCTGTTACTCAGCCTCACTGCAACTGCAGGGGTTAAAGTGGGTGCTAAGGAGATGAGAAAGCTTCATTGCCACCTGTTTGAAGAGCGAAATGTGGATCACGCTTCCAATAGCAAGTGTAAACAAGCCTTTACTCCAGCTTTCTTGCCCACACCTCTGTATGGGCTATCTGTTGGAAAGCTGGACTGTGAATGGGCTTCTCATCAGCCTAGGCCAGTGATGGCGAACCTTGGCACCCTAAACGTTTTGGAACTACATTTCCCATGATGCTTATGCACTCTGCATTGTAGTTGAGCATCATGGGAAATATAGTTCCAAAACATCTGGGGTGCCAAGGTTCGCCATCGCTGGCCTAGGCACACAATGGGAGCCCCAAAACCCAGGGCACATTTACTAGCAGAATCATCTTGGTTGGCACTTGGTCCCATTCGCACTTGAGCGCAGGGAGAAGATTGGTTTTGTATTTGTACATAAGCAGTACAGCACATTTTTGACCCCATAAACTTTTCAGGGGGATTGCTTACATGCATTTTTTTCAAGCATTCTCATTAAAGCCCTGGGGTAAAAAAGTGGGATTCTGACCCAAATTAGCTCATGTACTTTTTTGTGTTTCACTCAAGTGACGCAATGTTTAGGTGTGGATAGGCCCATTGGGAATGATTGGAAACTTAAAGCGGTAATTCACCCATAAGGCAAAGCTCTGATTGTTTACACCCCCAACCGCCACATTTTGCACTTTTTGGGGGGAGCAGGTACCTGGTTTTGACAGGAACCCGCTCCCACTTCCAGTCAGATGCGCCGTAAGTTCGCCGCAAGGCTTCACTTACGTTGCCTGCACCCGAAGCAGAATGAGGAATCGGCTTGGGAGAGGACATTGCTGGATTTCTGGACAGGCAAGTGTCCTTATATAAACCACTTATCCTTAGGTATGAGGTCCTGGAATTTAAGTAACGATATCTGATTGATTCCTGCAGGTGATTTCCCTGCAACGTAAAAGCAATCATAGCGGCTATTTAGCTGCTTGATTGCCTTTAGAGGCGGTGGGAGGGGATGGTCCCTGACAATCTCTATGACCCTCGGAGGCCAGAAACGATGTCATAACATCACTTTTGGCGCTGGCAGGTGTAAACACTCCTTCCTTTTTTTTTTTTCTTTTCCAGGTTTTGCAGCATAGAGGAGAGATGCAGGGACTTGGTGACCCCAGATCTCTCCGTAAAGAGGACCTGTCATGCCCTATTATTACGAGGGATGTTTACATTCCTTTGTAATAGAAATAAAAATGATGAAAATTATAAAGGGGAAAGTGTAAAAATAAAATGGGAAAAATAACTTTTTTTAAAGTGTCACTATGAACGTTAGAGCGAGAGCAATAATTATAGCACAAGACCGCCTCTATCTATAAACTGGAAACTTGTAAAAAAAATTGACACCTGTGGAGATTTTTAAGTACCAAAGTTTGGCGCCATTCCACTAGCGTGCGCAATTTTAGAGCGTGACATGTTGGGCATCTATTTACTCAGTGTACTATCTTTCACATTATACCAAAAAGTGAGTTAAATATTATGATTATTTTTTCCCAAAAAAACTTGTGTTTGAAAAATTGCTGCAACAACTGCTGCTTTATTCCCTAGGGTGTGTGTGTGTGTGTGTGTGTGTGTGTGTGTGTATATATATATATATATATATATATATATATATATATATATATGTATGTATGTGTGTGAGTATTTTGCAGCTCTCATTTGTTTTTGAAAATGAAGAAAGACAAGAAAAAACTTTTTTTTTTTTTTCTTTTTTCAAAACTTTGTGACAAAGTGAGGTCTGCAAAATACTCACTATACCTCTCAGCAAATAGCTTTGGGTGTCTACTTTCCAAAATGGGGTCATTTGGGGGGGTTTTGTGCCACCAGTGCATTCCATGGCCTCCGAAACTGTGATAGGCAGTGAAGAGTGAAATCAAAAATTCACGCCCTTAGCCTGAAGGCGGTGCTTGGTTTTCGGTGTTCCGTACGCGGCTAGGCTCCCAAAAAGTCTCACACATGTGGTATCCCCATACTCAGGAGAAGCAGCAGAATGTATTTTGGGGTGTAATTTCACATATTCCCATGGCATGTTTGAGCAATATATCATTTAGTGACAATTTTGTGCAAAAAAAAAAAAAAATTGTCTGTCTCTTTCCCGCAACTTGTGTCGCAATATAAAATATTCCATGAACTCGACATGCCTCTCAGCAAATAGCTTGGGGTGTCTACTTTCCAAAATGGGGTCATTTGGGGGGGTTTTGAACTGTCCTGGCATTTTATGCACAACATTTAGAAGCTTATGTCACACATCACCCACTCTTCTAACCACTTGAAGACAAAGCCCTTTCTGACACTTATTGTTTACATGAAAAAGTTATTTTTTTTTTGCAAGAAAATTACTTTGAACCCCCAAACATTATATATTTTTTTAAAGCAAATGCCCTACAGATTAAAATGGTGGGTGTTTCATTTTTTTTTTTTCACACAGTATTTGCGCAGCGATTTTTCAAACGCATTTTTTGGGGAAAAAACACACTTTTTTAAATTTTAATGCACTAAAACACACTATATTGCCCAAATGTTTGATGAAATAAAAAAGATGATCTTAGGCCGAGTACATGGATACCAAACATGACATGCTTTACAATTGCGCACAAACGTGCAGTGGCAACAAAATAAATACATTTTTAAAAGCCTTTACAGGTTACCACTTTAGATTTACAGAGGTCTACTGCAAAAATTACTGCCCTCGATCTGACCTTCGCGGTGATACCTCACATGCATGGTGCAATTGCTGTTTACGTTTGACGACAGACCGCCGCTTGCGTTCGCCTTAGCGCGAGAGCAGGGGGCGACAGGGGTGCTTTTTGCTTTTTTATCTTATTTTTAAACTGTTCCTTTCATTTTTTTTTTTAATCATTTTTATTATCTCGGGGAATGTAAGTATCCCCTATGATAGCAATAGGTAGTGACAGGTACTATTTTTTGAAAAAATTGGGGTCTATTAGACCCTAGATCTCTCCTCTGCCCTCAAAGCATCTGACCACACCAAGATCGGTGTGATAAAATGCTTCCCCAATTTCCCAATGGTGCTATTTACATCCGGCGAAATCTAAGTCATAAAATGCTCGTAGCTTCCGGTTTCTTAGGCCATAGAGATGTTTGGAGCCACTCTGGTCTCTGATCAGCTCTATGGTCAGCTGGCTGAATCACCGGCTGCATTTTCAGGTTCCCTGTTGAGACAGGAGAGCCAGAGAAAAACACGGAAGACGGTAGGGGGGGGGGGCATTCTCTCCCACGGCTTGTAAAAGCAGTCTAGAGGCTAATTAGCCGCTAGGATTGCTTTTACATGAAAGCCGACCGCTGGCTGAAAAGAATGATACCAAGATGATACCTAAACCTGCAGGCATCATTCTGGTATAACCACTCAAAGTTGTGAATGGCGTACCTGAAGACAAAAAAATGGTTAACAATAAAGCACAGTAAACGGTAAAGTATAAAAAATTGCATACCTGAAAAGCAAACATGATAAAACATAACAATAAAACATTGCAGAATAGAATACAGTAAAAAATAGCAGAACAATAGAGAGAATAGAGAGAGAACAATAAAACGACAACTATTTTTTTTTATTTTATATATTTATTTATTTTTTACACTTTTTTTGTAACTAACTTTTATAACTGTAACCGGTTCCAGGTTCGGGTCTCTCAAAATGCGATGGCATCTTGGGAGACCCTGTGAAAGTGTGTCCTAGTCTGTGGAATGCTGTACCCTACGCTAATACGCAACTAGTGAATGGTAGCGTTCAAAACATTCACCAATGCAAAGACCAGGATTGTCAGGACAGGAGGGACAATAATAGCGGGTGTCACGCCTATATCCGCGCTTGCTGCAGACACAACATCTTTTTTTGGGGGGGTTCGCTGGGTAGGGTTACTCGGGAGGACATAAAGAAAATGCCTCTCATGCAGCCGACTGCATTTGGTTGGGGATGTGAATGGGGGAAGTACGGGCGCTGCAGAAGCGGTGGGTTTCCAATTAGGATTGGCGAATGCAGCAGGAAGGGCACTATGGGCACGACGGGCCTGTGTTTGTCTTTTTGGTGGCAGCGGGACACTACTTGTGCAGGCCACCTCACCAGCTTGAACTGCACTTATGGGACTCGCCACGTCACCAAGTGTTACTGCAGTGCTGGTTTGACTACGACCGGGGTGTACTAGGCCGCTAGTGCTTGCCAGTTCACCAAAACGCTACCAAAAAAACTGTTAGCGATCGCAGGGATCAGGCCTGACTCTGCGAACGCTGCAGTTATGCATTTAGTGTTTTGTAAGTGACAGTGATCGATCGATACTGCACTTCGGTGGGCTGGGCGGAGGGGCAAAACGCAGGTGCTAGCAGGTATCTGGGCTGATCCTGCTAACACTGCGTTTTTGGGAACCCTAAACTGCTGGGGACGCTAGTATAGATCTGATCGGATCAGATATTGATCCGTACAGATACTATACCACTAAGGGAGGTGTATGCTGCGTGCGTGGGTGTTAGCGGTACTGGCGCTAATCTGACGCTGCCTGGGGCGACGCATATCACCGCCGGGCGATCAGGGGGCTAAACCTTTATTCGGTAATAAACGGCGGGTGCCCTGACACTATAAAAAATAAACGAACTAATCAGCGTCACCCGTAACACTTATACGGTGATCAGTGGTGAAAGGGTTAACTAGGGGGCCATCAAGGGGTTAAAACATTTATTCGGTAGTATATGGGGGTCCCTGACGCTATAAAACGCTGACGGCGAACCTAAATATTTACGTCCCTAACTAGCGACACTAATACAGCGATCAGAAAAATGATCGCTTAGCGACACTGGTGACGGGGTGATCAAAGGGTTAAAACTTTATTAGGGGGGGTTAGGGGGGTACCCTAGACCTAAAGGGGGGTAACAGTAACTGTCCCAACACTGTAACTGTCATTAACTGACACCAATGCAGTAATCAGAAAAAAAAAAAAAACTGCTTGGTGTCAGTTTGTGACGGGGGGGTGATCGGGGTGTTTTGTGTGCCTGGCATGTTCTACTGTGTGTGTGTGTGTAGTGTTGTGCACTCACATAGATGTCTTCTCTCCTCGGGCCGGAACGGAAATTACCGAGCCGAGGAAAGATGACATCATTTCCTTTGCTGCTGTTTAGCATACAGCAGCAAAGGAATGATTCGATTGGCCGGCGGCGATCGCGAGGGGGGGGCCACGAACGGATGGCCTCCCCCTCACCTCCGATCGCCGTGGGACAAAAGACGACTGCCTCGGGCACCGGGGCGGGGGGGTCGAAATCGGACCCCCCACCCGCGGAAGGCAAATCACGTACATGTACGTGATTTTGCCTGTCCGTGCCACCTTGCCGACGTACATCGGCGTGAGGCGGTCGTCAAGTGGTTAAAAGCCCTCTCTAGGTATCAGTTTAGTGCAGGGCTCGACAAACCCCGGGCGCCAGGTCGCATTTGCGACTAGAATTAGCGACCTGGCGCCTGGGGCGGCACAGCTGCGGTATCCTGTGTCCGTTCGACACACCCCCCCCCCCCCCCCCTCCCGGCGCGATCGCGTTGGGCCGCGCCGGTAATTGAGGCCGCGGCTTTGCGGCCTACTGCAGTCCTATGGTTCCTTCTGCATTCGGGCGCCCTCTGGTGGTGGCCGTGGGTATTACAAGACATCCACCAATGCTAATGGAGCTTCCCCTACCTGTTTTCACTGCCCGCTCATCTCCTTCCCTTTACTTAGAACCCCCAAACATTATATATATTTTTTATTCTAACACCCTAGAGAATAAAATGGCGGTCATTGCAATACTTTCTGTCACACCATATTTGCGCAGCGGTCTTACAAGCGCACTTTTTTGGGAAAAAATACTTTTTTTAATTAAAAAATAAGAAAACAGTAAAGTTAGCCCAATTTTTTTTATATTGTGAAAGATAATGTTACGCCAAGTAAATTGATTCCCAACATGTCACACTTCAAAATTCCGTCCGCTCGTGGAATGGCGACAAACTTTTACCCTTTAAAATCTCCATAGGCGACGTTTAAAAAAAATTCTACAGGTTGCATGTTTTGAGTTACAGAGGAGGTCTAGGGCTAGGATTATTGCTCTCGCTCTACCGATCGTGGCGATACCTCACGTGTGGTTTGAACACCGCTTTCATATGCGGGAGCTACTCACATATGCGTTTTACTTTTTTATTTTTACACTGTTTAAAAAAAAAAAAAATTGTCACTTTTATTTCTATTACAAGGGATGGGGCACATTTAAAAAGAAAAAATTTCTTATTTAATTTTAACTTATTTTTTCACTGTTCTTTTTAAAAAAAAAAGTCACTTTTATTCCTATTAAAGGAATGAAAAAATCCCTTGTAATAGAAAAAAAGCATGACAGGACCTCTTAAATATAAGATCTAGGGGTCAAAAAGACCTCAGATCTCATATTTACACTAAAATGCATTAAAAAAAAAAAATCGTCATTTGAAAAAAAATAAAATAAAATGTCCCTTTTAAGAGCTATGGGTGGAAGTGACGATTTGACGTCTCTTCCGGCCCGCAATGACTTGGAGATGGGCGGGGGGCCCATCTTCCTCTCACTCGTCTCCATGTCAGGTCAGGGACAGATCCGGATCGCCTCCGCCGTTGCCGACGGCCACGGTAAGCGGTGAAGGGCACCGGAGTGCGGCGGTAGGGGGGGCCCTCTCCTGTCGCCGATAAAAGTGATCTCGCTGCGAATCTGCTGCAGAGACCACTTTTATCTGAAAGAGAACCGCCGGCTCTGGAAGAAGATACCGGCGTTATGGTAGCTAGCTGCTACCATAACAACGGTATTTCTCTTCAAAGACAGGACGTATATAGTCGTCCTGCGGGAAAGAAGTGGTTAATTAAAATGAATTTATTATTTGTCATCTCCCTGCTTGGCCCCCTTTCACACGGGCTGTCTGATCAGGTTCGCCTGTCAGTTTTTCAGGCGGACCTGATTGGATCCTTAGCGGGAATATGGTGGTCTTGTGTCCCTGCATGGCAGGAAATAAAAGCAGTCACATTCGTTCTAGTCGTCTCTGTGTAAATTTAAGATTGGTTAATTTTTATATTGAAAATAAAGCTGTCGGTTGTTTAAAAAAAAAACAAAAAAAAACCTGGCTCCTAACTTTTTTTAGCTGGCTCCTAGATTCCAAGAAAATTTGTCAAGCCCTGGTTTAGTGTTAGAGGAGGTCTTGTGCTAGAACTATTGCTCTCTCCAGCGTGCACGGTGATCTGTAATGTGGATGGCAATTAACGTTTTCACACACAGTTGTCCCTGACGCGTGTTTCCTTTTGTACATGCGTATATATGGAGGGGGGGGGGGTTATTGCTTGGGTGTCTTTTTTTTTTTTTTTTTTTTTTCCATCATATTATGTTTTTTAGGTGACGGGTTTTCTTTAATGAGACCCTGCATGTCTCCTCTGGGCTCCACTGAATATTTTACAATGCAGATCGCACTGCAAAAAATTCCTTCCCAGCTAACCTAGCCGGGGATATTGAGGGGCCGACCCAGAAGTGATGTCGTACACGTCGCCTTCTGGGTTACAGCAAGCAGGGGAGGAGAGCGGACGTGTCTCTTCTCCTTCCTTACCCAGGAGCTCTGGTGCTAGAATCATTGCTCTGTGCGTAGACGCCCCTGACGCTGGGTAAGTATTTTATTTTCTTGAGTATAACTTACGTTTTTTTTTTTTTTTTATTATTTATAACTTTTTTTCATCATATTTGTGTTTTTGGGTGTTTTTTTTTTTTTTTTTTTGTTGTTTGTTTTAATGAGATACACAAGGTGAAAAGGAGCCTGGGGTATATGGCGGTGGTGTTTGCAAAAAGTTGGGCGGCTGTTCAGCCATCGGATCGCTTCCATCTGACAGTTGGCTTGTCCGATATAAAGTTAGTGAACAGGGTAGATAAGCAACAAATGGCTGAGGTGCTGGGCGAGCGACCTCTTTAAGTTAGTGTGCAGAGGGGAACCTTCTCACATAGAACCTAGATGATTGCAGCTATCGATGTGTGTAGCAGGGGCTGCTTCATTGAATTATAACATCCCCAATAGCCCTCCTGATATCAGATATGCAGAATTACATTGAAATAAAAAATGTCTTTATTTTCCAAAAAATATGCCAAAAAAAATACAACTTCAAAAAACTCACTGTGCCTCTTAATACCTTGGACTGTTACTTTCCAAAAAGGGGTCATTTTCATTTGGGGGGTATTTGTACTGTCCTGGCATTTTAGGAACTCCAGAAATGAAACAGGCCATCAGTACATCAAGACTTATCGATCTGCAAATGTGTATATATACACCATAGATTGTACACTCGATAACTTTCACACAGACGAATTTAATTTAAACTTATTTGGGTTATTGTTTACCAAAGAAATGTAGCAGAATACATTTTGGCCCAAATTTATGAAGAGAAAAAACATTTTATAACTGAAACTAAGAGAACAATTTTCCAGCAAAAAAAATAATCTGAGTGGTAGTTAAATTACATCAAAAGAAAGCATTGTACCTCTGATCTGCAATGTCGGGCTCTGTGCTCATGTGCAATTGCAAATGCACACGTAGGTCCAGCATGCATACAGTATCTCACAAAAGTGAGTACACCCTTCCACATTTTTGTAAATATTTTAATATATTTTTTCATGTCAACACTGAAGAAATGCCACTTTGCTACAATGTAAAGTAGCGAGTGTACAGCTTGTGTAGTGTCAATTTGCTGTCCCCTCAAAATAACTCAACACACAGCCATTAATGTCTAAACTGCTGGCAACAAAAGTGAGTACACCCCTAATTGAAAATGTTCAAATTGGGCCAAATTAGCCATTTTCCCTCCCCAGTGTCACGTGACTCGTTATTGTTACAAGGTCTCAGGTGTGTTAAATTTGGTGCTCTCACTCTCTCTGACTGGTCACTGAAAGTTCAGCATGGCACCTCATGACAAAGAACTCTGAGGATCTGAAAAAAAAATTGTTGCTCTACATAAAGATGGCCTAGGCTATAATAAGATTGCCAAGACCCAGAAACGGAGCTGCAGCACGGTGGCCAAGACCATACAGCGGTTTAACAGGACAGATTCCACTCAGAACAGGAATCGCCATGGTCGACCAGAGAAGTGCACAACGTTAATGACACCCCCAGATCGGGTCGCATATTGCAGTGTGAACTGTCAGTTCAGACATGAATCGGATCGCATGGTTGTGAAAACCCATGCGATCTGATTCTGGTGCGGACCAAAAAAGGGTCCTGCACGACTTTGGTCCAAATGCGATGCAAATTCAGCCATACAATCAATGCAATATGAATTCAGCTATACAGATATTGCATGTGTTTTGCAGTGTGGTGCGAATCACATGCAATCTCGCACAGCACACCACTGTGAACCGGGACTCACAAGTGTTACAGTTGATATAACTGTATCTCTGTGTGGGTGGTGAGTGGGAACTCTCTATCCCTCTGACCACAGCTAGAGCAGTGGATGCCGGCGGGTCATCTCACTGCTTTATAGGATTTAGTCCTATTGTCAGCTGTGTACATAACACAGAGGAACCAGGGCTTTGCAGTCACATGACGACATAGAAAACTGAGTGAAAATGGGTAATTAAATGCTGCTAAATTGTTTGCAGTGCAATGAGGAGCTGTGCGGAGGCAGTTGTTGGGGTGATAGCCTGAATGTCTACTTTTTACCTTTTGACTTTGGGGTGGATTACCAATTACTGACATC